>CM028332.1:43817799-44445299 GCA_016647705.1 Eucommia ulmoides | reverse complement strand
TTACATCAAGGGAAGACACAATTAGAGCATGCAACAGAAGAACTACTAAGGCTCCCAAGTTCCAATGCAAAGGATGGAAAAGAACACCACATGGAGAACAAGGGCAAACAGATCCAAGTTCCTTCAATTACCCATGATCAAAATGATAGAAAATCAATAACCAGCAATTATTAGCAAAATAAACACATGGTATATATAGGAGGCCACAAATCAGTGAACTGTTACAGTGGTTCAACAAAAGCCTAGTTTAAATTTTAAAATTGCAGAAGCTGCCTTGATCCAATTTTTTGAAAGACTAACCTTCAGCCCCTCATAAAGAGCACGAGAGCGACAAGAACGCAAGCAAGCATGGTCATATTCTGATCTCACGAATTCACGAAGTCGCTGCAACTTCAACCTTCGGCGCCACTGTTGCCATGACCATGCAAGAGGATATACAGTAACACAGAGAATGCTGTATACTGATCCCTCCCACCAATGATAAGTGGCTAAAGCATTAAGCTCATCGACAAACATATTGAATGCTCCCTCATATCTGCCAGTTTCAATTTAATATTGGTTAGCTTAGCAAATGTAAGAAGGTAAAAAAATAAAATAAAAATGGGGATAATTGACCGATGCTCCCAATTACATAGCCTAATCCATGATTTATCCTATTTTAATAAATTCCTTTATTATGTTTTACCTTGTGTTTTAGTCGCATGGTCAATGCTCCCAATTAAGGTTTGCATTACCAGCGGCCGTTGCCCCACTGCCCGACCTCCAACCCCCAGAAATTTTTTTAGTTACATGCATCTGAGTATTTTTTTAGTTACATTTTTAGTTTACTTTTCAGTTACATTATTTAGCATATTTTTTAACTAAATTTTTAGTATATTATTTAGTTACATTCACGTAATTTTTTTAAGTTACATTCATGTATCTGCTTTTAGTTACATTCATGCATTTTTTTTAAGTTATATTCAGGCATATATATTTAGCTACATTCAAGTATTTCTTTAGTTATATTCATGCATATATATTTTTTAGTTACATTCATACATGTTTAGTTACACTCATGTATTTTTAATTACATGTTTAGTATATTTTTCTACTTACATGCGTGCACCTTTAGTTACATGTTTTGTATATTTTTTTAGTTACATTCATGCATGTTCAGTTATATGTTTAGAATATCCTTTCTAGTTACATACATTCATTCATTAATGTAATTAAACAAAACAAAATTGCATGAACGTAACTAAAAAAATACTAAAGATGCAACTAAAAAGAATATATGAATGTAACTAAAAAAATAAACATAAATGCAACTAAAAAATATACCAAAAATATGAAATTAAAAACATGCAATTAAAAAAATACTAAAAATATTAGTTGAACGTGATTGAAAAAATTCCGATAGCCAGAGTCCAACGGTAGACAAGCGATCGGCGATGTAACTCTAATTGGAGCATTAGGGTTTTCATGAAGTTTAATAGATGGAACCAAACTAAAGTGATCATTTGGTTTGGAGTTTTTATGAATTTGGTGTGACTGATAAGAGCTCCCGCCATTCCCTAAAATCAAGTAATTTTCTAAATAGGCAGTAACACAATATGTAATCCAGAATTTTAGAAGGCGGATGAACAAATGCAAAATTTGATTTGTAACCAAATTGTGACGAAAAACATTGGGCACCAGTACAAATTACTAATCACCATAAACAGAAATTTTAGGAAATAACAAAAGTAATATAGAAACATATAGAAACATATGATAAAGGCAGACTTACACAATCTCTTTAATTTGTTCCGGAGGTGTATGAGGAAGTTTCCATGGTTCGCTGAACATATTTGAACCGAGGAAGTACATTCTGTGTACATGACTCTGTGACTCCTCAACTCTGTTGGTCTCCAAAACCTAAAAGTTAGACATAAGTTAGCATTCCAATCAAACTTGGATGGAGGACGGAAGAATATGGATCTGCAACATTACTAAGAAACATTCAGCATAGAAACAAGACCTCATTGAGTGACTCCAAGAAAGGGAAGGAATGATCTATTTGAGAACTATGATGTGTGGGAACAGGTCCTGGTAATTCATCAACACCAACAAATTTCATTCGTGCAACACTTAGCACCAATGCTAACAAGATGAGGAGACCCAAAAGCAGAAAACCAAACAACCAAGGCCCACCAAATGTGTATATCAACTCTTCTAAAGCTGTATAACAATGTGGCATATGATATCTATCCGAGATACATTTGTAGGGACAAGGAGTTTCAGCAATACCACCTGTTAATAAGGAGAACAAGACAACTCTAATTTATTATAAAGAAAAAATACCAAACAGCTTCTACTTAAGTAATGGAAACAGAATTTAAAATTGTTAAGATACAATAAAAGGCAGATCATCTGGTTCTTTTCTGGTCTCCTTCAGTTCACTGCAATAACATGCATATATTACCGGTGGTGCATTTATGCCTAAACCAGGGGGTGATAAGGGAAAGAAGTGTTTAATACTAGTAAGTTGAAGAAAAGTGCTCCCTTAAAAACAGTCTGAAGTCAATATTGCAGCGACAAAAATATATATGTAAATGGACAAATAAACAAGAACTTCATCACTGGTGTATAATGTTATACAGCACACAGTCATGTTTGAGCTACCTCGTACGCCGATGTAAGTGGCACGGTGGGGAAGATCAGACGCTGGGCAAGAAAAACATAGCGCTTCATCAGAACCTGTAACATTCTTATAAGTGCCAGCTGGACATTCCTACAAAATAAAGTCAAAAGAAAGACAATATTAAAATATGCACATTGAGTTCGACTCAGATAGTCTAATAGAAGCCTTCACACAGTTTACAATTTTCTCTGTTCTCTTTTATCTATCCTCTAGAGAAACCAAATTGAAATTGAAGTACAAAACCTCAATCCCGAGTAAGAAAAAGAGATCTATCAAAAGGTTCCAAGTTGCATTGGCCCTGTTCAGTTAACATTTCAAAAATAATGTTTGGTTTTCCAAAACTAAAAAGCTTTCTTGCTAACATATCCAGAAAACAGATCTTGGGTACACATACTGAAAGACAATTCATAATATTTTCCCTGTCCATGGAAAACATACGTCAAACCATTCTTTTTCCCTTCTTTTGTTAAATAAATATATCTCCTTTCTCCTTCTCCCCTTTGTCGCACCGTTGCCCACCTCTTCCATCGCCACCTGATCTTGCCACCCCTTCCTCCTCTTCCATCGCCACCTGATCTTGCCACCCCTTCCTCCTACCACAGTATTCATCTTCCTCTCTCTTTCCTCCTACCTCTTCTCTTTCTTCTCTATTTGCACTGCCACACACTACCATCCACCACCAAAACCCCACACATCATTGATATAATACCCCACAAACTTGGAATTCACAAACCCATCCCCCATCCCCATGTACCGCCAGAGGAGATCTGGATGGAGCCACGGATCTGGATGAGTGATAGATGTGGATGCAGCAGATGCCCGGAGGTAAAGGAAGGTGGTGGAGGAGAGTGGCGACAACAACGTATATACAGATAAGTTCATAAAGCACAACAGGAAAATTGGTGGGAGAGATTCCAGGTATGGTTTGGGGGCTGGACTTTATGGCGACTGTAGGGCAGCGTCAACAGAGCTTCCAAATCTGATTTTGACTTGGTGGTTCTCAATGGTGATGGTGGCTTAAGCTTTGTAGGGCGGCTCTCAATGCTGGTCATGGTTGGAATAGGCGGCAGCAGCAGACCTTCTGGATCTAGTTTCAGATGATGGTTGTCTCTACAATGGAGAGAATGGGGAGGAGAGTGGTTTGAGGTTAGGAAGAATATGACATGATAAAAGAGTTTGTGCAACACTTGAATATATTGGCATTCGTGTAAAATATAAATACAACATATTATTCAAGCTATAACTTTATTTTTATATTTCAAGAATATGTTTAAGGAAAAGAAAATGAAAAACGAGGTTGTCTAATTGGTCAAGTTAACTGGTCTATTTTAAGCTAATGTTCTCCTTTTTAAATAACACATTCAAATGCATGCGTGTTTTCCAGAAGCTTAGTTTTAATTTTCCAAAAAAAAATTGCATGTCATTTAAGTCTCAAAAAGTTTCAGCACTTGCAGACTATTTCAGGAAACTGTTCTCAAATTGCAAAACAAGAGACCCACAAATTTCTAATTTATACAACAAATAAGGAGTTTACATGTTTTATGAACGTAGAATCAGTAGGGCTGCATATAAGACCAAACAGAGAACATTTTATGTCTTTAATGTAGAGAAGTCATAGATCGGAGAAACACATTAGAAACTCAAGTAAAAAACAAATTAAAAGATGGAAACTCTAGCAATTGGCTCAATTACAAGACATAGCTTGCCAAAGATTTCAATAATTACTTTAAGACATAATGAGTAACATAAGTGTCCTGATATTTTCGTGATTTTGAACATTCCAAGCATCGGTCATAGTAACAACTAATGGCTCTTAATTGGAGGGGATTAATGTTTTTGGATCATACTATTTGATTTTGGGTAGTTTCTATAAGTTTTTTCAGTCAAAATAGTAGCATCCTTGTAAGGAGTCACTTTGTCGGAAGTCGGAACAATTCTAATACGATCAATTTCTACAAATATCTTAGGTTTATATAAAAGCAATGAAAGCTTCTTCAATGGAATAGATAATGGTTATAAACAAAATTTGGAATTTTTCTGAGCTTTTTCAGGAGGGAGGCAACTTGAAACCCAAAGTGCCATTCACATGGGATCAAGGTGTGATGACTGGCTTCTTGCCTTCTTCTTTCCTCTCTTTCTTCCTCCTTTTATTTTTCTGCAATCTACAACTTTGTAAATCATATATATGCTGAACATCTTTCTATTAACTAGTATCCTTTAGCTCAACCAGCCTAACCACTTTCTTCAAAATATCAACCAGAGAACCAAAAAAGCCTTAAGTTACTGCTCAGGATACCCTACTATTTACCTCTCCAGCTTTCTCATTGAAGCCTGAACTTCAAACCTTTGTCATGATCCAAGTATTGGACACCTTAAATTTTTAGCTGAAATTCTCATGAACATCCCAAACACCACTGTTTTCAAGCTCTTCCAAATCAGTGTGTCAAAATTATAAAAGATTGATTCCCACGCTTGTCCTACGACAGATTGTAAATCGTATAGGGGATATACAAAACATGACTGTCATACAAGTATACTTACAAAAATAGAAATTTAGAACTCAAACAAATTAGTAATACCATCCTCTTGCAATAAATTTGTATACCTCACAGAATACCCCATAAAGCCCTTTTGGGCATGCTCTACCAGTCAACGTTCCATTTCCACCAGGGCCACCATTGCGTCCACCCACTCCTCCGCTGCAGAAACAGCAGACCACATGTAAGACTTACTTAAAAGGTGGAACCAGTGAGAACCAATTATGCACACTAACTAATTTAAAAGAATTTCGTGTTTTGTGTCTGCATTTGTAAAGAGTTTACTGACATTGACAAAAAGACAGAAATAATTAATAGACTGAAAAAGTCACAGACTATCTATATTGTTTAGAAAATTAACCAAACTATTTCCAAAACATAATTTAACAATTTCAATATTTATAACGGAATGCAGAACAGAAACATATAACATTATCAGAGGGTCTATCACTTTTTACATGCAATGATTGAAATTATAACAGGGAACGAAAAAAATAAAAGGCATAAGAGCCCAACAAAACCCAAATTGGAAACATATTATGTATCAACTGAACAGATAGAAAATGTAACACCAAGCTGCACAAGTACACATAGTACTGCTTTATTTATGAATGTCTCATATGAAAGCATAAATGGTAAAAACTGATACAAAAACTTCTTAGCCAGCTCACTAACTTCTATATATTTTCCCTGCTCATACAAAATGCAGAGTTCCACATGCTTAGATCCATCCATTTATAGTTTAGTATGAAAAAAATGTATCAGACAGCATAATTTTGGTTCTTCAACAAAATTCTTATAAGTTACAACCTAGTAGCTTCAATTAGACCTTGCAAAAAGGAGTAGCTTCCGTTAGTACCTACACCTACTAACGTTTATCAAACCTTCTTGATTGTCCTATTCTTGTCGTGTCCACCATTTGAGATTACTGAAGGGATTTTGAAAGATACAACATGAACATTAAATCTGATACTAAATGTTGCCACTTCCCTTAAACTCCCTCCTAAAACCATATTCATTAATTGACTAATTGAAAGCTGCTGTTCAGTATCAAAGATGACCTGATATCCAGGTTGAGAAACAGATGAACTCAAGAACACTAACAAAAAGACCTTTCAAAAAAGATGCCAAAACATTAAAGAACATTTTTTACGAACCCCATGACGATGGTTCCATTCACAGTAGCTATTGGCTGGTATACATCACCAGTTGGAATGTCTGCCCAGTGGAAGTGAATTCTTCCTCCACCACCTCCACCACTTCCACCACCACCATAGGGACTACCTTGACCCCCGGTACTTGAAAGAGTGCTATTCTCACCAAGCGTCAGAGTGCGCAGGAAGAACAGGACACTTCCACCTGACCCACCTCCTGCACCATAAAGATCATCACTAAATGAATAGTCTTTCTTCCTAAAATTTTCTCCAAAACTGCCTCCATCAGCTCTGACCGACCCTTGAACTGATAAACTCAACAATGGATGTTCCCATGAGCCCATTACTGCATGAAATGAAAAAATACATGAGAGGATAGTAAATATAAAACTTGTGCCAATCGAAAGCAACATAAGAAACAACAATGTATGAAACAGAAGCTTATGAAACTGAAAAAAAAAACAAAAAAAAAAAAACATTATAAGCGGAAAATATATGACTTCTAGTTTATTTGAGCACAACTGGCCCCAATTTGGTAAATAAACACAAACGTGCATGCATGCATCTCCATTAATATTGTCCACTTTGCCCGGATAGAAAAGAGTGTTTGTATCTCAAAGTTTTCTATTAAGCTTATTATAAAGGAGTAGAAAGTTATCAGGAAAAGTGATGAAGTTTGTTTCTTACAAGGCACATGTACAAGTATTTTGGGACAATCCAAAAAAGACAGGAGTGACAAGTTCGGGATGGATGGAGTAGTTATCACAATATCTCTAGTAGCACTTTAGCAAATAAACACTTTGTTGTCCATCTTCCATATTCTAGATAATAATTAGGAATTTTGAGTGCATCAGAATAGACCAAGTATCCATCTATTTTTGGTGCAAATTTTCATAGCCTTGAAGTTGCTTATGAAAAGCATCTAATAGATGTTCTTTTGGGAAGAAATTAAATCTTTAAAACAGTCCATTCTTTAATAAATAAATAAAAAAGAAGAAAGAAAACCCCCACCTCAATTGAACAACTAAAAAATTTGTTTAGCAGAAGGTACATTATAAAATAAAGAGCTGAACATAAATAAAGACTTCACATTACTATTGCAGAAGCAATTTAATCATTTTCGGAAGTGTTCTCATCGGCCACTGTTTTGGGTGCGTTTGTGTGTGCACGCAATATGCATGCGTGCATATTAGAAATCTGGAATAATGCTATGTCACACTTCACACATCATAAGATAAAAAATAAAAAAATAAAAATAGTTGAAAGAATCAAGCATACCTAAAACACCACCACCAGCTGTTGAACCAGCTAAACTGTCATTTCCACTTCCACTACCCAACTCACAAGGCAAATCAGCATCTCCATATGATATACCACCATCAATGCAGCTTCCGTTGTAACATCCAATTCCACCACTACCCCCGTGCCCACCTCCACTGCTAATACTGTTGTTCAAAACTTTTCCGTGACCCAGACCCCCCTTGCAGCCTGTGCTAACACCAAATGAAACGATGATATCAGGTGTGAGAAGATTTAATTGTAATAGGTGTCAGTCTGAACTTCAATTTTCTTCCCTATTTTACATAGAAAAAAGGCTTTATCCACATTCGAGAAAGGCAAATATTAACAAGCAAATACTGTTCTCAGGCCATCTAGTATCTTTGAACAAGAGAGAAGACTAAAACAGGGACAAGAAAAACACAAAATAATTGCCCTCTTTAACATTAAATGGTACAAATATGACTTCCGTTTTTAATGTAAAAGTGCTTCCAACTAATGAAGCATAACATGTCCAACAAAATGTTATGCTTCCCAAGCCTACAATCAGTAGTCCTGTTTTATTTTTGCTTTCCTGACAAATATATATTACATGTTGGTCCGCATAAATGGTTACAATTGTGAATTGCACTTTCCCCATGCTATGAGCAATCATATTCCAAGTTCCAAGTTCTGTGAACAAGTAAGAAAGCATCAATTAAAATTTTAAACGTTTGCGACCTGTGCAAGTTTAATTTTTCTTAACAGTAATCACAGTGATGAGTAAAAGAATCCCTGGACAAACCCCTGGCTTTCTTAGAATGGGCATGACACACAGCCAAGAGAGCATCGATTAGTATCCAGAGTGGACAAGCAAGCTTTTCGAACTGTATATACTTCTTTACTTTTGCTTCCCAAGCCTACAATCAGTAGTCCTGTTTTATTTTTGCTTTCCTGACAAATATATATTACATGTTGGTCCGCATAAATGGTTACAATTGTGAATTGCACTTTCCCCATGCTATGAGCAATCATATTCCAAGTTCCAAGTTCTGTGAACAAGTAAGAAAGCATCAATTAAAATTTTAAACGTTTGCGACCTGTGCAAGTTTAATTTTTCTTAACAGTAATCACAGTGATGAGTAAAAGAATCCCTGGACAAACCCCTGGCTTTCTTAGAATGGGCATGACACACAGCCAAGAGAGCATCGATTAGTATCCAGAGTGGACAAGCAAGCTTTTCGAACTGTATATACTTCTTTACTTTGTTCATGATCTAATAGGAACCAAAATGTATATGAATCGAAAGCATACCCATCCGTGATGTGCTAATAGTTCCACAAGACTCGATATTAATGGTCCGCGCCCTATGGAAATGAACAACGGATCCTTGTACAAGGCCTTCAACAAGGATATCTTCAACCCGACAGATCTGAAGAAGAAACAGTACTCAAGCTAACTCGACCAGAATAAGAAAATCACCATCCCTAAAATTGTAGAAGTTGAACTAAAGCCACCTGAAGAGTGAAGGACAAGGATGAGTTCACATTGCAATCTTCGGGAGGATGAAGTAGTTCAAAGGGACAGCCTTGAAGTTCACAGTTCAGCTTTGGCGTCCTAACAAGAATTAAAGATAATATTCAGTCAAATGAAAAAAAGAATTTCTAAAGAGCATCATTAGAAGAGAAAACAAGGAGCTCATGCTTACACAGCATCAGTTGTGGCATTTTCTAAGGGACCCCGCAAAACAGAACCAGGTCCAACCTTACAATGGTAAAAAGGGGAAAAAGGGAGAGAGAGAGAGAGAGAGATGAGAAAAGGAAATATTCAATATATTATATGGCATATGAGACAATCCAAAATCATACAAAAGCTCATTCCGCACCTAACCAAAAAGGTTTCCAAGAGGCCCCAAACAAAATACACAGAATAGATTGCAGCCAAACAAAAAACTGTTACCAGATAAAAAAAAAAAAAAAATGTAAATCAAAAGACAATGGCCATGACAATAACGGAATGGAACAAGGCATTCACCTAAATTGTATCCAAGATCTCTCTCTCTCTCTCGTAGACACATACAAGATGTGAGCGGGAGATAGAGACAGAATCTAGTCCATAGAAGCAAAACTCGATTGCAGAACTAACTATATATTGAAGTGCACAAGAACAAAAATGGATAGGAGATGGGTGGGAGAGGAAGGAAAGTAAAGACTGTGATTTTGCAGCCAGTGGCGGATTTAGCTTATGCCTGGGGGACTCAAGCGCCCCCCCCCCCAAAAAAAAAGAAAAAAAAAAAAAATCTATTTTCTAGATCTGCTGCTGATTGCAGCATGATCCAAACATCAAATATACTTGACTCTCCTGTCCTTTTTTCTGTTGGCTGGGCTGGGGTATGGAAATCATAAGTGAGCGCCCCCCCCCCCCCCCCCCCGAATTATATAAATATCTAATAAACATCTAAAAAAATTTACCCCACCCCCCCTTCCCCCAAATCTATTTTCTAGAACCGCCGTCGATTACAGCATGATCCAAACATCAAATATACTTGACTTAGTTAGTTCTCTCCTGTTTTTTTCCTGTTGGCTGGGCTGGGATATGGAAATCATAAGCGAGCTATCATAACATGCATAGACAGAACAGAATAGAAGGTTAATGAAAAAGGACCTGTTCTGACCCAAATGTCAAAACAAAGCACTCGGGTGGTAAGCTGAGAATAGAAGGAAAGGTTGCGTGCGCTTCACAATGTAACAATGCCGTCAAAATGAAAACAGGGGAAGAAAAAGAAGAAAAGTTACAGGACCGAGTAGGATCAATCAGGTATTAAGACATGAGTAGAAAAAAATATTGCGTTCTTCACAATGTAACAATAGCGGCTAAAGGGAAATAGGGGAAGAAAAAGAAAAATAGTTAGCTTGACTTAAATTTAGCTAATATTTGGCCTCCTTGATCCAAACCTAAAAAAAAGGAGGATAGATGCATAGAGTTGTACATAAAACTATCATATTATATGCCAGTTCTTTGGTTAAAAAAAAAACAAGAGTGAATGGAAAATAGAAAGAGTTTGGATAAACCCCATAGAGATAGGCAGGACGCAAGGAAAGGGGAGGGGGAGAGAGAATAGCAGGACAACAAGAAGGAAACAAACAAACAAAAAACATAGATAAAGAACTTCAGCAACAGTTTCTGCAGCTTTTCCAAATTTGATCTACCATAAGGACATCTAAGCAAGTAAAATCTTCAAAAACAACAATCTTGAATCCCACATTTTATGAAATATTAAAATCAATCAATTTCCCATTTCAGGGACTTGAGGTTAATAAAGGTTTAGACAAGTACATGATATATGTGTCTGCCTGTCTGGCAACCCTCACTGAACATGCACTAAAATGATGCCTTTATTATAAAAAATTTATTGCATTATTACTTCAGAGTCATGGAAACATCTATATTTTACACCATAATCATGCATAACGCTATGTTTACATCATAAAATATATTAAAATATTTATAAATTTTAAGGAAGCCTCCCTGATTTAACAGAACCTCGCAATTGCATAACATTCAACAATTGCATAACATGCAATTTGAAGGGGAAAGCATGTGTCAAAGACATTAAATAAATTTGAGTAAGACATAGCAAGACACTTTTCTGAATCATTGGAATTCCAACATCATGAAAGCATGCATAGCAAATGATGAATGCCGATTAGCACCTCATAATAGAAATGCAAACAGCAAAAGTGAACACAATAAATATAGCAAAAATTCAAGTCCCACATTGTATAAGACATTACAGTCCTCTATTACCATACCATTCTAAAGTATAATTGTCTTAGTTATACCAGCATAATTGAAGACAAATAAAAAGGAAAACAAGAAGAAATCTACCTAACAAGTATTTATCCCCTCAAAGCAAAAGTGAAAAATGCGGGTTTATCCATAGCCAACCAGATATGCCATTCAGAATGAAATAATAAAAAGAGTAATTTTGATGAGCTATCTGCTTACATGGATGCTATAAAACAAAGACAAAACCAGGCGCTGCGCTTCAATACAATCTCCTGGTCCAGATAAATTTAATAAACCTTGTCCATGAACTCCAAGGTTTGCATTAGAATGTATGATAGATGACTCCTGAAAAACAAAAATATTTAAACAAGTCATACATGGACGTCTCATATGCTAACATGTTAAACGGCAGCCCGGTGATACAAAGCTCCTGCTATGCGCAGGGTCAGGGGCAATGTCAGACCACTTGGGTCTATTATACGCAGTCTTACCTTACTTTGCAAGAGGTTGTTTCCACATTAACATGTTATGGGACTAATATTCATGGGATAAAAGGAGTGTTGCCAGAAAAGAATAAAAAATATAAGACTACAGTAATTTCAAGTCTGGGACCTTCTAACTTATGGCTCCACCAAATTCCAGTTTTACCACTTCCCTAGTTACATGCTTGTTACTCCATTACTAAACAGAAAATAGCACAAATGCATGATCAATAGTGCACCTTGAGAACGATGAGATTGCTAGCCTCAAGCAAGGATGTCTCGACATTTTCATCTCCACCACCATCTATCAGCATCCTCGAATTCCACATCAAAAACATTTTGACAGACATACGAAGAGCCCCATACACCTGAAATTACCCACCTAGTGGTCAGACCGAGGAAGTTGCTTACAATAACATAACGACCAAACCCCCAAAGAAATCACCAACCTGAAGCACAATACAGAAGTACATATATCATACAGCTAGAGGTACGAAGTACTCAAAAGACATGATAGTGCCATTGTGATTTATTATGTTTGTCGACGATAAATTCAAACATAAGACCCCATTTGGTAATGCAATTAAGTACTTAAAACTGAATACATTAAGTACTTATCAAATTAAGTGTGTTTGATAACAAAATTAAACAATCACTTAAAAAAAATAAACATCACTTAAAAAATATTTCAAAATTTTAAGTGATGTGTGATTCACTTAATTTTTTAACACTTATCACTTAATACCTAGAAGATCCAATTAACACAATCAACATTTTACACTAATATTGTAAAGTCTCACAAAAAAAGTTATATACAAATAATTATAGATGGAGAAAATATTAAATTGAGAAAAAATAGAGAGAGAGAGTTGTAGAGAGAGAATATTTTTAAAATAAAAAAAAAGTTGTAAAAATTATTTAAGGAATAAAAATTTGTACAAAAATAATTTTTTGAAGTTAAAAATATTAAAAATTGAATACTTAATATATTCAATACTTAATAAATTCAACACTTATAATTTCAGCACTTAAAAATTTAAGCAGTTATCAAACATGCCCTAAGTGAACTTGGTGAAGCAAGATCAATTTTCAATATCCACCACTAAAGAGGAAACAGTCTAGAGAGATGCCTAGACATGTGGAAGCACTTCTCCGCTAAAGTGGAGCTCGTAGACATGTGGAAGCACTCCCCACCCATCATCTTCCTTTCCCTCCACTAGTAGAAACCCAAATCCCATCCCATTCGGTACAGCACTTCGCACAGCAGCCGCCTTTTCTGGAATGATCCTCTAACTTGCCACAATAGCCCTCTACCTTGGCGAATGACCCTCACCCTCCTCGATATGCAACCCGCCAGATCAAACCGACCGAATTTGTCGTCATATATGATACTAATGCTATATTTCTCTAAACTTTGCAAAACATTTGCAAAAAAGAGTCTTGTAATACTAAGAGAGAGAAAATATCAATTAAGGCTTAAAAATCATTAGCTCACCTCTTATCAAACATCAACAGCACCAAGATGAATCACACAAAAGAAATTAAGACTTAAGAATCATCGTTGCCTATATCCACATACTTTATATCTAATAAGACGCACAACGATGAACCAAACAGAGAAATAGAGAATATTGCAATCGCCGGACGCCAGCAATACGCCAGCCACCAGTGACAGTGACTTGGGGGAATGTAAGGGAACAAATGGGTAGACTTTTTTTATGTTTGCTTAAAAAAATTTAAACAAAGGTAATTTTGTCCATTTAATAACAAAAATGGATGGAAGTTTTTATTCGACGTGTTTATGGGCACGAAGGGATCATTTTCCATTAAGTTTAACAGAAACAGTTAGTTCTCCCATTTTAGTAAAAGGTAGATAGGTAAAGTATAGGATATAACACTATAAGGGGGTAAAGTAATATGCGGTCCAAGTACAGGGGCTTTAACCCTAAATATAATGTAATGTAACTAGTTAATCTCATCTAACATTAGATATCAAAACAATTAAATATGCACATATAGCATTTTAGAAAGTAGATTTTAGAATTTCTTTTTCTTTTTTTTTTAAATGGTGCATGAAGAATTCAATAACCCATTTGGTTGTCTAAATTGTCCTATTTTATAAATTAAGCTATTTTTTAAAGATTTGATTTGTATATTTCTTCATTTACCTATTATTAATCAAATTTACATATTGTTTGTTTGAACAAGGAAAAATACAAGGGTTTAGTTTAGTTAAATCCCGAAGCTATATTTTACTCCTATTACACGAGAAATAACATCTAAACTAGAACAAAATGGTTAGCGAACTAACTTAAGTGTAAAAAATTCTTACCGCCAAACACTAAAGTATAGGAATTCATAAACTGACTAATTGAAAAATTGTAAAATTTGTGAATTGAGCCGACCCTACATAAGTGGGACAAAAACTTAATTGTTTTTTTTGTTGTAGTAAAATTTGTGAATTGAAGGAAAACAAAAAGGAAGAAGAGTTATCTATTTGGCAGTCATTAGTGCCCTGAACGATGTCAAATAATAATATGTAGTAGTCAAATATTTAAAACATTCATAAAAGAGAAATATCTTCTTACAGGATGTCTCTTAATTTGTAGATTCATTTTTCTTGAATACCAGGATTTCAAACTTAATACATTTAAAAGTCTCAATCAAATTGTTTGTAAAGTTTTCTAATATTGGTTAAATTAATTTTTTTTTTTTTTAAATTAAGTATCAAAATATTCTTTTTTTGCTTCCTCGTAATGAAACATTCATCACCAGACCGGTCAAAAGTAATAGTATTGTTTCACAGTTGAGAGTCTTGAGACACGTGTCAAAGAAGTATCAGTGAGATGTTGTCTGCAGGGAACCGGCCCTCATAAAAGAGTAGGTACTTCCCAGCTTTTCTATGCTTATTTTGAGGCTATACTTCTATCCTTTGAATCTTGGATTTTCCTTTTTGTTGAAGTTGAATATTTTGAGGCTCAACACACTGTTATGAGAGTTCCCTTAAAATGTGGCCTTTTCGTACTTCTTTAGCTCTATGTTTCTCTTCACTTCTCTTTTCTAGATACAAACACACGCACAAATTTTTACATAGCTTCAACCACCATTGCATTAAGTAATTGTTCTGTTTTGTCTTCTGGATAGTTAATAATAATAATTAAAAAAAATAAAAAAATAAAAAAAATAAAAAGGAAAACCCCAAAGGAAGGAAGAAAAGCTATCAAAACAAGATCCAAAGACAGCCGCCACTATTTTCCTGTGTTTTCCATAGGTCTCCTAAAATGTAAAATATAACAGTGCCAGCTCCAAATAGCACGTATACTTAATCTGCAAGCACCATTAACTCAATACATATAATACCTAAAGCACATAACAAATTGGTGAACTCATGCGTTAAGTTTTATATAAAAAGGGGAGGAGAGAGAGACAAAAAAAGGAAAAGAAATACAGAGCAACATGACAGAACCACAAATTCTATGATACATCTGAATAAAGAAAACAACAGAAACTGTAGCCATGACATTAAGATGAAGATGTACTGGGGGGGGCGGGGGTGGGGGGTGGGGGTGGGGGTGGAAGAGGGAGACAAAAGCTGGAAACAAGAAACAGAGCACCTTACATGAAATTTACAAAAAAATCAAATCCTATGAGCATTGTTGTCAAGGCTCAAGGCACCACCAAAATGTATTGGAGCCTAAGCACAAGGCGCGAGGTGTGGAGTACACCGAAGTGAAGTGGGCCACACGCTATACGAAACAAGTAAAATATATATTTTAATATTAGTTATTAGCAATAGAGATATTAATATACTTATTTTATTATATAGCATTTTATACTATAATAAGAATAAATGCAATTTTACTGAACAACTTCAACTAGACAAGCCTTTCTTGAGCGTTGTGCCTACGCTCCAAAGGGATGCACGAGAACTTTAAACCTTAGTAAGTGGTGTAATAAGAATAAATGCAATTTAAACAGCTTCAACTAAAAGAGCCTTTATTGAGTCTTGTGCCTTGTGCCTAGGCTCCAAAGGCGTGCCTTATTGAATGCGCCTCGTATGAGCCTAACAAGGCACAGGAGGTGAGCCTCATGCGCCTTGCGCGCACCGAGGTGCACCTTTGACAAGTTTGCCTATGATAAAGCTGAATAAAGCGAACTAAAGAACCAGAACAAACCTTTGCTTCTCAAGAATGTAGCTAGGAATTAAACATGCAGATATACAAAGTTACTGCTAACCTTTATCACGGAATCACTCATTAAAAGCTCCTCCGCCAATAACTCAAATTCGGATAATGCGTAGTGCGCAAGCCCAAAGCTCAACACCCCACCACATAGGAGGCTTATTTGTCCTTGGACCTATATTATCCATCATAAGAATGGGCGAATCAGAATCATAAATCAAGAAGAGATGAAAGTTGCCAACAGAGACAAACAATACTTCATAAAATGGACTTGAAAGCATGCGCTGGATGGATTGGCAAGATTGAGCAGAAGAGATGTATCTGACATGGTGACATGTCACTTGAACAATTTGAAAAACCTTACGAGTAAGTCTCCACATACTAAAGATGCATGCCTCATATTGGGATTTGTATCAAGTAATGCTCTTTACATGCATGTTGATAAGAAATGAAAGAAGAACATTCCCTTCCTTTTAAAAAATAATTGAAAAAATCAACATTATAAGTTTATAACCAAAGGATTTATACATCTAATGTGGCAGAAACAAAGAGATTACAGGCATTATGCATCTATAGAACTACCAAAGCCAGGGTGCAGTACGCATCTAGACAACCACCAAATCCAACATGGCCTTACAACAGAGAGACAGTTAAAAAGAAGGGGAAAAAAAAAAAAAAACACACGAATGAAAGCATGTGTAGGTTCATTTTGACCAGCAAGTTCAAAGAGGCATTGACAATAGTCATTTTGACGAGAATTCCCTTTTGTCTTACATACAATCTCTAAATGAAGCCGGAACTCATGTCTTTTCCTTTCACGAGGTGACTATAGGTTTTACTGGTTGATCCTTCTTTATCTGTTATAATTTCACTGCCCTATAAACATTTTTGTCATAATCTGAGCAAAGGGCTTGACAAAAATAGGCACCATGCAGTTTTGGAGCCCAAAAATACCTGAAACTCTATTAGCTTTAGTTGGGTTTTTTATGTCACTCTTTTTTAAGGTTTAACAAACAGATCAAAGTAAGTGTTTTGATCTTTAACATTTATTGGTTCAAGTATATTGGCACTCTATATAGTGATTTTAGCTAGCAAAAGAGAATTAACTCAATAAAATGGATCAAAACTTCATTAACATCAACACCTGCACGCGACTCCAAAGCAATGGCACAGCAGCCTTGGCTCGATTTCGTATGTAAACATTTGTCATCAGGGGCTGATATGGAAACTCCATAAGAAGTGTGTCTGTATCTGTTGACTTGTTATGGTTGCTAACAATAAGGCTCCTGGGAACAGCATCATAAAATGTCCCTGCAGCACCTGCATTTTCTGGGCAGCCAAGACTACTTCCTCCTATAAACATGAAAATGAAGTTTGCATTAGCCAAACTAGCATATCTACACTGATAATAAAACATATCACAAACATGCACAGATCAAAATGAATTAACCAAAATTAAACAAAAAAATAATATGTGTATATGAAAAAACAAATATCTTAATTCTTGGGAGAAATATAGATTACAGCATGTTACTAGTAGTAAAAAAGTTTCCCTATAACGCAGCCACAATTCAACCATAAAACAATTTGGCCAACTTATAGTGCAACATAAATAACAAGATATTAAAATAATTTATAAGAAAAAAGGATGGCAAAAGAAGATAAGGAACACAAGTAGAATGACAAGTCAAATTGCAACCCTTAAGACCCAAGCAATTGGCCTTGTGGTCCTGTAGCAAATATAAGGTACAGAAGTAGAATGACAAGTCAAATTGCCCTTTAGGACCCAAGCACTTGGCCCAGTGGTCCTGTAGCAACCTATCCTTGATCCTTGTGCCAACACTACCTAGGGGACTGCCTCGTCGAATGCAACTCACCTGAGGCATCGCGAGCCGCGCACCTAGGCTCACCTTCCATAACTACAGCCCCATCCAACGCTCTAGCATGGGATTGAAGAATAATTGGTCGAAAAAAGGATGTCCAGAGGCATGAGAATCCAAACCAAGATTGAAAGAAAATGAACCAACATGTGAAACACCCTTGAAGATACCTTGAAGATACGTGCTTCTCTCTCTCAAAGGAGCATGCACAGAGAGGAACATGTCATCCACTTTTTCTTGGTTCTATCCCTTTGAAGAACCCTCAGCTCATAAATGCTGGAGAAAATTTAATATATTAACTTAAGCACAATAAGTTTACTGTGATTCTCAACTTAAGCTCACTTTAGCTCTTGGATAAGTCGAGGAACAGAACTTAAGGTATCTCTCTCCTACCAATTCTATCACCAGATTGCATTGCTAAGCAAAAACCAACAGCTTTCTGGGCTGTTTTCAGTTGAATAGGCAGCTAAGCTAAATCTTGGGAATTAATAATTTACTCAGAAGCAAGAAGGGAGGAAGGTTCTATGGCTTAAAGTGGGAGAGAGGAGGGGCAGGCCTAGCACTGTTTAGTCATGCTAACAGTGATCTAGCAGCATAAATTTGGGATTTTAGGTCTCTTAGCTTGCATATGCTGGCAACGAGATTGGTTGGATTGTTAAAGATAATTACCACGGTTAAGAGGGAGGGGATTCAACATATAAAGGCTGAGTTAAATGGCAGAAAATAAAAAGGGAACAAGGATGACGAGCACAGAAACATAGATAGAAGAAGAGGAAGAGGACTAGCACATCAAAAAGGATTTAGATAGAATAAAAACAATCGAAATTTTCAGATCTCATAAGTAAACTTCAAAAACAAATAGATTATGCATGTAATTAGAGGCTGAAGGATATCAAAAGAATAAACTAGAAAGTAGAGTCAGTTTGTCCTAACTCCCAAGGCTATTACAGAAATTAGAACGAAGCGGACTCCAGATAAACATATGTAACTTTATTTGACCCCAGTTTAATCCTCGTTGAGAAAATTTCTACTTGCATGATTTTTTTCTTGGGCGTTTATCAAGCAATCATGGATAAATTTGTACCTCTGACCATTTGGATGATTAAACTGTTGTTCTGATCCTATTTGAGGAAAAAATTCACTTGTGTTAGCATATTTTTGGGCTTTCATTACTTATAATGGATAAATTCCCCAACCCTAACCTGACAGGAGTCTTGACAAAAACGCAAAAAAGTTCCAAAGGTGAAATAAACAATTAATTGGTGGAGGCCTATTGCCTACAGAGAAACCTCCTTTGACTCTCTTACTAATCACTTGATGGTTAATTTGTTGATCCTTGATAGCCTGACGGTGTGTTGGCTTCATCAGTTTCTCCATACTTTCTACCTTCCAAATGGGCAAACGGAATACAATAAAGGCAAGAAGAAACGAATAACACTTTTTTTGTTTAAGCGACTAGGAAAAGAAAATATATATATATATATATATATATATATATATATATATAAAGTACAAATAAGCAAGAAAAAAAAATTGACGATCTAACAGCATCCCAGTTCTGTTTCTATTATACAACTGCATCGTAAAACTCTTTGTTATCAACAACTGATATACAATTTATTATTTAGTTCTGAAGTCTATCCTTACAATTTATTATTCTGTTCAAAACTCTTCTCAAATCTTAACCACCCTGCAAACTGAAAGTCATAAATTAAGTTGCATGATGGAAATTTAAGTAAAAACTTAATTTTTTTTATTTTTTTTTCATATTTTGCTTTTGTTACAGACAATGTTGTTTATTACAATATTAACAGAAAAATTAAAATATTGTGTCAGACTCACAAACATATATACTTGATATATCGAATTAAATATAACATTTATTAATTCCACCCGATTCTTTTCCTTGCATGTGAGTGCATCATTAGTGCATATGCAGATTCAAATATATATGTTACGAAGACGCAGGGTTCTAGGATTCTAATTTCAGACACCAAGAAAACCACTAAATTGAAGAAACTATTAACTGCATAGTTGCACTGGCTTAGAATCATGTCATTGATAATAAAATAGCATTTCTTTAGACTAGTAAAAAATAAATTACCAAATGTTTAGTTGAAGAAGGATGATTATCAACACAATAAAGACTTGACATTAATGCTTGTCTGACACAAAAAAGCAAAAACTGCAACGAGAAGAAGGAAAAAAGAATAAAGGGGCAAAATTTGGGGGGAGAAGAAATCTGTTAGGTTTTGTGGTATTACCCAGGAATTTAATAGTTCAATATACTATTGCAGTTTAATTTTCGATGCAGGAATGAAGTACTACCACTGTGAAAAAACTTTAATCTGATTTATACTATATCATAATTAACGAGCGTAGATTCCACATGGAAGCTTTTCGACATCCTTCCATTACATATGAGAGAAATCCAATGCAAAATAAAAGTAAGTTTTTTTCAATTATTTTTAGGACATAACGTCATCAACTGTAATGGAGAGAAAGCAGATTGAAGCAGGGCATTCTCTGCAAGCCAAAATGTCAAAAGCTGCACAGAAACAAATCGTGCCATATGCATTTTTCTCTGCAAGTAAAATAGCAGCAAAGAGCACCAAAAGATGGGATTCTTCTACATGCATACCATGAACAAAGATCAGTGGGTCATCATGCCTGCTGAAAACATCAACAGATATTCTTCCGCCACCTCCACCAGCAAATCCATTCCCACCACAAGCACTTATCCTGCCAATTCCAGTCCTGTACTTCACAGATGTTCAGGAGAACAAATTGGATTAAAATTGCGTCCAATTTCAATGTTGATATGTGTGCATTTTTCCCACTAAAATCTAACTAAACAAACATAAAAGATGAAAAGAAAGAAATAGCATGGTCCATGCCCCTAAATACAAGAATAACGTACTACCTTACATGCATACAAACACAAAGTAGTTATACAAGAAACTTGGTCAAAAAAATGTATGTCCAGAAAAGGTCGTGTGTTGGGCATGAGCACAATTATTAGAGACTAGCAAAGCAAGATGTGCCCCTTCCATAGCCTCTACATTCTAGCAACAGATAAACTCGAGGGCAAGTGAATAGAAATGACACGTCAGGCTGTCATTTGTAAAAATTAGTCAAATTCGAAACGCGAAAAATGATATTATGACACGCCAAGTTGTCAACTAAGAGAAATAACCCAAAACTCAATTGCGCCCTATTCATCTTTTCTAAGACAATGGTCTAATCTTTCTTTCCCACTCAGATTCAGGGTTTCAATTATTTCGCTTCCACCGGCACAAGTCTACCAAGTTATTGGATTTTTATCTAAGTCCGATACCGATTAGGGGTCGGAATCGTAATCCAATTATGATCTGAATCAAAAAATCCCACAACTACATAAATTGGGTTTCCAATTAAGATACGATTGGATTATATTAAATGTTTAGGACAACAACAAATCTGTGTCCCACTTAAGCAAGGTGGGCTACATAAATCCATTTGCGCTATAGAGACCATTCTAGGGCATCTCATTTGTTAAATTCAATGGCATCAAATTTCCTAATTCTCTTTCCAAGTTTTTTTAGGTCTACCCCTTTCCATTTGAATTAAATCACACTTTCTAAAATGGTGCTTCCGCATACTATATATACATTATGATATTACATTTTAAATTTTTGCCATTAATCTCAATATACACTAGTTATCAACCGACCACTTCCAACATACAAACGGAACTTACTTATGAACAATAACACACATCTTGATTTCCAATGGCAGCCACAAGCTACTTAACATTTCCTTCTTCTTTCATCAATTTCTTCAAGACTCAAGAGACCCATGGAGGCGGGCATGGCATCCAACTTTGTAACAATTACCTCCATTGAAGCTATTTTTAAAGATATTAATCAACAATTTCTTTCCAAATAACTTTGTTTATTACTTCCAGTTTTTCCAATATACCCCTTATTTCAGAATCTAGTAATGTCTTAATATATCCAATACATTAAGATGTTCATATTTTCTGCCAAATTAGATTTGTTCACTGTCAAACGAACAAAATCGGACCATATTAACACATCAGACATTTGATACCAATCAAACTCAAATTCAGATGGATCAGTTTGATCCAAATTTCATAATGGGTCAGATTTGGAAGCCAGATGATACAAATTTCTAATGGAAAGGATTAGGAAGTCAGATGAAGCAAATTTCCTACCAAATCAGATTAGGAAGACAAACGAAACAAATTTCTTATTGGATCGGATTAGGATAAGGGTCATTGATTCCTCTATTCAAACATATAAACGGAACTCACTTATAAACACTAATCAATCTTGATTTCCAACAGACTCCGCAAGCTACTTCACATTTCCGTCTTCTTTCATCAATTCCTTCAAGACTCGAGAGACTCAAGAAAGCAGTCATGGCATCCAACTTTGCGACAATGTCCTCCAATGACGTTCATTTTAAAGATGTCAATTAACAATTTCTTTCCAAATAATTTTGTTTATTTCTTCCAGTTTTTCCTATTTACTTCCAAATAACAGTCACTGATTCCTCTCTCTTTCCAAATACTCCAAAAAAAATGCTAAAGAAATCAGTGTCCATAGTTCCTTAGGTGGTGTTTGGTAACCATTTCGTTCTCATCCCATGCAGTGGGATAGGAAGAGGATGGGATGGGAATTCTTTTTCTTTCTTGGGAGCAGAAACGACAATTTATTTATTTATTTTGGTTCTGGGAACAAAATCGCGTTTGGTAACGATTTTATCCTAGAAATCAACAACGAATCTTAAACCACAATCAAGCAATAATCAAGGAATTGAATCCTAAACCACAATCAATAAATCATCAATCCTAAACTCCAATCAAAATTGAAATCATACACTCAATAGAAATCGAAATCCTAAACCCCAATTCAAATCGAAATCGAAATCCTAAACCCTAATTGAAATCGATACCGAAATTGAAATCGGAATCGAAACCCTAACAACGAAATTGATTTCGATTTCGAAATCGACCTAACCAAACCACGAAATCGATTTCGACATCGAAATCATCCTCTACTCTTCCACTGCACGGATCAACATGAAATCGATTTCGAAATCGAAATCATCCTCTGCTCTTCCACTGCATGGATCAACGCAAAATCGATTTCAAATTTCGATTTCAAATTGAAATCGATTTCGATTTCCAAGTTGATTTCGAAATCGAAACCCTAACCAAATCGATTTCGAAATAGAAAGCCTGACCAAACCACAAAATCGATTTCGAAATCGAAACCCTAACCAAACCACGAAATCTAAAACCTACCAAACCACGAAATCGATTTCGCGTTGGACATACGAAGATGACAATGGCACGAAGCAAACGAAGAGGAGGTCAGACGAGGTGGAGGCCAGAGAAGGACAGACGACGGGGAAGGAGGCGGCGACGATGTTCCACGTGTAGAACCCGAAGAAGAAAAGAGAAGAAAAAGAGAAGGGAAAGAATTGCGGCTCACAAAGCTTGAAGAAGGGATCTCACTAACAAAAGAAAAAATGACTAACGTGTCCCATGAAGGAAATGGGAATGGAATGGGAAGGATGGGAATCAACTTTTTTATTTTTTGTTTCTCAATCCTAAAGAAAAAAGTGGGATGAATCCTCAAATGGGAATAGAATGGAAACGGAAACAAAAATTACCAAACGCTATTCCCAGATAAAAATCCCAAAAATCCGGGAATAGGATGGTAATGGTTACCAAACGGGGCCTTAGCAACCCATCCTGCCAACCTCCATGCCAGCGAAAGAGCAAATCTTCGCAAATGAACCATGCACCAGAAAATCCCGGACAACAAGAGCACCAGAGCCCAAACATCATTCAACCAATTTCTTAATGAATCGGTTTAGGAAGCCAGATGAACAAATTTCTTAATGGACCAGATAAGGAGATCAGATGAAACAAATTTCTTAATAAATCAAATTAGGAAGACAAATAAAACAAATTTTGTATTGGATTGAATTTGGCTTAAAGGTGACCGTTTGCTCTCTCCAAATACTACAAAAAAGGCTAAAGGAATCATTGCCCAATGTCCATAAATCCTTAGCAATCAGCCACCATGCCAACAACCGAGCAAGTATTATGATGTGCACCATGCACTAGAAAATCCCCAACAATCATTGTGTACCCTCACAGTAACATATAGAAGGGTCTCACTGAGAAGAGCCCTTGTTGTATCCCATCCCACTCCAAATAACCTTCATTGGCCATACCCATATACCCAAATCAGCCTTTGCAAAACGTGGAAAAACTTTACTTACTCCGAAATCTCCCAATCAAAGAGGCGCAAACACTAGAGACCAAGATATCGAGCCTCATTCCACCAACACATACTCCTGTATATGGGCCATCGCAAAAGAAGATAAAATATAAGGCTAAGCTTTGACTCTCCTGCCCATCACCCTCCCAATAGCGAACTATCCTCCCCTTACCAAACCTCAAACTGAAATGAGCCCATAAGAGAGACTCAATTCTCTCATTGCATTTTCCCACTGCCATGCCAAAAAAGAACAACACACCCTTAACGAACGACCCTCCCCTAGAAGTATTGAATCTAGTCGAGGCCACCCTCCTCAAAAACCCTGTTAATTTAAGAGAGAAGTGTCATACAAATACACCCAACAAAGCCTAATCAAAGAATCTCAAGTCCTCCCTCCCCTAGAGGAGGGCACACTTTTCTCCCACCCTACCAAGTCAATCTTCCTCCCCTCCAGAAATACCCTTCTTTAGCCTCACATCGACAACCTGATTGGCAGTAAGAGCACCACCAACCATATGTATACCTTCCACAAGAAGCATTTTGAGCTTGTGAGGTGAGATTGTTCACCACCTTCCTCAACCGAACCGTAAGAATTATAGACAACAACCTATATACAGACTCAACCAAACTTATATGGTGAAAATACTTGAGTTCCCTTGCTCCCTGTTCTTGAAAATAAGAGAGATGATGTGCATTGATGTTCCACTCAAATCTGGCACACAAATTGAAGTTTATCCTTATTACTTCCTAATAATGGTGGAAAACTCTCAAGGAAGTTGTCCATAAAAGACAACTCATCAACTTTAGAGAATTTCAGGTTGCTACAATTTTCTCCTCAGCAAAGCCTTTTTCTAAGGATCCATTTGATAAAGTTGAAAATTAAGTGTTCCAAATTGACAAGTATTGAATTTTTTAAGTGTTAAATAGATTGGGTAAATTTCTGTTACATATTTTTCAATTCAATAAAATTTGCATCTTTACAACTTTTTATTTTTAAAAAAATTATTTATCACTTCATCTCTCAAAATTCACTCTCCTCATTTTTCTCCTTTCTACAATTCTATTTATGCATATGTTTCTCTAGATTTTCTAGTGCCTATAGTTTAATGATAATTGTGTTAATTAAAAAAATCAACTTTAAATGATAAGTGACAAGTAACATGCAAATCACTAAACATTTTGACCCAATTTATGTGATACATCATTTTAAGTGGTTGAGTTATTTTTTATTAAACGTACTTGATTGAATAACTTATCTAAGTACTGAAATATGTTAACAAAGAGGCCCTAAGAGGCGCTTATCCTCTTCCGAGATGATAAGAAACAAAAGGCCTCCTAGATTCAATTAATTGTCACCAACTAGGAGAACAAATGTTGACACTAATTGACTAACTCCAACATAGTAAAGTTGTCAAAGGCTCAAGGCGCACCAAGGTCTCCAAAGATAACTAGAGTGAAATGGGCGCCTAACTAAAGTTGGATACTGAACATATTAAATAAACACACCATCATTCTAAATTGGGTTATATTAGCATATATCACTATGACATATTTTTGTGAAAAAACATATAAGCCATGCATAGTAAATCATATTTAAAAAAGGGGTACTTCAAATGTCACAATCTTATAATATTTTTAGTAATTAAGAAATACAGAAAAAAAAAAATGTCCAAAGATTTCAAAAAGACATGGTTCTACTGCCAGTAGAAAAATCAAAGAGAACAAAATCTAGATAATCATGTAAGCATTTGGAGACCCGCCACCTCCAATCACATATAACTTGGAGTACAACACCGGCTCTGTGAAACTCTATAAGCACTCGGAGTCCCTGAACCCATATAACTCCTCCACCAACTCTGTGAAACCCGCCACCTCCAACCACATATCTTTGAACTGGATTGGAGCACGACATTTGCTAAAGCCCCCCAAAATCTGACAAAAAATCAATAAATTATACAACACTGGCCTAGGCAAGCAACACTACACTACATCTGGATAATGTCCCTCCCACAGCGTTGACATAAGGAAATGATCAATCCTGGACATACAGGGCTCAATGAACTCGAAGAAAACTGTCATAACCTGATTCTCTCTTATGGAAACAGAATGAAGTTAAAGTCACCACCAAAACAGCATAAAACACTCCACTACCGATGCAACATAAAATACTCCACTTCGATCTAACGAGTTACAGCTCTTCCCACAATTTGAGTTGTAAACGAGCATCCACAAGCCCTTGGAACCCCACGAAGAAACACTTGAAACCGTCAATCACTAATCTAGAAACACATGTTGCACCCACGCCAGAGCACAAATCAAGCATACAAACCACTTGGGCAATTACATCATCCATAACCATCGCAACAACTCAATACCCCTTCCAAATACACCTCACAATCAACAGGTCTATGATGTCCATTTATTTGCTTGAAGACAAACAATATCAGAATGTTGGCACCCCAGGCTTTCAACGCATCTCCAACAACTATCATTAATCAATCCAAATCTAAAAGAAATAAGATTGATCTCATCACCATCCCTCCCCGTTCTTTTTTCTACCATCATAATTAAAGCTAGAAAGCAAATTATTCCCCTCTAATCAACCTCTACTCTTCCTGACTTTTGAGATCCCCAAACACAGTTGATAGGTCTTCTCAATCTATAGAAACAAAGCCATAAAATCACCCTCAAGTCCCTCTGCTAACATTCCCAACCACCTTGAAACCCTCCTCATTCTTTTCAAAACCCATTTCAAATTTTGTTACTCCTCCAACAAACCTCCGTTCCATATCTCCTGCCCTATGAGATGTTTTACTAGCTCCAAGAAGACAAATTTCAAAAGAACACCAATTTACCCATTGTTATAACTTCTTCTACCCATCTTATTTCCACATTCATAGGAGTTCAATTAAAAGGTCCAATCAAGATGATACCATCCAAAGTAACAAAAGCTTGGTATGTCTCACCATAGGTTTCAAAAATTCCGATTTTTTCTTTGTTTTCTACAGTCTTCAGTGATCCACCCTATTGGTTCATTATAATTATGTTTAGCATTCTGTTTTGACGTTCATAGGAGTTCACTTATGATGTCTAGTCAACCTGGCAACATCCAAACCAACTGAAGCTTTGTATATGTCATTGTCACCATAGGTTTCTTAGTTTCATACTTCCCTTTGTCCTCCAAAAGTTTCAAAATCCACCTCATTAATTCACTATGGATTTATAATTACCTTTACCATCTAAATTCAATGTATATTGGAATTCACCTATGACGACTAGTTAACCTGACATCATCCAAGCAGCTAAATCTTGGTACCGTTTTTCCTTTTTTTTTTTCTTTTTTTGCTACATGTCACTAAAGATTTCTAAATTCCGTACTTTGATTTGTTTGCTCCAAGTTTCAGTAACTGTTACCATGCAAACTCGATTCTTGTTGTATATTCCATGTAATTTGTAAGAGACACAATGTACAGAAATAAACGACAAGCTTGTACACCGGAGACTTCAGACTTGAAGCAAAATTATGAAGAAAGTTGGGAATACCTCATGCCAACAAAAAGGCATCCAACAAAAGGAGAAAATTGTTCAAGAAAGGGCAACATACATGTGAGTACAGAGAAAATGATAATATGTTCTCATACTAAATTATAATCAAGCATACTAGGCAAAGAAAATTACATCTTATAGGCCTTGATGAAGATGCTGCCACCAGACCCACCTCCACCCTTGGTGCTTCCATCACCCCCATCAGCCAACAAAGTACCATTCACCTCGAGAAACCTCACAACCACTAGCATAATCCTTCCACCACCTCCTCCGCCATAATCCACCTCCTTGCTAGTTGTTCCACCCTTACTCCCGTAACTCCAAGGTGTCTCCAGCGATGACCAAGAATATGCGTCCCCTCCCCAAACATCCTCCGGAAGCTTGCTCTCATCCATCAAACAACAAGCCCCTCTTCCTCCATGCCCCCCACCAGCACCATCAACTCCCTGTGGGGTCCCACTTGTCTGTGGTGGGGGCGAGCCTGCTAAACCGGTAGTATTCACAGTAGACCAATTAGCAAAACTCGCATTTTCTGCTGCTAGCTCAAACGTTCCGGCCAAAATTGAAGCATTTTCACCTAACCCAAAATTACCACTAACATTTATGGTCAATTCACACCCGGAAAACAAACAAGTCACAGTTACATTAGGGAGGATATAAAAATTGCCCTTCCCTTCTATGTACACATTACGTGTGAGGTTTAAATCGGAGACTAATTTGCAAGTGGTGTCCAGTGAGCCGATACCACCGAGATCGTCCTCACAGGAAACCGACGGCGGGTGTGGCGGAGGCGGTGGTGGAGCCGGCGGCGAGTAGTCCTGGTGGAAAAGGTTCGAATCGAAGTCAACAATCGAGAAATTCTCCTCAGAAGCTGGAACAAGGTGGAAGAGGCTAGGGTTTGTGAAAAGGGTAAATAATAAGACCAGTGTTGTGAAATGAGGGAAGGGAAATATAGTCAGACCCATCTTCTGATGACAAAAGTCATCACATACAGCGATTGAGATCGAAAGCAGATTGCATCTGTGAATTCTTCAAAACAACAATAAAAACCTCAAAAAGAACCCACGAAAATGGGATTGCAGATGAACCTCTATGTATCCGTATAGACTATAGATAAATGTTTCTGTATCTATAAAAATATAGGTTATGGAGACAGATGTTTAATGGAAAATTCTAGAGAGGTTTTCAGGAAAAACCAGGTGGGAAGTTGCTTGGTCGTAAAGAAGATGGGAAAAGGGTAGAGAGAGAGAGAGAGAGAGCAAATTGGCGAAGGGGAAAGGGCGTGGGAATGCGGGGGTGGTTTTGCTAAATGGGGTGGGCAATGGTGGTGATCAGAGCATGTACACGAACATGATACGTACGTCGATTGATTAAAAAAATTATATAGTAATTAGGAAAAACAACAAAAAAATTGACCATTAACGCTTTGAAATTAGGGATTTCTACATTTATTCGCCTACAGTCCTACTAAATATCTAGTAGCTTAGTTTGGTCTGAAATTCAAACCTCTCCCCGACATATATATATAAAAAAGTTAATTTTATTCTTTTAAGTCGATCACAAATATATAATATTTTATTTATTTAATTTTTAAATAAATATTTAAATAAAAATTTATTTTTACACAACCACTTTTGAAAGAAACATATTTTTTTCCTTATAGACAGAGCCATGTGATACTTGTTTGTTGAAACAAAAATACATTTATTGTTGAGATCTCAAGATAATAACAAGAGAAATTTATTATTCAGTCCTCCAAAGATAGAAAAATTATAAAAAAAGACATTTCACTCAAATAATTAAGTTTATAATCCTCAAAGAAATTACATAAAAAAGTCTTCACCAAATACCCTCTTGTTTATTCCTATCTACAAACCATGTCATTGAGACTTCTATATAAATATTCACTCATTTTCAAAACAATATTTAAGTTCAAATTTAGTGAATGTTCACTCCTAAAATTTTCAGAACAAATATTTCAATTCGCTCAAATAATGGTTTATACGTTCTGTGTGAATGTTCACTCATTATTTCAGAACAAATATTTCAGTTTACTCAAATTTCACTCGACGGTAGCTCATAGGTTCTACGTAAATGTTCACTAAAAAATGTTCAGAACAAATGACCACTCAAAACAAATGTTTGCTCAAATTTTTTAGACCAATTCACTCAAAACAAATGTTCACTCAAATTTTCAAAACAAATGTTAACTTGCGAATAAACATTCACCAAATAACAAAAGATCAATTAAGAACAATCACAATCAATATATAACAAATCTAAAACAGGAATGTTTAGGAAAAAAGTCTAAAAAAATAAAACAGATGTGAATGTTTAAGAAGAAAGTGAAAAAAAAAATAAGAAGTTGAAATGAAAGAAAATAAGAGGTGAAAATGTAATTACTAAACCCTAAAAATAAAAGTTAAAATTAAAAGAAAATACGGGTGAAAATGTAATTACAAAACCTAAACCTATTGCAAGAATCTTAATTGCCTCAATGTGTATTACACCACCAGCCTCAATGTCAACCAGATCTATATTGCCCCTCAACGTCAACCTTCAGACTTCAGCACATACAACTGATCTTTCCCTTTGAACGGCGGTGCGCAAACGACGACGACGGAGGTCTTCAAATGGATGTGATGGCAGTGGCAAACGGAGGTGAAGACAAAATTGGAAAAAAGAGAATAAGAGGGCGGCGAGATGAAGAATAAATCAAAAGAGGCGACGAACGGCGCAGGCAGCGAGTGACGAATAGTAGTGCTGAATGCGCGACGAATAGTTAGAAACAATGTCGGATCTAGACTGGGGACTATTGGCCTAGTAATATATCCAAGAGGGGGGGGGTGAATTAGGTAAATATAAAATTTAAACAAATTTATATCTTTTCAAACACTTAATTAATCAGATAATCAATTTATCCTAAATCGATTATTATCTTTTTATCGTAGCGGATAAGTGTTAATATATCTAGATGCACACCCAAATAACAATAAATAAATAATGTAAAAATACAGCACACAACGATGTATACTGGTTCACCAAGTTACTCTTGGCTAATCTAGTCCCCCGAGCCCCACGGAGAGTCGCACCCACTAATCTCAAGATTCCTTCACAGGTAGGAACCAAACCCTCACAATGATTCTTTTCATAAGCTCATAATCAACCTTTACAATCCCTTTTCACAGGCTAACCTATCTTTTTATCAGGCAGAAGATTAACCTAATTCTATTACAGGAAGAATCACTGCCTAATTCTTTTTATACTTAAGGCTTAAGAATTAAACCTCATAAAACACTCCAAATATCCTTTTACTCGGTAAGGATTGAACCGTCACAATTCACTCAATTTAATTCTAATCAGGAAGAATCAAGCCTAAGCTCTTTTCACGGGAAAATAGTAACCTATTATTTTTGTACGATAGGTAAAGATCAAATCTCAATCTCTTTACTGGAAGAGATCGAAACTCAACTATCCCTGACTAGATACTCTCAATAGTATCTAATCATAACAAAACTCACCAATTACAAATTAATAAGTTTTCTTATCACTCGGAACTTCTACCACTTCAATTTAAACGTGAGGAAATACAATCTGATTAAAAGATAACGCAGGTAGCACAAAGATAAACACGTAATCAGATTATCATAAAATCGTTTCAAAAGATTTTTATGCTTTTAATGTTCAAAAACGATTTCTCAAAAAGATCATGTTGATCCCAAGATTTTGATGGACAATTAAGTATTGATGTTTTTGGTAAAACTAATGGATCTGTTGAGTGTTTATGTTTCAGTTTAAAAGAGTTCCATTCAATATCAAATCATGAAGTAATTATGAAGGATGCAGAGATGATAACATCATGAAGAAATTGTGAAAGATATAGAGACGGATACTAAGAAATTGGTTAATTTTTACTCTTAATGTATCCTGATTAGGATCACATACGACACAAAAATGAATTTATGTTTATGTGTGTGTTTATTAGGATCCTAAATAGTTAAACATATTTGCTCATATGTGAAATTGAAAAAAAAAATTGATTAAGAAGGATTAGTATTTAAAATTGATTAAAAGTATCAATTAAGTTAATCGAGATAAGAAATTGGTTAAAGGGGCAAAAATGTTGAAAAGTTGAGTTAAAAATTGATTAAGGAAGAAGAATTCTAGTAAGAGCGGTCAACTAACCCGCATGGTTCGGTCAACCGATGAGATGTAGCTGAGAATTGGTTAAGTCTTTGAATTGATCGGTCGACAGATCGGTCAACCTGTGGCCAAATGTGAAACTCTTTGAATCATTAGGTCGATAGACTGAAGTATAGCGGTTGACCTACTTAAGCCAAAATTTAGCCTGGGGAGTGATAGGTGTAAATTACCTATCTATTTTCAAATCGATCTTGTTAGTTTTCGAGTATGTTTAGTACGTTTTATTACATTTTAATTCGTTTATATTCTTTTTGTCATAAAACAGGTATTTGGGGTGAAAAAGGGACTAAAACAGTCCTTAAGCGGTCAAATCGGAGCAGAGCGGTGGACAAATGGTGGAAAAACAAAGTTTCAAAACAGCAAAGCCACCGCTGCGACGGTGAAAATACAGGATGGCCCATTTTCAGCAAAACACTTCATCGCTGTAGCAGTGAATCCACCACCGCGGCATTGAAAGTACATGATGTTTGCTACTATTCCACCGCCGTGGCGGTCATTCTACGGATATTTAGGATATTTTGTGATATTTTTTAGCCTATATATATCCTCCTTTCTCATCCATCTAAAGAGTAAGACGTTTTGGGAAGTCTTGAGAGCTCCGAGGCCATTCGACCAAGGGAAGATCATGTTGCGAAGAAGGAGGAAGCGTTCTCAGAACGGTTTTTGCGTCGGATCTTCGGATATACGGTTAGTCTCCTCGTTTCTGTCTTTCTCTCTTAGTTTGGTTCAATGTTTGTATATGTTTAGCTCGTTTCTAATTGTATATAAGGCTACGACCATATTTAGCTAAACATATATTGTCTAGGGCTTAATTGAATTCATGTAAACGTTGTTTATATAAAATTGATGTTTTGTTAGTGGTTGTTCATGTTTATCTGATTGTGTTTGCCGTGTTGTATTATTTATTATGCTTGTTAGGATATATCAAGAATACAGGGTTTGACACTCAGGAGAGGTAACCCCGAATTCGGATTAGGGTAAACACAACGCGATGATCCAATAACCCGGGAGGGAGTTGAAAAGTATGCAATCGATGACGTTGGGGTGAGACTCACGTGACCTAGTGTCGTTAATACGTTGAGGGGGACTTCTTTATTAACACGAAGTCAAGTATTCACTCGTTTTACACTCAGTAGAGGTGGCGAGTGAGTTTACGAATCGAGATTATTGGATATGATGAATGTCATTAATGAAAATAGGTTGAAACGAACATATTTAAGTGAACGATATTAATCCCTAGGTAATAATTCCCATAAATGTCCTACCAATATATTAGTATAATTAGATAAATTAGTATTGTATTATTATTATTTATTAATTAAATATCATTTTTATCGTCTAGATAAAGTCGGGTTATGATAATTGAGGTACTCGACAATATTCTCAACCAATCCCTATGGAACGATATCCGACTGAAAGGTTCACTGTATTAAAACTTGACCTCGTGCACTTGCGAGTCAAATCAACCGTCGAGTAATCAAATTCGACCCGGTCAGGGAGCATCCTGAATCGATCGGTCGATATACCATATAGTAGTGGTCGACCGATGGGCTAGAACTTTTGGCTTGGGCTACAACCTGAATCGAGCGGTCGACCTATGGTGTTTGGTCGATTAACTGATGGTTCGATTTTAGGTTTGGAGGATTTCATGGTTTTGATAAAAAAGTAGCCGTTACTGGCTGTTTTATGGTTAGGATCTAAGAGATATCTTAGGAATTTAATGATATTTAAGATATATAGTTGATATTTTGTTATCCCTATAGATATGGTTCATATAATTTAAGTATTTCTCAAATTGATTCATATAATTCTTTCTATCTTATCTAATTGAGATTGAGAAATATTTAGGAGATTAAATTAAATTATTTAAAAGCTATTTTTGAGTCAATTGAACAAGGATTGAGTCATAATGATGTAAAAGGTCTCTAAGAGTAATTAAATATCATGATAGGTGGAAACTAGCCGTTGGAGGGTTTGTTTCAAACCCTTATATATAGACCTACAGATGTTACATATTATAGATATAATATCAAGAACTATTCAGTTCTTAAGTTTTTCTAAGAGTCATCATTCTGATATTAGTTTGAGAGATCAATTGTTGAGAAGTTCTTGAGTTAAAAGCACTATTTGAGTTAGCATCACTTATCTAAGCTGTCTTGCGATACTACGTGCAATTTATTTGGTATTTTCGTGGTGAGATCGTTCCAAACTTATTCTTTAATTGAGTAATTTATTATTATTACTTTCTTGGTGAATTGATCTTTTTGAGAAATCGTTTTTGAACTTTAAAAGCATAAAAATCTTTTAAAAACGAATTGTGTGTTAATCTAATTACGCGCTTAATTGTGCTACCCATATTTTTTTATTATAATTAGATTTTGTTTTCTCACATTAAAGTTCTATCATTAGTAATTTGGGGACATTAATTGATTTCAAATTACTCTAGGGTGGTGGAAGCTCCGAGTGGAAAAAAACTTATCAATATTGTAATTCGTGAGTTGTGTGCGTATTAGATATTATTGGGAGTATCTAATCAGGGGTAACTGAGTTTTGATCTTTTATTGTAAAGAAATTGAGTTTTGATCTTTGCCTAGAGTACAAAAAGGTTAGGTTGTTCTTTTTCCTTGAAAAGAGATAAGTGTAATTCTTCCTGACTAAAATTAATTTGAGTGAATTATAACGGTTCCATCCTTACTGGGTAAAAGGATAGTTCAAGTGTTTTGTGAGATTTAATTCTTGAGCCCAAAGTAGAAAAAGAATTAGATTGTGATTCTCTCTGTAATGAAATTAGGTTAATCTTTAGCTTGGTAAAAAGATAGAGGTTCTTCCTTAACCTATGGAAAGAGAATTGTAAAGGTTGATTATGAGCTTGTGAAAAGAATCGTTGTGAGGGTTTGGTTCCTACCTGTAAATGAATCTTAAGTTTAGTGGGTGTGACTCTCCGTGGGGCTTGGGGGACTGGATTAGCTAAGAGTAGCTTGGTGAACTAGTATAAATCTTGGTATGCTGCAATTTTACAATATTTATATTTCAGTTGTTTGGGTGTGCACCTTCTTAACACATATCCGCTACTATAAAGTTAATAATTAATTTAGGAAAAAATTAATTATTTGAATTTTCAAGTATTAATTATTTGATAATTTTTATTACTATCCAATTCAACCTCTCTCTTGGGTAGCTCACTAGGCCAATAGATCAAATATCAAAGCAAGCAATAATAATAATAATAATCTCAATAAAGAATAAGTTTGGAACGATCTCATCAGGAAAACACCAAAGATTGCAAGTAGTATCGCTAGACAGCTTAGATCGGTGACGCCAAATCAAGTAACACTTTAACTCAAGATTTTCAAGAACAGAATAATCTCACAATGATCTCTCAGTATAATATCATAATGATGACTCTTAGAAAAGTTTAGAAACTGATTGTTCTTGATAGAAGTGATGTATTGAACTCTAAAAACGCAAGTCTATTTAATTAGTTTTGAAACAGGCCCTCTAACGGCTAATTTCCCAAAGACATGACATTTAAATGCACCCATAGACCCTATATATTAATACTCTTTAATCTTGGTGTATTTGACTTAAAAATATCTTTTAATTCTTTCAATTAAGTTCTCAAAATAAATCTCAATTATAAATCAAGTAGATAGAAAGAATTAAACATACTCAATTGAGAAACACTTAACAAAAGTGTACCATATCTATAGCGATAATTAAATATTAATAATATATCTATAATATATTTAAATCCCCAAAATATCTCCAAGATATTAGCCAAAAAATAGCGAGTAACGGCTACTAAAAGATTTGATCAACAAAAGGCTCAAAATCTGAAACAGTCTCATCGGTTGACTAACCAACATCATCGGTCGACCGATCATTTCAGGTTGTAGCCCAAGATAATTTATCAAACATGGTCGGTTGACCGATTCCTCATGGTCAGTCGACTGATCAATATAGAGAGTTCATCAGTTGCCCATCGGTTGACCATCAGTTGACCGATTGATTCAGAGACTTCTATAAATCTTAGCTCATTTCCATCAGTTGAATGAACCTATAAGACCCTGATTTAGCACATACGTCATTTTAATTACATTAGAGCATTGGAAAAATTCGGGGTAAATTTTTGTTAATTAAAAATTCAAATCAAAAGTTTAGGGGCAAAAAATGGAAATTTAGAAACATGAAATTTAAACTTAAGATTCAAATCGATAATTAAAAAAAATTAACATATTAAGGGTGAAATTATAATTTTTGAAACTTATAAAAGTTGAATTGATTAAAATGAAGATTTTAAAAAAATAATGGGATAAAAGAGCAATTAGACAAAAAGATTTTATATATATAAATATAAGAAACCATATGTGCGCGTGTGCTGTGTGTTGTGAAAATCCGTCGGAGACAAAAGAATCGGGAAGTGGGCGACGTGGCGTGAAGAGATCAAAACCCATCCACTATTATCATGCATATATGTATGTACATGCATGTAATTCATCATTGGAGCACCTTAAAAGAAGAAATCAGAAAACCGAGAGAGAGAGGAGAAGGTTCGGGATGGTAGGTTCGGATTGTCGTCGTTGCTCCAGCGTGGGTGCTCTATGTGTGTCGTCGCCGTCAATTAACCGACGATCGATAGCGTGTGTGAGGGTGTTTCGTTGTGTGTGGGTGATCAGCTAAAGGTGTGTGTATGCCGGTGGATTCCAAACAGAAACAGAGAAGAGAGAGAGAGAGAGGTTTGCCGGCGATGGGGTGCAGTCCGGCATGGGTGGTGGCTCTCCGTTCGGTCGAATTTGTGCGTGTGTGTGGTTTATCTGTCGTTCAGACCATCATTCAGCCTGAGGTATGTGTGTTATGTTCCATTCCGTCGTTGTGTGTGGGTGCTCTATTTTTGTACCGACTATGTGTATGTGTGTGTGTATGTGCATGTGGGGTGCGTGTGGGTATGAGATCAGGTTGTGGGTGTGTTCCGTTCGATCAGATGGCAGTGTCGATGTGGTCGCCGCTGTCGCTGGAGTTCGCCTGTGGTGAGTTAGAGAGAAAGAGCTGTGCATGCGTGTGTGTGGGTGTGCAGACAGTGGGGGTCGTGTGGTGAGGGTTTGTGTGACTGTGAGTATTATGTTTGTTATGATGTGTGTGTGTGTTCCGATAGTCGTGTATGACCTTGTGGGTGTGTGAGGATAGCGTGAGTTCGGCCATCAACGATGGTGGCGGTAATTTTGTGGGTAGGTGCGATTGGTGATAAGGTGGCCGGTGGTGGTTGGTGATCGGTAGTGGGGGATAGAGTAGGGCTGGCAGTGAGAGCGGCAAGGTGTGGGAGGCCTCCAGTGGATGGTAATAGTAGAAAGAGAGAGGGGTGGCCGACGGCGACTAAACAGAAAATAGAAATAGTAAATGCAAGTAGAAAAGAAAGAAGAAAAGAAAAGAAGAAAAAGGGGAAGAAAAATGAAAAATACACGAACCACCCCAATATAATCTAAAAACCCAATTCGTAGCTGGCGGGGGATTCAGAATCAGGTAAAATTTTAATCGGGTATTATTTTTGTTAAATTAAATTGTTAATATTAAAAATTTCGTAATCTTGAAAGAAATTTCAAAATCATAGTAATATTTTGTTAATCGCCAATCTAAATAAATTGGTGCGGTGAATATCAACGTAACGAAATAGACAAAATAATAATTTTCCATAATGAAATCTGGGAAATAGGGAATTATGAAATTTAGGGTCTGCATTGCATGTTAGGTTATTTAAAATAAAATATTAATTTAGGTCCTATCGCTATTAAGTTCGCAGGCGCCAGCGTCCCGGTAGGATTTGAATAGTGATATTTTAGGATGAAATATGGGTTTACTTAAACTGTACGATTTTACAAATGATATGGATCAAACAGGTATTTGGGTGAGTTGGTAAAATGAATTTTCGGGGTATTGTGTTGGTTTCTAAAAAGAAAGTTGGAAAATGAGTTTTGTTGGATTTGGTAGTTTTAAAAGAGAGTGGAAAATATCTGATTTTCTAAAAATGTTTAGTTTTCTAAAAACAAAAGTGGGAGAAATGGATTTTATCGAAATCGGTGGTACAAAGGTAGAAAAATGGGTTTTACTAAAATTGGTGGTACTTCTAAAAAGGAGAGTGAAAAACGTGATTTTGGAAATTCTCCCTAAAAGGGGTGTGGTTTATATTCTCCTCATAAGAGGTGTGGATTTTTGATGATGTGGTGCGAAAATGTATTTCTTCCCGTAAAGGATGTGGATTTTAACTATACTGATGATTTTGACGATGCCATAGTTATTCTCCCCGAAAGGGGTGTGGATTATATTTCTCCCCGTAAGGGGTGTGGACTATATTTCTCCCCAAAAGGGGTGTGGATATTTCGTAGGAAGGCATTCTTATGGATGTTACGATACTGTTACAACTCCCGATCGTGAGGTTAAACGATCACTATGCTAGCCAGTGTGTGTTGTGGTGGAGGGGTGTTTTGAGATGTGGTGTTTTAACTTATACTGGATGATTTATTATTTATTATGGAAATTGGTATTATTTTATGCTAGATGGGTTTGAATGGAACTTATACTTATTGCTTTATTTTCACTGCTTATATTTACTAGCTATGTGATGTTTATATACTTCCGCTTGATCCATTTAGATATTGTAGAATGAATTATTATTTTAAAAATATTTTTACTAAGAAGGCAGTACACTCGTAGGTGAAATAGCTAAGAGTCGGTCGGTCCCCTACTAGCGCTAGATAGAGTTATGCGGGTCACGCAAAGGAGTTATTTGAGAGAAATTTTGAGACGAGATATCAGAGATGAAATTTAAGTGAGGTTCAGGGGATTTATTTGATTGTTTTTATATTCGAAACGGTGTATCTCTATCAGATGGGATTATTATATGTGTTGTATAGATTTACAATTTGGTTTATTGGCGTATTGAGGTTGGCTAGTCAGTTGGGCGGTGTCATGTCTACGTCACGCCTGCCCCACATGACGGGTGTCTGGGGTGGGCTTTGACAGAACCTCTAGTGGTCGGTTGATCGATCACTGCTGGATCAACACTCCTCAATTATATCCAACTCCAAATTTCGACGTTTTGAATCTTTTAACCAATTTCTTTTCTCGATTAACTAATATTGACACTATTAATCAATTTTAAACACTAATATTGCTTAGGTCAATATTTCTTCTTCAATATCACATTGGAGCACATAAATGAACTTAATTAGAACTCTAATTCAAACACACATAAATATAAATCAATTTTGTGTCATGTGTGATCCTAATCGGGAAACATTTAGAGGAGAATTGAATTGAGTTCTTTTTACCTAGAATCTTCAATTCTCCTAATGTTCATATCTTTGTTAGTTTCTTTAGCATCCTTCACAATTTCTTCATGATCATATCATCAATGGAACTTATATACTGAAACACTCAACAAATCCATTAGTTCCACTAACAATATTAACACTTTAATTGTCCATCAAAATCTCAGGATCAACAATCTTTCCCTTTTTGATGAAGATAATTAATTTTGATATTTTCTTTAAAAAATAATAATGTAACCACGCTCCCCCTAAACCCAAGGACGGGTTTTTTAATTCATTAAAACACAATCATGAAGATTATCATAAGATATTCAATAAAGCACATAATATGATTAATAAGACAAGCATAGATATTCAATAAAGTATAATATGATCAAATCAACATTGATATTGACATTATTCTCCCCCTATAACAGTGCAATGCTTAGACGAACAAAACCTAAACATCAACTAACTCGTTTTAAGTGCACTATGGTTTTCCCATTTTTATATCTTCCATTTAATCAATCAATTCAATAAATATATGTAATAAACATCAATAATTTCTCCCCATTTGTCATTTGAAAAAGTGCGGATGGGGAACCAATAAACATTTACTATTATAGGCAAACATCATTATGCCTAGCCATATCTAGACCTCGAATGATTTTCATAAATTGATCTTCTGCTAAGGGTTTGGTAAAAATGTTGGCCAGCTATTCAGAAGTATCAACATACTCTATGGTAATATCTCTTTTCTGAATATGATCATGAATAAAATAACGTTTAATCTCTATATACTTAGTTCGTGAGTGCTGTGTAGGATTCTTACTTAAGCAAATAATACTTTTATTATCACAATAGATTGGGACTTCTTCCATACATACTTCAAAATCATTTAACTGTTGCTTAATATAAAAAATTTGAGCACAACAGTTACCAATTGCCATATATTCAGCCTCAGTAGTAGATAAGGCTATTGAATTTTGTTTCTTGCTAGACCAAGAAACCAATGCATGTCCAAGTAAATGACATGACCCACTTGTGTTTTTTCGCTCGACTTTGCAATCGGCAAAATCAGCGTCGGAGTAACTTATTAACTTGAAGTCAATCCCTTTAGGATATCATAATCCTAGGTCAGTTGTCCCTTTTATTAAATAAAAAAAATACATTTAACAGCATTCAAATGTGACTCTTTAGGACAAGAGTAAAATCTAGCACATAAACAATTGCTATACATAATGTCAGGTCTACTAGCAGTTAAGTAAAACAAGCTACGAATCATGCCTCGATACTGTTTTTCATGTACATTTTTGCCTGTATCATCTTTGTCTATCTTTGTAGTTGTTGTCATGGGAGTTTTGTACTCTTTATCTCCATCCAAGCCATATTTATTTAACAACTCCTTGGTATATTTAGCTTGGTTTATAAATATCCCTTCTTTGGTTTGCTTGATTTGTAACCCATGAAAAAAATTAAGCTCTCCCATCATGCTTATTTCAAATTCTACCTGCATTATCTTGGCAAACTCTTGGCAAAGATCCTCATTAGTAGATACAAAAATGATATCATCAACATATATTTGTACTAATAGGATATAAGAATTAGTTTACTTGATAAATAGCGTTATATTACTAAAACCCTTTTGAAAACCATTTTCGATTAGATATTGGCTAAGTCTCTCATACCAAGCTCTTGGATCTTGTTTGAGTCCATACAGAGTCTTACGAAGTTTAAACACATGATCGGGAAATTTGTCACTCTCAAATCCCAGGGGTTGTTCCACATAAACTTCTTCCAGTAGGAAGCCATTTAAAAATGCACTCTTTATATCCATTCGATATAGCTTGAAATTACATGAGCATGCATAAGCGAGTGACATTCTAATAGTTTTTAATCTAGCCACAGGTGCATAAGTTTCATTATATTCAATTCCCTCTTCTTGATTATAGCCTTGTGCAACTAATCTTGCCTTGTTTCTACTTACCATACCAGTTTTATCTTTTTTATTACGAAAAACTCATTTAGTGCCTATTACAGGATGAAAGTCCAGTTTAGGAACTAAACACCATACTTTATTACGTTCAAATTGAACTAACTCGTCTTGCATCACAGAGATCCAAGATTCATCAGTTAATACTTCATTCACATTCTTAGGCTAAATTTGAGATAAAAATGTAAGATTAATTAAATCTCTAAAGGAGGAGTGTGTACTTACACATTTTTATAAATTATCAATGATTTCTTTTACCGAGTGTCCCGGTATTGTCTTTATAACACGTGGTAAGGTCGAATCCTCTCCTTTTAGTTCATCATTTTGAGGTTACTTTGTTAAATTTTCCCCTTGGTTTTGGTTGTTTAATGTACTTGGATCATCATCATCGAGAACCTTTCTCGACAAAAATAGACCAGCTTCCTCAAAAATAATATGCATAGACTCCTCAACTACTAACGTATGTTTATTATAGATTCTATAACCTTTACTGTTAGTAGCATATCCAAAGAAAATCCCATAATCAGATTTAGCATCAAATTTACCTAGGTTATCATTTTTTTCCTTCAAGGTAGGGGAAGACTCCTCATCTTGAATCGGAGTGTCAATCCATGGTGCCGGAATAGTGAAACTATTCCCCAAGCTTTGGTAACTTGGTGAATAATTCCAATTCTAAAAATCAAAGGCTGCCATTTTTTCTAACGACCAAAAGGCTTCATCCACGGTTAGTTAGTTGAATGAGGCCGTACAATTTCCTCCTTCAACCCCATTTCTGGTTGCGGCTTATAACCCGTCGAGAAAATTTAGGAGCTAACACTCCCTTGGGAGACCATGGTTTGGGAACCGGAATAACAACTCCTTATAATGATCCCAAACACAATAAAATGACTCAGAATCTCGTTGAAAGAATTTCAAAAGCACCCGTTGATCTAGCATCTTCATGCACCTTGTAAGAAAAACTAAAAAATAAAACTACAAACAAAAGTTATAAACAAAAGAAATACCTAAATTAAAATCAAGTTATTTACTCACAATATCAACAACAATCTAAAAACCAATCCCCGGCAACGGTGCCAAAAACTTGGTAGCGGATTATCATGTCGCTACTTTCATCGCAAGTGTACGAGTCAAGTTTTAGTATAGATTAGGAGAGTTAGAGTTGTCATATCCACAAGGATTAGATTAGATGATGTCGTTGAGGACCACGATTGTCATAACATGACTTTATTTAGGCGATAAAAAATGAAGTTTATAATAATTATGTACTAAACTAAGTTAATTAAGCTATTCTAATACTAATATATGACGTTAATGGGAATTATTGTCTAGGGATTAACTTCTTTTACCAAAACGCATTCGATTTAATCTAGTTTACATTAACGACATTAAAGCTATCCGATAATCTCGATATCGAATTCTCAAACACTACCTCTCCTGAGTGTAAAGTGAATGAATATGAGACTTTGTAGCAACAAAGAAGTCCCCATCAATGTCTATATAACACTAGGTCACATGAATCTCGCCCCAACCTCATGGATTGCATACTTTCTAACTCTCTCCCGGGTTATTAGATCGTCACGTTGTGTTTAAACTCTAATCCGAATCCGGGGTTACCCCTCCTGAGTATCAAACCCCGTATTCTCAATATATCTAAACAAGCATATAAATGTGGAAAATGGTACACACAATCAAACATTAATGAAAAACCAATAAAGAAACACAAATTCCACCAAACAACATTTTCATTAAATGAATCGCTCCCTAGATAATATGTATTTAGCTACACATGGACATAACCCAATATATAATAATGAACAAGCTAAACAACATCAAATACCAACAAGGGTTTAAGAATAAAAGAGAGAAACAAGAGAGATTAGCCTTTATCCGAAGATGTGACGGTTTCACGTCCGTGAATTCCACTTTGAGTTTGATTTCTCCTCTTCAAATGGATGATTTCTCCTTGTTGGTATGCCTTGGAGCTCTCAATTAGCCTTTATCCGAAGATGTGACGGTTTCACGTCCGTGAATTCCACTTTGAGTTTGATTTCTCCTCTTCAAATGGATGATTTCTCCTTGTTGGTATGCCTTGGAGCTCTCAAGGAAGTCCTAAAAACATGGTCAAATGAAAGGAGAAATATGAGTATATAAAGGGATGCAAAATATCTCCAAATATCACAAAATATCTATTCTGTCTGTAGAGTCACCGCTGCAGCGGTGGGAAAACTCAACTCTCTGTATTTTCACCATTGCGATGGTGGATCTCACTATTGCAGCAGTGGGCTGTAGTTGCAGGATGGCTGTTTTTGCTATGTTCTTCCACCGACTCTGCTCCGATTTGATCGTTTATGATCCGTTTTAGTCCATTTGTCACCCCAAACACCTGATTTATTACAAAATAAATAAAAATGTATTAAAACATATTAAAAAGCTATTAAAATACTCAAAAACTACAAAAATTGGCTTGGGAATATATAGATAAATTACACCTATCAAGAGTTAATAGAAAGCTTATGTTTATCAGAAGTGCTAAGTTGCTCATTTTTCTTAGCAACACCATTTTCCATGGGGACAAACGGGCCATCCTCAATTTCCAGCCACACATTATAATTACTAGCCTGGACGAATGTAATCATTCAGTCTTTCCAGAATGAATAGTTTTCACCTGCAATTAAAGGTGGACGGTGCATAGACTGTCACTCACCTAGTGTGCCTATCGAGTATGCCATGTAATCGTTGTGAGCTAGTACTTTGAGCTAAACCAGCTTTGATACCAATTGTTAGCCCAGTGATATACCCAAGAAGGGGGGATGAATTAGGTAAATATAAAATTTAAACAAATTTGTATCTTTTCAAACACTAATTAATTATATAATCAATTTATCCTCAATCGATTATTATCTTTATATTGCAGTGGATAAGTTAAGTGTTAATATATCTAGATGCACACCCAAACAACAATAAATAAATAATGTAAAAAGGCAGCACACAACGATATATACTGGTTCACCAAGTTACTCTTGGCTAATCCAGTCCCCCGAGCCCCACGGGGAGTCGCACCCGCTAATCTCAAGATTCCCTCACAGGTAGGAACCAAACCCTCACAATGATTATTTTTACAGGCTCGGAATCCACTTTTACAATCCATTTTCACAGGCTAAGGGAGAACCCTATTTTTTTACCAGGCGGCTATTATAGGAAGAATCACTGCCTAATTCTTTTTATACTTAAGGCTTAAGAATTAAACCTCACAAAATACTCTAAATATCCTTTTACCCGGTAAGGATTGAACCATCATAATTCACCTAATTTAATTCTAATCAGAAAGAATCAAGCCTAAGCTCTTTTCAAGGGAAAAGAGTAACCTAACCTTTTTGTATGATAGGTAAAGATCAAACATCAATCTCTTTACCGGAAGAGATCAAAACTTAGCTACCCTTGACTAGACACTCCCAATAGTATCTTGATAGGTGTAAAGTACCTATCTATTTCTAAACCGAACTTGTTAGTTTTCGAGTATGTTTATTATGTTTTAATATTCTTTTTGTATAAATCAGGTGTGTGGGGTGAAACGGGATGAAAACGGATAAAAAACAATCACATTGGATCAAAGACGGTGGAAGAACGGTAGAGAAAGGGCAAAGAAACTGAAATTATAACCTGTAGCCCACTGTTGCTGCAATCAAACTTCAAAGAAAGCCTAAACTCTCCACAAATCCACCACCGCGATAGTCAAACTGCAGAGAAGAAGCCAACTATTTCATTGCTGCGGCGATCAAGCCGTCGTCACGGCGATCAATCCAACTGACCTACACATCACCGTGGCGGTCACCTCTACACTTATTAGATATTTTATGATATTTTTGATCCCTATTTATTCTTCCTCTCCTCTCATCCGGCCATTACACCTCCATAGAGCTTAGGAGGATACTTGAGAGGTTTTGGGGAGTGCTCAACCAATTCCGAAGGAGAAGAATACATTGCGAAGAAGGAGAAGCCATTGTTGAACGGTTTTAGCGGCAAATCCTCGGACTATGGCTAAGTTACTTTTATTTCTCTCTTTATTTTCTTAACTTCAGTAGTTAGTTGAGTATGTTTAGCTCCTTTTTTATTTTATAAATGGTTATGGCCATGAGCTAAATGGATTTTGTCTAGGGATTAATGTAATTTATGAAAATGTGATTATTTTGATATCGGTGTTTCGTTTGTGGTTGTTCTTCGTTATTCGATTGTGTTTATCGTTCATGTATTGTTTGTATGTTAGTTTAACTATATTGAGAATACGGGGTTTTGACACTCGGGAGAGGTAACCCCGAATTCGGACTAGGATAAACACAACGCGACAATCCAATAACCCGGGATGGAGTTGGAGAGTGTGCAACCAATGACGTTGGGGTGAGACTCACGTGACCTAGTGTCGTTAAGATATTGAGGGGGACTTTGGCGTTGATGTGAAGTCACGTATTCACTCATCTTACACTCGGGAGAGATGGTGAGTGAGTTTACGAATCGAGGTTGTCGAAGAGGTTAAATACCGTTAACGTAAGTCAAACGAGATCAAACACATATAAGTAAATGAAGTTAATCCCTAGGCAAACCATGCCCTTAATTGTCTCATATTAATATTAATATATTTAATTTAATTAGTTTAATTAACTTAGTATTAATATTAATTAATTATAAATACCATTTTTGATTGTCTAGATAAAGTTGAGTTATGATAATCGTGGTACTTAAGAATATTCTCAACCAATCCCTGTGGAACGATATTCGATCGAAAGGTCCACTATATTAAAATTTGACCTCGTGTACTTGCGAGTCAAATCAACCGACAGGCGATCGAATTCACCCTAGTCATATCTAATCATAACAAAACTCACCAATTACAAATTAATAAGTTTTCTTCTCACTAGGAGCTTCTACCACCTCAATTTAAATTAACTCAATTAATGTCCCCAAAATTACTAGTGATAGAATTAAACGTGAGAAAATACAATCTGATTAAATGATAATGTGGGTAGCACAAAGATGAGCACGTAATCAGATTATCACAAAATCGTTTCAAAAGATTTTTATGCTTTTAAAGTTCAAAAATATTTTCTCGAAAAGATCAAATATCTAAGAAAAATATAATAATAATCTCAATAAACTTGGAATGATCTCACCAGGAAAACACCAAAGATTGCAAGTAGTATCTCTAGACAGTTTAGATCGGTTACGCCAAATCAAATTGCGCTTTAACTCAAGAATTTCAAGAACATAATAACCTCACAATGATTTCTCAGTATAATATCAGAATGATGACTCTTAGAAAAACTTAGGAACTAATTGTTCTTGATAGAAGTGATGCATTGAACTCTATAAATGTAGGTATATTTAATCAGTTTTGAAATAGGCTCTCTAATGGTTAGTTTCCCAAAGATATGATATTTAAAAGCACCTATAGACCCCATATATCAATACTCTTTAATCCTGGTATATTTGACTTAAAAATATCTTTTAATTATTTCAATTAAGTTCTCAAAATAAATCTCAATTATAAATCAAGTAGATAGAAAGAATTAAACATACTCAATTGAGAAACACTTAACAATGTACCATATTTATAGGGATAATTGAAGTGTACCATACTCAAGTGTACCATATCTATAGGGATAATTGAATACTAGTGATATATCTATAATATATTAAAATCCCCAGAATATCTCCATGATATTAGCCAAAAAATGGCTAGTAAGGGCTACTAAAAGATTTGATCAACAAAATCCTTGAAATCTGAAACAATCCCATCGGTTGACTGACCAACACTATCGGTCGACCAATTATTTTAGGTTTTAGCCCAAGACAATTTATCAAACATGGTCAGTTAACCAATCCCCCATGGGTCGATTAACCGATCGATTCGGGATGCTCTCCAGGCTATTTCTTAGCCATGGTTGGTTGATCGATTCCTCATGGTCAGTCGACCGATCGATATAGAGAGTTCATCGGTTGCCCATCGGTTGACCAATTTATTCAGACACTTCTCTAAATCCCAGCCCATTTCCATCAATTGACCGAACCTCTTATGATCGGTTAACCGATCACTGCTGCATCAACACTCTTCAATTGTATTCCAACTCTAAGCTTCGATATTTTGAATTTTTTAACTTATTTCTTTTCTCAATTAACTAATATTGACACTATTAATCAATTTTAAACTCTAATATTGCTTAGGTCAATATTTTATCTTCAATTTCAAGTTGGAGCACATAATTAAACCTAATTACGACTCTAATTCAAACACACATAAATATAAACCAATTTTGTGTCGTGTGTGATCCTAATCGGGAAAGATTAAGAGTATAATTGAATTGAGTTGTTTTTATCAGAATCTTTAGAATTTTTAATTCTCCTAATGTCCATCTCTTTGTCAGTTTCTTTAGCCTCCTCCACAATTTTTTCATGATCATATCATTAATGGAACTTATATACTGAGACACTCAACAAATCTGTTCGTTCCACAAAAAATATCAACATTTTAATTGTTGAAGAGTGGAGTTAAAATTAATTAAGGAAGAAGTGTTCCAGCAAGGATCAGTCAACCGATCAATGAGGATCAGTTAACCGATAAGAAGAAGATAGAAAATAGATAAGTCTTTGGATCAATCAGTCAACTGACTGAGGAGAGATTGGTCAACCTGTGGCCAATACATGAACTCTTTGAATCGATTAGTTGACAAATCATGGAGGATCGGTCGATCGACCATGGCTGAAAAATGGCCTAGGAAGCATCCTGAATCTATCGGTCAACCGACACATTGAGGATCTATCGACTGACTGGCGAGTAATTTTGGCTTGGGCTACAACCTAAATCGATCGGTTGACTGGTGATGTTTGGTCGATCAACCGATGGTTCTGTTTCAAGATTTGAGGATTTCATGGATTTGATCAAAATGTTGTTGTTACTAGCCATTTTTTTTTGTTAATATCTTGGAGATATTCTAGGGATTTGATAATATTATAAATATATGATTGTTATTTTGTTATCCGTAGAGATATGGTATATATATTTTAAGTATTTATCAAATTGGTACATTTAATCTTTCAATCCTCTCGATTTGAGTTTGAGAAATATTCAAAGGACTAAATTGAATGATTTAAAAGTTATAATTACATAAATTGAACCAGGATTAAGTCATATCAATATATAGGGTCTATATGAGCAATTAAGTGTGATGACATGTAGGATTTAGTCGTTGGAGGACTTGTTACAAATCCTTATAAATATACTTGAGTTTTTTAATTTGAGATATCCCAATCATTCATTCTTTCAAGAGCTATTCAGTTCATGATCTTTTTGAGAGTTATTTTCTAAAATTATACTGAGAGAATATTATGAGATTATCTTTGAGAAAAGTTCTTGAACAAGTATGTTGAAATTGTTGCTGTCACCGATCTAAAGTTTCAATATTCATTCATTCGGTGGTATCCTGGTGAGATTATTCCAAGTTTGTGTTTTTTATTGCTATTTGATATTATTATTTATTGCTTGGAGTTTTTATCTTTGAGATCGTTTTTTCTGAACTTTAAATTGCTTGAAAATATTTTAAAATGAGTTTTGGTGAAAATTTGATTACGTGCTAAATTGTGTGCTACCCGTTTATTTTAGAATCAGATTTTAAAATTCTCACTTTATTTCTATCACTGGTATTTATCGGGACATTAATTGAGTTTAAATTAATCTGAGGTGGTGGAAGCTCCGACTAGGAAAAACTTATCAATTTGTGTAATTGGTGAGTTGTGTGCGGATTAGATATTGTTGGAAATATCTAATCAAGGGTTGCTTGGTTTTAATCTCTTTCGGTAAATAGATTGCGGTTTGATATTTACCTAAGTACAAAAATGTTAGGTTACTATTTTTCCTTGAAAAGAGATAGACGTGATTCGTCCTAATTAGAATTGGAATTGAGTAAATTGTAAAGGTTAAATTGTTACCTGGAAAAATGATACTTGGAGTGATTGTGAGGTTTGATTTTTAGCTTAAGATATAAAAGAATTAGGTTTGATCCTTAGTTTGTGAAAGGATTATGTTAGTCTTGAGCCTGAGAAAAAGATAAAGTTATTCCTGAGCCTGTGAAAAGGGATTGTAAAGGTTGATTCTGAGCCTGCGAAAAGAATCAGTGTAAGGGTTTGGTTTCTACCATGGAAGGAATCTTGAGTTTAGTGGGTGCGAATCTCCATGGGGCACGGAGGACTGGATTAGCTAAGAGTAGCTTGGTGAACCAGGATTTATCTTGGTGTACTACATTATTATTTTCTTTATTTCTTGTTGTTTAGGTGTGCACTTAGATTTGAACATTTATCCATTGCATTATAAAAGATAATAATTAATTTAGGATAAAATTAATTATTTGAATTTTTAAGTGTTATAAGTTGATAATTTGTTTTAATTTTTATGATTACCCAATTCACCCCCCTTGGGTAGATCACTGGACCAATAATTGGCATTAGAGATGGGTTTATCTCGATTAGGCTTAACATCCTAGCTAAATCGTCATGTGCACACACTATAGATGCTGTTTTTTGTGTATCTTCTTTTGATGGTGATAGATCCCTATATGATAATGTGATATATGATTCATATGATACTAGTGGTAGTAATGGAGATGATGATAATGAAAATATCGATATTGTCATGGAAAAATTACTTTCTTTCACACTACTTTTTTTTTTCTCCTAAAGTGAGCTTGAGTTTAAAAAGAAAAATTAATTCTTTTGAAAATGGAGAAAAAAGTGTTCGAAAATCAAAAGTACATTTGGATGATTATTGTGGTATAAAAGAGTTTTCAAACGTTATTTTTTAAATTAATAATTTGCTCTCTAAAATGGATTCTCTTGAAAAAAGAAAACAAAGTTTTAAAAAATAATATTGACATGATTTCTAAGCAATGGTCAGATCTTGATTCAAAAATCGATTTACTTAAGATTTTTTTTGAAAAATCAAAATCTGACCTCAAGTCTGTTTCAAGAGCTTCTGAAAATGATTTTTCTAGGAAAATTGGATATATTTTATCATTTTATCCTTCACACAAGCCAACGATAGTTATGGTGTTATTGTTAGACATGATTTATATTTTACATCTCGTGCTTTCTATGATAATCAATCAAACTTGAGATGATATTATTGCAATAGGGTTGGACATTTTGAAGTATCATGTCCATTTAGGAACCCTAAGTTTATGTCTAACAAAAACAGATCCTAAATAAAATGGATATTGAAGAGAACTGTTGAAATGTCTTGTGCAGAGTTACATAATGTCGGAAGTGGACCCAAGGGAACAAGCAAGGAAGTTATATCAAAGTCAAGATAAAAAGTCATCAAGGATTCACAAGTGATGCATACAAAGTAAAAAGATGCACTAAAGACAAAATGTGAAGTTACGAAGAAGCCACAAGCGAAATGTGCAAAACAGAGAAGATTTGTCAAAGCTAAGATGGGATATCACCAGGAAGCCACAAGTGATATGTGTAAATGGAAGTATCAGTAAATCAAATGACAATAATCAAAGGTTGAGAGGATGCAGACAAGCTAAGAGAAATGGTGCACCCAAATCAATAATCGATACAAAGGAGGTAAAGAGTAAAGTTATCCAGAAATATATAAAAGGTACTCCTAACCCCTAGCAGTTTAAATTAATCAAATTTGTTAAAGAGGGATATACTTGACTCGCCAAATAGGTAAGTTGGTGATGGTTTCTAAGACCTATTTTATATGATGCGTTCACGTGTTGTCTTATAAATATTGCATGGTGATTATGTGAATCACATTTAGTTAAAGGGTATTAACATGTTTTTATGTGCTTGTATTAAGTAGTGATCATGTGTTAATTTTGAAACATGTTACGTGATTTAAAAAATGAATCAAGTGTTTGTGATCTCACTAAGTATTATTGTTGGCCCAATGAACTACCCAAGAGGGGAGTGAATTGGGTAGTATTAAAAATTAATCAGAATATAACACTTAAAAATTCAAATAATTAATTTTATCCTAAAATTAATTATTATCTTTTATAACAATGGATTATGTGTTATCAACTAGGTTCACAACCAAGCAGCAAAATATAAATAATGTAAAGATAGCAGTACACCAGAAATTTATACTAGTTCACCAAGCTACTCTTGGCTAATATAGTCCCCTGAGCTCTATAGAGAGTCACACCCACTAAACACAAAATTCTTTTAAATGTAGGAACCAAACTTTCACAATGATTTTTTTCGCAAGCTCAGAATCAACATTTACAAATTCTTTTTGTCAGGCTCAAGAATAACCTCTACTTTTTACAGGCTCAAGAATAACCTAATTCTTTTTATCCCTTAGGCTAAAGAATCAAAACCTCTCAAACACTCCAAATATCTTTTTACCCGGTAAGGATTGAACCGTTACAAAATTGTTCACAAATCAATTCAATCAGGGAAAAATTACTACCTCAATCTCTTTACATGAAGGGACTGAAACCAGCTACCCTTTGATTAAATACTCCCAATAGTATTTAATCTGTCACACTACTCACCAATACAAATTGATAAGCGATTTTTCTCACTCGGAGCTTCTACCACCCCAGATAAATTAGAACTCAATTAATATCCTAAAACTAGTGATAGAAAAGTGAGATATTCAAAATTTGATTTTGAACAAAAAATAAAGTAGCACATAATTGAGCGTGTAATCAGATTTCTTCAAGAAATTGTTTCAAAAATATTTTTCAATAAAAAATCCGGAAAACAATTTCAAAGATCAAATTCTGAATATTAAATAATAGAGTCAATCAACAAATAATATTAAGTAATTTGGAATGATCTCACCAGGAAAACACCGAATAGATAACGATAAGTAATACAACTTCAAGTCGGTGAATCAACAATAGTCTCTCAAGAATTCTTCTTAAGAAAGATCTCACAAAATCTTCTGAATGAATACGAAAGCTCTTAGAACTTATATGTGAATAATATATATGATCTCTGATCTCTTTCTTATGTAATGAAGTGAAAAATCTCAGGTCTATTAATAGGGGTTTTAAATAAGTTTTCTAACGGCTAGTTCCCATAATTCAAGACATTTAATTACACTGATAGACCCTCTATATCATAATGATTCATTTATGATATATTTCACTCAAAAATATCGTTTAAAACTTTCAATAAAGTCCCTCAAACTTTTACTCAAACTCAAATCAATAAGATAGGAAGAATTAAAAGGACCAATTTGAAAAACACTTTGATTTAATGAACCAAATCTATAGGGATATTCAAATAATTGTCACATATATTAAATAACATTAAATTCCTAAGATATCTCGTGAATCTTAACCATAAAATGGCTAATAATGGCTACTATTCAAGTTAGAACACGAAATCCTACAAATCCTAAAATAGTCGGATCAGTTGACCGACCAACACTAAGTAGTCGACCGCTCTATTCAGGATGTAGCCAAGCCAAAAATATTTTGCCCCTCGGTCGACTGCTCATACCTAATTTTTCGACCAAACGATTCTGGATGTTTCATGAGTCGACCTGTCTATTGATCTAGAGATTCAGAGAGTTTCACTTTTGGTCACAAGTCAACCTTCCTGTTGACTGATCGATTCAAAGAGTTCACCAATTAAGTTTCTGTCGACCTATAAGTTGACCTAGCAATGATGGAACATCTCTCAATTCAATTTTAATTTATTTTCTTTGACATTTTTGCCCTTTTAACCGATTTCTTTTCTCGGTTAGCTCCACTAACTTCTTAAATTTCATTTTAGTCAATTATTAATATTACTTTTTCAATTACACATAGGAACATATAATTTCACTAATTAAGATCCTATCAAAACACACATAAACTTTAAAAGACTTTTTGTGCCGTGTGTGATCCTAATTAGGATATTAAGAGTTAAAATTTAACCTGAGTTGTTTTCCCTAATTTCTTCAAACTCTTACATCTTTTAGCATCCATTCATTACTTGTCATCATATCTTCATCATTGGAACTAATAAACGGAAACACTGAATTAAATCGTTAGTTCCACCAAAACATCAACATTTAATTGTTTATCAAAATCTTAGGATCAACAATTTTCCTCTTTTTGATGATGACAATTAACTTTGATGTTTTTGTCAAAGTAAAATATAACCACACTTCCCCTGAAACCGAGAACGGGTTTTTATGACTCATTTAAAGCATAGTAATGATGATGATCATGAAAAATATTCAACAAAACACAAATTGACAAAATATGATAAACTTCCCCTATAGATATTTAACAAAATAATTCTAACTCCCCTATAATAAAACATCAATAAATTATCCCCCTTTGTCATCTCAAAAAGTAGGCAAGGGGAACCACAAATAAACACTACTCTAGGCAAACATCATTATGTCTAGCCATACCTAAACCGCGAATGATTTTCACAAATTGATCTTATGCTAGTGGTTTGGTAAAAATATCATCAAGCTGGTTGAAGGTATCAATATACTCAATAACAATGTCCATTTTCTGAATGTGATCACGAATAAAATGATGTCTAATCTCTATGTGCTTAGTTTGTGAGTGTTGTGTAGGATTCTTACTTAGACAAATAGCATTTTTATTATCACAATAAATCAGGACCTCCTCCATGCAAATTCCAAAGTCATTTAATTGCTGCTTAATTTGAGCACAACAGTTACCAGCTGCCATATACTCAGCCTCAGTAGTGGATAAGGTTATTGAATGCTGTTTCTTGCTTGACCAAGAAACTAATGCATGTCTTAACAAATGAAATGACCCACTTGTAGTTTTTTGCTCAACTTTGCAACCGAAAAAATCAACGTTAGAGTAACTTATCAATTTAAAATCACTCCCCCTAGGATACCATAATCCTAGGTTAGTCGTCTCCTTTAAGTATCGAAAAATTCACTTAACCACAGTTAAGTGCGATTCTTTAGGACAAAACTGAAATCTAGTATAAAGACAAACACTATACATAATGTCAGGTCTACTAGTAGTTAAATACAACAGACTACCAATCACACGTCGATACATTTTTTCATTAGCACTTTTACCCGTATCGTCTTTGTCTATCTTCGTAGCCGTTGCCATGGGGGTTTTGTACTCTTTAGCGTCATCCAAGCCATATTTCTTTAACAACTCCTTGGTGTATTTAGCTTGATTTATAAATATTCCTTCTTTGGTTTGCTTAATTTGCAATCCAAGAAAGAAATTCAATTGTCCCATCATACTCATTTCAAATTCGACTTGCATTATCTTAGTAAACTCTTGACAAAGATCCTCATTGGTAGATCCAAAAATAATATCATTAACATACACTTGTACTAATAGAATATCAGAATCAGTTTGCTTCATAAATAGTGTTATATAACAAATACCCCTTCGAAAATAATTTTTGATCAAATATCGACTAAGTCTCCCATACCAAGATCTAGGAACTTGTTTGAGCCTCTATAAAGTCTTGCGAAGTTTAAGTACGTGATAAGAAAATTTATCACTTTTAAATCCCGGGGGTTATTCCACATAAACTTCTTCTACTAGAAAATCATTTAGAAATGCACTCATATCCATTTGACATAACTTAAAATTACGTGAACATGCAAAAGCAAACAACATTCTAATTACTTCTAGTCTAGCAACAGGAGCATAGGTTTTATCATAATCAATTCTTTCCTTTTGATTATAGCCCTGTGCTACTAATCTTGCTTTGTTTCTAATTACCATGCCGGATTCATCCTTTTTATTTCTAAAAACCCATTTAGTACCAATAACTGGATGAAAATCCGGTCTCGTAACAAGACACCACACTTTATTCCGCTCAAATTGAACTAATTCATCTTGCATTGCCGAAATCCAAGATTCATCAGTTAACGCCTCATCTATATTTTTAGGCTCAATTTGAGATAAAAAAGAAAGATTAATTATATCCCTAAGAGAAGAACGAGTACTTACACCTCTTTCAAAATTACAGATGATTTCTTTTACTGAATGTCCCGATATTGTCTTTATAGCTCGTGGTAAAGTTGAATCATTTTCCCTAGGTTTCTCCTTTTATTGGAACTCCTTAGGTACATTATCACCTTGGTTTTAGTTATTTAAAATACCAGCATCATCATCATCCAAAACCTTCCTCGACAAGAATGGGTAAGCTTCCTCAAAAACAACAAGTATAGTTTCTTCTTCTACTAACATAAGTTTATTATAAACTCTATAAGCTTTACTGTTAGTAGCATATCCGAGAAAAATCCCATAATCAAATTTAGCATCAAATTTACCAAGATTATCCTTGTCATTCAAAATAAAACACTTACATCCAAATACTTTAAAATAGGAAATATTAAGAGTCTTACTATTCCATATTTCATATGGGGTTTTGTTGAATTCTCTACGAATCGATACTCGATTCACCACATGGAAAGCTGTAGATTGGTAAGCTATTTTCATTAAGTATCGTTCTGGCTATCTTTTGAAGTGTTCTATTCTTCCTTTTCACTATACCATTTTGTTGTGGTGATCTTGGTGCAAAAAAGTTATAGGCATAACCATGCTCATCACAGTAACTCACCACATCATCATTCTTAAACTCTATTCCTCTGTCACTTCGAATGTTAATAATGGAACATTGCTTCTCATTTTGAACACGTTTACAAATTTTAGTAAAAACAGAAGCAACCTCACTTTTCTTAGCAAGGATAAATACCCAGGTAAGTCTAGAACAATCATCAACTATAACGAAAGCATAAAACTTACCACCAAGACTAGCAACAGAATTTGGACCAAACAAATCAAGATACAATAATTCAAGACATCGAGACATGGACGTGTGCATCTTTTTCTTAAATGATGATCTAGCCTGCTTGCCTAATTGACATATATCACATACTTTATCCTTTACAAATTTTAAATCAGGTAGACCAAGTACGAGACTCTTCTTAGATAAACTAGAAATTAACTCCATACTAGCATGCCCAAGTCTCCTATGCCATAACCAACTATTTTCAGACAAAGCATTCAAACAAGATAAATTTTAAGTATTAAAATCATCAAATGAGCAAGTGTAAACATTCTCAAAAAGTGATGCAACTAACAAGATACTACTATTGTGACTATTCTTAATAATGCACTTATCATAATCAAATATAACGTTATAGCCCTTGTCACAGAGTTGACTAATACTAAGCAAATTATGTTTAAGTCCATCAACTAGTAACACATCTTTAATAATAGTAGTACCATTACCGATATAACCTATACCAATAATTTTACTCTTTGCGTTGTCTCCAAAAGTCACATGACCTCCATCCTTAGGTGTCAAAGATGTAAATTTTCCTTTGTCTCTCGTCATGTGTCGAGAACAACCACTATCCAAGAACCATTTGTCCTTACTTATAGATGATTATAAAAGAACTTGTAAGGAGCACCTCAAATGGTTCCTAAGTGGTACCCAGTCTACGTGAATCCGATCTTGTTAGTCGGGACAATTTTAGTTCATTTTGGAACCCAAACTTGTCTATAATTAGATATTTTAGTAAAACATCTACGAATAGTGTGCCACATAATATTACACTTAAAACATCTAACAAGATCCTAGGTTTCAGAAAAGAATTTGTGAAAACGTTTTTGTTTAAGATTTTTCTGAAATCCAATATCAGCTTTATCAAAAATTCCACTTGAACTTCCCAAAAGCATTTTCAAGTTATTTTCACCGCTTATGAATTTGAGAATAATTGAATGCAATTTCGTTAACTTAGATTTCAATTCATTGTTTTATGATTCATAGTCCATCACTTGCTTGTTTAATGTGTTAATTGTACTTTGAAGGGCATTTATTTTAGAACACTGATTTTTATAATCATGAGAAAGTTCTTGATAAATATCAAATAACTCATCAAAATCTAAAGGACAAGAATTTGAACATTTACTTACCTCACCACCCATAGCCATCAATGCAAACATGGATATATCTTCACTATCTGAATTTTCGAAGCTATTTGATTCAGTATCATCCCAAGTAGCCTTCATGGATTTCTTCTTACTCTTCTTTCCTTATTTTCTTTCTTCTTATTTTCTTTTTCTTTATCATTCTTTGGTCCGGGACAATCATTTTGAAAATGACCGGTCTTATGACTGTTGTAACATTCCACTTTAGTCATGTTGAGGTTTTTTATCCCACGGAATGTACGCTGAGTCATTCTTCTAAAATTCTTTGTAAGAAGTTCCATGTCTTTCTCTTACTCACTGTTAAAACTTTCATCATCACTATCATCATCTTCTTTAAATTTCTGTGCATTTAGCGCCAAGAATTTTCTCTTTCTATTTCCGGCATCATCCTCATATCCTTTAATAACCGTTTCATGAGTCATCAAGTTGTCTATGAGATCATCAATTTGGTATTTTTCAAGATCCTTACCTTCCTCAATTGCAGTCACCTTTGACTCCCATATTTTTGTTAAAGATCTTAAAACCTTTTGAACCCTGTCCTCTATGGAGTACGGCTTTCTAAGCTGACTCAAGTGATTGTAAATATTGTTGAAGCAAGTGTACATCTCGTGAATTGATTCAATTTCTCCCATTCTGAACAATTCAAATTGCCTTATAAGTATATTGATTTTCGATTGCTTCACTTGACATGTCCCTTCGTGGGTAACCTGTAGCTTGTCCCACATCTCCTTTGCTAATTTATAACCTGAAACTCTCGAGTATTCATTAGCATCTAAAGAATAGAATAGAATATTAATAGCTTGAGAGTTCATAGAAAGTTTCTTCTTATCGGAAGTAGTCAACTGCTCTTTTTTCTTCTCAACTCCGTTTTCCATTGGAACAAACGAACCATCTTTGATAGTTAACCACACTTCATAATTTGTGTCCTGAAGAAAAGCTATCATTCTGTCTTTCCAGAATAAATATTTTTCACCTGCAAACAACAGTGGTCGGTTTATAGACTGTCTCTCAATTAGTGTGCCTATTGTGTACGCCATGTGATCTTTGTTAGCTAAGTGTGTCGAGCTAAACTAGCTTTGATGCCAATTATTGGCCCAGTGAGTTACCCAGGAGGGGATGAATTGGGTAGTATTAAAAATTAATCAGAATATAACACTTAAAAATTAAACAATTGATTTTATCATAAAATTAATTATTATCGTTTTGTAGCAGCAGATCATATGTTATCAACAAGGTGCACAACCAAATAGCAAAATATAAATAATATAAAGATAGTAGCACAACAGAAATTTATACTGGTTCACTAAGCTACTCTTGGCCAATCCAGTCCCCCGAGCTCTACGGAGAGTCGCATCCACTAAATTCAAGATTCCTTTAAAGGTAGGAACCAAACCCTCACAATGATTCTTATTGCAGGCTCAGAATCAACCTTTACAAATTCATTTTTCCAGACTCAGGAATAACCTCTACTTTTTACAGGCTTAAGAATAACTTAATTATTCAAAAAGGGAACTGAAATTTTTATCTAATGTCTCCTGTTTTTATTAATGATTATTATTCAAAAAGGGAACTAAAATTTTTTATGAGATAAATATGCATTTATCTATTTACTCAATAATTTTGTGTCGGTCTCGTGTCGTACTATCTTGTAAATACCTAATTTGCTAGCCCTTCCCAAACATGTCTAATCCACTTGAACTCACAAATACAAAAAATATGAGTTTCTTCCTATAAGGAGTTTCTACCACCTTAATATGAATATACTAGATTAATGTCCTGAATAATTACTACGTGATAGATATAATATAAGGTAATTCAAATTTAATTAATAAATAAAGTAGGTAGTACAAATTTAGCACGTAATCAGATAATCAGGCAAAAATCGTTTAATAAAGATTTTTAGACTTTAAGTTCAAAATAATTTTTCTAATAATTGATAGTGCTTTGCTATACACTGCAAGTGCAGGGCTGTCAAGTTTTAGTATAGTAGTGAGTTTGAGTGTCGTATCTACAAGGATTGGTTTAAATCGTCGCTAACTACCGTGATTATCGTAACCTAACTTTATTTAGGCATCCAAATTTAAGGTATATAAAAATAAGCTAAAACAAATATAAATTTAAAAATAAAAATAAAATATGGAACTCCTATGCACAATTGTTCTAGGAACATGGTTTCATCTCGTTATTCCCATGTCATCCAATTAAGCACTTTCTAGCTAATTCCACTTAATTCACTAATCAAGGGTCTTATTTAATCTTGTAACCTCTCTTGAGTACCTCACAAGAAAATATGCGTGAATATCAGAATTGATATTTCTATCTACCCTGTTTACTCACATACTCATTAAGTTTAGCCCTCAATGAAAGTTAAAAGTCGTTCACCTCTCGGCCTCACAACGATTGAAATCCTAGTTGATAAATCTAGAACTTAATCACCTCCCGGTCTCACAAGATCCCAAATTCCCAACTCGATTATCTAGGTTTTGTATCTTCTCTCGGTCTCACAACAACTTAAATTGTGCACTCTCAATTTCGGTCACAAACTCAATCTCTCTCAAGCATAAAATTTATAACCTAAAATCATCTAACTCATTGACCACATGAATCAAAATCATTAAACATAGAGTGTGTTGATCCTAAGATTTTGATGAATAATTAAGTGTTGATGTGTTGGTGGAACTAACGGTTTAATTGAGTGTTTCAATTAATTAAGTTCCAGTGATGAAGATGCAATGACAAATTATGAATGGATGCTAAATGATGATGACAAAGATGATGAAAAATTAAGAGTTTAAAGAAATTAGGGAAAACAACTCAGGTGAATTTCAACTCTTAATATCCCAATTAGGAACACACACGGCACAAAAAGTTTTTATTTTTTATTTGTGTTTTGATAAGATGAAATTATTTGCTCCTATGTGTATTTAAAAATAAATATTTATAATTGGCTAAAATATAATTTAATAAGTTAGTGGAGCTTATTTAGAAAAGAAATTAGTTAAAGGGATGAAAACGTCAATGAGAATGTATTAAAAACAAGCTTAGAAAAGAGATTTAGTATCCTTAAGTCGACAGGTTAGTCGACCGAACAAAACAGTATGAACTCTTTGTATTTAGCAGTTGACAGGTAAGTCGACCGGTGAAAAAAAATGAAACTCTCTGTATCTCTAAGTCGACAGAGCGGTCGACCGGAGAAAATATTTTGAACTCTATGAATCTATGAGTCGATAGATAAATCGACCGATGAGCATAAAATTATTAGCTTGGCTACATTCTGAGTCAAACGGTTGACTGGTCGGTCGATTGGAGTGTCTGTTTCAGGATATTGTGTATTTTAATTTCATATCTAAAAGTAGTCATTTTTTGTTGGGATTTGTGAGAGATTTTAGGGATTTTATGATATTCAAGATATGCTACACTTATTATTTAATTTCTATTGATATGGTTCATTAAGTTTTAATGTTTCTCAATTTGGTGCATAAAATTATTTCTATTCTATTTAATTGAGACTGAGAAATATTTGAGGGACTTAATTGAGAGATTTAAAAGCTATTATTAAGTGGATTGAACCAAAATGAATTCATAATGATATAAGGGGTCTAAGAAAGCCATTAAGTGTCATGATACATGGGAACTAGCCGTTAGAGAGCTGATTTAAATCCCATATATATAGACCAGCGTTTTTTATATCATCAATTATATCAAGAGTGATTAAGAGATCATATTGAGCTGTTCTAAGAGTTATCATACTGAGATTTTGTGAGAGTTATTCTAAGAGACGATCTTGAGAATCATTTGTTATTAATCATTGCTACTACCGGATCTGAAGTAACTACGTTCTATTTATTTTTTTGGTAGATTCCGGGTGAGATCTTTCCAATTACTTTCTATTGTGCATTGCTGGTTTAATTTTAGAAAATTGATCTTTAGAAATTGTTTTTGATTCTTTCTTGACGAAAATATATTATAAACAATTTCTTGAATATGATTACGTGCTAAATTATTTGCTACCTATCTTTTGTTTAAAATAAGATTTTTAATCACACACTTTTCTATCACTAGATTTAGGATATTAATCGAGTTTTAATTTATCTGGGGTGGTAGAAACTCTGAGTGAGATAATCTGCTTATCAATTTGTATTGGTAGATAGTGTGATAGATTAAATACTATTGAGCGTATTTAATTAGGGGCAGCCGATTTCAGTCTTTTCTTGTAAAGAGATTGAGGTAGTAATTCTTTCTGGATAGAATTATTTTGTGTGGATTTTGTAACGGTTCAATCCTTACCGGGTGAAAGGATATTTGGAGTGTTGGTGAGGTTTTGATTCTTGAGCCTAAGGTATAAAAAGAATTAGGTTGTGATTCTCCTTGTAATAGAATTAGGCTATTCTTGAGCCTATAAAAAGTAGAGGTTATTCCTGAGCTTGGAAAAAGAAATTTGTAAAGGTTGATTTTGAGTATGTGAAAATAATCATTATGAGGGTTTGGTTCCTACCTGTAAAGGAATCTTGAGTTTAGTGGGTGCGAATCTCTATGGGGCTTAGAGGACTGAATTAGCCAAGAGTAGCTGGGTGAACCAGGATATATCGGTGTGTACTACATTATTTATTTTCTTTATTTTATCTTGTGTTGTTTGGGTGTGCACATTGAGCTTATTACACTTATCCATTGCTATAAAGATAATAATTAATTTTAGGATAAAATTAATTATTTGATTTATTAAGTATTTTATTCTGATAATTTTTTAATTATCCAATTCACCCCCTCTCTTGGGTATTCTACTGAGCCAATAAAGTGGTATCAATGAATTAAAATAATTAACAAAATATTTAAAACATAGTTCAAACAAAATTACATCAAGCCCTATATTAAATTACTAGATCAACATAGAAAAGTAGATGATTATAAACAAACCCAAAATCCAAATCATGGTTCAACAACAAACTGAAAACCAAATTGAAGAGAGAGTTAAAAAGATGAACTAGATGAAGAACACAAGCGAAAAGTCTTCAAATCTTCCTCAATCTTCAAGAATCCTTGAGCTTTTTGCATCTCCAATCCCTCCAAAAATGGATTTTTTCATCCACAAGCCATTGGAGAGCAATCTAGAGTCTCCAAGAGGTGCGATTTTCCACCTTCCCAAAAATCCCCCTTCAAAACTGTCATCATTTTCTTTTTATAGTCAGCAAAAGCAAGGTTTTTCACGTTTTCGCGCTGCAGCGTGCAACCAAAAAGGGGTTGGGGCCTTGCTTGGGCACTGCAACGCTCCTGTTGGCAGCCAAATATGCACTGCAGTGCGCCTTAAGTGTGCGGCAGCGCCCTTTGCTACGGCAAAAGTGGTCGTGGCTTGGCTTTTTACCCTGGTTTCGTGCCACTAATTGTACTTGATTGGTTGGTAAATAAAAAACTCATCAAATACCCCAAAACTCAAATCTTTGCTTGTCCTCAAGTTAAACAAAAAGAAAGTAAAAGAAAATAGAAATCAAGTGCTAAAACACTAACGATAACAGTATGAATTTCATATCAAATCAACAATCGTGTAAGTATCTCCAAAGCTACAAAATGTTCCAAGCTCAAAGGAAATGCAAACATTGAGACTTTTTCGAATTTCAATATCAAGAATCAATATCATTCACCCATGACTCTCAATGTGGTAATGTGTGCACAATCACTATCACCCAACCAAATGAGACCCGAATAGATTATGCACTAAAGAAACAATGAATAGTCTCTAGAAGTGAAGTTAAGAACAACCATAGGCCCATTTTTCATGTTACTCTCCAATAATTATATATAAGTTAGCATGTCATTGGAGATCAAAAGGTCTTGGGTTGTAATGTATGGTTAGGGTAGAAGGTAGATGAGAATGTCATTTTTAGGCTCAAATCACCCAAGGCATGTATCAGACTCATGGATCTTGCAAGATTTCTAAAAATATTTTTTTTTACCAACTCCTCATTTCATCATATGTTTTCTTTCAATCAGTCCCACAAGGTATTATTCACAAAACAAACAAAAATACACATTATTTTTTCCAAAATAGGAAAAAAATATTGTTGATCTTGAGGTTTTGATGGACAATTAAAGTGTTTATGTTTTTGGTGGAACTAACATATTTGTTGAGTGTTTCTGTATATAAGTTCCATTGATGATATTATCATGAAGAAATTGTTGAAGATGCTAAGGATGCTAAAGATGCTAAGAGACTTTCAAAGAGTTGGACATTAAGAGACTGAGATTTTGAGGAATCTAGGTGGAAACAACTTAGGTTAATTTTTACTCTTAATGTATCCCGATTAGGATCACACACGACACAAAAATAAATTTATATCTACGTGTGTTTTTGTTAGGATCCTAATTAGTTAACATATTTGCTCCAATATGAAATTGAAGAAGAAATATTGAACTAAGAAAGATTAGTGTTTAAAATTAATTAAAAGTGTCAATTAAGTTAATCAAGAAAAGAAATTCGTTTAAGGGTCGAAAAAGTCGAAGATTGGAGTTAAAATTAATTAAGGTTGAAGCGTTCTAGCAAGGATCGGTTAATAGACTAATGGGATCGGTCAACTGATGAGAAGCAACTGGGAAATGGTGTAGTCTCTGGATTGATTGGTCAATCGACCGAGGAGAGATTGGTCGACCTTTGGCCGATACATGAACTCTCTGAATCGATTAGTCGATAGATCATAGAGGATTGGTTGATCGACCATGACCGAAAAATGGCCTAGGGTGCATCCTAAATCGATCGATTAACCGACTCATGGAGTATCGATCAACTGAATGGCAAATAAGTTTGGCTTGGCTAGCAACCTGAAATGATCGGTTGACTAATGGTGTTTGATCGGTCAACCGACTGTGTGGTTTTTGATGTTGAGAACTTTGTGGATTTCAAGATCAAATCTAAAACTAACCATTTACTAGCCGTTATTTGCTTACCTAATTGAGATATTTTAGGGATTTGGATATATTGTTGATATGTTACTCCTATTTGGATATCCCTACAGATATGATACATATAATTATGGTGTTTCTCAATTTAGTTCATTTAGTCCTTCCTATCTACTTGATCTATGATTGAGATTTATTTTGAGGACTTAATTGAAAGATTTAAAAGCTATATTTAAGTCAAATATACTAGAAATAAAAGGTAACAATATATGAAGTCTATAGGTGCCTTTTAGAGGACTATCATTTGAAAATTAGCCGTTGGAGGGCTTGTTGTGATTCTTTATATATAGACCTACAAATTTTGATAACATCACAACACAATATCAAGAACTATTCAGTTCCTAATTTTTTCTAAGAGTCGTAATTCTGATATCATTTTGAGAGATCAATTGTTGAGAAGTTCTTAAGTTAAAGCGCTAATTATGTTGGCTTCACAGATTTGAGCTGTCTAGCGTTTCAATCTATAAGCTTTCGATGTTATCCTGATGAGATCTTTCCAAACTACTGTTTTATATTTTGAGTTATTATTATTACTACTTTCTTGGATTTAAGATTTGTGTGAAATTATTTTCTAAATTTAAAGTGCATAAAAACTATTTTAAAAATGATTTTTATCTTAATCTGATTATGTGCTTATTTGTGTGCTACCCATATATTTTATAATCATATTTTATTTTCTCACTTAATTCTATCACTAGTAATTATCGGGACATTAATTGAGTTTAAATTAGTTTGAGATAGTAGAAGCTCCGAGTGGGAAGAACTTATCAGTTTATTGTAACTGGTAAGTTGTGTGCGGATTAGATGTTGAGAATATCTAATCAGGGGTAGCTTGGTTTCAATCTCTTCCAGTAAAGAGATTGAGGTTTAATCTTTACCTAAAATATAAAAAGGTTAGGTTACTCTTTTCCCGTGAAAAAAGATAGGTTAGTTTTTCCTAAACATAATTAGTTTGTGTGATTTTGTAAAGGTTCCATTCTTACTTGGAAAAATGATAGTTGGAGTGTTTTTGGTGAGGTTTGATTCTTACTTTAAGACATAAAAGAATTAGGTGTTATCCTTAGCATGTGAAAGGATCAGGTTAGTCTTTAGCCTAGTAAAAAGATAGGGTTATTCCTGCGCCTAGGGAAAAGATTAGGTAGTGATTTATCCTGAATAGAATTAGGTTAATCTTCAGTCTGGTAAAAAGATAGGGTTCTTCCTTAGCCTGTGAAAAAGGATTGTAAAGGTTAATTCTGAGTCTGGTAAAAAAATCGGTGTAAGTGTTTGGTTCCTACCCGAAAGAAATCTTGAGATTAGTAGGTTAGACTCGTTGTGGGGTTCAGAAGACTGGATTAGCCAAGAGTATCTTGGTGCACCAGTATACATCTTTGTATACTGCATTTTTACATTATCTATATTTTGTTGTTTGGTGTGCATCTAAACTTTATATCATTTATCCACTGCATTATAAAGATAAATAACTGACTTAAAATTAAATTAATTATTTGATTATCTAAGTGATTAAATTTGTTTAAATTTTATAACTACCCAATTCACCCCCCTCTTGGGTAGATCACTGGGCCAACAATTGGCATTAGAGTTGGTTTAGCTCATCTTATTAGCTAACAACGATCACAATGGCACATCCGATAGGCACACTTAGTGAGGGGTAGTCTATGCACCGTCTACCATTATTGGCAGGTGAACACTATTCATTTGGGAATGATGGAATGATTGTTCTCCTTCAGGCCACAAGTTATGATATGTGGCTAGCCATTGAAGAGGGTCCATTTGTCCCTATGGAAAATAGAGTCGAGAAGAAGAGAGAACAATTGATCACTTTTGATAAACATAAGCTTTCTATTAACTCACATGCTATTATTATTTTGTTTTATTCTTTAGATGCTAATAAATATTCCAGGGTTTGAGGTTGTGGTTCAGCGAAAGAAATTTGGGATAAATTGTAGGTTACTCATGAAGGAACTAGCCAAGTGATGCAGTAAAAAATTAATGCATTAATCCGACAGTTTGAATTGTTCAGAATGAGTGAAGCAGAATCGATTTAAGAGATGTACACATGGTTTAATCATATCCGCAACCATTTGAATTAACTCGGAAAACCATACACTATGGAGGATAGAGTCAGAAAGATCTTGAGATCTTTAACTAATGTATGGGAGCCGAAGGTGACTGCGATTGAGGAAGCAAATGATCTTGCAGAGTATGAAATTGATGACCTCATCGGAAACCTAATGACGCATAAGATGGCTATGCGACAGTAATAGGATAGATCAAAAAGAAAGATAAAGGGGAAAAAAAGACTTATGAAATAAACATGGGATGATACGGATTCTAGTAGTTCTAAAGCATCAAGCAATGATAAAGGAGCTCCGATATTTGCCCTTATTGCCAAAAGAGTTGAGTCAAAGTTGAGATGCAATCATTACAACAAGGTTGAGCATTTTAAAGTATCATGTCCATTCAGGAACCCTAAGTTTATCGCTAAGAATCAATCCAAAGTAAAATGGATACCGAAAAAAGCTACGCAAATGGCTTGTGCAGAGCTACACAGTGTTGGGACTGAACCGAAAGGAACAACCAAAGAGATTACATTAGATTCAAGATGGGAAGTCACCAAGAATCCACAAACAATATACATAAGACGAAAAAACGTACCAAAGTCAAGATATGAAGTTGTAAAGAAACTACAATCGACATATGTAAACAAAAATGATGTACCGAAACCAAGATGTAAAATTATAAAGGAGTCACAAGCGGCACGTGTGACAAGAAAAGAAGTACCAAAGCCACAAGAAAATAAATATTGTGAACCAAAATTAATCATCGGTATAAATGAGGTAAAAAGCAAAGTCGTCCCAAAAGATAAAAAAATGTACTCCTAACCCCTCGCAATTTTAATTAATTAAATTTGTTAAAAAGGGAAGTGCCCGACTTGCCAAATAGGTAAGTTGGTGATGGTTTCTAAGACTTATTTTAAATGATGCGTTCACTTGTTGTCTTAGAAATAGTACATGGTGATTCTGAGAATCATATTTAGTTAAGGGGTATTAATATGTTTTTATGTGCTTATATCAAGTAGTAATCATATGTTTGATTTTAAAACATGTTATGTGATTTAGAAATATTGCGGTTATTTAAATGATAAATGAATTATATTGCATTTATATGTTAAATTCTAAGTATTGATCATAACTGTTATAATAGCATGCATTAGATCTATAATTGACAAATTTATAAAATTATTAGTAAAATATTCTTAAAATTATATAGGGCGAGATTGTATGCTAAGAGTGATGTTTTTGGTTCCCCATCTCCACTTTTTGAGATTAGAAAGGGGGAGAAATTATGTTGATATTTTATTAAATATTTAATGAATTGAATTTGAATAAAGGGAAAGATAAAAAGGGAAACAAATAGTTGTACTTAAAACGAGTTAGTTGGTGTTTAAGTACTGTTAGCCTAAGCATTGCGCTATTATAGGGAGAAAATAATATTGATATAATCATGTTATGTTTTATTAAATATCTATGCTTGTTTTGTTGACCATATTATGTGCTTTACTGAATATATGATGATATTATTTAATTATCTTTATGATTATGCTATAACGAGTTAAAGAACCCGTCCTTGGATTTAGGGAGAGCGTGGTTACATTATTGTTTTTTAAAGAAAACATTAAAGTTAATTGTCATCATAAAAAATGGGGAGATTGTTGATCCTGAGATTTTGATGAACAATTAAGTGTTGATGTTTTTGGTGTAACTAACGGATTTGTTGAGTGTTTCAGTATATAAGTTCCACTGATGATATTATCATGAAGAAATTGTTGAAGATGCTACAGATTCTAAGGATGCTAAGAGATTTTCAAAGAGTTGGATATTAAGAAAATGAAGATTTTGAAGAATCTAGGTGAAAACAACTCAGGTTAATTTTTACTCTTAATGTATCCCGATTAGGATCACACACGACTAAAAAATGAATGTATATTTACGTGTTTTTTTATTAGGATCCTAATTAGTTAACATATTTTCTCCAATATAAAATTGAAGAAGAAATATTGACCTAAGAAAGATTAGTGTTTAAAATTAATTAAAAGTGTCAATTAAGTTAACCGAGAAACGAAATCGGTTATAGGGTAAAAATAGTTGAAGATTTGAGGTAAAATTAATTAAGGATGAAGTGTTCCAGCAAGGATCAATCAACTGACCAATGGGATCGGTCAACCGATGCGAAGTAGCTAGGAAATGGTGTAGTCTATGGATCGATCGGTCAACCGACCGAGGAGAGATCGGTTGACCTGTGGCCGATACATGAACTCTCTAAATCAATCAGTTGACAGATCATAGAGGATAGGTTGATCGACTATGGTCGAGAAATGGCCTAGGAAACATCCTGAATCGATCGGTCAACCGACTCATAGAGTATCGGTCGACTGAATGGCGAATAAGTTTGGCTTGGCTAACAACTTGAAATGATCAGTCGACTAATGGTGTTTGATCAGTCAACCGACTGTGTAGTTTCAGATGTTGAGGATTTCGTGGATTTTAAGATCAAATCTAAAACTAACCATTTACTAGCCATTATTTGATTTCCTAATTGAGAGATTTTAGGGATTTGGATATATTGTTGATATGTTACTCCTGTTTGGATATCCTTATAGATATGGTACGTATAATTAAGGTGTTTCTTAATTTACTTCATTTAATCCTTCCTATCCACTTAATTTATGATTGAATTTTTTTTAAGGACCTAATTGAAAGATTTGAAAGCTATATTTAAGTCAAATATACTCGAAATGAAAGGTAACGATATATGGGGTCTATAGGTACCTTTTAGAGGCCTATCATTTGAAAACTAACCGTTGGAGGGCTTGTTTTGATTTCTTATATATAGACCTACGAATTTTGATAACAACACAACACAATATCAAGAATTATTCAGTTCCTAAGATTTTCTTAGAGTCATCATTCTGATATTATTTTGAGAGATCAATTGTGAGAACAATTGTTGAGAAGTTCTTGAGTTAAAGTGCTATTTGAGTTAGCGTCATCGATTTAAGTTGTCTAGCGTTTCAATCTATAATCTTTCGGTGTTTGAGATCTTTCCAAGCTACTGTTTTATATTTTGAGTTATTATTATTACTACTTGCTTGGATTTAATATTTGTGTGAAATCGTTTTCAAAATTGAAAGTGTATAAAAACTATTTTAAAAATAATTTATGCGTTAATCTGATTGCGTGCTTATTTGTGTACTACCCATATATATTTTATAATCAGAGTTTATTTCCTTACTTAATTCTATTACTAGAAATTATCGGGACATTAATTGAGTTTAAATTAATTTGAGGTGGTAGAAGCTCCGAGTGGGAAAAAAACTTATCAATTTATTGTATTTGGTGAGTTGTGTGCGGGTTAGATATTGTTGGGAATATCTAATCAGGGGTAGCTAGATTTCAATCTCTTCCAGTAAAGAGATTGAGGTTTAATCTTTACCTAAATTATAAAAAGATTAAGTTACTCTTTTCCCATGAAAAGATATAGGTGTTAATTCTTCCTAAACAGAATTAGTTAGTGTGATTTTGTAAAGGTTCTATCCTTACTTGGGAAAATGATAGTTGGAGTGTTTTTGGTGAGGTTTGATTCTTAGCCTAAGGTATAAAAGAATTATGTTTGATCCTTAGCCTGTGAAAGGATTAGGTTAGTCTTTAGTCTGTTAAAAAAATAGGGTTATTTCTGCACCTGGGAAAATGATTAGGTGGTGATTTATCCTGAATAGAATTAGGTTAATCTTCAGCTTGGTAAAAAGATAGGGTTCTTCCTTAGTTTGTGAAAAAGGATTGTAAAGGTTGATTCTGAGTTTGGTAAAAGAATCGGTGTAAAGATTTGGTTCCTACTTGAAAAGAATTTTGAGATTAGTGGGTGCGACTCTCCGTGGGGCTCGAAGAACTGGATTAACCAAGAGTAGCTTGGTGAACCAGTATACGTCTTTATGTGCTGCATTTTTACATTATCTTGTTTGGTGTGCACCTAGACTTTATATCACTTATCCATTGCGTTATAAAGATAAATAATTAATTTATGATTAAATTTAATTATTTAGGTGATTAAATTTGTTTAAATTTTATAATTACCCTATTCACCTCCTCTTGGGTAGATCACTGGGCCAACAAATATAAACCATACCCCCAAACTCAAAATCAACATTGTCTTCAATGTTGCAGAAAAATACAAGAAAATGACTCAACTCGTCACCCAAGGAAGTGAATCAACATTTAGTTTTTTTCTTTTCTTTCTTTTCTGAATATAAACATAGATCAGGCATAAACAAAATGAAATAACATAACCCAATCCACCAATGATATCCAAACACAAGCCACACTTGCCTTGATGCTCAATGATCTATGCAAACATGCCAATTAGTGATGGATTTAAAAGTTGAAAGGCATTTAGTAGGTTGGATGTACATATGAGGGTAATAAAACAAAATGAGGCAATTAAGCTCAATGGGGGTAACAAGTGATGATTTTTTCATGGGTTAGCTACAAAGATCCAAATGATCCAAACAAATGCCTAAATCATCTCTCCAATAATACATAACCTAGTATTTCGCCTCAAGTTTTACTCAAATGGGTTCTAGTTTTCATGAGATGTCAAAACCTACCTAAAGCACATAAATGTTCTCCAAATGCTCAAAATACCAACTGATCATTATTTTTGTTTCCCAAAAGTAAAAGAGTCAAGGGTGAACTTTAATCACCATGAGTCAAGCACACAGAAATCTCAATGAAATACATTTCAAAAGACCTAAGAGAATATCAAGTGTCTATACTCATCATCGATATCAACTTATTTCTTCTCAACAAAACTCACAATTTATTCAAACAGACCTAAAGAAAAGAAACTAAAAACATGGCCAAAAGAACACAAATCATAGGCAGTAAGTCATAGCAACCAATATACAAGCAATGCTCAAAACCCAATAAAAATCAACCAACAAGTTTCTTACCCCCAAAATCAATATCAAGCATACATTAAAGTTAAGCACAAGGGAATAAGAACACATACCGAGGAGGCGAGGTAATCTCGCCTCCTAGTGTGGTCGGCGGTGATGCACATCTTTACATAGACTTCGGTTGATGCGGGCCTATTCTCCGTAAATTGCATCTTTGACTCAATTTTTTTGAAAATTTGGATTACCTCTCAAGAAGCATTTGGTTTAACGTTCTCGGCTTGACAACGAAGAGGCGCTCATCAAAAGCGACTTTCGCCTATAGAATGTGTCATACAACATAATAAATAGGTCTTGGTTTTGAACGCCCACAGGCTTGGCAAGATTTGGAAGTGATTGACACACATGCTCAACTGGACTCGGCTCTGGCATACGTGCTTGGTAGGCATGAATGAATGGCGTTAGAAGTAGTATAGGACAAGTGAGCCATATCGAATCCTTATAGATGTAGTCATCTTTGATCAGTGGTAGTATCACAACATGGATCTCAAAAGGTGGAGACTCACAAGTGTTGTCTTGTGATTCTTCATCGTCGATCAATTCTTGGGTCTCATCCTCATTGGAATCATTATCATCGAACATACCCAAGTTCCTCCCACTTGTGCACGGTTCTTTACGAGGGCTTTCACATATGAATGTGGCTTGTGTATCTCTCATTGCCACCGTCATTGTCATGGCTTCAATGGAGTCGAATGGAAATTCGATTTGTAATTCATGAACGGTCTCCATCCTCTCCAACTTCTCTATACAGAGCCTTGTAACATTCAAAAATTGGGCAACAAGATTTTCAAGGGTAAAAGAAGACTCCGCTTGATGATGTGAGGTGTCAAACCATTGCGCCGACATATTAGAATTATTCCCCAAACCATAGATGTTTGTTGGATAATTCCAACTCTGGTAGTCAAAATCGGTCATGTCTTCTAATAACCAATAGGCTTCGTCCATAGATAGTTTGTAAATGGAGGTAGTACCATTTCCTTCTTCCACCCAAGTTCTTGTTGTGGCTTGTAACCCATCGAAGAAGTTTTGTAGTTGACACTCCCTTGAGAAACCATGATCAAGGAACCAAAAAAGCAACTCCTTGTATCTTTCCCAAGCATAATAGAATGACTCAGAATCTCGTTGAGAAAATCTCAAGAACACTTGTCGATCAACCATCTCTAAGTACCTCGCAATATAAGAAATCGAAAACAAAAATTAAAAATAAAAATAAATGCCCAAATTAAAATCAAGTTACTTATACACAATATTAACAATAATCTAACTGCTAATCCCCAGCAACGGTGCTAAAAATTTGATTGCATTTTGATATACACCGCAAGTGCACAACTGTCAAGCTTTTGTGTAGTGGTGAGGTGAGTGTCGTATCCACAAGGATTGGTTTAAATCGTTACTAACTACCGTGACTATCATAACCTAACTTTATTTAGGCATCCAAATTTAAGGTATATAAAAATAAACTAAAACAAATATAAATTCAAAAGGAAAATAAAATATGGAACTCCTATGCACAATTGTTCTAGGAACTTGGTTTTATCTCGCTATATTCAGGTCACCCTATTAAGCATTTTCTAGCCAATTCCACTCAATTCACTAATCAATGGTTCTAATTAATCTTGTAACCTCTCTCGAGTGCCCGACAAGATAATATACGTGAACATCTAAATTGATATCTCTATCTAACCCATTTACTCACATACTCATTTAGTTTAGCCTTCAATGGAAGTCAAACTTCGCTCGCCTCTCGGCCTTACAACGATCAAAATCTGATAGGTTGAAAATACCTATCTATTTTCAAGTCGAATTTGGTAGTTTTCGAGTGTTTTTGTAATACTTTAATATATTTTTAATTCATTTTTATTTGTTTTGGTATAAATCAGGTGTTTAGGATGAAAGAGGATAAAAGCGAGCTAAAATAGAGCAAATCAGTAGGACTTCGGTGGAGAAACGAATGAAAAGATGAAAAAGGCCAAACATAAAAAACTACAGCCCATCGTTGTAGCGATCAAATAACACAATATTTCTGCTTGACCACCACTGTAGCGATGGCCTCCACCACTACAATGATCAATGATCAGTGGCTAACTGACTTCTTCACCGCTGTAGCGGTCCGACTCCACATGACAAAGATATTTTGGGATATTTTTGAGATATTTTGGATCCCTATCATATCTCCTTCTCCCCCAAAACATTGAGGACATTTTTTGGATAATTTTTAGGGCTCCAAAACAAATCAACTAAGGGAAGAACACAAATCCAAAAAAAATGGAACAAGATCGGAGCGATTTTAGCGAATGTGGATCCATCTATTCTTCATCTAACAACTTTTTTCCTTTGTTTCTATCTTTATTTCTTAGATTTGGTTAGTAATTTTGATTATGTTTAGCTTATATGTTGTTGTATATGTGGTTATGGCCATGAGCTAAACATATATTGTTTAGGGGTTGATGTAGTTCATGAAAATGTTATTTGAATAAATTGATATTTCGTTAATGGTTGTTCATGTATATCCGATTGTGTTTACCATTTTATTACTTCCATTATATGCTTGTTATGGTATTTTGGTTGGTTTAAGAATAGGGGGTTTGACACTCGGGAGAGGAAACCCCAAATTTGGACTAGGGTTTAAACACAACGTGACGATCTAATGACTCGGGAGGGTATTAGAAAGTGTGCAATCCATGAGGTTGGGGTGAGACTCATGTGATCAGTGTCATATAGACCCTAGATGGGGACGTCGGCATTGACGTGAAATCGCATATTCATTCACTTTACACTCGAGAGAGGTAGTGAGTGAATTTTAGATACCTAGATTGTAGGATAGTTTGAATACCGTTAATGTAAAGTAGATTAAAACAAACACGTTTGAGTGAATAAAATTAATCCGTAGACAATATATTCTCTTAAACGTCATACTAGTATCATAGTATAATTAGGTTAGTTAGTTTAGTTTTATTCTTTCTATAAAAAAACCCCTAAATTTGAGTCGTCTAGATAAAGTTAAGTTATGAGAATCGCGGTACTTAGCGACCATCTAATCCAATCCTTATGGATACGACAACCCTACTCTCCCTATTCTGTTAAAACTTGACCCGTACACTTGCGGTACAAGTAGCGACATAATAATTCCGCTGCCAAAATCCCAGTTGATAAATCTAGAACTTGATTAGCTCTCGGTCTTATGAGATCCTAAATTCCCCACTCGATTATCTAGATATTGATATCCTCTCGGTCTCACAACAACCTATACTATACACTCTCAATTCTGGTCACAAACCCAATCTCTCTCGATCATAAAATTCACAACCTAAAATTATTTAACTCATTGACCACATGAATCAAAAGTATTCAACTAGCAATTAACAAAACATTTAAAACATAGTTAAGACAAAATTACATCAAGACCTAGATTAGATAACTAGCTCAACATAAAAAGTAGATGATTATGAACAAACTCAAAATCCAAATCATGGTTCAACAACAAACTCAAAATCAAATTAAGAGAGAGTGAAAGAGATTAATTAGATGAAGAACACAAGCCAAAAAGTCTTCAAATCTTTCTCAATCATCAAGAATCCTTGATCTTTTGCATATCCAATCCCTCCAAAAATGGATTTTTTCTCATCCACAAGCTATTGGAGAGCAATCTAGAGCTTGCAAGAGGGAGAATTTTTGGCCTCCCCAAAAAGCTCCCTTCAAAACCTTCATCATTTTCCTTTTATACTTAACAAAAACTAAATTTTCAGTGTTTTCGCGCTGTAGCAGGATGTTTTCCACTGCAGCACAGCCAAAGAGGGGTTGGGGTCATGCTTGGGTGCTGTAGCGCTAATTTTGGCACAATAGCGTGCCTGCTGGCAGCCAGACACACACTACAACTGGCCTTATGTGCGCTGCAATGCCCAGCCACGGCCAAAGTGGTCGTGGCTTGGCTTTTTGCCCTAGTTTTGCACCATTAATTGTCCTGAGAACCTTCTTCCTCTATAGTTTGCTCCAAAAGCCAAATTCCTAGTGAGTTTGTCATCCAAAAGTTCCTATCTTTGTCGCATTTTCACCTAAGATCTTTTTTATTTATAAATTCGATCAAAATCAAACAAAATACATTAAACAAATGAAAGCGCTTGAAAACTCACAAATATTTGAATATAAAAATACTTAATTTATTAGTAAATAAACCATTCATCAATAATCCTATACCAAACAATCAAGATAAATAAATCTTTAAAGCTTTAAAATGAATTAATAAAATTTGGATATATCTCATCGGAAAAACACTGAAGGCACTGACTATATCAAGTAGAACTCAAATCGGTGATGCCAAACAGTAAGCACTTTAGATCAAGAACTTGAATAGAATCTCTCGTAAAACTCTCAGGTAAAATCTCACAATTATAAAATCTCAAATTGATGTAGCTAATTCAATTCTTGCAGGTCTGTGTTAATAGACCAATAATTAGTCTTTCAACGGCTAGTTTTTTAAAGATATGCCATAAAATGAAACTCCAAGACCCCATATATCATAAGATTTCATTATAGGTATGTTCCATTCAAAAATATCTTTCAAGTCTTTCATTTAAGTACATAAAACTATTCTCAATTTAAAACTACAAAAACATGAAGTATTAAATCATTTAAATTAAGAGAATCTCAAAATATATGAACTATATCAATAGGGATTACTAAATAGGTTGTTTATATTCGAAATACATTCAAATCCCCCAAATCCCTATATTGGAATCATTAAAAATACGTAATATTTTTACCAAGAGACCAAATCAGTCGAATCTGTAACTGAAGTAGTTGTTGATCGACTTGCCCCATGCAATTGATCAACTGTGTCAGGCTTTCAATTTAGCCGTTGGCACAACACCAGTTAGTTAATTGACCCTGCCAAGTCGATGGACCGATTGGATCAATGAGTTTTCAATTTCTACAATTTTATCTACTAACTCATTCGGTTAATTGACTGGATCAATATACTAATTTCCTTGCCCATTTCAGCTATTGTTTTAAACAGTTGATCGATCTTGCCAATTCGATGGACCGATTGGGTCAGTTTGCTCACTTTCTTTCCCATTTCAGCTACTGCTTTAAACGGTTGACCGATTGCTTTTCTCGGTTGATCGACAGATCAATAAGACTTCGTTTTAGCTCCCAAAATTCACTATTTTAATTAGTCAACCAATTGCTTTTCTCAGTTGACTGAATTTACATGAAAAATACAACTTTTTATATTTTAAAACACATTTTTCAATTAGGTCAATTATCAAAATCATTTTACAAAAGAAGCACATATAATATATCATTTTAGGATCTTAAACTTATCACTTATTATCATGACACACAGAATTAACTCATTTTAAGTGTTATGCATGATCCTAATTTGGGTTACATTAAGAGTATATAAGTAAAGAGTTGTTTTCACCTATTTTTCTTCAGCATGTTCAAAACTCTTCACATCTTTGTCATGTCCATCTTGCACCTTTTATATTTTATTCATCACATCTACGTCTTAATCAAATGCATGGAACTTTAAATCTGAAACATTGGATAAAATCATTAGTTTCACAAAAAAAACATCAATGCTTAATTGTTCATCAGAACGTTGAATTCAACAATCTCTCTATTTTTTATGATGATAATTAACTTTAATATTTTATTCAAAATATAATATAACCACGCTCCCCCTAAATCCGAGGATGGGTATTTAAACTCATTTAAGCACAATCATGAAAACATAATTAAAAAATAATAAATATATTCAATATAAGCTTAAAAAACTTAAAACATTTTTCCTTTAATTAATGTAATGCTTAAGCGAACAAATCCTAAACATCAACTACATTTTAAACATTAGCTTCTTTCTTTTTGTCATCTAAAAAGTGGGGGCGGAGAACCAAAAGCATCACTCTTGGCATATATTGTTATGCCTAACCATACCTAAACCTCGACTAATTTTCACAAATTGATCTTTAGCTAGAGGTTTGGTAAAAATATCGAAAAGCTGATCGGAGTTATCAATATATTCAATAGTTATATCTCTTTTCTAAATGCTATCATGAATAAAATTATGTCTAATATCTATGTGCTTAGTTCGTGAGTGTTGTGTAGGATTCTTACTTAAGCAAATAACATTTTTATTATCACAATAAATAGGGACCTTCTCCATACATATTTCAAAATCATATAATTATTGCTTAATATATAGAATTTAATCGTTATAATTACCAGCTTCCATATACTCTGCCTTAGTCGTAGATAAGGCAATCGGGTTTTGTTTCTTATTAGACCAAGAAACTAAAACATGTTCTAAAAAGTGACGTAACCTACTTGTGATTTTGCACTCGACTTTGCATCAGACAAAATTAGTGTCAGAGTAACTAATTAACTTAAAGTCACTCCCCTAGGATACCATAATCCTAGATTACTTATCCCTTTCAAATATAGAAAGATTCTCTTGACTGTTGTTAGATGCAATTCTTTAGGATAAGACTGAAATCTATAACACAAGTATACACTAAACATTATGTCAGGTCTACTAGCAGTAAGATACAACAAGCTATCAAAAACTTTAAAGTAGGATATATTTGGAATCTTACTATTCCAAATTTTATAAGGGATTTTATTAAAACCTCTTCAAATAGAACCTGTTTACGACATGGCAAGCAGTACTTATGATTTCGGCCTAGAAATATTTAGAAAGACGATTCTCATTCAACATCATTCTGGCCATTTCCGGAACTGTTCTATTTTTTCCCTCCACAATACTATTTTGTTGTGACGTTGTTTGTGCAGAAAAGTTATGAGGATACCTATGTTCATCACAATAACTTATTATCTCATCATTCTTAAACTCTCTGCCTCTATCACTACAAATGTTAATAATGCAATATTGCTTCTCATTTTGAACACGTTTACAAAACATAGAGAATATAGAATCACTTTACTCTTCTTAGCTAGGAAAAACATCCATATAAATCTAGAATAATCATCCACAATCCCGAATGCATAAAATTTACCTCCTAAACTAGCAACGACATTCAGACTGGATAAATCAAGATGCAATAATTCAAGACATTTAGATGTAGATGTATGCAACTTCTTCTTAAATGATGATCAAAATTGATTATCTAGTTGACATGCATCATATACTTTATCTTTCACATACTTTAATGCAGGTAAGTCACGTACAAGGCTCTTCTTAGACAGATTTAAAATTAACTCCATAGTAGCATGCTCAAATCGTCTACGCCATAACCAACTATTCTCAAATCATGCATTTAAACATGATAAATTTTGAGAACATAAGTCATCAAATGAACAAGTATAAACATTTTCAAAACATGATGCAATAAGTCATATGCCACTATCATACTCATTCTTAGTAATGCATCAACCATTATAAAAAATCACGTTATAACATTTATCACATAATTGACTAATGCTAAGTTAGTTATGTTTAATAACGTCTACTAAGAGAACATCTTTAAGAGTAGTAGACCCATTACTGATATTACCTATACTGATAATTTTAGCCCTCGCGTTGTCTCCAAACGTTACATGACCTCCATCTTTAGGTGTTAAAGACGTGAATTTAGATTTGTCACCTGTTATGTGCCAAGAACAACCATTGTCCAAGAACCATTTATTCTTAACTATTGATGCTTTCAAAATAACCTACAAGAAGCACCTCAAGTAGTTCCTAAGTGGGACCTAATCTAAGTGGGTTTGATCTTGTTAGTAGGGACAAATTTGGTTCATCCAGGAACCAAAACTTGTCTGTATTTAGATAATTTAGAAAAATATTTACTGATGGTATGCCCTTCAATGTTATATTTAAAACATCTAACACGATTCTCGATTTCAGAAAAGAATTTATGAAATTTCTTTTGTTTAAAGTTTTTCTGAAACCTAATTCCAGCTTTATCGAAAATACCTCGTGAACTCCCCAAAAATATTTTTAAATTATCTTCACCTCCCATGAATTTGAGAGCTATCGAATGTAAATCTAGAATTTTAGATTTTAATTCAATATTTTCAGATTCAAATTTCATCACTTGCTTGTTAAGCGTGTTAATTGTACTTTGTAGGGCACTAATTTGAGAACATTGGTTTTTATAATCATGCATTAGTGTACGCGTGAGGATTCACACCATCGTCCTCGCGGTATTGACTACTCGCAAGTATACGAGATCTAATTTTAATATAATGGATCTTGTAAGATCGGATATCATTCCACTGGGAATGACGTGTAATTCGGTTGAGTATTGTGATTTAAATAGTTTCATATTATCTCGACTAATCAAAATTTGTTTGTTTTCTATTTAATATACTAAGATAAACGAAAACTATTAGGTTAGTTCTAATTATACTAATTACTTAGGTATTGATTTCTTTCACATAATGCATAATCGACGTTATTAAGTTAGCTATAATGGTTTTTATCTATTCCGACAATCTCTGTATCGATAACTCCTCCGCTACCTCTCCCGAGTGTAAGACGGGGGATTACACGACTTCGTGTCAACGAAGAAGTCCCCTTCAATGCCTTTATGACCCTAGGTTGCGTGAGTCTTTAGCCAACGTCATAGATTGCATAAGTTATAACGCCCTCCCGGGTCATTAGAACGTCACGTTGTATTTACCCTAGTCCGAATCCGGGGTTACCTCTCCCGAGTGTCAAACTCCGTATTCTCGGTTTATCAATACAAGCATAATATCAAGAATAATGGACACAATTGGATTTAGACAAACAACACATTAAAGTAATATTAATTCATTCAACTTAACAATTACATGATTTCAACTACACCTAAGTAACATTTAACTAATACTATAAGATCTTAGCCATATACCATACAAAATAAGAGGGATTCAACATTCTTAGATATGAAAAAGTAATTACAAAGATAAAAATAAGAGAAGAACGATCAAATCTGAAAGTGAAACGGTTCACTATCGCTAATGATCGGTCCGCAGTGATTCTTCTTTGCCCGAATGATGAATCTCCTTCTTGATCTTCAAAATATAGCTTAAGAACTCTCTACTAGGGTTAGGGTTCATCAACAACCTTTTTCAGACGTGGGAAAGAGGTATAAATAGGCTTAGGGGTTCAAAAATATCTAAACAGATATTTTAGACTGTTCTGCGAAATACGCCTAGGCGGTAAAAACTTCGCCTAGGCAGAGTTTAAGTCGGTTAGAAATTCGCCTAGGTAATGGTTTATTCGCCTAGGCGATGGACTAACTTCTTCGTCTTCTTTCTTTCTGACGGATTTCCGCCTAGGCGGTAGAAACTTCGCCTAGGCGGATTTTCAGCGGTTCAGCACTTCCAGCAGTTCAGCACTTCCAGCTTTCTGATGGATTTCCGCCTAGGCGGTGGAAACTTCGCCTAGGCGGATTTCAACTTCTCAGCGCTATCAACCTTCTGATGGATTTCTGCCTAGGCGGTGGAAACTTCGCCTAGGCGGATTTCAACATTTCAGCATTTGTAACTTTCTGATGGATTTCCACCTAGGCAGTGGAAACTTCGCCTAGGCGGATTTGCGTTGTTCTTTGAAACATCTTTTTTTTTTTTTTTTTTTTTTTTTTTTTTTTTTTTTTTTTATCTTTTGGCTACCATTTTCTCCACCATTTCGCTCAGTTTGCCGATTGTTTACGTCCCTACTCCTGACTAATAAAAACAGCTAAAACGATATTCAAACTTCAATAAAATACTCGAAAATTGGCAAATTCGGTTTAGAATTAGATAGATATTTTACACCTATCAAATACCCCCAAACTTGGAATTTTGCTAGTCCTCGAGCAAAACACCCTAATGCTAAATAACACTAACTACACTAATTAGCTAATTTCTAAACTAAAAATAAGTAATCATTAACAAATAAGAAGTACACACCTGTGAGATTTAAGTTCAATCAAAGAAACCATGCGATTCTTCCCTAAACAACCCGTAATCAGATCCGGTTAAGGAATAACACACACCACGTGATGTTCCAGAATTTCAACACTCAATATCAGTTAAAATCATTTTAGATCCAATTGAAATGTGTGTGTGTGAGAACTCGGATGTATAACTAATCAAACACCGGATTGGATTATTCAATGAATAAGGTCATGACTTAAATTTGTTAAAACATTCAGGAGAGCCATATGCTTGACTAGGCTCAACTATCCACTAATGTAGGTTCGGACATTCACAGAGATCAATAGGGCTTGGTTTGGCTTTGGAGAACGGCCAAGGGTATAGTAGAAATAGAAACTCGTTAAAATTTTAACGATACCCAAGGTACAAACGCTTGTCGCTAAATCTCTCTCATAACCCCCTATCTTTAAAGATATTACCCTGAACAAGATTAAGTAAACTTGTATTCACTTGTCACAACAACCGAAATTAAACACTATATTCACATAGTGTTTTTTTTTTTTTTTTTTTTTTTTTTTTTTTTTTTTTTGTTTTTAAAGAACACACACCTCCAAACTTATTCAATTTTGTACAATTTTAGGGGCGTGTAAATACAACTAAAGGATTGACAAGCGAATACTCTTATACTTAACCAAAAACATTTAAACTGAAACCCCGATTGCCCGCTTCAAGTTAGCATAATCTAATGCTACTTGTTTTCACTCTATTTTTACTTTTATTCTTAGCGACAATGGTTTTGAAAGATTTACTTGGTTAAAGTATAGTAACAAGTTCATAAGTGAAAATTTTATAGCTTCGACAGGAGAACGAGAGAATAACTTTTCAGGTTAGTTTCAAACAGTTTAAGCGATAAAAATGAAGACCTATATCATGCCTCCAGAATCACCTTACCTATAATTTCGCCTCAAGCCTCCCCCAATCAAGTTCTAGATTCTTCATTTCTGTCATGAACTTATTATTGAATAATCGGCATCAAATCGTTCAACTAATTATAAAATGAGTTTATGCGATCGTGCGATTTAGGATCAAAATAATTTTCACCTAATCGACATACTAAGCACACAAAACACACGTGAATGGCATTACCCCCGACCTCAATATACAATTTAGGGGGTAATTTTCATCATCGGGACATGGTTCGGACGAACTAAAAACTCAGCATGTACGTACAACTATATTCATTAACATGTCTACTCTAATTCTAGAAACTAACATTACTTATGCTAATGATCCTTACACATGCATAGCTAAACATTACATATGCATAACAAAAAGAATTTCAAAATTTATAAAAATTTAACATTAATACCATTATAAACAAAAATTTGTCCACAAAAAGAATTTTTTTTTCATTTACATAAAAAATTTGTCATCCTTCATATCCCTTCCCCCCCCCCCCCCCGAAAAAAAAAAAAAAACTACATGCTTGCATATCATATACCTCCAAACTTGAACAAGGCAGTGTCCTCACTGCCTCTGCAGTGAACCCAATAGCAGAATAGAAATATATGTATTGAAAACTGGGTCGGACACATACCTAGGAGGGAAGACATACAAGTCTAACCTTCTACCATTCATTGGGAAGGAGATGGTGGCGGCGGCTCATCAGTATTGAAAGGCAGCACGGGCGTATAACGCGTCATGTCGATTCTGAGGTGCTCAAATAAAACTCATTGATTTTGATCTTGTTGCCGAATGAAGTTATCCATGTAGCTCTCCATCCGAGACAAATTAGTTTCGAGATGGCTCATATCGGATTGGAGACTACAAACATCTCGTGAAATCTGGATGAGTTGGTCGCGGCGGGTTGTGGGCGTCGGTGGCTTCGAAGGGCCGACTTCTTCCTCTTTAGGACCCTCTTCTCCCTTAGCTGGTCTGCCCTTCCACAATCTATTAATCATTGAAAGATCAAGCGGATTAATAGGTAGAAAGGGGCTTGTGGACGTGACACGAACTCCAGAATGTAAAAAGAGAGCGGTGAGAAATGAGGAAAAAGGAAGGCCACCCTTCGTCGTCCTGGAAGTATGAATTATTAAAGAATAAATGTGCCAACCGACGTTGATGGGCATCCCTCTATCAATTCCATATAGCATAAACGCTCGCTCGTTGGAAACATCAGACACATGGAAGGTAGGGAGCAGATTGGCGCAAATAAATTAATGCCAAATATTGGGGATTGGTTTCAAAAACCGCGCCTTGAAGATGGCCTGACCCTGCCATATGTTCTTCCATTGGGCGTTACCCATTGTCAGGGCCTGAATCACCACACTCATTGTCGGTGTGGTAGCATCAGATAAATCTCGGGAGGCTTCCGGCCCCATCAATCCTAGCAACTCATTGAAGTGGTCCGTACTGAACAGAACTGGGATGTTCCGAACCCTTGTCTGAAATCTCGTGGCCTCGATAATGTTCGCATAGAACTCTCGTACGAGGGCCAACTCCCCTGGTGGGGGTGAAGCACAGAACTGTTCCCATCTTATACGTTGAATGATAGTCCTGAATTCTTTAGGGAGTTCATGCAAAGGTCTGAACCCCCTTTGTTGAATGTTGGGACGCTCACTTTCATGTTTATTGTAATGGTCCTCGGCTTGCTTGGAGATAAATTTTAGAGAGTTGTAATCCGAGGCAGCCGGAGGTTCTTCCGTTCATGGTTGCTTGGATGCCCGACGCTTTGCCATTTTGCCTATAAATCACAATCACAACACCAACCATAATAATAACAATAGAACACACAATTCAAACCCTTTTCAGCGAACACACAATGCTTTTTTTTTTATCAAACATATGCCAACCAAAACCAAACAATACAAATTTCACAAGATATCCCACCAACCAAAACCAAATCACATTTTTGTCACAATGTAGCATAAAATAAATGATTCACATTGTGTATCTAGACAAAAACATGATAGGGTTTACCAAAAATCATTCCTAAATCCCTAATAGCATGAAAAACGTAATCCAGGGTTTAAAGGAGTTTAGGGTTCTAGCCAAATCCAATGATTTTTGAAATAAATGAGCAAATGAAGCAAAGATTTCAACAATTAAATGAAAAATAAGATCATTGACACTTGTTGAAATTTTTTGATCAAATCACTTGAGGATGGCGATCTCGCACTGTTTCACCGTTTAAACCCTAGATTTTCGAAAATGGGAAGAGGAATCCAACGTTTGGATAAAGATTCTTAGTGAAAATCAAAGTTTTTCACAATATAGGATGAATCTTCAAAGAGAGGAAAGGATTTGGGGTGGTGAAGTTGAGAGGTTTCTTGAAAATTTTAGGAGGGAAGTGCCGTTTGCAAAGGGGACTGCTGCGTTTTAAAATAGGGCTGTCGTGACTTCGCCTAGGCGAAGTAGCGCCTTTTGCTTTTTAAAAACCTTCTGATGTTAATTTGCCTAGGCGGTGGTTTTTCTGCCTGGGCGAATTTACGCCAGTGTGAAACCCTTGATTCTGTTGTAAATCCACCTAGGCGGTGGTTTTTTCCGCCTAGGCGAATTTACGCCAGTATAGAACTCAGCCTTTCTTTATTTTTTGGCCTAGGCGGTAGTTTTTTCGCCTGGTTGAATCTACGGCAGTGTAGAAACTCAGACTTTTTCTTCCTATTTCCACCTAGGAGAATTTACGCTAGTATGTTTTCTCAGCCTTCTGTCCAATTTTTGCCTAGGCAATGGTTTTTCCGCCTGGGCGAATTTATGCCAGTGTGGACTTTGGCTAGATTCCTTCAGGTTTTCACATTTTTGCTCTACACCTCTTATTTCCATTTTGTTCCTCAAACGATTTTTAGCATCCAATTCAATCCTAAGTATCTAGCCTCATCAATTCACTACACAAAAAAAGTAAAAAATAAAATAAAATTCTGAGATCATTACAATCTCCAAAAAGTAATTTATACAAAAGTTGGGAATGTTCGTTACCCTTGATGACATATCAAAAGATGTTGCCTGGTTTTACGTCCCTAGTATGGACGTTTATGAATTTCGGATCTATCCTTCAACGAGGGAGATGTTCTCCACAACTCGCTCTTCATCCTTGAAGTAGTGCTTGATCCACTCCCCGTTGACTCGGAAAGTTCATCTGTCTTCGCCTTCGAACTCGATAGCTCTAAATGGATAAATATGCTTGATCCGAAACGGTCTAGTCCACCGGGATTTCAACTTTCCGGGAAAGAGTCTCAGCCTTGAGTTAAACAATAGAACTTGTTGGCCCGGACTGAACTCCCTCCGAACTATCATTTTATCATGCCACCTCTTCATTTTATCTTTGTAAAGCTTGGTATTCTCATAAGCCTCGTGCCGGAATTCCTCCATTTTATTCAATTGGAGAAGACGTTGCGCACTAGAAGCTTTTAGGTTAAAGTTGAGTTTCTTAATCGCCCAGAATGCATAGTGCTCTAATTCAACGAGAAAATGACACGCTTTCCCAAACACCAATCGATATGGTGACATGCCGATCGGTGTCTTAAAAGTCGTGCGATAAGCCCATAAAGCATCGTCAAGCTTCACCGCCCAATCCTTGTGATTAGTATGAACCGTTTTCTCCAGAATTAGCTTGATTCCTCAGTTTGAAATTTCAGCTTGGCCATTTGTCTGTGGGTGGTATGGTAGCGCCACCTTGTGTCTAACCCCATACTTTGCCAACAAAGCACTTAGCATTTTGTTACAAAAGTGGGTTCCCTCATCACTGATTAAGGCTCGAGGTGTCCCGAACCGTGTCATGACATTTTGTTGAAAGAACTTCAAAATCACTTTGGCATCATTGGTTGGTATTGCTACGGCCTCGACCTATTTAGACACATAATCCATCGCTAACAGAATATACTCCTTGCTAAATGACGGCGGAAATGGCCCCATGAAATCTATGCCCCACACATCAAACAACTCAAGCTCAAGAATAGACGTCAATGGCAATTCATGCCTTCTCGATATGTTACCCACCCTTTGGCATCTATCACAAGTTTTCAAAAATGTATATGAATCTTTAAACAAAGAAAGCCAGCAAAAACCTGATTGAAGTACTTTCGATGTTGTCCGAGTCGCACCAAAATGGCCAGCATAAGGTGATGAATGGCAATGGTAGAGAATACTAGCCATTTCCTCCTCTGGAACACATCTTCGGATCACTTGATCAACACATTTCTTGAATAGCAATGGCTCGTCCTACAGATAATACTTTGCATCAAAAAGAAATTTCTTCCATTGGGCTCTAGTCAAATTCGGTGGTAACACATTACATGGAAGATAGTTAACAATGTCCGCATACCAAGGTAGTGCATTTTTAACTGAAAATAGTTGTTCGTCAAGGAACACTTCCGTGATGCTAGACTCATCACCAACGTCTTCTTGAATCAACCTTGTCAAATGGTCGGCAACAACGTTCTCACTCTCATTTTTTATCCTTTATTTCAGCATCAAACTCTTGTAATAGAAGAATCCACCTTATCAATCTTGGCTTGGCATCTTTCTTTGCAAATAAGTACCGGATAGCCGCGTGATCCGTGTAGACGATCACTTTTGACCCAATGATATAAGACCGGAACTTATCACCAGCAAAGACAACTGCTAGCATTTCTTTCTCAGTCGTGGTGTAATTCTCCTAGGCATCATTCAATGTCTTACTTGCATAATAGATTAATCGGAAGATCTTCTCCTTCCGTTGGCCTAACATCGTGCCAACGGCATAGTCACTCACATTGCACACTATATCAAATGGCATTTCCCAGTCCGGAGCGACCATTATTGGAGCCGTGATCAACTTCTCCTTTATCGCCTTAAAAGCCTCCATGCAAGCCTCATTGAATTCAAATGAAGTATCCTTCTCAAGAAGGTGACATAACGGCTTCACCGTCTTCGAGAAGTCCTTAATAAAGTGCTGGTAAAAGTCGGCATGCCCCAAGAAACTTCGAACTCCTTTCACATTAATCGGTGGCGGAAGCTTCTCAATCGTTTTAATCTTTGCTCAGTCCACCTCAAGCCCCTTGGAAGAGACTCGATGACCCAAGACGATCCCTTCTTTAACCATAAAGTGACACTTCTCCCAATTAAGAACTAAATTCTTCTCCTCACATCAGTCAAGAACAAGCGTCAGATTGTAGAGACAGTGATCAAAAGATGACCCAAAGACTGAGAAGTTATCCATGAAGATTTCCATTTTCTCTTCCACCATATCAAAAAATATTGCCATCATACACCGTTGAAAAGTTGCCGGTGCATTGCAAAAGCCGAACGGCATACGTGTATAAGCAAACTTCCCATAAAGGCATGTGAAAGTAGTCTTTTCTTGGTCCTCCAGTGCAATGGCTATTTGATTGTAACCTAAATAGCTGTCAAGAAAGCAATAATACTCATATCCGGCTAATCGATCAAGCATTTGGTCAATGAAAGGAAGAGAAAAATGATCTTTCATCGTCGCCTTATTCAATCTTCTATAATCAATGCACACACGCCATCCCGTGATGATCCATATAGGAATAAGGTCGTCCTTATCATTCTTCACCACCGTCATACCTCCTTTCTTAGGCACCACTTGCACCGGGCTAACCCACTCACTATCGAATATAGCATATATAATTCTCCCATTCAAGAGCTTCAACACCTCCGTTCTCACCACTTCCTTCATAGCCGAATTTAGCCATCGTTGATGTTCAAAGGAGGGTTTGAACGCATCCTCCATCAAAATCTTATGCATGCAAACCGAAGGGATAATTCCTTTGATATCCGATATAGACCAAGTAAAAGGGGATCGGTGCCTCTTCAAGATTCTCAACAACTTACTCTCCTCTTCTTCCGTCAAAGTTGATGAAATTATAACCGGATCAGTCGAATTCTCTCCCAAAAAGATATACCGAAGATGTTCCGGTAATTGCTTGAGTAATAATTCACCGTGAGGCGGATTTGATTTCTCGGGAGAGTTTTCAACTTCTTCATTCTCCGCCACATGAATAGGATCTTCTACGTCTTTAGATTGAGAATCCAAAGTCAGCACGTAGTCCACAACATCAAGTTCCATGGTAGAGCTTTCCTCACTAAAATCCCCCATAGATAAGGAATTTGTGAGAGTATGCTCTAACGAATCCATTTCCATATTTGCAAGAAAGAACTCTCTCACGCAAGAGTCCACAACATCAACTCGATTGCAATTGGGAGGTTCATCCAGAAAGTTCATAGTTTTAAAAATGTTGAACCTTATCTCTTCATCATTCAATCTTAACGTCAGATTTCCATTATGCACATCAATCAAAGCCTTTCCCATTGCAAGGAAAGGTCTTCTTAGGATGATCGAGATTTCTCTATCTTCTTCCATTTCAAGCACAACGAAATCTACCGAAAATATGAATTTGTCTACCTTCACTAGCACATCCTCAATGATACATTTTGGATAGGTTAACGAACGATCCACCATCTGAAGAGAGATCGTTGTCGGCTTTGTACTCCCAAGTCCTAACTTTCGATAAACGAAAGAAGGCATCAAATTAATACTCGCCCCAAGATCATAAAGAGCCTTATCAAAATGAGATTTCTCGATAGTACATAGAATTGTGAAACTACCTGGATCCTTCAATTTGGTAGGCAACTTCCTTTATAGTATTGCATTACACTCCTCTGTTAGCTTCACTATTTCGTACTCCTCCAACTTTCTCTTCTTTGTCATGATGTCCTTCAAGAACTTGCCATAGTTGGGCTTTTGTTCCAATGCATCCGCAAAACGAATGTTGATGTGGATTTTCTTGAAAATTTCAAGAAATTTTTCAAATTGGGCATCCAACTTCCTCTTTTGGAATCTTTGAGGGTATGGCAACGGGGTTACTAGAATCGGTGGATTCTCTAAAAATGTTACTCGCCCTGGCATCACCCTTTCATCTCTTCTTCTCTCCTCAACTTTCTCTTGGTTCTTTTCCTCATTCAAGTCTTTACTCGGTTTCTCTTTTCTTTCATCGGTTTTTACTTCAACTTCCTCCTCCGCACTTATTATTGGTTCATCATGATGAAAATCATGACTCACTCCCAGCTCCTTTTCTGTAGGCTTGCTCACCTCCATGTCTCTTCCGCTCCTTAACTTAATCGCCTTGCATTCCCTAGGGTTGGTTTTCGTGTTGCTTGGAAACTTTCCCTTTTGTTTCTTTTGGATGAACCTAGCAAGCTGCACGATTTGAGTCTCTAAAGCCTTCACCGTGGTATTGGTGTTTGTACAAGTGGTATCGATAGAGTCAAGCCGTGTTTCATATTTGTTCAGCTGGTTATGCATCTCACGCATCATAGTCTAAGTCTCATTCATAAACGAACCCAACACTTCATCCAAATTTAACTTTGGATTATGCATTGGTGGTACTTTCATTTGACGATTGGATTGCATAGGATATCCCGAAGCTTGATTTCCATATCCCAGAGGTGGCCGCAAAGCGTTCTGATTATTCGCATATGAGAAGTTTTCATGATTGCGAAGTCCAGGATTGTAATGAGTTGGAATGTTGGTAGCGGGCATTAAAGTATAGGCATAATTGTCTAGAAAATGGCATTCCTCGAACTCATTATCCAATCCGGATTGAGAACAACTTGCTGCTATCTCCTCCCCTTGACTCGACAAAGCACCTTTTGTAGACATGGCGACTAATTGATCCGAGAACTTGTACACTTGGGCCGATAACATTGTAATATGGTCAGATTCTTGGATAAAAGAGACCCATCTTCCCGTGTTCCTCTCATTTGGCCATTGATAATTGTTAGCCGCCATTTCTTCCAATAGTGCATAAGCTTCGGTAGGGGTTTTGGACAATAACGATCCCCCTAAGGCTGCATCAACTATCATTTTGGTCTGGCTATCCAACTCGTTGTAAACTAATTGGGTTTGAAACCAATCTTGATACTCGTGTTGGGGGTACCTTCGCAATAGGTCATTGAATCTCTTCTATGCCTCAAACAACGGCTCATAGTCTCTCTGGCGAAACTGCGCAATCTCACCTCGGAGTTGAGAAGAAGTCTTCGAAGGTGGAAAGAACTTAGTGAGAAACCTTTGTGCAAGGTCCTCCCAAGTATTAATGTTCCCCGGTTGGATCGCCCGAAACCAACCCCTTGCTCTATCTCGTAAAGAAAACGGAAATAACCTCAACCGTATAACATCTTCGGCAACTCCATTTATCTTGACAATATCACAAATCTCGAGAAAGGTTGCCAAGTGGACGTTGGGGTCTTCGTGAAGATTCCAGATATACTGGTTTTGCTGAACCATGTTAATTAAGGCGGGCTTCAACTCAAAGTTATTTGCCTGGATCGGCTGCCTTCGGATCCCTGAATAGTTATCTAGCATTAGTGGCCGATAATAGTCCCTAAGGACTCGTTGTGGCCTCTCCTACTTCAGAGGCTGGAGTGCGTGCGGCTCTGGTGGTTGTGGAACATTTTCACGTCCCCCGGCCATAGCGGTAGCTTTTTCCTCTTTCTGTTTACCAATGCCTTGACTACGCCGCATGCACTACTTAAGTCAAATAAATAAATCAAATAAACAAATGAATTGAATGAAATTAAAAGCAAAAGAATTATCATGATTAACAATCAATTACTTCATCACAATATCAACTCAATTAAAAAACACCTTGCATTCCCGGCAACAGCGCCAAAAACTTTTACGCGAGGATTCATACTATCGTCCTCGCGGTATTGATTACTCGCAAGTATACGACATCTAGTTTTAATATAATGGATCTTGTAAGATCAAATATCGTTCCACTAGGAATGACATGTAATTCGGTTGAGTATTGTGATTTAAATAGTTTCATATTATCTCAACTAATCAAAATTTGTTTGTTTTCTATTTAATATACTAAGATAAACGACAACTATTAGGTTAGTTCTAATTACACTAATTATTTAGGTATTAATTTCTTTCACATAATGCATAATCGACGTCATTAAGTTAGCTATAATGGTTTTTATCTATTCCGGTAATCTCTGTATCGATAACTCATCCGCTACCTCTCCCGAGTGTAAGACGGGGGATTACACGACTTCATGTTAATGAAGAAGTCTCCTTCAACGCCTTTACGACCCTAGGTCGCATGAGTCTTTAGCCAACGTCATGGATTGCATACGTTCTAACGCCCTCCCGGGTCATTAGAACGTCACGTTGTATTTACCCTAGTCTGAATCCGAGGTTACCTTTCCTGTGTGTCAAACCCCGTATTCTCTGTTTATCAATACAAGAATAATATCAAGAATAATGGTAAACACAATTGGATTTAGACAAACAACACATTAAAGTAATGCATAATCGACGTCATTAAGTTAGCTATAATGGTTTTTATCTATTCCGACAATCTTTGTATCGATAACTCCTCCGTTACTTCTCCCGAGTGTAAGACGGGGGATTACACAAATTCGTGTCAACGAAGAAGTCTCCTTCAACCCCTTTACGACCCTAGGTTGGGTGAGTCTTTAGCTAACGTCATGGATTGCATACGTTCTAACGCCCTCCCGGGTTATTAGAACGTCACGTTGTATTTACCCTCATCTGAATCCGAGGTTACCTCTCCCGTGTGTCAAACCCCATATTCTCGGTTTATCAATACAAGTATAATATCAAGAATAATGGTAAACACAATTGGATTTAGACAAACAACACATTAAAGTAACATTAATTCATTTAACTTAACAATTACATGATTTCAACTATACCTAAGTAACATTTAACTAATACTATAAGATCTTAGCCATATACCATACAAAATAAGAGGGATTCAACATTCTTAGATATGAAAAAGTAATTACAAAGATAAAAACAAGAGAAGAACGATCAAATTTGAAAGTGAAACGATTCACTGTCGCTAATAATCGGTCCGCAAGTGATTCTTCTTTGCCCGAATGATGAATCTCTTTCTTTATCTTCAAAATATAGCTTAAGAACTCTCTACTAGGGTTAGGGTTCATCAACAACCTTTTTTAGACGTGGGAAAGAGGTATAAATAGGCCTAGGGGTTCAAAAATATCTAAACAGATATTTTAGACTGTTCTGTGAAATGCGCTTAGGCGGTATAAACTCCGCCTAGGCGGAGTTTAAGTCGGTTAGAAATCTGCCTAGGCGATGGTTTATTCGCCTAGGCGGAGGACTAACTTCTTCGTCTTCTTTCTTTTTGACGGATTTCCGACTAGGCGGTAGAAACTTCACCTAGGCGAATTTTCAACAGTTCAGCACTTTTAGCGTTCTAACGAATTTCTGCCTAGGCGGTGGAAACTTCCCCTAGGCGGATTTCAACTTCTCAGCGCTATCAACCTTTTGACGGATTTTTGCCTAGGCAATGGAAACTTCGCCTAGGCGGATTTCAAAATTTCAACATTTGCAACTTTTTGATAGATTTTCGCCTAGGCGGTGGAAACTTCGCCTAGGCGGATTTGCGCTGTTATTTGAAACCTTATTTTTTTATCTTTTGGCTATCATTTTCTCCACCATTTCGCTCAGTTTGCTGATTGTTTACTTCCCTACTCTTGACTAATAAAAATAGCAAAAAAGATATTCAAACTTCAATAAAATACTCGAAAACTGGCAAATTCGGTTTAGAATTAGATAGGTATTTTACACCTATCAATTAGTTCTTGATAAACATAAAATAAATCATTAAAATATAATGGAAAATAACTAGAACATTTCATTACCTCTCCAGTAGCCATCAAAGCAAGTATAGATTAATCATTATTACCCAATTTTTTTGAGCTACTCAACTTCGAGTCATCCCAGGTGGCTTTCATTGATTTCTTATTACTCTTCTTCACCTTTTTCTTTTTGATTCTTTTGTTCATGATAGTTAGATTGGAAGTGTCTATTCTTGTGATAGTTGAAGCATTTCGCATTACTCATGTTGACATTTTTTTTTCCATGAAATGTTCGTTGAGTAATTGATACCTATGTATTTTTAATCCAAATTTGTTAGTTTTCGAGTATGTTTATAGTTATTTTTATATATTTTTATTCTTTTTATATTAAAATAGGTGCATGGGCTGAAAGGGTATGAAATCGGAGCGAAAACAATGTGATCGAACCAAAGCGGACGAAGTTATGGTGGATAAATAAGCAAGGAGGCAATATTGTGAAAGAAGCCCACCACCTAGGCGTCCAAACCTCCACCTAGGATATGAATATGTTGAGAACATTTTCAAGTCCACCGCCTACTTCTTCGCTTAGGAGATCACCAAACCTGCAAAGCCGGTACAGGTGCTGTAACTTCAAGGATATTTTAGACTATGATGAGATCCTAGTTGGGAAACACTCAAAACATGGAAGTTGTATGCATTTTTCTTATATTTCTATAGGTTTTTGAATCACCTTAATCAGAGTTCAGATGAAGACGTTACAATCAAAATAAAATTGCAAACCTGCAGTAACTTCGCCTAGGTGAAAATTTGGCAGAAAGTTAACCGACCTAACTTCACCTAGGCGAAGTTCTTCGTCTAGGAGAAATCCTCTACGTAGAATAGATATTTTGGAAATATGTTTTGGCCTATTTAAGCCCTTCTATCTTTCTCTCTTCCTTCTTCTTCAGCTCCTAAGGCCTTAGGCCATATTTTAGGGTTAGGATAAGGGATTTTTGAGGGAGAGCTCTCAACTCGAGGTGGAGGATCAACGAGGAAGCGATTGATCGACGTTTCTAGCGGTAAATCTTCGGATATTGGCTAAGTCGCTCGTTTCTTTCTTTGTTTTCTTCATTTTGTTAGTTTTTGAGCATGTTTAGCTCGTTTTACATTGTATAAATGGTTAGGGCCATGAGTTAAACATGGATTGTAATAGGGATTAACGTATTATTTATGAAAATGTAGTTTTTGTTGAATTTGTGTTTCGCTTATGGTTGTTCCTTATAATTTCGATTGTGTTTCCGTGTTTGCTATGGTTATATGCTAGTTTAGATATATTGAGAATACGGGAATTGACACTCAGGAGAGGTAACCCTGGATTCAGACTAGGGTCAACACAACACGACCATCTAACGACCCGAGAGAGAGTTAGAAAGTGTGCAATCGATGACGTTGGGGCGAGACTCACATGACCTAGAGTCATTAAGACATTGAGGGGAACTTTGGCGTTGATATGAAGTCACGTATTCCCCCGTCTTACACTCGAAAGAGTTGGCGAGGGAGTTTACGAACCCAGATTGTTGGATACGCCGAATGCCGTTAATGTTAACTAAAACAAAATCAAATACATTTAAGTAAATAAAGTTAATCCCTAGGCAATCTACTCCCCTAAACAATATCAAATTAGTATTTATAGTATAGTTAACTTAATTAGTATTTTAGTTTAGTATTAGTATTAAATTAAATTCTATTTTTAGCGCCTAGATAAAATTAGCTTATGATAATCGCGATACTCGATAGTAATCTCAACCAATCCCTGTGGATACGATACCCGACCGAAAGGTCCACTATACTAAAACTTGATCCGTACACTTGCGGTGAAAGTAGCAGCGCTTTATTTGCGGCCACCAAGTTTTTGTCGCCGTTGCTGGGGATTGGAAGGAGTGTTACTTTTGATATTAGGAGTAAATAACTTGATTTTAATCTAGGCATTTTTGTATATAATTTCTGTTTGTAGTTTTGTTTTTGTTTCCGGCAGGATGCTTGAAGATGTTAGATCGACAGGTGCTTTTGCGGTTCGATCATTGAATATCTCTCCAGTCTTGAGGGCATGTGTCGGGTCGAGGACATTAAACCAAGTGCTTCTTGGGAGGCAACTCAGGGTCACAAATAAGTTAGATACATCTCCGTCAATTTGAGTTGGAGGCGAGATCCTCTCGCCTCCCAAATATGTGTTCTAAATCCCCGTCTTTAATATCATGCTATATACTGTCATTGGGATCGCTGACGGCTCATTTTGGACATCACCTGTTTTAAGTTGGTGGTGATGTGTAGTATGTTTTAGTATGTGTTTATGTTTTTAGTTAAATTTTACTGTTTTTATCGTTTGCATAATTGTTTAGGATTAGTTTGTTTAGTTTAGTTATTGTTTTGTGATGAGTTTTGACGTCATTTGGGCCTATACCCGATGATGATTATGTCCCCTGATTGTTTTGAGGTTGAGCGTAAAGCTCATTCATGTGTGTTCTGTGTGCTTGACGTATCGTCTTAGTAAAAGTTATTGTAGATCCTAAATGCACGAGCACGTAAACTCAGTATAGTACTATTTAATTGATTTGAAACTGATTATCCTTCACTCAATTTTATAACAATAGGGATTCTAGAACTTGATTTGGGGGAAATTCGAGGCGAAATCCTAGGCGAGGTTGTTTAGGAGATATGATTTAGGCACTCATTTGATTGCTTGAGCCTTTTAAGCTTACCATGTTAAATCATTACCCTTCGTTACCCTATCGAAACCTAAAAACCATATCAATTCTGAATACTTAACAAATACCATAGCCTATTGAACTTTTTCCAAACCTACATCGCTAAATTGAAGGCACAATTTGAGTGAATCAAGTTAGCATTTCTCTACTTGATGTGAGCGGTTGGGTTTAGGCCAAAATTCTAATTGGTTCGGTAGTCGAGTACTCGCTTGTCGTTTGTCGTTCATATTGTTTGCACATTCCTAAGGTTATAAGAATTCGAATACGTTTTGGGGTGTGTTACTTAATCATTTTTGCACTCTTAAAATTGTAGAAATTCGAATGAGTTTGGGGTGTGTTAAAAAATAATAAAAAATAAAAAATAGTTTCTTTTTGACATGACAAGTGAGTACGACGTTCTTAAATGTTTGTTCATGGTTGTTTCTAATTAAACTATGGGGTTTCGAGTGTGAGAGTGCCAAGTAATGTACCTCGGGTAACGTTAAGTTAACGACGTTAGCTTATTTTCTATTCCAAAATACCCTTGGCCATTATTCTAAAACCGAACCAAGCCCTACTGATCTTCATGAACCTCCGAGCCTATATTAGTGGAGAATAGATCCCAGGTCAGGCGTATGGATTCCTTATACCTTAAAGGTTTTAGTCATGGTCTTTATTTAGGGATAATCCCATCTAATTAATGGATAGTAGTATATTTGAGTTTAATCCCACACACTTAAACATGATCTAGAATGGCGATTACTATTTTTGAATGTTGAAATTCTAGAACACCACATGGTGTGATTTATGCTTCAAGTTGATAGGTTTAGGGGCCGATGAGAAAAAAATCTTTTGGCCGGTAGATGACAATCAAAACTTACACATTTTTGTTTTTAATGTTTTTCGTTTGTAGTTTTTAATTTCGTAATTAGTTTGTATACTTTCTCGTATTGTCTGGATGTTTTGCTCGAGGACTAGCAAAATTCTGAGTTTGGGGGTATTTGATAGGTGTAAATTACTTATGTATTTCCAATCCGAATTTGTTAGTTTTCGAGTACGTTTATAGTTATTTTTATATGTTTTAATATATTTTTATTATTTTTGTATTCAAATAGGTGCGTGGGGTGAAAATGTATGAAATCGGAGCAAAAACGATATGATCGAACCAAAGCGGACGAAGTTATGGTGGATAAATGAGCAAGGAGGCAACATTGTGAAAGAATCCCACTGCCTAGGCTATGAAGATGCTGAGAACATTTCCAAGTCCTCCGTCTACTTCTTCGCTTAGGTGGTCACCAAACCTGCAAAGCCGGTACAGGTGCTGTAACTTCAAGATAATTTTGGACTACGATAAGATCCAATTTTGGAAACACTTAAGACATGGAAGTTGTATATCTGTTTCTTAGATTTCCATAGGTTTTTGAATCACCTTAATCGGAGTTCAGATGAAGACATTACAGTCAAAACAAAATTGCAAACCTACAGTAACTTCGCCTAGGCGAAAATTCGGTAGAAAGTTAACTGACCTAACTTCGCCTAGGTGAAATCCTCTGTGCAGACTAGATATTTTGGAGATATTTTTTTGGCCTATTTAAGCCCTTATCTCCTCATCTCTTCCCGCCTCTTCAGCTCCTAAGGCCTTAGGCCATATTTTATGGTTAGGATAAGGGATTTTTGAGGGAGAGCACTCAACCCGAGGTGGAGGATCAATGAGGAAGCGATTAATTGATGTTTCTAGCGGCAAATCTTCAGATATCGGCTAAGTCGCTCATTTTTTCTATTTGTTTTCTTCATTTTGGTAGTTGTTGAGCATGTTTAGCTCGTTTTACATTGTATAAACAGTTAGGGTCATGAGTGAAACATGGATTGTAATAGGGATTAATGTATTATTTATGAAAATGTAGTTTTGGTTGAATTTGTGTTTCGTTTATGGTTGTTCCTTATAATTTTGATTGTGTTTTCGTGTTTTCTATGATTATATATTAGTTTAGATATATTGAGAATACGAGGTTTGACACTCGGGAGAGGTAACCCCGGATTCGGACTAGGGTTAACACAACACAATAATCTAACGACTCAGGAGGGCATTAGTAAGTGTGCAATCGATGACATTGGGGCGAGACTCACGTGACCAAGGGTTGTTAAGACGTTGAGAGGGATTTTGGCGTTGACACGAAGTCATGTATTCTCCCGTCTTACACTAGGAAGAGGTGGCGAAAGAGTTTACGAACCGAGATTGTCGGATACGCCAAATGCCGTTAATGTTAACTAAAATGAAATCAAACGCATTTAAGTAAATAAAGTTAATCCCTAGGCAATCTACTCCCCTAACAATCTCAAATTAGTATTTATAGTATAGTTAACTTAATTAGTATTTTAGTTTAGTATTAGTATTAAATTAAATTCCATTTTTAGCGCCTAGATAAAATTAGGTTTTGACAATTGCGATACTTGATAGTAATCTCAACCAATCCCTGTGGATACTATACTCGACCGAAAGGTCCACTATACTAAAACTTGATCCGTACGTTTGCGGTGAAAGTGGCAGCGCTTTATTTGTGGCCACCAGTCATCTTTCTGAATTTTTTCGTGAGAAGCGTCACATCCTTTTCTTACTTGCTATCAAGACTGATGTCGTCACTGTTATCTTCTTCCATAATTTTCTGAACTTTCAATGCCAATGACTTCTTTTTGATATTTCTTGTTTTGTCCTCATATCTTCGTATAGCCATCTCATGGTCATTGCCAATGAGCTCATCAATGGTATAAACTATAAGATCTTTAACTTCCTCTATTGCAATTACTTTTGGTTCCCAAACTTTCGTAACTGATCTCAGATTTTTTCCTACTTTGTCCTCTATAGAATAAGGCTTTTCGAGTTGATTAAGGTTATTGTAGATATTATTGAATCATGTGTACATTTCCGTAATCGATTATGCTTTACCCATTCTGAATAGTTTGAATTGACGAATTAAGGCATTGATCTTTGACTGTTTTACCTGATTTGTCCCTTCATGTGTGATTTGCAATGTGTCCCATATTTCTTTTGCCGATCCACAAATTGAAACCCTGCTATTTTCATTTCTATCTAAAGAGCAAAACAGAATGTTAATAACTTGAGAATTAATAGATAATTTATGTTTATCCGAGAGAGTCAGTTGTTCCTTCTTTAAATCACTTATTTCTCCTTAGGAATGAATGGAGCATCCTTAATGGCCAGGCACATATCATAATTAGTGACTTAAAGAAAAGCAATCATTTTGTCCTTCCGAAATGAATAATTATCACTGGAAACAAAGATAGATGATGCACAGACTGTCCCTCACCTAAAGTGCCTATAGGGTGCGCCATGTGATCTTTCTTAGCCAGGATTTTAATCCAAATGAGCTAAACCAATTCTGGTAACAATTGTTTGCCCAAAGTGCTACCCGCCGGTGCCCGAGAGGGGGTGAATTGGGTAGTTACAAAAATTTAATAATTAAACACTTAAACACATATATTTAGTTTTCCTAAGTCAATTATTATCTTTACGCAGTGGATATGTGTTTAATACTAAGTGTACACTCAAACACAATATAGAAAATAAATCAATGCAACACACAAGAATTTATTCTGGTTCGATCAAGCTAAACTTGCCTACATCCAGTTTTCCGAGCTCTACGGAGATTCGTAATCTACTAAACCCCTAATTCCTTTACCAGGTAGGAACCAAACCCTTACAACTCACGATTTACAGGCATATAATTAACATTTACAATTTACCCCTTTCACAGGTCAAGGATGAACTAGATCTTTTTACCAGACTAAAGATAAATCTAACACTATCTCATTTATCATTTTTACAAGGAATGATGAACTTTCACAAATCACTCAAAAAATAATTTAATTGCAAGATGAATCAAAATTTAATTATTTTCAAGGGAAAAGAATAACCTAACTTTTTAACCAGTACAAAGATCAAACCTTGATATTTTTCATAGGAAAAAGATCGAAACCTAGCTACCCTGACTAGACATCATCCCGAACGTGTTCAATCCACTAAAACTCATAAATACAGAAAATATGAGTTTCTTCCCACAAGGATCTTCTGCCACCTCAATACGAATATACTTGATTAAGATCTCGAATAATTATTATGTAATAGAAACAATGCGAGGCAATTAAAATTTGATTAATAAACAAAGTGGGTAACACAAATTTAACACGTAATAGGGAGAGATTTGGGGTGTTTTAACTAAATTAAGATATGGTCTATCTATTTTATTATCCTTATTGATTTGGTCCGTAAACTTTGAGATTCTCTTAATTTAAATGGATTAATAGTTGCAATATTTATGGTTTTAAATTGAGAATAATTTTGTTGGTTTATTTGAGAGAATTGAAAGATATTTTAAAAGTAGAATACACCTGAAATGATAGGTAAGTTATATGGGGTTTAAGAGTGTCTTTTAAAGATATATCTTTAAACAACTAGCTATTGGACGACTTGATATCAGTCTATAAAAATAGAAATAAAGGAATTGAGAAAACAAATCAAGAATAATCAATTCAAACTTTTCCAAGAGATATATTTACGCTGTGATTTTTATGAGAGATTTATTTTTCGTTCTTAATCTAAAGCGTTGTTGATTTAGCATCACCGAATTTAGTTCTATTGTTATTCTATCATTATCTTCGGTGTTTCCTGGTGACATCTTTCCAAACTTCGTTGTTTATTTTGAATTCATATTATTATTGCTTGTTTGGTTTAAGATTGTTTAGAAAATCGTTTTTAAACTTGAATGCCTGAAAATATTTTTTTAAACAATTTTGTTTGATTATTTGATTACGTGCTCTAAATTATGCTACTAACTTTGTTAATTAATCGGATTTTATTTGTCTCTTCAGGACATTAATCGAGTATATCTGTATAGATGTGGTAGAAGCTCCCTGTGGGAAAAAACTCATTTATTTTTTGTATTTGTGAGTTTGAGTGAATTAAACACGTTTGGGACTGTGTCTAGTTAGAGTAGTTAGGTTTCAATATTTTTCCTATGAAAAAAATTAGGGCTTAATTTTTGTCCTGAAAAAAAAATATGTTATTCTTTTCTCTTGAAAAGAATTAGGTTTTAATTCTCTCTGCAATTGAATTGTTATTTTTGAGTGATTTGTAAAGATTTTTCCTAAAAGGATAAGTGAGAGAGTATTAGGTTAGTCTTTAGCCTGGTGAAAAGATAGGGTTCATCCTTGGCCTGGGAAAAGGGTAAATTTGTAAAAGTTGATTATGTGCCTATAAAAAATCATTGTAAGGGTTTGGTTCCTACCTAGTAAAGGAATTAGGGTTTTATTGGGTAGGAAATCTCTATGGAGCTCGGGGGACTAGATTAGGTAAGAGTAGCTTACCGAACCAAAATATATATATTTGTATGTTGCATTGTTTACTTTATATTATATTGTATTTGGGTGTGCACTTAGTATTAAACACATATTCGCCGCATAGCTAAGATAATAATTAATCTCGAAAAATTGATTATTTAATATTAAGTGTTTAAAGAATTAATTGATTAAATTTTGTAACTACCCAATTCACCCCCCCTATTGTGTAGCTCTTTGGCCCAACAAGCTTAATTAAATAAATTCAATCAAGTCAATTTACTATTTTCCATCAATCAAGTCAATTTACTATTTTTCTCCAATCAATCAATTTACTGCTTTCTTCAATCAAGTCAATTTATTGTTTTCCATTAATCTAGTTAATTTACTACTTTTTTCAATCAATCAATTTACTGCTTTTATCAATCAAGTCAATTTACTGTTTTCATTCAATCAAGTCAATTTACTACTTTCATTAATCAAGTCAATTTACTGCTTTCATCAATCAATGAATGAATCAATCAATTTATTGCTTTTATCCATCCATCAGTTAATCAAATTTACTTTACCTGTTGAAGCTACATTTGACCTATCCTAAGATATATAGGATAACCTCGATTGGATTCAGTCAAAACCATCAAACTATACTTGGCCTGATTTTCAACTATCCTGATATATGTAGGAAACTTCGTGGGTTCATCCAAAATAGGATCAATAATCTCAACCCCCGTCTATGACATTCTAGGCTACCCTAGAAAGTCGTTACATATCCATCAACATCCAGATCAATTTACTTTCGGTGATTGTTGGGCTATCATTTGACATGATTCTTAGTTATCTTGAGATATATAAGAATGCCCTTAGATATGGTATGGTCATAACCAGGAAATAGCAATGAGTCAATGATTCGTCATTCTCCTTACACTGCGACGTAACCTTCTACGACTGGCCTGTTGACCCTCCTTAGAGAAGATTCCTTATTTATGGAAAAGGAATGTAGTTTTCCTAAATGAGGTAGCAATACCAAGGAGTCGTTCGAACGTTCTTAGCATTTTTTTTCTTGGAAGCTACTATAACCCTAGTGATAATGCAATGCCTAAGTAATCATTTGAATGTTCTTGGCATTTTCTTTCCTAGGACTTTACTATTTTTTGTAGTATAGATGCAGCTAGGAGTCATTCGGATGTTCCTGACAATCATTTTCCTTCAATTTACTGCTTTCCTAGTGAAGTTAAAATTTCAGTCTCTAGTATAAAAGAAGCAAGGTTCAGGAACATTCCTGGCTTTGCTTAGTCGAGTTAAAATTTCAGTCTCTAGTATAAGTACAACAAGGTTCAAGAACATTCCTGGATTTACTTAGTTGAGTTAAATTAACGTCTTTAATTTTCATGTCTTGAATGTTTGTGTCTCCTTCTTCGTCATTACCGAGTAAACTCATATGACAAAGGGGGACAGCTGCAGACATTGCATTTTGTATCGCCCAGTTAGTATCGAATCAAAAGTACAAGTTCAGATAAACTTTAAAATGAGGTTTAAAAAGAATGAATTTCTACCTTAGATCACATTAGATACTACAAAATAAAATAAAAATAAATAAATAAAAAATATAAAAAAAATCAAGAAACACAAAACTTTCAAATTTGACTGAATTTGGTTAAGTAAAGATTTCGGGTCAACCTCAAAATTCCTAAAGTTAATGGGGACTAAAATGATATTATTAAAAGTTGATTTTCATGAAATCACCTTTAATATGAATAAAAATTAGTTAGTACTCTATAATTTAAGGAAATTTCACCATTTACTCTTATTACCTATTTTGACCCTTGAAACATTTACTATCACCAGTTTCATCTTCTTGACATCAAAATACTTTTCTATTTTTTCATTCAAAGCATCAATCCTCCATAAATCAAGGAAAATACATTGATCAAATTAAATAAACTATCGTGACAAGTATAGTTACCCAAAATAACTAGTACTTAAGACTTGGTTCGAAACCAACCAAACTGAAGTCATCACGACTAGCATTCAAAGCCCATATCATTAAGGACCCCATCATTCACTTAATGAATCATTAATGAGCATTAGATCATCAAGACATTTCTAAGATATTTCCTACCAAAATATCAAGGAAAGAAACCAAGTTACTTGAAAAGTAACTAATGGTTACAAATCCAACCGATTCGGTTTGCCATCAAGTCAAGCATTAAATGAGCCACAAAATCAACCTCCCATCAATCATTAAATACTTGAAATAACCTAGGGAGACTGCATTCAAATAACCTAGGTATTTTGATCAAACTATCTTAGGGAAACCAAGTCCATTCCATCAAAGGTCATTCAATGCCTATCAAATCAAGTGTCGTGATCAAGCATTAAATTCAAAATGACACATGGAGACTACATACATTTCACCTCCAAGGAATTTAATGAAATCTAACTGAACTAGTTCAAGCAATTAGTACTTAGCAAGCAAACCGAACCGAAAAGTGTCCCATCAAGCAATAAATATCCAATGTGCAAGCCAATCATGACCAATGATTGCTAATGATTACCAATCATGAGTAATGATTGTAATTCATTACCTAAGATATTTTGAGATTTTGTAATCATTACAAAATCTTAGGAAATTTCAGTGAATCTTCCAAATTCGTAAAAAACCATCAAACTACAAGACATCAAAGGGTCAAACCTAAACCAAACAACCACTAAGGAGCAGTTTGGGATACCCTGCACATTGGTCAATGCATAGGGTCCCCAAGCCCATAAATAGGCAACATGTTTTCATAATTTGAGGGGCTTGATCCGAGACTTTCTCTCTGTAGTCTCAAATTTATCTCTTGGGTCTAGAAAGTTATCAAGCCTTCTATTCCAAAAACACCTCAAAATTCTGTCAAAATAAATTCCTAAAGGTGTTCTTGTGGATCTTGGAGGTATATCTCAAGAAGTTGTTAAAGAATGATCAAGAACAACTGAGAAGATTCAAAGAAGAAGACGAAGGAAATCACTTAGGGAAAGACTACTCCCCTATGTTAAGTAAGTCTTCTTAAACACCCTTCGATCTTGCTTAAATACTGTTATGTTGCTTGTATATAGCATGCTTGGTTAGTTCTTAGATTCATATTTCATGTACATAGTATATATGTCAAGAAACAAGTCAAAGACATTGAAAACATGTCAAAAACATCAAAATAAGTTAAAAAAAATCCAAAAATATGTCAAGAACATCAAGAGCATGTCAAGAACATGAAGAACATGTGAAAAACATGACAAAAACATCAATCACATCACGAGTTGTGCATAACATCCTTGATTCTCTCAAGAACACATAAAACCAAACTCCAAAAAAAAAAAAAACTCTGATTACTGACTGCTAACTACTAACAACTGACTTTAAATTTCTGCAATAGTCTAGATCATAGCCTAACACTAAGTCATCAGGCTCGTGGATTGACACACACACACACACACACACACACACATATATATATACTACTTCATCGAGATCCTTGTGGCTAAAAATTCAGAATAAAAGAAGGACCTCTTTTCCTTCGGGGATATGTGTGCACTTTCTTTATAAACATTTTTGTTTTTCTTAGTTACAAGTAGGACTGACACATATACTATATATTTTCTTTTCTTTTTAAATTAATAACTTAGACATAAACACTAAACTTGCCTAAGCAAGTGAGTTCGTTTAGAGTGTTCTTGACAAAATCAAAAGTGAATGTCCACATATAATCGATACAATTCATATCCTAATCTCATAAAAACAAAACAAAATAAAGTCACTCAACTACCTGAGATACGTAGGCAACCCATGTACAGGTTTGGTCACTTGTCAAAGAAATTTTTCAAAAGTGGCGCCTAGAAAAGCCTTTAAAACCCATTTTTTAAAATGAACGGATTTTGAGGATTTCGAGAGAGAGGAATGAAAACTTATTTTTCTATTCTTCCTGATATCTACTTCCTTTGCTTTCAAAAAATCTGGAGTGCATTACCTCAGTGGGTCCTTGCGATCCTTCCTCAATGTCTTCCATTTGGATAGGCTGATGTGCTCGGGCATGAGTGTGGATTAGGGAATGGAAGACGAGAGTCTATGGTAAATTTTTTGTTAGTACCAAAGTTTGCAAAGGTTTGAATTTGATCATGACTTAGGTAATACAATATTTTTGCATTTCTCCTATGTTTTTAAAGTTACAACAATATAGAATTTTGACATAACTACCTTAACAAACGTGGAATATTTCAAATTATAAAGTCAATGACATTTCTTGTTAGGACTAAATAGAAATCTTGTTTTATCCTTTTGCAACTATCAACTTCAAACTAGGTAAAAATTTCTTGGACCATACAAAATGATATCGCTTAGCCTAATAAAGTGTTTTATAGACAAAATAAGGATTTTCATTCACTCTCTATGCCTTGTTCATTGTCATTTTTTAAAAGGATTTTTTACTTTGAATAATCTCATGAAAATATGGGAGAGAACAAAATATCTATATTATCTATTTCATTCTTTATTGGTCCTAGGGTTTTCCTTTTGTTTGATTCCAAGTTATAAGCATTTAAACGAAATATTTAACAACTGAGATCTTACTCCATTTTCTAATTGTTTCCTAAGAAGGTCTGGGCAGTACTCTATCTTAGGATCACTATATGAGGTTCAGGACTTTTACTAATTTACCCTGAAAAAACTTAGTTCCCGGATCTTCAAACCTCCGGTGTCTCGAGAGAAAATCCATCGTTAGTTGATGATTTGAGCAAGATGAGTTTTAGAACTGGACCCAGTGGATGAACTGCTTGGTCTAGTTCTTACAATCAACCCCTTTCTAGTCCTATAGGGTTTTCTTGGGGGTTTTGTGATGCAAAAGATGCTCAGTGTGCTCGTTCCATGGAGAAAGTCACAAGTTGAATGCAATAAAGAATGTAATAAATAAAATGCGAGAAATAAAAGAATATGAAAATGAAAAAAAGTAAAATATGAAAAGTAAAAGCGGAAAGTAAACACACTCACAACCTTACATGCATATATTTTTTAAGAAAGGTCAAGATTTAAATACATACATACATACATACATATATATATATATATATATATATATATATATATATATATATATATATATATATATATATATATATATATTAAATAAAGTGGAATAACCTAATGATAAAGTTTCTTGTATTTAATTTCAATTCAAGAGTTATTTAGACAAATCTAGGCCTGGCCCTCTAAAGTTTTCTCCAGTGGAGTCGTCAGCTGACGTACCTCGGAAAAGAATGAAAAGCATTGTCACTTAAAAGAGCGCTAAATGTTAGTCCATTCATTTTTGAAAGAAAACTTATTTTTTGAAATGTTTTTGGATAAGATATTTTTTAAAATTCTTTATTTTTATTATTAAAAAAGCTTAAATTGTGTGCTAACTCATTGGGATATTTGAAAATGTTTAACTTTAAAATGACCCAAAAATGACTCGAAAATATTTGGCCTAACTAGATTATTCATAAAGTTCAGGGGTCGGTTATGCTCGGGAAAGGTGTTAGACACCTCAAGACACCTGTCTGAAAATAGTACCTTTGTCTAAATAATCCCATGAATTAAATTAAATCTAAGAGACTTTAGTTTGCTTAAATTTATTCCCCTTATTCACTTTTCGTTTAAAATAAAACTTAAAACAAGAAGCGAATTACTCATGTGATGTTTAATATGATCGTTTAGTTAGGATATAAAGCCTATTCAGCTAATTTAGCTTTGATACCAATTGTTGACCTATAGATCTACCAAAGAGGGGGTGAATTGGGTAAATTTTTTTTTAAATAAATTAATTAATCCTAATAAAATTTTATGATCTTACTATATAGAAACATGATTAACTAAATGCACCACACACAAAGAGTAAGGATAGAGAAATTAACATGTAAAATTTAGTAGTTCTCCTAAGCTCTTGTAGGGAATTTGAATCCACTAATCAATTCTGATCCCTTTCCCAGGTAAGAATCAAATCTTTAAACTAATAATTTTCACAGGTAAGAATTACACCTTCACAAACCCTGGTTAGGTAAGCTTCATTTGTACCTAATCTAACTCTCACCCAAACCAATTACACTTGGATCAAGTACAAAACTGTTCTAAAAGGAGATTCTACCAATTCAATTCAAGATAAAGTCAATTAATGACCCGATCTAGTGATAGAATTTTTTTATGAAATGTGTGATAAGCTAATTAATCTGGATTTATCAAGATATGGGTAAAAACAGTTGAAACAATTATTTTTTTTAAAAAAAACACCATTTTAAAGATATTCAATGATTTTTGCAAAAACAATTTTATCACAGATATAGTAGGCTAAAAAATCAAAATATATATGTTAATCCCTAGGTTTTGATGAACAATTAAGTGTTGATATTTTGGCGGAACTAATGTGCTTGTTGAGTATTTCAGAAAAAAAAAAAGTCCTATATAATTGATTAAGTTGAAGACATCATGAAGAAAGTGTAAAGGGTGCAAAGATAGACGTAATGAAGAAATGAAAAGCTGTGAAGAACTTAAAGAAATTAGGTGAAAACAACTTTATACTTTTATACTCTTAATGCAATCAGAATTAAGATCGCACACGACACTATTAAACGAGTTATCTTTATGTAAGTAAGAGCTGCTGTGACTTTTTAAGTCCAAGCATACTGAGATGGTGCTATAAACTTGTACTAGGGGTTTGCAAGTTTTTAAGGGGCTCTGCTATTGAACATGGAAGGAAGGACTTGCGCTTGTAGGCATTTTGCTGGTGTTGTTCTATGGAGTTTGCTGGGTAGTCTAGAGTATTTAATTTTGGGTGGCATAGTTATTAGTGGTTAGCTTCTATGGCCATCGCAGTTGTAATGTATTTCTTGTATTTTCTGTGTGTGGTTTTTTGGGCTACATGATAAATTGTTATCGTATAGTATAGCTATGTGTTCTGTATTGCGTGTAGTTTGGGAAACTTTGTCCCTTGTTAATATATTCCACCGCTTATAAAAATAAAATAAAAATAAATAAATAAATATTTGATATGGGCTCCTTATGTGAAATTGAAAATGATAATTGACCTAATTGAAAATAAAATTTAGAATATAAAAAGTTGAATTTTAGGGTTAATTCAGTCAACCGAGAAAAGTAATCGGTTAACTGAATCAAACAGTGTGTTTTCAAGCAGAATTGGTGAAGGAAAAGACCGCCTTGATTCAATTAGTCAATCGATTAGAAGAAATCGGTCAACCATTTGAATCAAGGAGGTTTTCAGAGCAAATTAGAACGTCTCTACAATGTTCGATCAACCGAATTATGGAATTCGATCAACTGACTGGGTTTAAGGTTTGGCGGGGGAGAGGCTCTGAACTATTTGGTCAATCGAATGGGAATTTTTGGTCAACCAACTGGCTTTTGGATTTGGCCTGGTTTCGAAGCTATTTCATTCGGATAATAGAATGACGTATTTCAGTTAACCAACTGGCCGTTGATGTTTGGCTTAGTTTCGATGCTGTTTTTTTCGGTTAACCAAAATTTGGGAAATCGGTCAACCGACTATTTCTGTTTTAATTTCGAGGGACTTGATCTCTTGGTAAAAAACTATCCATTTTTTATGATTGTATGGGAGAGATTTAAAGGATTTGAACCTACTGAAGATATGGTACATGTATTTAATTACCCCTATTGATTTGGTCCACATAATTAATGATTTTCTTAATTTAAATAGTTAAATACTTCCTATCATTATTGAGAAATATTTCATGGACTTATTTAAGCGTTTTAAAATTTATTTTTAAGTGGATTACCGCAGAAATGGAAGATATTAATAAATGGGGTCTAAGAGTGCTTTTAGAGGCATATCTTTTGAAAAGTAGCCGTTGGAGGGCTTGATATCAGTCTATATATATAGATCACGGGATTGAGGTTAAATACATCAAGAACAATTAATTCTAAGCTTTTCCAAGAGATATTATTACGCTGAGAGTTCTATGAGATATTTGTGTGAAGTTCTTGATCTAAAGCATTGTCGATTTGGCGTCACTGACTTATGCTATATTGCGATTCTAAAGCACTATTTATTTCATCACTACAATACCGCAAGTGTACGGGTCAATTTTTAATACTATAGGAAATAAATAGAGCTGTCGCATCCATAGGGATTGGTTTAAATCGTCACTAAGTACCGCGATTATTGTAACCTAACTTTATTTAAGCGTTCAAGTTTTGTTTTTTAGAATAAAATAAAAACAACTAAAATAAATATAAATACAAAAATAAAATAAAATATGGATTATCTATGCATAATTGTTCTAGGGGTTTGATTTCATCTCGTTATTCCTATATTGTCCTATTATATAAATTATTAGTCAATTCCATTTATTCAATAATCAAGGTCCTCGTACTATTGCTCTCTCACTACCTCTTCCGAACGTCAACTGAGAGAATATGTAAACACTTCAATATTGATATCCCTAACTAGTATTTAGGTGAAAACATTTGTTAAATCCGACCTTATAGATTATGCAAGCTCTAAATATCTCCTGATCTATTAAAACTTACGTTGTGTTTAATCTAAGTCCGAACCTAAGATTACTTCTCCCGAGTGTCAAATCTCAAGTTCTCAATTCAACCAAAATACCGTGTGAAAGCATACCTTGGAAGCATTATAAATATAAATACAAATGAATGACGATTCTAATTGATAAATCTAGAACTCGATTACCTCCCTATTTCACAAGATCCTAAATTCCCAACTCGAATACTTAGGTGTTGATTTCCTACTAGATTTACAACAACCTAAGTTATGCACTTCCAATTATGGTTACGAATTCAATATCTCCTGAGTATAAAATTTGTAACCTAAACTCATTTAATTCATTGGCCACATGAATCAAACACATTAAGCTTAAGAGATGTATAAAATGAAATTAAATCTAACAATTAACAAAATAATGTAACACGGTTCAAACGAGACTACATCAAGTCCTAGATCTAGATTACGAATACAACATAGATAGATCCATAACCAATATTTTCAATAAAATCATAAATATAAACATGTTTGATAGAATATTACAAATACGAAAATAAATCAATATTAGGGAGAGAAAAGGGAAGAAAAAATGCTTATTGTGGGGTTGAGCTCTAAATCTTCAATCCCAAGTGCCTCAAATGGTGTTTTCTTCTTCAATCTTCTTCCTCTTTCGTCTCCCTTGTGTTTGAGGTATAAAGAGGTATAAATAGGGCTCAAAGAGTAGGGTTTTAGGTTGCAGGCTGATGGGACTGTGCTACAGCACGTATTTTCGGGCTGCAATATGCTTTGGGCAAAAACTAGCCCAAAGACTGATGGGAGCGCGCTTTTTGGGCGATGCAGCGTGCTAGGGGCAATGTCGACACCTGATTCGTATTTTGGCCATAACATTCTTGTCCAAACTCCAATTGAGGTGATTCAAAAAGTTATGGAAAGCTAAGACATAGATATACAACTTTCAAGTTTTGCATTTTTACAAAATCGAATTGAATCATGATTAAAATTGGTCTTAAAATTACTGCACCTACACTCATTTTACACTTTTTCTCCCATTTATTTATAAACATACAAAACAACACAAAAAGATATTAAACTAACAAAAATGCTTGAAAATACACAAATATTTGAATCTAAAAATAATTAATTTGTTGGTAAATAAACCACTCATCAAATACCCTCAAACTCAAACGTTTGCTCGTCCTTAAGCAAAAGAAAAGAAAATAAAAGGCAAAACAAATCAAGTACTAAAAGCTAATGATGAAATTGTGAGTTTTGTATCGAATCAACAACTGTGCAAGAATCTCAGCAACCACAAAATGCTCCAAGCTTGAAGGAAATTAACACATTGAGATTATCTAGAATTTCAACTTTAAGCATCAATTTCAACCCACTCAAGACTCTCGATGTGTATGTGCGTGCACAATCACTCTCACCCAACCAAATGAACCCCTAATAGATTTATGTGCTAAGGAGATAATGAACAATATCTAGATGGTGAATTTAAGAACAACCATAAGCTCATTTTTCATGTCACTCTCCACTAATTGTGTAGGTACATATGTCATTGTAGATCAAAAGGACTTTGCGGGTTGTAATGAATGGTTAGGGTAAAAGGTAGATGGAAATGTCATTTTTAGGCTCAAATCACTCTAGGCATGTATCACAACTCATGGATCTCACAAGATTTTTGAGAAAAATTCATCGACTCCTCTTTTCGTCGTATGTATTCTTTCAATCGATCCCACAAGGTATTATTCACAAAAAAACTAAAACACATAATATTTTTTTTTACAAAATAGGTGAGAACTATACCCCCAAACTCAAAATCAACATTATCCTCAATGTTGCACGAGAATACCAAGAGAGAATACTCACCAATATACAACAACGACATTTTTTTTTAGATAAACAACTCATATACAAAATAAAACACACAACCCAACCTGTCAACGACTTTCCAAACACAAGCCATGCTAATCGTTACGCTCAATGATCTATGTAACAATGCCAATAAGTGAGGGGTTTAGGAAGTAGAAATCTATGTAGTGGGTTGGATGCACAAATTTGTTTAATGAAAGAATTAGGTATGAGGCTCAACGGGGGTAACAAGGGGTAAAAAAAATTCTCGGGCTAGCTTCAAAGGCCTAAACGATCCAAAGAATGCCTAAATCATCTCTCCAACAATACATCAGCTAGAATTTCACCTCAAGTTTCACTCAAATTGGTTTTAATGTTCATGATATGTCAAAGCCTACCTAAAACACATAAATATTTTCCAAGCACTCAAAAGGCCAATTGATCGTGATTCATGATGCTCAAGTGTAATGAGTCAAGAGTGATTTTCAATCAATACGAGTCAAGAACATAGAAATCTTAATGTAATGCATTTCAAAAGACCTAAGAGAACATCACGTGTCTAAACTCATCATCGATTTTAAGTCATTTCATCTCAACAAAACTCACAATTTTTTCAAACAAAAAAAAAAAAAAAAAAAAAGACAAACTAAAAACATGGCCAAAAGAACACAAGATATAGGACAAAAATCACACACATAATCATTTCCTAACCTATCACACATACGCCAATATGTGTCTCACCCCAAACTCAAAGTTAAACATATATTCAAATTAAGCACAAGGGAATAAGACACGTACCTGGTAGGCGAGACAATCTCGCCTCCGAGTGCGGTTGGTGGTGATGCTCCGGGTAAGGTGACCGGTGTGAGGCTTTCTTCCATAGCTTGCATCCTTAGGCTCCATTATTTTACAACTTGGGTTGTCTCCCAAGAAATGCTTGGTTTAATGTCCTTGGCTTGACAACGGAGAAGAGCTTGTTAAAGAGCGGCTTTCACCCATAATATGTATCATATAACACAATATATGGGTCTTGATTTAGAATGGCCTCAAGTCTGGCGAGATGTGGCAATGAATGGCACGTATTCTCAACTTGAATACGTGAGTTGATGGGCATGAAAGAACAGAGTTAAAGGTGGGGAAGGATAGGGGAGACACATCAAATTTTCGTAGATGTGATTGTATTTGACTGGTGGTAGGATCACAATTTGGATCTCAAATGGTGAACACTCACAATTGTACTATTGTGATTCTTCATCATCGATCCATTTTGGGGTTTCCTCCTCATTCGAATCATTGTCATTGAACTAACCCAAGTTTCTCCCGCTTGCATTAGGTTTCTCATGGTGGATTTCACAGTTGGATGTGGCTTATGTGTCTCTCAGTGCCATCGTTCTTGACTCAACCACAATAAAGCGAACAAGTTGACCGATTTGCGTCTTGAGAGACTTTACGATCACGTCGATATCATCGCAGGTCGTCTCAATATTATAAAGATGGTCCTCATGCTCATTGAGACGATAATGAGTTTCCTTCCAGAAAACTTGAGTCTCCCTATGAATATAGCAAACATCTCTTCCAGGGTGGAGGAAGACTCTAGAAGTTGGTCTAGGGTGTTAATCCATAGCGCCGAAATGTTGAAACTACCCCCAAGATTTGGTAGCTTGTTGAATAATTCCAAATCTAACAATCAAACTCTTCCATGTCTTCCAACAACCAAAAGGCTTCGTTCGCGGTTAGTTCATAGAAGGAGGTGGTATCATTTCCTCTTTCCACCCACGTTCTTGTTGCGGCTTGTAACCCATCGAGGAAGTTTAGTAGTTGACACTCCTTTGGGAAACCATGGTTGGGGAACTGAATGAGAAACTCCTTATATCTTTCCAAAGCACAATAAAATGACTCTAAATGTTGTTGAGAAAATATTAAGAGGACTTGTTGATGAGCCATCTCCAAGTACCTCGCAAAACAAACAACTCAAAAAACAAAAATTAAAAAAAATGCCTAAATTAAAATCAAGTTACTTATTCACAATATTAACAATAACTTAAAATGTCAATCCCCGACAATGGTGTTAAAAATTTGGTAGCGATTTATTTCGTCGTTACGAAACCGTAAGTGTACGGGTCAAGTTTTAATAGTATAAGAAGTTAGTAGAGTTGTCGTGTCCACAAGGATTGGTTTAAATTGCCACTAAATACCGCAATTATCGTAACCTAACTTTATTTAGGCGTCCAATTTTTGGTTTTTTAGAAATAAAATAAAAACAACTAAAATAAATATAAATACAAAAATAAAATAAAATATGGATTATCTATGCACAAATGTTCTAGGGGCTTGATTTTATCTCGTTATTCCCATGTTGTCCTATTAAGTAAATTATTAATCAATTCCATTTATTCAATAATCAAGGTCCTTGTGTTATTGTTCTTTCACTACTTCTCCCGAGCGACAATTGAGAGAATATGTAAACACTTCAATACAGATATCCCTATCTAGTATTTAGATGAAAACATTCGTTAAAATCGACCTTATAGATTATGCAAACTCTAAATATCTTCCGATCTATTAAAACTTGAGTTGTGTTTAACTTAAGTCCGAACCCGAGATTACCTCTCCAGAGTGTCAAATCCCAAGTTCTCAATTCAACCAAAATACCATGTCAAAGCATACATTGAAAGCATTATAAAGATAAACACAATTGAATGACGATTCTAATTGATAAATCTAGAACTTGATTACCTCCCAGTTTCACAAGATTCTAAATTCCCAACTCGAATACTTAGGTGTTGATTTTCTCCAAGATTCATAACAACCTAAGTTATGCACTCCCAATTTTGATTACGAAGTCAACCTTTCCCAAGTATAAAATTCGTAATCTAAACTCATCTTATTCATTGGCCACATGAATCAAACACATTAAACCTAAGAGATGCATAAAATGGAATTAAATCTAACAATTAATAAAATAATGTAACACGGTTCAAATGAGACTACATTAACCCTTAGATCTATATTATGAACACAATATAGATAGATCCATAACCAATATTTTTAATAAAATCATAGATGGAAACATGTTTGATACAATATTACAAATACGAAATTAAATCAAGATTAGGTAGAGAGAAGAGAAGATAAAATGCTTATTGTGGGGTTGAGCTCCAAATATTCAATCTCAAGTGCCACCAATGGTGTTTTCCTCTTCAATCTCATATCAAAACACCACCATCTGATGTTTTCTTGCCAAAAATTGTCGGTTGTCTCTCACAAGATCGCCTTATCTTCTTCCTCTTTCGTCTCCCTTGTGTTTGAGGTATAAAGGGGTATAAATAGGGCTCAAAGAATAGGGTTTTAGGTTACAGGCCGATGGGAGCGCGCTGCAGCACGCTTTTTGGGCGATGCAGTGCGCTAGGGGTAGCGTCGTCACCTGATTCATATTTTTATCGTAATTTTCTCGTTCGAACTCCGATTGAAGTGATTCAAAAATATATGGAAATTTAAAATATAGATATATAACTTCCATGTTTTGAGGTTTTCCAAAATATTATTTCATCATGGTAAAAATTGGTCTTGAAATTACTGCACCTATACACATTTTGGACATTTTCTCCCATTTATTTATAAACCTACAAAACAACACAAAAATATATTAAACTAATTAAAATGCTTGAAAACACACAAATATTTGATTTTAAAAGTAATTCATTTGTTGATAAATAACCACTCATCAATTTGATCTTTGTTCTAAGTAAAAATGTTAGGTTATTTTTTACCTGGAAAAGAACTAAGTCTTAATTCTCCTTGCAATTGAATTGAGTAAATTGTGAAGGTTCCATCCTTACCTATAAAAAGGATACTTGAGAGTGTGGTGAGATTTGATCTTTAGCCTGTTAAAAAGATTAGGGTTTGATTTTTCTTGTAATAGAATTAGGTTAGTCTTTAACCTGATAAAAAGATAAGGTTCTTTTTTAGCCTTGGAAAATAATATTTTTAAAGGCTGATTCTGAGCCTAGTAAAAGAATTGTTGTAAATGTTTGGTTTCTACCTGGTAAATGAATCAAGAGTTTAGAGGTTGCGAATCTCCGTGGAGCTTGGGGGACTGGATTAGGCAAAGTTAGTTTGCTGAATCAGGATGTATCTTGGAGTGTTACATTCTTTACTTTCATTATATTATGTTTGGGTGTGCACCTAGAATTAAACACTTATCTGCTTCGTAACGAAGATAATAATAAATTTAGAAAAATTGATTATTTGATAATTAAGTGTTAAAAATTTATTTGTTTAAATTTTTGCACCTATCCAATTCACTCCCTTTTGGGTAGCTCATTGGGCCAACAATATATAATAATTAAGGCACAATAATTTCAATCACACAAGAGTAATCGGAAAGATCACACTAATATCTCTTCAAAAATATTATAATAAGAGCAAGAACAAAGTATATTCTCGTTTTTCAAAAACAATCTATTCCCCCATTCAAGAATTTTACCAAATTTTGCCTAAAAAATACTTTTAAGAAAATATATGATTTCTCACCTTAAAAACTGATATCTCTTAATAATTCTTGATTATTAGGTTTTCTATTTGCAGGTCTATATATAAGGTTTTCAAAGATGGCTGATAACAACTATTTTTCAAAAGATACGTAAAAAAAATTACACTTATAGAGCCCTTAACTAAATTTGGCTTATAACAACTATTTTTACCAGAAAAATTACTTTTAAAAACATTCAATATAGTACCCAAAATAATTAGATCCTAGCCCTAAAAAATGTGGAAAGAAGTTTTTCCAAAAAGATCACAAAATTAGAAAATAAAAGGACTAAATAATAAAAAACTATTTTTATCCAATAAAATATGATTTTATAACGTTCACATACTGAAAATAAGGCTGGAAGATATTTGAAAAATGGTTAAATCAACGTAAAAATTCAGCATTATAGGTCAATCGAAATTCAGGTCAGTTGACCGTTTTCATGCAACGTTCAAAATTTGAGCCATTAATAAGATGTTTTGGTCAACCGGTTTTTTTGGTTAGTTGACCGAATTGGATCAAAAAATATTTTCTCTAGAACCTGTATTTTGCAATTGACTGATTTTTCTTTAAGTCGACCGATTTAGGTATTTTTCAATAATCTTTTTCAAAACTTTGATTGACCATATAATTAGAAAACTCTTTTTAGATTATAATTTATGACCATGATCATAAACACATATAAACTTATTTAAATAATTTTAAGTGCAATATACGATTCTAGTCGGGTTGCATTAAGAGTTTCAAAAGAATCTAAGTTGTTTTACCTATGAATACAAAAAATATTCTTTCTGAAAAATCTTCAACTGCTTCCATTGGAAGCAACTTGAACTTCTAATAAACTTTCTCATTTCTTCTCATTGAATATAAGAACTGAGTTCTGTAAATAATATCAATAAAGCCATTAGTCCAATAAAAGATTCAAATTAATTGTTTCATCAAAGTATCAAACAATACCTTAGGATCAACAGAGACAACAAGTGTTGCTCACTTAATCCTATTCTATTTGCTACTATCTCACTTTTGTCCTTATAGTTTTAATTTGAACACATAACATCACAAAATTTCCTAATCATCCCACTTAGTCTAAATCATTATCTGTGTTATAATTTTGGATAGTTGGCCATGCCCATAGCATTTGATTATTTTTTTAGGGATTTAATGAGTATTTTTAGCCATTTTCTTTAGCCCATTCTTCTCCCCCGCTCAAATACTCAGAAACTTCATGGAGCTTTTGTTGAAAATTTGTGAATGGGTGTGGGCAAAGGGCGGAGACTGGAAGTTCTCATAGACTCCTTAAAAATAGTTAGATGTATGTCATGTGACCATTTGTTGTGAACAATTATAACAATATTAATGATTTGGACCGAAGCATGATGATTAGAAAATTTTAGGGTGTTATGTGTTCTAATTATATCACATAGACCAAATTGAGATAATGGTTAAACTTCAGGGGTAAAATGTGCCGAAACCCCTCTAATTAAACAAATTAACTTGTAGCCTTGAAAATGAAATGGACAAATTTACGTCGAACAAAATAGGTGTCCAAACTAATGGTTAGCCTTTTTTAATCAGAAGAGGCCAAGGGATTGTCATTTTCCCACCTTCCGTGTTGTGAAAAATGAGTGGAAAGAAAACCATCAATAAAGCAAATTAAAAGTTTACCCTATAAAAAAAAATTACAAAATGGGCATAAAAGTGTAGGTGGGAAATGTTTGACCAATATTTCATAATAAAAAAATAATTATATATCTGATGGGATATTTTTTCTAAAAAATATATATAATTTGTTAATTTTCCATTTTAATATTTCATAAATCTAAAAAAATCTTTACCAATTGTTCCATTGATTAATCTATCAAAATAAATTAAACAAAATTATACTTAATCGTATAAATTTCATTTTTCTAAAAATATGTTATTAATAAGAGATGTTTGCTACTCGTCTTCCCGAACTCCTTGCTCAGATTACGTTCCTGTCATTTTCTAGAATAGGTTGCCATGTTTCACATATCATGTGCACTGGATTTGGTGTTTACGTGTGGATAGGTGATTGAGCGAGACCTAATATGTGATTGTCGATCAATAGTTGGTGATTTTAAAAAAAAATTGATTCAATATTAATTTTGAAAACTCCAATGAAATAGTATGAATTAAGGATAGAGTTCCTCAAAAAAAAAAATTTTAAAAACACTTTATTCAATATTAACTTTGAAAACTCCAATGAAATAGTATGAATTAAGGATAGAGTTCCTCTAAAAAACTTAACATGTGTTTTTTTGAAATGACGAACTCTCTTAAGTATTCAAAAAATCACACATGACTTGGGAGGTTAATGTTGTATTTATAAACTTGAAATCTAAAACCTAGATAAAAAAAAATTGAGAAATTCCGTGGAATCATTGAGGCGGTGATATTGTTGTTTGGATACTGATTTCGATCATCTAGACAACTCAATCAGATCGTCTAGATGGCAACCTCTTTGTCGGGGTAACGTCCAGACGCTTGAAATGATTGTCTAGACAAGAATGATTTTTTTTTTTTTTTTCCCAAAAATGTCATATTTTGTTATCTTTTGCTTTGAAAATCGTGTAGAGTTGTGCAACTGGTGATGTGTGTAATGATGAATATTACCTTGTCAGAATTGGTCGGAATATAGGAAGATATTTTTTGATGGAGACGATAATTGGCAACCTGATTCTTTGACAATAAAGACACACTAACCACGTTAAACACGAACTATCGAAAAATAACATACAACTTGATGAATCACGAATTACCTAATAGTTAACATATACACAAGATAACAAAAAACAAAAAGTAGAACAATAACATTCTAAAACAATTCTATAATAGGATCTAGTATCTAATATTTTCTAATTAAATATACATATGTTTTTTCTAATTAAATATACATATCTCGTTAATATCAACGACAATATTTGTGGACATTGACACAATATAGAAAGAAAAACGTGAATTGGAAAGCATGATCATTTATCAGTTTTATATATTTGTTACAATGTGTTGATCCTAACTCAATATGGAGTTTGTTTTTTTTTTTTTTTTTTTTTTTTTTTTTTTTTTTTTTTTTTGTTATTGGTGAACACATCATATATATTATGAAAACTTGAATCTCATCATTTTAGTAACAAAAGTCTCTTATTTAATAATGATATATTTTTATTTAAAAAATCCAAAATCTATAGTATTAAGGGTATTACTCTCTAATTTATTTTAATAAAAAAACAATCAATGGGATTTTCGTTAAGGAATTCTTTTATTATTATTCATTAAAAATGTTCAGGGAAAAAAATGATAGGCTATTCGTTACGAAAATATCATTTCATAGGATATATAATAATATTTTTTCGTTATTTTTATCAGATCTACTGCAAATATTAACAAAAATACATTTTTGAATATCATTATTTAAATTTTCATTTTGAAACCCAAACAAAAAGGTTAAATTTTATTCACAGTTTTCACCTCCACCGTTTCATTCTTTCCCATCATCTTCTTTTCTCTTTTCCCTTCACGCTTCCATTCCTTTCCATCATCTTCTTTTCTGTTTTTCTAGGTCTAGTGTTCAAGGAAAAGAAAAAAGAAAAGGAAAATTCTAATATCATCCCCAGTTCTCTTTCCTTAAAAAATTTCATTACATGCTTCTCTTTATCTATCTCCCCAAGAAATATCAGAAGGCATGTTGGGAACAAAGGTAACCTTGGAAATAGCAGAGCACAATCAATCCATTTTTTTCAAGAAAATATGAAATCATGTTCCTGTCAAGGCCATGTGCAACCTCTATGTTGGTAACAAGTTCACAAAAAAGGAAGAAGGGTTGCATGGAAAACAAACAATTCCAAAAGAAGGTTATTAACACTCTAGGAAACCTAGCCACACAGGCCAAGAATTGGAAACTCCAACCCAAAAAATAATTTTCTAAAGGTTTGGCCACGGACTCCAAATTTTGGGACCGAGTGCAATCTAATGAGTTATTATATTTGAGTCGTGATCCATTTTATAAATATATATACGCACACATTTACGATAGGTCCAAAGTGTCATGTTCAAATGATGCACATGTCTGCCTATTAGTTTTTAACAGTAGACTTAGTAGTTGATTGTATGATTCAAATATCGGGAATTGCATTAATCAGTTACACATTATTAATCGATTTCGTTTCTGAAATTGAATAAACTTTTTGTGACTCTTTTTTTTTTTGAACCTAATGAAAAAATAAAGATATTTTTGTCCAAAATAAATTTGGTAAACTTTGTATAAAAAGTCCAAAAAGTTTTTGACTTTATGGGCTAAAATTTTGAAACGGTAGACTATTGAACAAAAGTCCTTTTTCTAAAACAGAGTTTTTTTGGTATAACTTTCACTGTATGAAAAAAATTGTATTCTTAAACCAAAAAATCACAATTTTACGATTACAAACCAAAAACACTAATACAGAACAAAATTCAATTTCCTTGTCCCCTCATTGTTTCTCCCCCAATTAAGCAGGGGGGGGGGGGGGGGGGAAGGGAACACATCTAATCTTGAATCCAACATGATAAATTTAAAAAAAAAAAAAAAATTAAAAAATATAAGACCTCAAAAGCTGAACTGTAAACTATTGAAAGGAAAAACGATACCATGAAAAAAATGACACAGAACAATTGAAAAAAAAGGAAAAGAATATATTTTTTTTTTTGTAAGTGTTTATCATTTACAAGCTCCAAAGGGCGAATTAATTTCTTCGAGTCTCACCAAGTTAGAAATACTTTCGGCAATTCTGATGCTAAATAAACTGGACGACTATATATTGAGAACTTTATTTTTACTGCATATACAGATAATGACTTAAATTCTCAAGGTTTTCTTTACCTCTTAGTTTTGTCAAAGCACTGATTTCTATCTTACGTATCCACTCTTTGGTCACGTTGAAACACCTCCCGATTTCAGCAAGGGACTTTCGTTGATGGTCACAGAGACCGAACCTTAAGATCACTACTTGCCTCTCCCTCGGTTCCAACCCATTCAGAAGATCATATAGGTCTTTCATCATGTGTTGCCTCATCACAGCATTTTCAGGACTTTCTAATGTTGTATCTGGAGTAACTTCCTGCATCATATGATACATCAGATTAAACAAGAGATTAATGCACGGTTTAGTAACATTTTTAAGTCAAAAAGTAATTTCAATTACTATTAAACATATATTTTACATTTTCCTTGTATTTTCAAGTAGACATAGTTTGTTTGATTGTTTTTTATTTTTTATTTTTATTTTTATTTTTTTGGTTTGAAAAACGCATGTCAAACCGCGTCTGACCAAATTCAGCACAATTTCAAAAACATAACAAAATTAAACGAAAAATATCTCTAGCAAAGGCTGGTCAATCACAAACTATCCAAATATGATTGTTGAATCCCACATTGATGTTGGGCCCTCCAATATCCGTTCGTAGTGATTTGTTAAAGTTCACTCTGCGTGTGAGGAGCATGTTGAATCCCACATCACTTGTGTTACTTGATCTTGAGCTATATATAACGTCTAGCGCAATCCTCCTCTCACAAGACGTCTTTTGAGAGTGAGTTAGGCCCATTGGGTTTTTTCGGTGCTTATTATCAAAATATTTCCTCCACACACAATTGCTGCATTAACTTCTCCATTTTTCAAATTTTTGTGTAGTTTTAGAACAAACCAAAACTAGGATATCAAGTTTGAGGCTCACAGGAGCAAAAGACAAAATTCTCAATCAACCACTAAATGCGTAGAATTCAGAAAGTTCAGACGTACCAGAAACGTTACGTTGGTATAATCTCCTAGTTTTTGATCAATTGAGCCCACGATTCTCGGGCATTTCGCAGCTGCTGCAATTTTAGCCATGGATAGACCAGTGAACTTTGCAATTTCAGCATCATCTGGATTTCTTCCATTGCTGCTACTCAAAATCTTCCTAGCCTTCTGAATCTGATTTATTGCCGTGGTTAATGAAACCTACGTAGAGGAACAGAAAAACAGTTAAGGGGCCGTTTGGTTATGTTTTTGAGTATAGTAGCATATTATTGGTAAAGATTTTTTTATTTTTTTATTTTTTATTTTTTTATAAAAAATAAAAATAAAATAAAATTTAAAACTAAACAAACAGTTTCTCACAATTCTCAGAAACTGTTCTGAAAAACTGTTTTCGAATTCTAAACCAAATAGAACCTGATAAAAACATTTCCCTGAGCAAGTAAAGTACATACAGGAATTCGAATCCCTCTGGTATTCTGTGCCATCAATCTTAACATTGATCTTCGTATCCAGAAATGGACGTATGTTGAAAATTTGTATCCCCTCGTATGGTCGAACCTTTCCGCACCTTGCAATACTCCAAAATTCCCAGCCTGTCAAATGTGGAGACAACACGCATCAAACGTTAGCTGATGCCTCAAATAATTACACGAAGATTATATTTTTATTGTTTTGCTTTTAAATTCATTGGAACATGAATTCTCAATTTGAATTGGAAAGTTTCGCGGATTCATGCTCTTGGGCAAGGGAATAAAAAAGTCACCAAGTTTTTTATTTATTTTCTTAAGGCCCCGTAAATTAATTTGAAGAGAAGATACACATATATTATGTGCTTTTATTTGGGTGAAAAAATGATGGATAAGAAAATTAAAAGGAAAACAGGATAAAAAAAAAAAATTATTTGGTATGAATGGAAAATGAGAGGAAAAATAAAATAGGTGAGAAAATGCATAATTTTCTAAGCAATTTTTTTTCCACCCCAATTTGAAAGGAAAATGAAGAAAAATAAGGGAGAGTTTTTCAACAAGAGAGTAAAATTACCATTATACCTTTGATAATAGAATTTTTAATTTATTTTTGTAATATATGAGGATAAAATAGTAAGTTATATTGAAGTCAATTATTTTCCTTCTATTTTTCTTTCATAACTAAAAAACACTAATAATATTTTCCTTCTTCCAATAAATACCCTTAGTGAGGTGAGACTTTATGTGACATTTTATAAATCTCAACCGCGTGACACAATATGAAATATACATATTTTTACTCCATAACAGCTGGACAGACCTAAAAGAAGAATTCATTTTGCTTCAAAAATACAAAAAGTACTCAAAGTAACTACAAAAGAACTTGTTACTGTTACAAATTCGTTGCTTTAGATTTCATAGATGTTTTTAAATTGAAAACATGTCAGCTGCTCCATTTTGATCTTAATATTTGAGTTGACTAATGCATTAAGGGTCCGTTTGATTTAAGCACTTAAAACTAAATGCATTACGTACTTATCAAATTAAGTGTGTTTGATACAAATGAAAACCGCTAAAAATATAAATATCACTTAAAAATTGTTCAAAATTTGAAGTGATTTGTGACTCACTCATACTTTTTTTTTTTTTTTTTTTTTTCCATTTATCATTTGAAGCCTTCGACATCTATATAGGACTACCACCATTCACTATAAAATCTTGGGAAAAGTTTATATACAGACAATTGGAGAGAGAGAAAGTACTAAATTAAATAATAAAATAGAGATTGTTGAAAGAAAATTTTCAAGGTTAGAAGTATTAAAAAGAAAAAGTCCATAATAAATTCAGCACTTAACAGACTCAACACTCATAATTTTAGTACATTAAACTCTAACACACTTAAAAGTTTTCAGTACTTAATTTTCAATTTTATTAAACGGGCCCTAACACAAACGCGGTTATTACATGCAAAATGGATGTGAATATGGATAAAATGCGTGAAAAATATTCTATAGAAGAACCACTTAGATAAATCAAAACCGATGAACGAGGAGATAAGATTCAGACTAACCTGAATTAGATCGTCAAATGCCACTCCTAGCCCTCCATAGTTCCGTGCAAGGTATACAACCAAAGTTTTCGAACTTCTTAAAAGCTCATCTCTGCAGTACCATCCAAAACGCAGATTTTCCTGCAATTCTCTCTTCTCAATTCCAGCAGCTTTTGCCCAGCTACTCATTGTAGGTACTTGCCCAGTTGCTTCTTCCAGTGAAATTCTGATTCTTTCCAAGTTCGCAAGCAACTGTAATGTTGTTAAAAATATCACTGTAAGGATATTGCTAGAGCTCAATAAACGTGAATAAATTAATAAAAGAATCCTGAGACTAGTAGGAGGTTCCAATTTAAAACCATATGGTATCAAATGGAGTGACTCCTTTCATATATAGACTACTGGGAAGTCTCCTAGATTTGATGTAGAATTCTATCACCCACCCTCACATGCAGCCCCGCCTTGCACGGGATACAATCAAACAACAGAAAAGACAAAACAAATATTTAAACAATCGGGAAAAAGCAAACGAGATTTCCCAAACCTACCTCTGATACTATGTTAAGAGGTTCCAACTTAAAACCAAATGGTATCAAGTTGGAACCTCCTAACATGGTATCATATAACTAGGCTTGGGAAGCCTCATTTGTTTGTTCCCGGTTGTTTGAATATTTGTCTTTTCTCTTCTGTTTGTTTGATTGCATCACATGCAAGGTGGGTTTGCATGTGAGGGTGGGTGTTAGAATCCCACATTGAATTTGTGAAGTTTTCCAAAGTAGTCTATATATGAAAAGAGTTACTCCACTTAACACCAAATGGTTGTTAGAACCTCCTAACAGAGACAACCTTAACCCCTCTGGACATCTCTGCCTCGTTTTGCATCCTTTTATCACTCCTACTTCTCAAATTTGATGCCTTTCTTGATTTAAGGCGATGAAGATCCTCATGATTGATTTTTAATTTTGAAGCCATTGCCAGTTCATATGCATCATTGCCCTTTTTTAATGCCCTGTGTCTTTTGGATTTTCTTTCTTCCTTCTTTCCAGAGCGGACAACCGTCTTAAACTTGTGATCATCCTCATGATCATTCATCTGAGATTCTTCAATGAAGTCACCTTGCATGTCACACAAGCCAAAGCCAAATGAAGTTGGAGATTCAAGGGTCCTGGATATACATGTATGGAACAATTTCAGGGCTCCAAGCCTTTTTAATTTGACCAGAATATCCCGTTCCAGCCTTACCAAATCTGTATCAGCGAATGTCTCCTCCAACATAATAAGATTTTCCATCAATAAACCGTAATGTGACTTTTTACTTGATTGTAAGCTTGTAAGAAATGTCAATTGATCCTTCTCATCAATCATATTATACAAGTCATGATGAGACCTCTTGCCAAAATTCGTCTGAATTATCAGAAGTGAATATAAAGTCAAAACATGTTGCGTCAAACTAAAAATGCAACAAAAAGGAAATACTTCTATAACATAAAGCGACTGTCCACAACACAAAGTAGGATAGAACCTTCGATTCTGTTTCTCTGGAATCATTCACTAAGGTTTGTGGAGCTGAAGAACAAGTATGTGCTCTCACAAGATCATTGTACAAAGTTTCACTCTCCAAGGAAACCACGGATGGCAACGACATCGTTGACAAGTCATATAAAGCCTCCTTTTGTCTCACTGTAACATCCAGAAGTCATTAGTATACAGCACGCGCGCACAGACCAAAAATAAAATAAAATGGCAGGCATACATTACACCTTACAAGGGAATTAGAAATAACAGAAATTATGAATCAGAAGGAAAGACAAGCTGCAAGACGAAAGCATACGTAATATGCCATAAAAAGTCTGCATTTGTTGCAAAACAATTCAGGAGGGAACATCTCTGGCCTTAGCTCTTAATCTCTTACGAGATTTTTTAAAGTATCTGGAAAGAGAGGAATCGTCGTATTTTTTAGGAAGATGAATTATCTTTACCTTTTTGGAGCAATGCCTTTTTTTTTTTTTTTACATGATTTGTTTTTCTTTTGGAAACGCCGTCTCCCTTCAAAGAGTTACTGTAAGGAAACGAAGTTATGTATATATTCTAATATGAGAAGACTCCAATCTATATACTATACACATGAGTGATTATGGTAATAACTACTAACTATTGCCTCGATTTATGCCTAAAATAATTATAATTGATTACAATAATGAGGTGCTAGAATCATGGAGATCTAATATTCCCTGCAAACTCGGCTAGCCAGTGGAGACGAGGTTGACTGTAGAAGATGAAAGCGGGTTTTGTGAAGCCCCTGGTGAATATATCCGCACGTTGATTAGTAGAAGGGACAAATTGAACTCAATGGATAACAGTAAGAATTTGTTCCCGTATAAAGTGATAATTCAATTCAATGTGCTTAGTACCAGCGTGGAACACAAAATTTGAAGCCATGTAGGTAGTGTTGAGATTATCACATAGATGATTGACATGATAATGGGAAATTGCAACTCCAATAGGAGATAAACTTCCCAAGTAGATTCAACACAAACATGAGCTAGAGATCGGTATTCGGCTTTGGTGCTTGAACGAGAGACAACGAATTGTTTCTTGGTAGTCCAAGATATCAGATTAAGGCCCAAGAAAACACAAAAGTCAGTAGTAGAATGACAAGAGTCATGGCAACCTACCCAATCAGTATCAAAATAGCCTTGAAGGTCAAGGGGGTAGCATCAGAATAAGTCTATTATATTAGTTCATTCTGATATTTGGGGTCCTCGTGTCTCGTCTTCCTTAGGATTTCGTTATTCTGTCACCTTATTTTTCATTATTTTGTTACTTGGATTTATTTAATAAAAGATCGTCCTGAATTATTTTCTATCTTTAGTGACTTTTGTGCTGAAATCCAAACACAATTTAGTGTGCCTGTTCATATACTAAGGAGCAATAATGCCTGGGAATATTTTTCTCAACTATTTAACACTTTCACGAGATATTCGGGTATTGTTCATCAATCGTCTTATGCTCACACGCCCCAACGAAATGGTGTCGCTGAACGTATGAATCATCATCTCAAGGAGGTTGTCCATTCTTTGATGTTTGAAATGAATGTTCCCAATCACTTCTAAGGTGATGTTGCTCTTACTGCTTGTTACTTGAAGAATTGAATGCCCTCTTCTACCCTCAATGGAAAAATTCCATACTCCATTCTTTTCCCTCATTCTCACTCCTTTGGCTTAGCCCCTCATATTTTCGGTTGTGTAAATGTGTTTGCTTTCTTCATCAACTTGCTCCCGATCAAGACAAGTTAGACCCTTGTGCCTAGAAATGTGTCTTCTTCGGCTACTCCAGCACCCAAAAGGGGTATCGTCACTATAGTCCCTCTTTGCATTGTTCTTTTGCGTGTGCTGATGTTACCTTCTTTGAGTTCACTTCTTACTTTTCTGAGACACACTTGCGCCGACCTTGATGTTGCACTTATTTTACCTAATTTACCTACCCCTACACCATTTGCATCTCCTACGACAACCGATCTCTCCAACTACCCCCTTCTCCTCCCTTCCAGGTTTACTCTCATCGTCTGAAAGTCTCACCTGCCCCCTTGACCTCCGTTACTGCGCCTATCGAGCACGTGTCCCCCATATCCTTCCTCATGTGCCTAGCCACCATGTGATTTGGACATACCCATTGCTGGAAAGGTAAGCGTTCATGTACTAAACATCCTAATCTAACATTTTTTTAGCAAAGAATTTTTGGAAATGTGTGTGTGTGTGTTGTGTGTGTGATATTCTATAAATAAGGACATATTTTATATTTTAAACATTTTCGACCGTTAGATCAACTTTAATTCAATGGTTAAGATCAAACATTCTAAATTCTTATAATCTTACCTCATATAATATCTCTAACAACTAACAATCTATTTCATAATATCTCACACAATTTTTTTTGACCCCACTACTTCTAAGAGGTTAAATAAAATTATCTTTTGTACCCTTAAGTTTTACATGTCTATTAATTGGTCAATTCGTTTATTATTTACTATCTTTTTACACTTACTGATCAGAAAATCAATATAGTGCCTTTAAGTACGGGAAACCCCTAGTATATTTATATACTATGACTTACTAAACCATGCCTAGGACATAGACATCAACAATCGCACGGGCTGGAGTAGGGTTAAGCAAGCAACGAGAGCGTTAGGAGAGTCGGGGTTGGCCGGTGAAGGCTGGAGTAGAATCTGGCGTGGCCTCTCGAGGTCCAGTTATCCCGGATCAAGGTCGGTGAAGGCTAGATCTGGGGCAGTGGGGCTAGACCTGGATCGTTAGAGGGCTAGTCGCGGTGAGTAGCAGCATGCACAGTAGATCTGAAGTGTTCGATGGGGTTGACGACTTGCGTTTTAGATGTAGGACATCTGTAGCCCCAAGATGAACTTGAAGCTTTGAATACCAATTGATGACGGAAGCCAATTGAAACGAAAAGAAATAAAATAAAAGAAATAAAGATTTTTTGAATAATTCAATAATCAATAATCAATGATCAAGTTGGCCTCTTTATATAGTCTTAATTCTAAAATGGAAATAATAAACGTAACGGCTACTTAATGGCTATAATTCTAAATGGAAATAATAAACATAAGGGCCACAATTTAAAAATGGAAATAATAAATACTAATGATTTTTTTCCCCCGTGTACATCACAAGTTCGAAGCGACGGTTTTATTTGATCCCAACCATGTTGTCCGCATTCTTAGATATCTTAAATGTGCAGCAAGATGTGGTCTTTTGTATAAGAATCATGGACACACTCACATAAAAGGATATATGGATGTTGATTGGGCAGGATCTCATTCAAACAGAAAACCTGTAATAGACTACTGTGTATTTGTTGGAAGTAATTTGGTCTCTTGGGGAAAGTAAGAAACAGAGTGTGGTAGCCCAATCAAGTGCCGAATCAGAGTATCGAGCAATGGCTTATACCACATGTGAGTTGATTTGGTTGAAAGATATACTAGAAGAATTTGGGTTCGACCATTCTCCTTCATGAGCCATATAGCATCAAACCCGGTTTTTCATGAGAAAACGAAACACATTGAGGTCGATTGTCACTTCATCCGAGAGAAACAACTACAGAAGTTGATCCACACTTGACATGTTAACTCTAATGATCAGTTCGTTGATTTATCACTAAAGCTATTGGAGGTACTTTGATAAAATAAAAGTGTAATAAGTTGGAAGCATATGATATATACGCCCCAACTTGAGGGGGATTGTTAGAGACTTAGAGGATACTTTAGTCTTTATGTTTGTATTATTGTATTAGGGCTTATATGTACGTACAGTCCATACGGCCCATGACTACTAAGGTTAAGCTATCTCATTCTTTTTGTAATCTCCTTTCCACCATAGAAGTTATATTACAATGGAGCTCTACTCTCTTCAGTATATAGGCAAAATGAAAGTCTAAATAAGGAAGAATAATGCCCTAATTAATAGGGGAATAAACAGAATAGGAAAACACAAAATAAATATTTCAATAGTTGGTTAATCGAATTTTACATTGTTCAAGTAGATGAGCAACAAATGCCAAAAAGAAAAGGCAGATGTCCATATTAACACAAGGCATGATTCCTACCAATCTCCAATTCACTCAAATATCAACTTACATACATGATTTGATTTCTCTAGCACCCTTAAATCGTAATTGTAATTTAAATTGCATCATCAAAACCTTCATTGCAATTATTTTTTTTGTCCAACGACATTACCAACTAGAGACCAGTTAATAATGCACTTCCACCACAAAAGATGATCATGTTTATAACTAATCTGAATGAATTACCGAATGTATTAAAACGAAAACAAAATGGCAAAAGAAACAAAGTCAAATAGTTACCGAATGTGTGGAGATTATAGACTAACCGGAACGTAAGGAGGGGGGAGACGATGAATTGGTGAAGAAACGGGACTGGGATGAGAAACCCCATTTGAGATTCATCCTAAAACCCATAGCCGGATTGTTAATTGGGGGAATCCAGAGAGCAGAGCGATAGAGCCCATCAAATGTTCATGAAGTTTTAAAAAAACAGAGAGAGCGAGAGAAGCTATAAAAAAGAAGAAAAAAACCAAATGGATACATTGGGTTTCGTCGACCACTAGTTGGTTCACATCTCATAATTCTGACCCAAAACCCTTCCCAGATATTTCTGTTTCCCCCAAAACAATTCCATTCCACATACTCATTCTCCCCGCTTTGGATCGGTACTGCCACTCACTAGTTTATATCTTAACTACTATTTCGTTTTTCGTTTTAATTTGAGAAAAAATCACTTTTTACTTGTGTTCAAGTCACCCCTATAATTTTATAAAGTCTACATTTGTTCTAAATTTCATTTTTATTTTGATTTGGTCCAATCAAAAATTTATATATTTGTATTTTAAAAAATTATTTTTATTTTGATTTGGTCCAATCAAAAATTTATATATTTGCATTTAAAAAATTATTTTTATTTTAATTTGGTCCTATGAAAAACAATTAATAAATTTGATCTAAATACACTATGTGTAGAGCACCCGAATTGATGATCATTAAACCATTGTGCAACATTTGGGAATAGCATGAAAATTTTAGAATTTCATGATTATTCGATTATTTTTGTAAAATTAAGCACTAATTACTATAAAAATAATCTCTAAAATAGGTCATGTGCAGTGCAGAGATGCTGCCCCTTTTTTATTTTTTATTTTATTTTTTATTTTTTTATTTTATCAAATTTGCTAATTGCATTTTTTATTGGTCTAAATTAAAACAAAAGTAAAATTTTAGAATGCAAATGTGCTACTTTAAAAAGTCTAGTGATCACATAAACATCCCATTCATAGATAGTTTGTGGGTCAAAAGTGTAATTTTCACGTTTAATTTCTGTTGTCTTCCACGAGGATATTTCACTGAATTTTCCTCTCCACCTTTTTATGTTTAGGGGGTCGGGTCGGGTCAGACTCGAGCAGGGTTTTAACCTAAGTTTTACAAAAAAGTACTAGACTCTATCCCGAATTGACCTTATGATTGAGTCCTATTTTCATACCCAAATCTGGCCCAACAAAAAAAATCATGCTCAAGCCTGGCCCTAGAGCCAGTCCGACCCGACCCTATAATTTTATTTTATTTATTTTTTTATTTTTTATTTTTATTTTTATTTTTATTTTTATTAATTTTTCTAATTGAAAACATAAACACAAAAATAACAAAAAATAAATAAAAAATAAAAAATTATAAAATACATTCATCCACATTCCACACTCAAATAAAATACATTCATCCATATTTCTATATTAACTGCTTCACATGAAAAGATAACTCATGTTGGCTACTGAGACCGGGGACGGTGGTTGTCGACAAAGGTTATCTCACTTTTTCTCAGTCCAGTACCTGCAAAATAATGCATTGCGGGTGGGCCTGCCAATGTTGCACCTTTGGTGTGAGAATCAATGCAGGTTTTTGAAGAGAAAGGTAGTAAAATATGGCAGGATTATATGGTAGCGTACAGTCGCATAACACAAACCTAGAACCACTAGTTCTAACATTTATATAGGAAGTGGAGAAAAACTCATTGGACAAGCCTTCCTTAATTCTATGAGTACTGGTATGACAAGTGGCTTAGATCTTGCACTTCTTACCAATGAGATGGTAAGATCATTGGCAGAGATCGAGGGACCGTTATGGCAATGACACTTTCCTTAGAAGAAGAGGCAGTTGTGACCACATTTGAAAAACGGGAGCATAATGGTGCTCATGCCCTAAGAGTGTTGACTAGTGTGAGATGTGGAGACTTGGGCGGGTGTTGTGACCCAGAACAAGCATATCGAGGGGCCCAACCAATTGGTCGATTTTGGAAATTCCAGACCGATGGCATGTCTAAGGCCATATGGCGCCCTGTGTCTTCTGGCTGAATTCTTCCTAATCAAATGCCCCTATTCCTAGGGGTATAATGATTTCACACCATGGGAATATTCGAACGATGAGTCAGCGTTTTGTCATTTTGTTTTTTGTGGGCTGTGTCGTGTCAGTACGCTGGTGGTGGCATAACGTCGTAGATTTTCGTCTTTTGAGAGTTTTTGGGCATTAATTGTCGCGTGACTTCTTTCGGTGGCTAATAATTTCAGCTTTCCTAATGATAGCTGACGGGGAAATGTGTTTGATTGGTTTAAATGGAGGATTTTCAGGCTCTCCAAACATGTTCTTTGGAACATTGGTTTTATTGTTGAACAGTCTGCATATCCACTTGCTTCATTTAGTAATGAAAAGATGTTCAAGATCGTCTTCTCGCCTTTTTGAAGCTAATAACGAGGCTGAGCCATCGTCTAGAATACCTAGTGGCAATGACGACATCAGGACATCATTCGGGGTGCCCGACGATGATGGTAGGGGTAACAGGACAACTGATTTGGTAATAGCTCGTAGCAAATAGGCAGAATCAGCAGAATCCCATCGCCACCTTGCCCTTGAGGTAGCACCGGTGGAAGAGCAAAGATGGATAACTACCCGTCGCATGGTGAGTCACTTGAAGGACTTTCACATTTTTTATATGCGAATGGAGTTCTTCGTCCCGCTAGCTGTGAACATAATCGTTCCTAAGCCTTTAGGGGAATGTGGTACAATGTCTGTTTGGATATGTTGGTTTTCATGATGAAATCTTTAATAGTTGAGTTCGATTTTGACTCCATCCCTTTCTTTGTGAAGTCTTCCATATGGTTCAACTGGCGCCTTCACAGTTAGTGCCTAGTACATGGAGGCTGATAGTAGAGTTCTCCATTCTGTGCTTGCGAAATGATGTCCTCCCCTCGTTTTCTATTTTCTTCCACTTTTATCGGCTCACCAGGAACGTGGCTCCACCCAACTGTTAGTATCAATTCCTAAACCAGGAGGAACAACTTATCACTGGGGGTTCCAGAGGATGCCCCAAGGTAGAAGAACATGTGGGTCCTTGTGATGGGGTCTTGGAAGCGACCCTTGCAAGGAGGTAGGGCCCATCTTGTCCCTAGAGAGTAGAAAGATCCGAGTAAGTTTGCACCCTTACTTTTTGGTAGGGGCATTTTTCGCACGCCTACTTACGCTCGCAAGTATACGAGGTCTAAAGTTTTAATATAGTGGATCTTTGAAGATCGGATATCGTTCCCACAGAGAAAAATGTGAATAATTGAATTGAATACCGCAATTGACGTAGTCTCGTGTTATCCTGACGACGGAAAGCGTGAATTGAAATTAAACTAAGCTAAATTACAATTAGTGGGTTAATTCTAACTAGGTTGATTAATTAGGGATTGATTTCGTTCACTTAATACACAATTGATTTAGTTCGGTTAACAATAACGGAGTTTAGGTATCCGACAATCTCGGTTCGAAAACTCCTCCGCCACCTCTTCCGAGTGTAAGACGGGGGAATACGCGACTTCGTGTCGACAAAGAGGTCCCCCTACATGTCTTAACGACTCTAGGCCGCGTGAGTCTTGACCCAACATCATCGACTGCACACTAACTAACGCCCTCCCGGGTCGTTAGGTCGTAACGATGTGTTTACCCTAGTCCGAATCCAGGGTTACCTCTCTCGATTATCAAACCCTAGATTCTCAAGTCCAATCCTAATACCGTTACAAGCATATTAAGATTTTCATCAAATGATAAACAAATCGGACTTAAAACAATAACCGTTAAAGAAACGTATATTAAACCAAATGAGTATTTACACAACTACACATTTCCCTAACTAATCTCTAAATTACACTAGCATGTTCTTAGCCAATACAACATAAATCAAGAGGAGATCATCATTACCAACTATAAATATAAAATACAAAGATGAAAACAAGGGAAGAAAAGCCAAATCTCAAAGTGGAGTATTCCACTTTCGCCAAAGAACGATCTTCTCGAGCTTCCTCTTTTCCGTTGATGAACTTCCTCTTTTGGCTCTTCAAGGATTGGCCAAGAACACTCTTTACAACTAATGTAATCTACTTCCTAAACTAATCTAATCTAACTAAGGTGGAAGAGAGCTCCTAAGAACAACCAAGCCCTCTCCCACGTCTAAGGAGTGTCTAAGGTGTAAGATCTTTTTTTTTTGGTTTTGGTGGAGAAAAGGGTTAAAAAGAGGGTTTTGGAAAATATCTTCAAAATATCTAAAAATAGATATTTCTGTGCAGAGTGTCACCGCCTAAACGGTGGTTCACCGCTTAGGCGGTGGACTTAAGTCAGTTAAGTTCTGTCGGTTACTTCGCTTAAGCGGTGATTTTTATGCTTAGGCGGTGGCTGCTGGCAAGATATTCTGTTGTTTTCTCGCCTAGGCGGTAGTTTAGCCTTTCAGCACTCCAACATTCTGCCTCTTTTCCGCCTAAGCGGTGGAACTTCCGCTTAGGCGGTGGTCTTCATTCATCGAAACCCTGTTTTGCACATTTTGCTCACCGTTTCTCCACCGTTTTCACTTGTTTCTCGCCCTTTGACGTCCTTTCACCTGTTCTACACTAAAACACAATTAAATATAACTAAAATGCTTGAGAACTAACAAATCCGGTTTAGAAATAGATAGGTTTTTCACGCCTATCACTCTTTTCTTAGGTTGTTCCATCTTTTTAGTTTTCTTTTTCTTTTGCAGGGCCTCTCGTCCGTCCGGTGCTCGACGAGGCAGAGGAATCTATGGTTGCGTTTTAGTAAGGGCTTTGTAGTAGCCGAACTGGATTTTGCCTTTCTCAAGGCTACATTATTCGACCTTTTCTTTACGACCCCTGCTGGAGCTATTGATCACCTAGTTTTATATTCGACGTCGGGATCCAAACTGTCTTTGTCCAACGCATTTTCCGGGGAAGGAGGTTAGATCCCTTGCGTTTTTTATTATATGAAACTATTCTCTGCTTTGTTTTTCATCGATAGTGGACAATTTGTTTTGGTGTAGGATTGTGGGACGTTAAACCAGAGGTCTTGTCAGATGCTAGGGCTAGCATGATTCCTCTATTTCTTCCAGCGGATTCGCCAGCGACTGGAGAGGGAGCGACGACAGTGGAGGTCCTATTCGCAACTTCCTTAGAGGTGACTCCTAGCTCGGGCCTCGACTCTGTCAAGATGAGGCACAGTCCTACCGTCGGCGTCGGCGTTATGATTCACGATGAATCGACGGTGAAGAGAGCACAAGTGTTCCTTCTGGTGGCTTCCGAGAAGGGAAAAGAGAAAGTAGGTGAACCTTTTGGAGATAGGACACCATCTTGCAATCTTGTGACATGGCCCCTTAGGACAGAGAAGTCGATGGATGATGAGGAGACTCTCCTCTTCCTAGAGGATACAAAAAGATAGGGTCAAGACGTACTTCTCTTGGTGAACATTGAGGCAACTACCGTGGAACTAGGCAGTGAACCGATGTTGACTCTACTGCAGTCGAACGTTATGGTAAGAATACTTCGCTTTCTCTTTGAATCTGATGATCTTTAGGGAATCGTCTGACGTCATCCAGTGGTTTCCAGGCTTTGGCATAATCTTTTGCTTTCCTCGAGGAATGGAGAAAAATCACATTCGTCTTAATGCCCTATAGAGAGAGATGAGGCACCGGCCCCTCTGGCAGAACATAAGCGTAGAGTGACTGAAGCTAAGCGCACAACTTCTGAGGCTCTCCAAGATGCAGAGAGATTGAGATAGGAGGTCGCTATCACCTAGTAGAGGTTTGCTAAAGTAGTAGAAATGATCATGTCTCTAGAGTGGCAGCTCTGGCTATCTCTTGAACCCATAGCAAGACACCTTGATGAAGGAGACCCGCGGGGGTGCTCCATTCAAAGTAAACGAAAAAGAGGAGAATGACATGCTCGGGGAAGAAACCTCTAACCCAAGAAGCACTTATATCTTACAGATATTTGTATTACTTTTTTTCTCATTCTTTGAACCAGAGGGGCGTGCCTCCTATTATGTACAAGGCTTATTCAGCAAAGTTTTATTTTGCTACTTGTTCGCTCTAGTTTTACTTATTTCGGTTTCTCAGGTGGAGTCTTTAGTCGGGTGGATCCAGGCTGCAGCCCACTTAGTATTGCTACTGATTCTAGATTTTGTATGTTTTCAAGGTAAGGCTAGTCTGATCGTATCTCTTAGCTTGGTTTGGCGTGCAGGCTTTGTGAGGATTTGCTAATTTTTTCATTCGTCAGCATTAAATGTCACGTGCACGGCTGTCGTCATTAATGACATGTGCCTCTTGGTGTTTCATTTGGAATGCATATTTAAGAAGCGGTTGGTTGCATCATTTACTCATCCCTAAACCATTTCTCATGCTTCCATGTTTCTTGTATGACATGATTTCTTGTGAGATCTGAAGTCGATCGTGGCGAAGAGTTTCAGAAGATGGAGGTCTTTGTTTAATAACAGTTTAGTAGCATCGATTCTCCTAGCAACCTAAGACGTCTAGAGGCCTAAGAGGTATAGTTTTCGAAGCAGCAGCTAAAAGTGGTTTAGCGATCAAGTACAACGACGGAAGTGGAGAAGGGAGTCTATTGTTCTGCCGGTGTTATATCCTGTTGTTCGCCTATGGATGAATCCAAGTCCTTTTTCTCCGCGGGGCGTAGAGCCTGCAGGGGGTTCTTCCAGTGGTGGTTGTCTGTAGAAGAGTACAATACCTCCCCCTACAGCGTCCCGTGGCGATAGGGAAGAGATGTGTAGATGTCAGTCCTTTCCAGAAACGGTAGGCTCTTTGACAACTTATGCCCAGAATTCTAGAATGGTGAGTTCTAGAGATGAATCATCTCTGTGTCTGCCAATTTTAAGAAACATTTTTTTCCCTAATGCAGGTTGATCGATCTTTCCAATGAACCCACGATTTCCAGTCACTCTGGTGGAAGTCTCAATCTTTTCCTCACCTGTTAATGGGCAACCCTTTTTCCTCGGGTGCGAAGAGGGGTGGATCTTCATGAGACTTGCTCCGGTTCTCCTTTCAGGGAAAGAGGTTTCTCCTTTAAACTTGTCAAAGCCAAAAGGGAATATTTTTCTTGGGAGTGTTTCTTTTGGGGGAAGTTTCCAACTGTGTATTCTTCGACATTATCTTCCTTATTCCATATTTTTCTTAGGACATTTTTTGTACCGTGTTGGATGACTTGTGTAGATATGTACTTGATAGACCTTGTATCAAAAGTTTACTCATTTGAATAAAAGGTCTCTGTTTTTCTATTGCGTATCTGCTTGTTTTGTTTATTGTATGTAGCATAAAGTTGTTTCAGCTATTGTCAGAAATAGTCGAATCTGAGCTACAAGATATAGGAAACTTTGCAAGATTGTCGAAGATAGTTGAAGAAGATATTAGCTGGGCGTTGATGAGCCTTATTGTGATGGATTGTTGTTAGCGCGTAAATACGCCACTAATTTCACTCGCAAGTATACAATGTCAAGTTTTAGCGTAAATCGGGAGAGTTAGGGTTATCGTGTCTACAGGGAGTGATTTTTACTATTATTGAGTACTGTGTTTGTCATGACCTAACTTTATCTAGGCGAAAATAAATGTGTTTAAAATTAATAATACTAATACTAAGTTAATTAATCAAATTAAATTAACTATACTAATATTACTATGAGATGATTTAGGGAACGTATTGCCTAGGGATTAACTTTTGTTTACAAAAACGTGTTTGGTCTCATTTTAGTTTACGTTAACGGCGTTCGACTTATCCGACAATCTCAGTTCGTAAACTCCCCCGCTACCTCTCCCGAGTGTAAGATGAGGGATATAACGCGACTTCGTGTCAACGAAGAAATCCCCCTCAATGTCTTAACGACTCTAGGTCACGTGTGTCTCACCCCAACGTCATTGATTGCACACAATCCAACTCCCGACCGGGTCATTGGATCGTTGCGTTGTGTTTACCCTATCGACAATCTCAGTTCTAAAACTCCAAAGTCACTTCTCCCGAGTGTAAGATAGGGGAATGCATGACTTTGAGTCAACGAAGAAGTCCCTCTCAACGTCTTAACGACCCTAGGTCACGTGAGTCTTGCCCCAACGTCATCGATTGGCATTATGGTTACTTTAGTCCGAATCCGGGGTTACCTCTCCCGAGTGTCAAACCCCGTATTTAGGATATATCAATCTAAGCATAATAAACATAACAATACGATATATATAATCACAATAACGAAGAATAACTGCAAACGAAACACAAACTCAACAAAACAATATTTTTATAAATTATATTAATCCCTAGACAAAAACTCGTTTAACTCATGGCTATAGCCGGTTATACAATAAAAACTAACCTATACATGCTCAAACAACAATCCTAAGTTAAGAAATAAGAGAAGGAACAAGAGAAATTTAGTCTAGTCCGAAGATTTATCACTAAAAACATTTTGAGATCAGTCCCCCTTCTTGGCAACGTGATATTCTCCTTAGAATTTGAATAAGCACTCTCAAAACCTCTCTCTAAAATATACTAAGTCTTATGGAGCTCTAATTACTGAAGGTGTGGAGAGGAATGGGGTATAAATAGGGAAAATATCTAATAAAATATCTAAATTTGTGCAGAGGTGGCCGCCTAGGCGGTGAGTAAGTCGGTTCATTGATCGCCTAGGCAGTGGAGTCGGCGATGGATTCAGGACCATACTGCAATTTTACCACCGCAGCGGTGGATCTCACTGCTGCGGCGGTGGATGTCCCACAAGATCAGCACATTCTCTATATTTTCACCACCGCTGCAGTGGTCTAGACGCCGCGGCGGTGGGCTTCTACTCAGAATTCTGCCTCCGAGCTTATTTTTTCATCGTTCTTCCACTGGTCTCGATCCGATATCATCGTTTAGCATCCGTTTTCATACCGTTTTACCCCCACACACATGATTTAGTACAAAAAGAATAAAAACACATTAAAATATATTAAAACAAAATAAACATACTAAAAAACTAACAATTTTGGTTTGGAAATATATAAGTAATTTACACCTATAAAATACCCCCAAACTCGGAATTTTTCTAGTCCACAAGTAAAACACCCACGCATTAAAAGAAAATATAAAAACTAAGTACTAAAAATGAAAAAACATGAAAAACACATATGTGCAAGTTTTCAGTATTATCTACCGGCCAAATGAATTATCCCTCATCGCCTCCAATCCTATCGAGTTCAGGTATGAAAACACACCATGTATTGTTCTAGAATTTCAACATTTATAATAGTAAGCGCCATTATTGATCCTACTAAAGTGTGTGTGTGTTTAAAACTCAAATATATAACTGTCTGTTAATCAGATTGGATTATCCACCATATAAGCGCATGACAGAAAAAACCCGAAGGTATAAGGAATCCATAGGCTTGATCTAGGATCTGTTCTCCACTAATGTAGGCTCGAAAGTTGAAAAAGATCAATAGGTCTTGGTTCAGTTTAGGACAAATGGCCAAGGGTAAATTTGAAAAAGAAAACGGGTTAACGTCGTTAACTTGACGTTACCCAAGGCACATCGTTTGGTACTCTCACACTCGAAACCCCATAGATACATTTGAAACAACCCTGAACATACATTAAGAATGATGTACTCACTTGTCAAAAATAAACGGAAATAAAACTATATTTACATAGGGCTTTTTTTTTTCTTTTTTTTTTTTTTCAAACAACACACCCCCAAACTTAATTGATTTGTACAATTTAAGGGGTGTGTGAGATATGAAAGAAAAACGACAAGTGAGTACTCAAATACCGAACCAATTTATAGTTTTCCCAAAATACAACCGCTCACATCAAGTAGCATAATGAATGCTAACTTGATTCACTCTCTTTGTGCCTTCGGTTAAACGATAAATATTTGGAAAAAGTTTAATAGGCCATGGTATTGGTTAAGTGTTCAGAATTGAAACGACATTTAGGCTTCGACAGGATAACGAGGGGTAATAATTTAACAAGGTTGGCTTAAAAAGGCTCAAGCAAGAAAATGAATACCTAAATCATATCTTCCGAACTATTTTGCCTAAGATTTTGCCTCGAATTTTCCCCAAATCAAGTTCTAGAAACCCTAATGTCATGAATTTAGGTGACAAATAATCGTTTTCAAATCAATTAAACAGTTTTATATTGAGTTAACGTGCTCGTGCAAGTAGGATCTATAATAACTATTACTAAAACAAACGTTGAGCACACAGAACATACATGCATGAGTTTTACGTTCGACCTCAATAAACAACTAGGGGATAAACTCATAATCGGGTAATGGCCCAGATGATGTCAAAACTCAGCACATCACACAAAAACTATCCTAAACAGGCATGCACACGTAAAACAAAAAATAAACTACAACTAAAACATATACTAAACATACTACACATCACACCCGACTCAAACAGGAAATACCCATAATAACCTAGTCAGCGATCCCAATGACATGATAAAGCATTATAATGAAGACTAGGGGTTTAGAACACATACCTGGGAGGCGAGAGAATCTCGCCTTCGAATCAAATCGGTTGCGACGAATCTAACTTTTTTTTTTCCTTGGGTTGCCTCCCAAGAAGCGCTTGGTTTAAGGTCGTTAACCTGACACGCTGAAGTGCTCGTCAAAGAGTGGCTTTCGCCCGTAGTTAGTGTCGTACAACACCATATACGAGTCTTGATTGTCAATGCCCTCAAGCTTGGCAAGATGTTGCTTTAGATGGTTCGAGCTTTCAACAGCATGCCTCACCAACTCATGTACTTGGTAGGCATGAAAGAACATTGATAATGGAGGTGAGGTACAAGTGAACCATATTGGATCCTCGTAGATGTGATCGTTTGGGATCGATGGAGACATAACTATTTGGATCTCCAATGGTAACGAATCACAATCATCGATCCATGCTTGGGTTCCCGTCTCATTTGGATAAGCATAATTGAACTCTCTCAAGCTCCTTTCACTCGTTTCCAGCTCCTCACAGTGGCTTTCATAATTGGACTCGGCTTGTTCGTATCTCAGTGCCACCGCTCCTACCTTAGACTTAAGAAAACAACGAAGATGACCGATTTACGCTGCAAAGATGTTACGGTCTCATCGATATTGGTGCAAACCATCTCGATATGATCAAGATGATCCTCATGCTCCTTAATCTGGTCATGCATCTCTCTCAACAATCTCTGAGTCTCCCCCATAATGGTTGCGAGCGTTTCTTCTAGATTGGGGGAAGACTCCTCGTCGTGATCCGAATTATCAGTCCATGGCACCAAGGTGTTAGAAAAATCCCCTGAGCTTTGGTGACTCGGTGAATGATTCCTACTTTGATAATTATAGGTCGCCATTTTCCCCAACAACCAAATGGCTTCGTCCACGTTTAGGTCGTAGAGACAGGGGGATCTATTTCCTTCTTCCACCCATATTCTAGTTGCGGCATGTAACCCATCGAGGAAATTGAGGAGTTGACTGTCCGTTGGGAAATGATGGTTTGGAAACCGGAGTAGCAAATCCTTGTATCGATCCCAAGCATAGTAAAATGGCTCGGAATCTCTTTAAAAGAATTGGATCAATACTTGTTGATCTAACATCATAGAGTACCCTGCAAGAGAAAACAAAAAAACAAAAACTATAAACAAAAATTATACACAAAAGAAATGCCTAAAGTAAAATTTGGTCATTTACTCACAATATCAATAATAACCAAATCCACCAATCCCCGGTAATAGCGCAAAAAACTTGGTAATGCGTAAATACGTCGCTACTTTCACTCGCAAGTATACGAGGTCAAGTTTTAGTATAGATTGGGAGAGTTAGAGTTATCGCGTCCACATGGATTGGTTTTTACTATTATTGAGTATCGCGTTTGTCATGACTTAACTTTATATAGGCGAAAATAAATGTGTTTAAAATTAATAATACTAATACTAAGTTAATTAATCTAATTAAATTAACTATACTAACATTACTATGAGATAATTTAGGGAAAGTATTGTCTAGGGATTAACTTTTGTTTACAAAAATGTATTTGGTCTCGTTTTAGCTTACGTTAACGGCGTTCGACTTATCCAACAATCTCAGTTCGTAAACTCTCCCGCTACCTCTCCCGAGTATAAGATGAGGGATATAACGCGACTTTGTATCAACGAAGAAGTTCTCCTCAATGTCTTAACAACCCTAGATCACGTGTGTCTCACCCTAACGTCATTGATTGCACACAATCCAACTCCTAACCGGGTCATTGGATCATTGCGTTGTGTTTACCCTATCAACAATCTCAGTTCCAAAACTCCACCGCCACCTCTCTTGAGTGTAAGACGGGGGAATGCATGAATTCAAGTCAACGAAGAAGTCTCCCTCAACGTCTTAACAACCCTAAGTCACGTGAGTCTTGCCCCAATGTCAGCGATTGGTGTTATGTTTACTTTAGTCCGAATCTGGGGTTACCTATCCTAAGTGTCAAACCCCGTATTCTCGATATATCAATCTAAGTATAATAAACACAACAATATGATAAACACAATCAAAATAACGAAGAACAACGGCAAACGAAACACAAGCTCAACAAAAAAATATTTTTATAAATTATATTAATCCCTAGACAAAAACCCGTTTAGCTCATGGCCATAGCCGGTTATACAATGAAAACTAAGCTAAACATGCTCAAACAACAATCCTAAGTTAAGAAATAAAATAAGGAACCAGAGAAACTTAGCCTAGTCCGAAGATTTATCGCTAAAAACGTTTCAAGATCGCTCCCCCTTCTTGGCAACGTGATCTTTTCCTTAGGATTTGAATGAGCACTCCCAAAACCTCTCTCTAAAATATACTAAGTCCTATAGAGCTCTAATTGTCTGAGGTAAGGAGAGGATGGGGGCGTAAATAGGAAAAATATCTAACAAAATATCTAAATCTGTATAGAGGTGACCGCCTAAGCGGTGGGATTCACCGCCTAGGTGGTGAGTAAGTTGGTTCATTGATCGCCTAGGCGGTGGAGTTGGCGGTGGATTCAGGACCATACTGCAGTTTTACCGCTGCAGTGGTGGATCTCACCATTGCGGCTGTGGATGTCCAGCAAGATTAGCACCTTCTCTGTATTTTCACCCCCGCGACAGTGGTCTAGACGCCGCGGCGATGGGCATCTTCTCAAAATTTTGTCTCCGAGCTTGTTTTTCCATTGTTCTTCCACCGTTCTCAATCTGATATCATCGTTTAGCATTCATTTTCATACTGTTTCACCCCCACATACCTGATTTAGTACAAAAAAAAAACACATTAAAATATATTAAAACATAATAAACGTACTAAAAAACTATCAATTTCGGTTTGGAAATATATAAATAATTTATACCTATCAATTGTCCAGTGGTGGACCCAAGTTTGTAAGGCATATATGGAATCCGCTTCTCGCCAGCCCCCTGCTCAGGTGGACACGGGTTATCGGGTTGGCCTAAGTATACAAAGGGTTTTTCCTCCATGTGCAAATTTGTTGTTGAATCCAGAATTGTTAGAAACTAGGATAATTGTCAGTGGCCTCTATTCTTTTGTTGCCTCCCTCATTATGCAGTTCGAGTTGAGGGATTTTTCAACGCTTCCAACAATGATGTTCTCTATCTCCGCGGCGGAACCTAGTTGAAAGTGGGAATAGGTTATCAAACATGACCAAATTTACGGAGGGGTATTTTGTTGTTTCATTCTTCCCAAGCATGACACGGGAAATCGGATGTCAACCAAAGGCCATTTCCATTTGATGAGTTTTCGAATTCAGGCTTGTTGAGGGCCTATTGTCGAGTCGGGAGCTAAGGCAGCCCTATAAAGCTAGTCCCAACATTAGTCGACGGTGGCTCCCTTCCCACGCGGAGCGTAGGGGATCTACAAGTCAGGGGATGAGACCGCATTATCGATTCAATCCGCTACTATGTCTCGACATGTATAGGTACTTGCAAATATTTTGAGTAAAACATGTCTTTATTAAGAAAAACATTGATTGCACATGCTATTGAAAATATTATTTTAGGTGCTCTACGTTCTATGGATTCTTCAACGGTCTTCCTTCTAGCGTTTTGAGTTCGTAGGTGCCTGGACCAATAACTTTAGTAACGCGGTAGGGTCCTTCCCAATTTAGTCCCAGCTTTCCATCTGCTCAGTGTCGTGTGGTAAAGGTAACTTTCTATAGCATAATATCACCTTCTTTGAATGAGCGTGCTCTGATGCGCTTATCGTGGTATTGGGTGTTGAATCCAACGTTTTGATGAACAATTAAGTATTGATATTTTTCTAGAACTTGTTAAAGTAAAATAAAAGTAGGAAAAAAATGAGACAGCTTAACAATTGTGTTAGCCTTTCCCTCTATTTATAATAGAATTTAAGAAACCATACAACAAACCCTAAACCGTACATAAAATCCTAAATAATATAGAAAATACATAAATACCTTTTAACACTTCTCCTCAAGCTGGAGTATTAAATATTGTACGCTCTTAGCTTATTAGAAATGTACTTTATCCTTAAACCTCCTAATGGTTTAGTAAATATATTAACTAACTGATCAACTGAGTTTACATGTTTAGTCTTAATCTACTTCTGCAAAAAAAAAATCTCGAATAAAGTAACAATCAACTTCAATGTGTTTTGTTCTCTCATGGAAGACTAGGTCGGATACAATATGAAGTGTTGCTTGATTATCAAATACCAAGTCCATTGGTGAAGAGTGTTCAAATCCAAGTTCTTCCAATAAATGTTTCAACGAAGTTAACTCACAAGTGGTATGGGTCATTGCCCTGTATTCGGATTCTGCACTTGACTGCGCTACTACCGTTTACTTTTTACTCTTCCAAAAGACAAGGTTACCACCAACAAACACACAATACCTAGTAGTAGACTTCCTATTCAAGGGTGATCTAGCCTAGCTTGCATCTATGTAGCCCTTTATGTGAGTATAACTGAAATTTTGATATAGCAAACTGATAGGTGTGATCCACCTATATATTTCCAAACTAGTTTTTGTTAGTTTTAGAGTATTTTTATAGTTTATTTTATTACGTTTTAATTAGTTTTTATTCTTTTTGTATAAATCAGGTGTGTGGGGCGAAAAGATAGAAACTGGAGCGAAAACGATGAGATCGAACCAAGAACGGTCGAAGAACGGTGGAAAAACGAGCAAGGCAGCAATATTCTGAAAGAATCCCACCGCCGCGGCATCCAGACCTCCGTCGCAGTGGTGAAAATGCAGAGAATGACTTATCCTTGTTGAACATCCACCGCCATGGTGTTGGAGATGCAAGATGTCAACCTAATCTACCGCCTTCTTCACCGCTGAGGCGATCAGCCAACCGACCTACTCACCACCACGGTGGTGGCCTCTACACAGATTTAAGATATTTTTTTTCAATATTTTACCCATTTAAACCCCTCTCCTCTCCCTTCCTATTGCTCTCTCCGTCCATTTAAGCCCCTTAGAATATATCTAAGGGTAGGTAGAGAAGATTTAGAGGGGGAGCTCACATCCCGAGGTGGAGGAAGACGGCGAAGCGATCGTTGAACGTTCTTAGAGGCTAAACTTCGGACGGGGCTAAGTTCTTCGATTTCTTCCCTTATTTCTTTAACTTAGGATTTTGTGAGCATGTTTAGCTCATGCTTTATTGTAAATACGGTTATGGCCTAGTTAAACGTGGATTGTATAGGGATTAACAATATATTTATAAATATGTGATTCATATGATTTTGGTGTTGCGTTTATGTTTGTTCTTCGTAGTTTGATTGTGTTTGCCGTATTGTTTGTTTATTATGCTTAGAATGATATTTGGAGAATATGGGGTTTGACACTTGGAAGAGGTAACCCTGAATTCGGATTAGGGTAAACAAACGCCACGATTCAATAACTCGAGAGGGAGTTGGATTGTAGGTAATCGATGACGTTAGGGAAAGACTCACGTGACCTAGGGTCCTTAAGACGTTGAAAGGGACTTCTTCGTTGACTCGAAATCATGTATTCCCACATCTTACACTCGGGAGAGGTGGCGGTGGAGTTTTAGAACTGAGATTGTCGATAGGGTAAACACATCGCGACGATCCAATAACCCAATCAGGAGTTGAATTGTGTGCAATCAATGATGTTAGGGCGAGACTCATGTGACCTAGGGTCATTAAGACGTTGAGAGAGACTTCTTCGTTGACGCGAAATCGCATTATATCCCTCGTCTTATACTCGGGAGAGGTGGTGGGAGAGTTTACGAATTGAGATTGTCAAATAGGTCAAACACCGTAAATGTAAGTCAATCAAGATCGAACATGTATTTGTAAACCAAGTTAATTCCTAGACAATTCTTTGCCTTAAAACATCTTATTATATTAATATAGATAATTTAGTTATATTAGTATTAGTATTAATTAGTTAAATTACATTTTTTATCGCCTAGATAAAGTTAGGTCATGATAAACAAGGTAATCGATAATAACAAACACCAATCTTTGTGGATACGATACCCGATCTTAATGATCACACTATACTAAAACTTTGATCTTGTACACTTACGAGTAGTCAATACGCGAGCGTGTAACAAACGCTACACCATACAAGTTTTTTGGCACTGTTGCTAGGGATTGGTAGTTTGTCAAATACAGTTTTTGGCGATCACCACCAAGTTTTTGGTAACGATTTCCGGGGATTGTGTTTTTTCGTTGTTATCGATATTATGAGTAAATGACCCAATTTTACTTTAGGCATTTCTTTTGTATATAGTTTTTGTTTTTTATGCAGGGTACTTGCCAATGTTAAATAGGCGAGTATTGATGCATTACTTTCAATGGGATTCCAAGCCATTTTATGGTGCGTGGCCACGCACATAAGCCGGTGAGGCGTGTCGTTGAAAGATCGAGCCAAACAAAACAAAACCTCGCCAAGCTTGAGGGTGTTCTGAAAATGTCAGGTTGACGACCATAAACCAAGTGCTTCTTGGGAGGCAACCCAAGGATAAATAAATTAAATCCGTCACAACTGAATTGATTTGGAGGCGAGATTCTCTCGCCTCCCAGGTACGTGTTCTAAACCCCCTTCGTCAGCATGCTTTAATTTAATATGTTGAGATTGATGATAGGGCCACTGTGAACACTATCCGTTTTAAGTTCGGAAGTGATGTGTAGTATTTAGTATGTTTTATGTTTTATTGTTTTCCCGTATTACATGTTTGTTTAGGTTAGAATGTGTTTATTTGTTGTTGTTGTGTGCATACTGAGTTTTGCGTTCATCTAGGCCGTTACCTGATGATGATATTACCCCTTGGTTGTTTTCGAAGTCAAGGGTAATACCCATGCATGTGTGTTCTGTGTGCTTGACTATGTTTTTTGGTAAAAAATATTGTACATCCTAATTTGCACGAGCGCATAGACTCAATGTATTTCTATTTAATTGATTTGAGGACGATTATTGGTTAGCCAAATTCATGACAAATTAAGGATTCTAGAACCTAATTGAGGGGAAGCTTGAGGCGAAATCCTAGGCGATGTAGTTCAAGAGACGTGATTTAGGCAGTCGTTTTGTCACTTGAGCCTTTTTAAGCTTACCTTGTTAAATGTTTATCCCTCGTTACCCTGTCGAAGCCTAAAATGACATTTCAATTTTGAATACATGAACAAAAACCCTATCCAGTTGATCTTTTTCCAAACCTATATCGCTAAATTAAAGGCACAATTTGAGTGAATCAAGTTAGCAGTTGCAAATGCTTCTTGATGTGAGCGGTTGGGTTTAGGGTGAGCTTCGGATTGGTTCGGTATTCGAGTACTCGTCATTTTTCTTTAGTTTTAACCACACCCGTGAAATAATATTAATCGAATAAGTTTGGGGGCGTGGTCCAATTAAAAAAAAAATTATGTTTCTTTTAACAAGTGAGTACGTCGGTCTAAAATGATTGTTAAGAATTATTTCCAATTTTGCTATGGGGGTTCAAGAGTGAATGTGCCAAGCGTTGAGCCTTGGGTAACGTTAAGTTAATGACGTTAACCCGGCTTCTATTCTGAAATACCCTTGGCCAAATATTCTAAAATCGAACCAAGTCCTTCTAATATTTATGAACTACTCAACCTACATTAGTGGAGAGTGGACCTCAATCAGGCATATGGAAATCCTAGTCCTATATGGTCTAAATCATGAATTTCGTTGGGGGATAATCCAATTCAGTCGTTGTATAGTTATATTATTGAGTCTTGCACAAACACATTTACAGGATCTAGAATGGCGTTTACCATTATTGCATGTCGAAAATCTAGAACATCACATGTGTGTTACCACTTGAACTCGATATGACTGGCGGTTGTTGAGGGAAAAATGATTAGGCCGTTAGAATAATTTAAAACTCGCATGTCGTTATGTTTAGATTGTTTTTAGGTTGTTTGTTATTTAATTCAGTTGTGTTTTTCATTTTCGTGTGTGTTTTTTGTTCGACGACTAGCAAAATTCCAAGTTTTGGGGTATTTGATAGGTGTGATCTACCTACATATTTCTAAACTGGTTTTTGTTAGTTTTAGAGTATTTTTATAGTTTATTTTATTACGTTTTAATTCATTTTTATTCTTTTTGTATAAATCAGGTGTCTGGGGCGAAAAAATAGAAAACTAGAGTGAAAATGATGAGATCAAACCAAGAACGATCGAAAAATGAGCAAGGGAATAATATTCAAAAAGAATCCCACCACCGCGGCGTCCAGACCTCCGTTGCGGCGATAAAAATGCAGAGAATGACTTATCCTTGCTGAACATCCACCACCGTAGCGCGATACCACTGCTGCAGTGTGATACCACCGCCGCGACGCTGGAGATGCAACATATCAACCTAATCTACCGCCTTCTTCACCATCGAGGCGATCAGCCAACTGACCTACTCATCGCCGTGGTAGTGAATCCCACCGTCGCAGCAGTGGCCTCTACATAGATTTAAGATATTTTTTAGATATTTTGCCTATTTAAACCCCTCTCCTCTCCCTTCTTCTTGCTCTCTTCGGCCATTTAAGGCCCTTAGAATATATCTAAGGGTAGCTACAGAAGTTTTAGAGGGGGATCTCACATCCCGAGATGGAGAAAGACGACGAAGCGATTGTTGAACGTTCTTAGTGGCTAAACTTTGAACGAGGCTAAGTTCTCCGATTTCTTCCCAAATTTCTTTAACTTAGGATTTTGTGAGAATGTTTAGATCGTGCTTTATTTTAAATATGGTTATGGCCTAGTTAAACGTGGATTGTATAGGGATTAACAATATATTTATAAATATGTGATTCGTATGATTTCGGTGTTGCGTTTATGTTTGTTTTTCATAGTTTGTGCTTTCCGTATTGTTTGTTTATTATACTTAGAATGATATTCGGAGAATACGGGATTTGACACTCAAAATAGGTAACCCCGGATTCAGACTAGGGTAAACAAATGCCACGATTCAATAACCCGAGAGGGAGTTGGATTGTGGGCAATCGATGACGTTAGGGCAAGACTCACGTGACCTAGGGTCGTTAAGATGCTGAGAGGGACTTCTTCATTGACCCGAAGTCATGTATTCCCCCGTCTTACACTCGGGAGAGGTGGCAGTGGAGTTTTAGAACTGAGATTGTCGATAGGGTAAACACAACGTGACGATCTAATAACCCGGACGAGAATTGGATTGTGTGCAATCAATGACGTTGGGGCAAGCCTCACGTGACCTAGGGTCATTAAGATATTGAGGGGGACTTATTCATTGACACAAAGTCACGTTATATCCCTCATCTCACACTCGGCAGAGGTGGCAGGAGAGTTTACGAACTGAGATTGTCAAATAGGTCGAACACCGTTAACGTAAGTCAATCGAGATCAAACACGTACATGTAAACCAAGTTAATCCTTAGACAATTCTTTGCCCTAAAATATCTCATTATATTAGTATAGATAATTTAGTTATATTAGTATTAGTATTAATTAGTTAAATTATATTTTTTATAGCCTAGATAAAGTTAGGTCATGATAAACACGGTAATCATTAATAACGAACACCAATCCTTGTGGATACGATACCCGATCTTAACGATCACACTATACTAAATCTTTGACCTCGCACACTTGTGAGTAGTTAATATGCGAGCGTGTAACAAGTATTATGCCGTACACAAACCACAACCTGGAGCACCTTTCAGATATCGGAGAATACGGATCACTGCATCCTAGTGACAAGTCATTGGACGATCCAAGAACTGACTAATAATACTAACAGCTAAAGAGATATTTATCCTAGTAACTGTCAAGTAGTTCACCTTCCCAACTAACCATCTATATTTCGTTGAATTTGCCAGTGGTACACCCTGATCTGGCAATAATTTTGGTATTTAGATCCATAGACGAGTCAATCGGTTTCGCTCCTAGCATTCCTGTTTCTCGCTTAATAGGTCAAGGACATAATTTCTCTGAGACAGGTAAATTCCTTGACTTGATCGAGCAACTTCAATCCTCAATAAATACTTTAGGTGACCCAAATCTTTAGTTTGAAACTTATTATGTAAAAATATTTTCAGTTCTTGAATACTATTGTGGTCATCCCTAGTAATCACAGTGTCATCCACATACACAATCAACAATATTCTCTTGATTTTACTATGCCTGAGAAGACGGAATGATCGATTCCACAACACTGAAGACCAAATTCAGTAATCACTTTACTAAATCTTCCAAACCATGCTCGAGGAGACTGCTAGGGGCCAAAATAGATTTCTTCAAACGACATACCAAACTAGACTTCCCCTGAGAAACAAACCCAAGAGGTTGCTCCATATATACTTCCTTAGTTAGATCACCAATTAAGAAAGTATTCTTGATATCGAGCTGATGCAATGGCCAATGAAAAGTGGCAGCCAGATAAATGAACAAGAGAGCAGAAGAGAGCTTAGGAACGTGAGAAAAGGTCTTAGAGTAATCAAGACCATATACTTGACTACAAACATGACATCACCAATTCCCAAATAACCAAATGAATGACAATATACACCCACCGTATAATACAAACATTTATTATGGGGGACACATCCGTCCCGAAATTTTACTAACAAAAAGTATTTATCCATGAGCCTTTTATAGGTTCGCCTTTGCCAGCTTCTCTCAAACGCCTATATGACTTCATCACGTAGCTCTACCTAATGCCAGTAGGGGACCGACTCCTAGCTATTGTACCTGCGAGTGTACTGCCTTCTTAGTAAAATATTTTTTTTATAGTAATAATGGTTTATTCTGCAACATCTAAATGGATCAAGCTTAAATATGTAAACATTACGTAGCTCGCAAAAGTTGTCATAATATAAGTAGTGAGAATAAAGCACTATATATAAGTTCCATGCAAAATCATTTAGTATACGAATCATGCCAATCACCAGAATAAATAATAAATTACCCAGTATAAGCAAAATACCACATCTCAAACACATACACACACTGGCCAGCCCTAGTGATCGTTTTAACCTCACGATCGGGAGTTTGCAACGGTACCGTACCATCTGTAGGATATGCCTTCCTACGAACACCCATCACTCCGCCGAAACGGATAATCACTGCGCAGTATGAACGTCTAACATCACTCTGCCGAAGCAAATAAACATCACTCCACCGAAGTGGATAACATCACTTCGCCAAAGCGGATCATATCACTCTGCCTAAGCAGATAAATACCATAGCATTGTCAAATAAATAACATCATCAACAATCCACAAACTAATATTATCGTCTAATCAATATCAGCGAATCTCAATCATTACTCTCTATTTCCAAAACTGATTTTTAATCCAAAATCATATATTTCTTTTACTTTAAAAAAAACGTCTGATTTTTTTACCAAATCCATTTTTCCACTCTCTTTTTAAACTATCGAATCCAATGAAAATCATCATTAACTTTCTTTCGAAAACTATTGTAATCTCACGAAAATCCATTTTTACTCACTCATCCTAAACCCTGCTTGATCCATATCGTCTTATAAAATCATTTAGTCTCCGTACAGCCATTTTATATGAAAATAATTTGGCAAGAAGACAGTACACTCACCACGTGGTCCGTTCTCAAAAGCTTTTACTGACTACTCTCTACCGAAACTCCGGTGTCTGCAAACCTAATAGTAATAGGGTCTAAATTAATATCGTATTTAAAATAACCTAATTAGATAAATGCAGGTCCTAATTTTCCGTAATTTCCCCATTCCCCACATTTCATTACAAAAATTATTATTCGTTTAATTTCGCTCTATTAAGTTTACTGTACTAGTTTTATTCAAATTAGCGATTATAAAAAAATGTTATCACGATCACGACAATTACTATTATGAATGCGAAAAATCTTAATGCTTAACAATTTAATTTAATCGATAATAGTATCCGATAAAAATGTTACCTGTTTCGAAACGTTCACTGGCCCCGGGATGAATTTTGAATTTTATTGGGGTCGTTTTTGTAATTTCTCTTTTTTTTTTTTTCCTTTTTTTTTTCTTTTTTTTTTCTTCCTTTTTTTTTTTTTTTTTTTTTTTTTTTTTTCTGTTTTGTTTCAGTTCGGAGCATTCCGCCGGACCACCTCCACGCCGGCCGAGCTCCCACTCCTCCCGCCAATCTTCACCGTCAACGTTCATGCACACGCACACTCAACGCCGGATACATCCCATACCCACACATGCGCAGTCGCCGGAGGAATGACGATGAACTCACCAATGGCGGCAATCGTACCCATCACCGCCGATCCCCTCTCTCTCTTCTCTCCTTGCCAACTCTGGCGACCACCACCCATATAGCTCACCGACGATCACCCCACTCACATATACTTTGAATCCGAACACCCACGTGCACACACACACCCCCGTAACCAGAACACACTGCCTCGCTGGAGAACCCTCCACCGTCAACAATCCCGAGCAGCAACCCTTCACATCTGAACACAGCAACTATAATGAAACCCACAATCGCCGGTTGCTCAGACAAAATCCCTTCCTGCCGTCGATCACGAACCCTCCTCCAATCCTCCCTCTCTCTCTCTAGATTTTTCTGAAATTCCTTCGGATTTCGTCCCTTTTTAGATCTTCACTCATGATGTTGGTATTTATATGCATGAACTAAGTGGGTGGAGATTTGATCTAGTCTCGCCACGTCGCCGGTCTCACTCGTCTCTCTGCTTTGGTTCAGTTCGGCCAGCAAGCACAATATAATATGTGTTTTTTTTAAAAAAAAAAAAACTTTTGTTTTATTACCCTTTTCTCCCCTAACTCCTTTACATCCTTATTTTAGCCCAATGTACTATTCACCATTTCCTTAAATCGCAATTTGAACCCTCAAAATTTTTTTGTTTATATTTTAAGTGACAATTTGAAATCCCAAAGTTTAGAATAAATATTTCTATATTTTCAATTTGACCCTTAGACTTTTTATTTGAATTTTTAATTGTCCTAGTTCCACCCCGAATTTTTCCCAATTACTCTAAAATACAACTGAAATGATGTACATGGTACGATTAAGGTCTTACAACTCTTCCCTCCTAAAAGAAATTTCGTCCCGAAATTTTATTACCTTAGTCGAATAAATGCGGGCATCTGTTCCTCATCTCGTCTTCTCGCTCTTATGTCGCATTTTCCACTGCATGATTGCGCCATAACACCTTGACTAACATAATTGTTTTCGTTCGCACACCTGATCTTTACAACTTAGGATTTGAACTGGCTCTTCCCCGTAGGTCAAATGTGTTTCCAACTTGAGCGGCTGCGAAATCAACACATGAGAAGGGTCTGGCACATATTTCCAGAGCATCGATTCATAGAGATCGTCGTGTAGTCAAGATAATTCTGGCGGTAACGCAAGTCCATACGCTGTTGTGCCCACCCGATCTAAAATTCCATATGGTCCGATGTACCTTGGACTAAACTTCATTTTCCTTCTGAACCTCATTAACTTCCGTCAGGATACTAATACATCAAAGTCGCATCACAAAGTTATACTCGTCTCATGTGATTCTAGAACCACTGTTTCCTATATATGGTCTCGTTATCCCAAATCGCCCAAAATTTACAACCAACAACTTTTCGTCAAATCATAACGATCCAACAAACAAGGTGCACTTGGTCGGTTACACTTAACATGGATAACTCACTGTCAAAGGATCTCATGTTCCTAACTGCTTCCACTGCACTACTCTGATAAAATCAAAATCAGTAATAACACTATATGCTGAAAATATTTCAGTACGGTGAGTCTATTTCAACTTGTCGTAACCAGCACTCATCCATTTCATCCGACATTTTCTAGTCGCCTGTTGCCACAATATTTTCCATTCAACATTTAACCTAATAATAATTGTCACCTATCTCATAAGCACATATAACTCAACTATCATTAACCTCGATACCTATCTCAACTCTTTAATACTCATATCGATATCTTTCATAATACCTAAATATAACCAATTCTCCTAACTACAACTCAATTATATCAAACAAATAATCCCTAAGAATTCCTTTCATGCCTCCACATTTTACCAAGTCCCTCACATGGTCACGTGCTTCAAGTTCGTTTCCACCTGCCTAACATGCTTCAAACAGATATCCACGTATGTATACGACCCGAAGGACAAAGGTACACCCCCGTCACAACGAAATTGTTACATTCTAATAATTACTAGCTACTAACTATAAAATATTATATCATGTATACATATCAGCTCAAGGATATTTTAAATTCTCCTTGTCCCCGTAACATCTCAATAACTTCTAATTTCCAGTAAAAAGTAGTCACATCGAGCTATTTTTAAATCCCGCCGAAGTTTCGTTTTCCTATCTCAGTTCAGTCTATCAGATCGGAATCCTGTATCCTTTTCATATAACACTTTATGCGATGCCACCACGATTGACGACAAGATAGTTATTAGCATAAACAGATTTTATTAACATTGCTCAATCATCCCCCTTACCAGAAACTGCCACGACACAACCCCTCAACATATTTTCCAACACTTGAATCGTATTTCCTGATAAACCATTGATCCATGACTGGAACAATGTATCAACTTCCGCTTGGGCAACTAAAGGAGTATGGAATTTTAACCCGCATGTTCAAATAACTATCAGTTCCTAACACTACAGTTTCCCTCCACGGATTGTTCATACACTGACGACTTATTTTACTTTGATAACAATTATTGTCCAGATCACCATATGGCGACAACACCTATGATTTCAAAATTCTAGTTCCAAGATTTTGAATACCCAATTAATAAAATTCCTAGAATTACTAGTCCTTATCCCTTTTAATTTTTAAAAGAATATCTTGTCCCAACTTAATTTTAATGTTTGCATTAAATTGGTGCATCACGCAATCAAACAATCCTATCAATATCTATACATATATTGGACATGCGCATTAGGGAAACACTCCTCCAACTACTCTCCTTTTGCTTTTCTAGTATAGGTCAAGGCTACCATAGCCCACCTAGAGATTTCGTTACTTCTCGACCTTAACTTGACTAACAAATCACCGAATAATGAATGCCGTGATTTCCCATTTCCATTCCAACCTACTAATCATACTCACGCCATTACAGTATAGTTAATATTACTAGGGTATTGCATATCTTATTTTATGCACTTCTTTTTAAGGTCTCATCTGTAAATTGGCATTATCAACCCTACACATTTTAATTCAAATTCCTAAACTTCATTATTCCTTCAAACACGCCAATCAGCTCCACCGTCAATATCCACTGCCTTGCTAAACCTTCTTAGCTGGACATTCGACCTTTACATGTCTACACCACGGTAAAAATCAATACCGAACAGCATTACCATCTGACTAACCGCCCACTAAACTTACAAGGGCCTTAACTTAACCCATAAGTTAATATGAACAATCAACTCACCAATTTTTTTACTCGAAATACTTGCTAAAGTCAGCACTGTGACCATCATCATTCCCTTCCACTCTAAACGTTTCCAATTGGACATCTACTTCTGCACTTCTACCCTACAATCGATAAATATCAACTTCATATTTATAAGCTTAATTAGAGTGGTCATCCGACCAATTGCCTAATAGGCTTACAAAGATCTCCACTTGACACATACATTAGTAAACGTTAGGACGAATACGATCTTTACTAGTTCCAAAAAGTTTCGAATTCCAGTCACATGTTTTCGGCCTTTTCCATATTCCACCAATCCACCACTTCGACTTCCTTTGGATTCACTTGAATGCTATGCCTTAAGAGCACTAGTCGTATTTACTACACTAGTCACTGTCTTAGTAACACATTCAGGAGATGTTCAACATGCTCTTCTCTACTTTCGACCAGATCACCGTTTACCACGTCACAGTCTCTACTCTTCGATTACAAATACCCTACTCAAAAATCTGACACCCTATTTGTTGTAATCGATTTAACAACCTATCCATTCTAACTTTTACGTTACCAACACCGGATCTTTATGGAAACACACACCAGGTCTACATAAATCATTAGTTGATATTCTAATTTATTGTGACGACTTCTTCTTCTATCAAAACTTCCTAAACCGCAAACAAACTTACTCTGATTCCCAATATCCAACAATTAATTTATTTTTATTTTATTATTATTATTATTATTATTTTAATACACCACTCCAAATTATTCAAATTCAACTAAATGCAATCAATCATCGACTTAAATTAATCCACTCAATTTTTCCCTATCCCACAGCAATCACTCTTAAAGTCCCAAGATTATAATTTCAAATCTCAATTTCCCACATTCATTAACACCAGTATACTTAACCAACTTATGTGCCGAACGTTCACCTCCTTATCATTATGGAACTTATTTAACAACAACCACAATTACTAATCACGCTTACAAGCACCCTGTCCCTTCTTAAAACTACATAGGGAAAATCCCTAGCTATTTCAATATCCACTGCCGAAACTTGTTTGAACAGCATCTGCGTACTGACTTGTGATATCCTTTCTTTAACATTTTTCTAACCTCCTAAACCCACTATCAAACTAACTGAGGTACTAGATATACCTTCCCAACATTACATACTTTTATTCATCCCAAATTTGACTCCACCTGCAACTCTATATTACTCATTCCAATGGATTATATCTACACATACCTACTATCCTCTTAGATCCACAATCCTCGGCTACTTCTTATATCATTTTCTATTACCTTGCTACATGCCACAACTGTTACTTCGTCTATTAATCAATCTAAAAAGTGCTAACAAATTATATTCTTATCTAGTAATGTCACAGTTTCTTTTCAGATTGCATAGAAAGCGATTTTACCCTCTTTGAATGTGATTTCTTATTTCGACTTAAGTGTATTCTGCTATATCATCTAGTATATTGATAACGACGTAATTTGTTGTTTGTCTAACTTAGTCTTCTTATCTTGTGAAAGACATCCCTCCTAGCAATATCACCACGTGGTCATATCGTTGCTTGCCAAAAAGACAACCCTCCATGCACCCTGCCAATGCACAAACTAATGAAATTAAAGACCTAACACTCACATACCAAGCTCACCTATTGACACCCTATCTCATGTCCCCTACTGACTAGACGACTGACACGTCCTCCTATTTCATAGTCTTTTACCGACACATTTCCTGACAAGTCTACAGAACCTATTACCTAGGCTCTGATACCAAAATTGTCACAATCCGTCCCAGACACCCGTCATCCCGAGGCTGGCGTGACTACAACATAACATCACCAATTCCCAAATAACCAAATGAATGACAATATACACCCACCGTATAATACAAACATCTATTACGGGGGACACACCCGTCCCAAAATTTTACTAACAAAAAGTATTTATCTATGAACCTTTTATAGGTTCGCCTTTGCCAGCTTCTCTCAAACGCCTATATGACTTCATCACGTAACTCTACCTAGTGCCAGTAGGGGACCGACTCCTAGCCGTTGCACTTGCGAGTGTACTGTCTTCTTAGTAAAACATTTTTTTATAGTAATAATGGTTTATTCTGCAACATCTAACTGGATCAAGCTTAAATATGTAAACATTACGTAGTGAGAATAAAGCACTATATATAAGTTCCATGCAAAATCATTTAGTATACGAATCATGCTAATCACCAGAATAAATAATAAATTACCCAATATAAGCAAAATACCACATCTCAAAACATCATCTCAAACACACACACACGCTGACCAGCCCTAGTGATCGTTTTAACCTCACGATTGGGAGTTTACAATGGTACCGTACCATCCGTAGGATATGCCTTCCTACGAACACCCATAACTCCGCCGAAGCGGATAATCACTGCGCAGTATAAACGTCTAACATCACTCTGCCGAAGCAGATAAACATCACTTCGCCGAAGCGGATAACATCACTCCGCCGAAGCGGATCACATCACTCTGCCTAAGCAAATAAATACCATAGCATTGTCAAATAAATAACATCATCAACAATCCACAAACCAATATTATCGTCTAATCAATATCGGCAAATCTCAATCATTACTCTCTATTTCCAAAACTGATTTTTAATCCAAAATCGTATATTTGTTTTACTTTAAAAAAAAAAAGTCTGATTTCTTTACCAAAACCATTTTTCCACTCTCTTTTTAAACTACCGAATCCAATGAAAATCATCCTTAACTTTCTTTCGAAAACTATTGTAATCTCACGAAAATCTATTTTTTCTCACTCATCCTAAACCCTGCTTGATCCATATCGTCTTATAAAATCATTTAGTCTCCGTACGGCCATTTTATATGAAAATAATTTGGCAAGAAGATAGTATACTTACCTCGTGGTCCGTTCTCAAAAGCTTTTACTGACTACTCTCTACCGAAACTCCGGTGCCTGCAAACCTAATAGTAATAGGGCCTAAATTAATATCGTATTTAAAATAACCTAATTAGATAAATGCAGGTCCTAATTTTCCGTAATTTCCCCATTCCCCACATTTCATTACAAAAATTATTATTCGTTTAATTTCGCTCTATTAAGTTTACTGTACTAGTTTTATTCAAATTAGCAATTATCAAAAAAATGTTATCACGATCACGAAAATTACTATTATGAATGCAAAAAATCTTAATGCTTAACAATTTAATTTAATCGATAATAGTATCCGATAAAAATGTTACCTGTTCCGAAACGTTCACTGGCCCGGGATGAATTTCGAATTTTATTGGGGTTGTTTTTGTAATTTCTCTTTTTTTTTTTTTTTTTTTTTTTTTTCAGTTCGGAGCATTCCGCCGGACCACCTCCACGCCGGCCGAGCTCCCACTCCTTCCGCCAATCTTCACCATCAATGTTCATGCACACGCACACTCAACACCGGATACATCCCATGCCCACACAGGCGCAGTCGCCGAAGGAACGACGATGAACTCACCAACGGCGGCAATCGTACCCGTCACCGCCGATCCTCTCTCTCTCTTCTCTCCTTGCCAACTCCGGCGACCACCACCCATATAGCTCACCGACAATCACCCCACTCACATGTACGTTGAATCCAAACACCCACGTGCACACACACATACGCCCGTAACCGGAACACACTGCCTCGCAGGAGAACCCTCTACCGTTAGCGATCCCGAGCAGCAACCCTTCACATCTGAACACAATAACTATAATTACACCCATAATCGTCGGCTGCTCAAACAAAATCCCTTCCTGCTGTCGATCACGAACCCTCCTCCGATCCTTCCTCTCTCTCTCTAGATTTTTCTGAAATTCCTTCGAATTTCGTCCCTTTTTAGATCTTCACTCATAATGTTGGTATTTATATGTATGAACTAAGTGGGTGGAGGTTTGATCTAGTCTTGCCACGTCGCCGGTCTCACTCGTCTCTCTGCTTTGGTTCAGTTCGGCCGGCAAGCACAGTATAATATGTGTTTTTTTTAAAAAAAAAAAAAACTTTTGTTTTATTACCCTTTTCTCCCCCCTAACTCCTTTACATCCTTATTTTAGCCCAATGTACTATTCACCATTTTCTTAAATCGCAATTTGAACCCTCAATTTTTTTTTTTTTTATAATTTAAGTAACAATTTGAAATCCCAAAGTTTAGAATAAATATTTCTATATTTTCAATTTGACCCCTAGACTTTTTATTTGAATTTTTAATTGTCCTAGTTTCACCCCGAATTTTTCTCAATTACTCTAAAATACAACTGAAATAATGTACATGCTAAGATTAAGGTCTTACAATATTCCTCGTCATAAATGTCCTTGGCTGCCTAAGATTTTGGAATAGTACGATTATTTTGATTAGATGTCACTGCATTGGCGAATTTGATGGACGATCAACTAAATCCCAACATGTTTCTCTGGTATGATTTTTCTTTCCATAGAAGTAGCATTGACGATGTAAGCCATGACCACGACCACTACGTTCACCCCGAGAGCCAGCACCACGACCACCATGAGAGGAACTACCACTGGGTGGATCACCAGATCTCAAGTAGGAATCTGAGTACCAAACGCCAAATGCTCAGATGGTATAAACAAACTTGAGCCAGAAACATTATCCTTGGTAATGATACACAAGACGCGAGAATATATTTCTATGATAGTGGGGAGAGTAGCACTGGAAATTATCTGAGATCGGACCGTTTTAAATTCTAGGTATAATCTAGCTAAGAGTTTCATGACCACCATCTACTCACATTGCTTTTGCATTTCTTTTAGATCGATAGTCAACGGTATAATAATATTTAACTCCTCATAAAGGTTGTTGAATGTGGCAAGATATCTATAATGGATTGCATGCCTGATAAGTGTGATCTACCTACATATTTTCAAACCAGTTTTGTTAGTTTTAGAGTAGTTTTTATATTTATTTTATTATATTTTAATTAGTTTTTATACTTTTTGTATAAATCAGGTGTGTGAGGTGAAAATATAGGAAACTGGAGCATAAACGATGAGATCGAACCAAAAACGGTAGAAAAACAAGGTCGAGGGAAATATTCTGAAAGAAACCCATCGCCGCAGTGTCCAGACCTCCACCGCGGTGGTGAAAATGTGGAGAGTGACTTATTCTTGCTGAACATCCACCGCCGCGATGCTGAGATCCACCGTCATGGTGGTGAAAATGTAGGATGTCACCAAGTCCACTGCATTTTTCACTGCCGAGGTGATTAGCCAACCGACCTACTCACCATCGCGACGGCAAATCCTACTGCCGCGACGTTGGCCTCTGCAGCATATTAGTTTTTTTTTATAGAAATTTTGCCTCTTTAAACCCCTCTCCTCTCCCTTCCTCTTCCCATCTCCGACCATTTGAGCCCCTTAGAATATATCTAAGGGTAGATAGAGAAGTTTTAGAAGGGGAGATCACATCCTGAAGAGGAGGAAGACGGCGAAGCGATCGTTGAACAGTTCTTAGCGGCTAAACTTCAGACGAGGCTAAGTTTTTCGATTTCTTCCCTTATTTATTTAACTTAGGATTTTGTGAGCATGTTTATCTCATGCTTTTTGGTAAATGCGGTTATGGCCGTTAGTTAAACATGGATTGTATAGGGATTAACAATATATTTATAAATATGTGTTTTGAATGATTTCGGTATTGCGTTTATGTTTGTTCTTTGAAGTTTGATTGTGTTTATCATATTGTTATGTTTATTATACTTAGATATATCGAGAATACGGGGTTTGACACTTAGGAGAGGTAACCCCGGATTCGGACAAAAGTAAACATAACGCCAATCAATGACGTTGGGGCAAGACTCACGTGACCTAGGGTCGTTAAGACATTGAGGGGGACTTCTTCGTTGACTCGAAGTCATGTATTCCTCCATCTTACACTCGGGAGAGGTGGAGGGAGAGTTTACGAACTGAGATTGTCGATAGGGTAAATACAACGTGACAATCCAAAGACCCGGTCGGGAGTTAGATTGTGTGCAATCAATGACATTGGGGCGAGACTCACGTGACCTAGGGTCATTAAGACGTTAAGGGGGACTTTTTTGTTGACACGAAGCCGCGTTTTATCCCCCGTCTTACACTCGGGAGAGGTGGCGGGGGAGTTTATGAATTAAGATTGTCAAATAGGTCGAACACCGTAAACATAAGTCAATCGATATCGAACACGTATTTGTAAACCGAGTTAATCCCTAGACAATTCTTTCTCCTAAAACATCTCATTATATTAGTATAGATAATTTAGGTTATATTAGTATTAGTATTAATTAGTTAAATTATATTTTTTATCGCCTAGATAAAGTTAGGTCATGATAAATATGGTACTCGATAATAACGACAACCAATCCCTATGGATACGATACCCAATCTTAAACGATCACACTATACTAAAACTTTGACCTCGTACACTTGCGAGTAGTCAGTACGCAAGCGTGTAACAAGCGCTTCACCGTATAGTGCCTTACTGAAGTTGAAAGTACTCGACCGATAGATCATACATCCTTGAAAGATTACTAAAATATAACACGCGAAGATATTCCCATATCTCTTTACACGTATCTAAATAAGTACAAAGATCAGTAACCTGAGGTCCTATCAAATTCCACAATGATATTACAATCTACGCAACATCTTCAATCCATTTCTTATACTTCTTATCATCTTCTGTCAGGGTAGATTCTGTGAGATGACGATATTTTGCTTGTCCAGTAACAACTGTTTTTATAGCTTTAGACCAATTTAAACAATTGGTTCCGTTTAACTTGCGGGTTGTTAACAGTTGGGGTATAGCCATCGACATAGTGCCCGATAATACAGAAACTAACAAATACAAAACAACTTGATAAGGGAAACAAACCAACAACACAAACAAGTGTAGAACTTAAATAATTGGAAGCAGCTTAACCATAGACTTACTAACGTTTAGCCAAAGAAGGAGCACCGTCAGATCTGGACAGAGGCAACAGCAGCTAGAGAAATCTAGGGTTTTGAAACCCTAGCAATTGTTTCGAAACAAAGGCAGCAGTGGATAAATATGTGAATCGCAAATATGGCAGCGAACTTTGGAATGAGTGGCGATTTGAAGTTACGGTAGAACAATACTGCGAAGTACTGGTCGATGACGATGAAGATCAGAATGGTAGTGGTGAGCGTTGATATGATCGGGAGAATACCGGTGAATGTGGTTTTGGCTTGAACAGTAGCGATTAGGGTTGAACAGCAATGGCAAAGGTAGTTGATTAGCCTAATTGGCGATGGCGAAGGTCAAAATGGACTGGTAAGTTGGTATCTGGCCTGAACGGTGCTGGATCTGAGTGGTAAGTCGGCGACGGAGAGTTAGGGTTTTGGCAACAGCTTTAGGGTTTTTTTTTTTTTTGAAAACGAAACAGAAGGAAAGAACGGGAAAAAATAAAAACAAATTATAAACAAATGAAATAGTAGAACTATGAAATTAATTTTTCATTGTACCTGCTTTTGATACCATGTTAAAGTAAAAGAAGAGTAGAAAAAGAATGAGACGACTTAACAATTGTGTTAGCCTCTCCCTCTATTTATAAGAGAAATTAAGAAACCATACAACAAACCCTAAACCGTATAGGAAACCATAAATAATATTGGAAAGACAAAAATACCTTTTAACAGAACTAATAGTTTTATCGAGTGTTTTAGATTTATAGTTACAATAATGTGATTAAGAAGAAGACCTTATGAAGAAAAAAGAAAAAAAAAACATAAAGGGTGCAAGATGGATGTAAAAAAGATGTGAAAAGTTTTCAATACCTTAAAAAAAATAGGTGAAAACAACTCTTTACTTATGCACTCTTAAAGTAACCTGAATTAGGATCACACACTATACTTAAAATAAGTTAATTCTATGTGTGTCGACATGATAAGAAGTGATAAGTTTAAGATCCTAAAATGAGATATTATATGTGCTCCTTATGTGAAATGAATTTGATAATTCACCTAATTGGAAAATATATTTTAAAGTATAAAAAGTTAAGTTTTTTGGGTCAATTTGATCAACCGAGAAAAACAGTTGGTCAACTGAATCAAATAGTGAGTTTTGGAGTTAAAACGAGCGGCCACTGATCCATTCGGTTTACCGAATAAAATTAGTCGATCATCCATTTGAAATAGTAATTGAATTGGCTAAGGAAATGAGCACACAATCGGTTAACCGAATAAAAAGGGTCAGTCAACTGTTTGAGTCAGTAGATGAATTGGTAGAAAATGGATCACACAGATCCAATTAGTCAATCGATTAGGTGTGGTCGGTCAATCGACTGGTTTTGTGCCAATAGTTATATTGGGAGCAGGACAGGTCAGTCAATCGACCAGTAGGAATCGGTAAACCAACTCATTCAGTTAGGATTTCAAATGATTTGGTCTCTTGGTAAAAAACTATTTGTTTTTATGATTTCAAGAGAGTGATTTGGGGGATTTGAGTTTAATTGAGTTATTAACAACCTATTATGTTATCCCTATTGATATGGTTCATATATTTTGAGATTCTCCTAATTTAAATGGTTTAATACTTCCAATTTCTATTGTTTTAAATTGAGAATAGTTTTATGGACTTAAATGAGAGAATTAAAACTCATTTTAAGTGAAATACACCTAAAATGAAAAGTAATCATATATAGGGTCTTAGAGTGTCATTTTATGGGATATCTTTGAAAAACTAGTCATGGGAGAGCTAGTTGTTGGTTTATTAATATAGATCTGCGGGAATATAGTAAAATACATCAAGAATAATCAGTTTTAGATTTTATAAGGGTAAGATTTACGCTGCGATTTTTACGACAAATTCTATTCAAGTTCTTGATCTAAAAGCGCTAATTGTTTGGCATCACTGTGCGCGCGAATTTAATCACTCACGTATGACTACTCGCAAGTATATGAGGTAAAGTTTTAGTAAAGGTGGGGAGAGTTAGGGCTATTGTGTCCATAGGGATTAGTTGAGATTATTATTGATTACCACGTTTATCATGACCTAACTTTATCTAGGCGAAAATAAATGTGATTTTTTTTTTTTTATATTAAACTAAACTAATTAACTAAATTATCTATACTAATATAATGAGATATTTTCGGGGAAAGAATTGTCCAGGGATTAATGTTGTTTACAAATACGTGTTCGATCTCGTTTAACTTACGTTAATGGTGTTCGGGTATCCGACAATATCAGTTTGTAAACTCACTCGCCACCTCTCCCAAGTGTAAGATGAGTGAATACATGACTTTGAGTTAACGAAGAAGTCTCCCTCAACGTCTTAACGACGCTAGGTCACATGAGTCTCACCCCAAAGTCTTGATTGCACACTTTCTAACGCCCTCCCGAGTCATTAGATTATCGTGTTGTATTTACCTTAGTCCGAATCTGGGGTTACCTCTCCCGAGTGTTAAACCCCGCATTCTCTAATTATCTAAACAAGCATAATATCATAGAATAACAGTAAACACAATCAAAATTATTATAAAACACACATTAACAAAACACCGAAATCAAAATAACCACATATTTATAAATGTATTGTTAATCCCTAAACAATACACGTTTAGCTAGTGGCCATAACCATATTTACAATAAGAATGAGCTAAACATGCTCAACAAATGCCTAAGTTTAAGAAATAAAAGAGAAAATGAAAGAACTTATCCTAGTCCAAAGACTATGTCGTAGAACGATCGCTTCCTTCAACTTTGACTTCTTCGGATTGTGAGCTCTACCTAAAAAATACTCTAATCTCCACCCTAAATATGTTCTAAGTGTTGTAGGGGTGTTGGAGATCCAAGTGCCCGAAAATGGAGAGAGGGGAGGGGATTAAATAGCAAAAATATCCTAAAAGTATCTAAAAATATCAAAACAGCTGTGCAGAGTCACCGCCTAGGCGGTGGGTATGTCGGTTAAGCCACGGCCTAGGCGGTGAAGTCAGCGATAGAATCAGGGACCATCATGTTCTTTCACCGCCTAGGCAGTGGGATGTCAATATCAATTTGGTCTATCCTGCATATTGACCGCCGTGGCGGTGAGCCAGTTTTCCGAATTATGCCTCTATGCTTGTTTTCACACCGTTCTTCCACCGTTCTTGGTCTGATTTGATCGTTTATAATCTGTTTTCATGCCTTTTCACCCCCACACACCTGATTTAATACAAAAAGAATAAAAACTAATTAAAACATAATAAAATACTATAAAAGCGCTCGAAAACTAACTTAGTTCGGTTTGGAAATAGATAGGTAGATAACACCTATCAAATACCCCCAAACTTGAAATTTTTCTAGTCCTCAAGCAAAACACTCATGAAATAACAGAAAATATGACAACTAAAAACTAAAAATGAAAAGTATGAAAAAGAAATATGTGCAAGTTTTGAGTATCATCTATCGGCCAAATGAATTATCCCTCTCGGCTCCCAATCCTATCGAGTTTAAGCATAAAATACACCATATGGTGTTCTAGAATTTCAACATCTCAATGATAGTAAATGCCATTCTAGATCCCACTAATGTGTGTGTGTTTAAAACTCAACGATACAACTATCCGTTGATTTGATGGAATTATCCCTCAATATAGTTCATGACTAAAACCTTTAAGGTATAGGGAATCCATAAGCCTGACCCAGGTTCTATTCTCCACTAATGTAGGCTCGGAGGTTCAAAAATATCTTTAGGTCTTGGTTCGGTTTTAAAAAAATGACCAAGGGTATATTGAAAATAGAAATCAAGTTAACGACGTTAACTTGACGATACCTGAGGCACATGCTTGGCACTCTCACACTCGAAACCCCACAGATAAGATTTAACAATGCTGAACAATACAATTAAGACCAACGTACTCACTTGTCAAAAGAAACGGAATTAAAACTATATTTACATAGTTCTTTTTTTTTTTTTTTTTTTTTTTTTTTTAACATAAGCCACACCCCCAAACTTATTTGATTTGTATAATTTAAAAGGTTCATGAAAAATGAACAAAAACGACAAGTAAGTACTCGAATACCAAACCAATATAAAGTTCACCCTAACCCAACCGCTCACTTTAAGTAGCATAACGAATGCTAACTTGATTCACTCAAATTGTGCCTTTAGTTCAGCGATATAGGTTTAGAAAGAATTTTCATCGGCCAGGGTATTGGTTAAGTGTTCAAAATTGAAACAGCTTTTAGGTTTCGACAGGGTAACGAAGGGTAATGATATATCATGGTAGGCTTAAAAAGGCTCAAACGACAAAAACGAATGTCTAAATCATATCTCCTAAACCACCTCGCTTAGGATTTTGCCTCAAATTTTTCCCAAATCAAGTTCTAAAATCCCTATTGTCATGAACTGGGCTAAAGGATAATCATTCTCAAATCGATTGGATAATTCTTCATTGAGTTTACGTGCCCGTGCATTTAGGATCTATAATAACTTTTACTAAAATGAAATGTCAAGCAGATAGAACACATATGCATTAGATTTACGCTCGACCTCAATAAACGATTAGGGGACAGACTCATCATTGGGTAATGGCCCAGATGATGTCAAAATTCAGCACATAACACAAAAACTATCCTAAACAGGCATGCACACATAAAACAAAAAATAAACTACAACTAAAACATATACTAAACATACTACACATCACCACCAACTTAAAATAGGTGATGTCCAAAACAACCCATCAGCGATCCCAATAGGCAGAATATAGCATCAAAATGAAGACGGGGCTTTAGAACACGTACCTGGGAGGCGAGAGAATCTCGCTTCCGAATCAAGTCGGTAGCGACGAATCTAATTTATTTTTCCTTGGGTTGCCTCCTAAGAAGCGCTTGGTTTAAGGTCGTCAACCCGACACGCCAAAATGCTCGTCAAAGAGCGACTTTCGCCCATAGTAAGTGTTGGCCCAGTGGAATACCCATGAGGGGGTGAATTGGGTATTTAAAAATTATCAGAATAAAAACTTTAAATCAAATAATTAATTTTAAGCCTAAATTAATTATTATCTTTATATCACAGCGGAATTAATTAATCAACTAGGTGCACACACAAACAGTAAAAATAGTAAAGTAAATATTATAGCACACCAGAGATTTATACTGGTTCACTAAGCTACTCTTGGCTAATCCAGTGCCCTCGAGCTCCACGGAGGGTCACACCCACTAAAACTAAAATCCATTTAAAGCTAGGAATCAAACCCACACAATGATTCTTTTACAGGATCAGAATCAACCTTTACAATTTTCTTTTCCAAGGCTCAGGAATAACCTCTACTTTTTACAGGCATAAGAATAATCTAATTCTTTTTTAACACTAAGGCCAAAGAATCAAAACCTCACTAATCACTCCAAATATCCTTTTACCCGGTTAGGATTGAACCATTACAAATTCACTCAAAACGCAATTCTATCCAGGAAGAATCACTACCTCAATCTCTTTACAAGAAAAGACTGAAAATCGATCGGCTACCCCTGATTAAATATCCCCAACAGTTACTCACCAATACAAATTGATAAGCAGAAAATCTCACTCAGAGCTTCTATCACCCCAGATAAATAATAACTCAATTAATATCCCAACTAGTGATAGAAAAACTTGAGATAAAAAATTTGATTTTAATAAGATATACGTAGCAAATAATTGAGCACGTAATTAGATTCAAAAAATTATTTGTAAAAATATTTTCTTCAAAAATCATAAACAATTCTAAGATTAATTTCCAAAAGATAAACAAGTAATGCAATAATAGAATATAATTGAAAAGATCTCACCTGAAATTTATAGAAAGAATAAATAGATCGATGTAACTTCAAATCCGGTAGCAGCAAAGATTAATCGCAATGATTCTCAAGATCACTCTTCGAATAGCTCACAAACTTTTAGAAAGATAACTCTTAGAAAAGATCACTCTTATAATATGATATGATTTCTCTTGATAGATTTGATATTACTTTTTTTAATAATGAAAAACGCAGGTCTATTTATATGGAAAATAAATCAGTTCTCTAACGGCTAGTTCTCATGTGTCATGACATTTAAATGCTCTCTTAGACCCCTTATATCATTTTAACTTCATTTTGGTTCAATTCACTTAATAACTACTTTCAAATCTTTCAATTAAGTCCCTCAAATATTTCTCAAACTCGATTAATTAGAATATGAACAATTTTATGTACCGAATTGAGAAATAATAAAACTTAATGAACCATATCAATAGGATTTAGATATTAGGTGAAGCATATCTTAAATAATAAATATCCCTGAAATCTCTCTTAAATCCTAACAAAAATCGACTACTTTTCGATATAATCTCGGATAAAATAGTTTCCTGAAACAGTGCGTTCGGTCGACTGCCCAATTCAGGTTGTAGCCAAGCTATAGCTGCTACGTGCATCGGTCGACCTGTCTGTCGACTTGTAGATTCAGAGAGTTCATTTTGCCTTCATCGGTCGACCTACCTGTCGACTTATAGATTCAGAGAGTTCAGCTTCCCTTGCCTGGTCGACCTGTCGGTCGACTTAGAGATACAGGATCTTTCAGCTACTTGGTCTGGTCGACTTATCAGTCGACTGATGTCTTCTGAATCTCTTCTCTGAACACATTTTTAACTTATTTTCTTTTACGTTTTCGCATCTTTAACCACTTTCTCATCTAAATTAGCTTCACTAATATTCTTATATTCCATTTTAGTCATTTAAAATTATTTCTTTTTAAATCACGTAGAAGTAAATAATTTTACTTAATCAAAACACACATAAATAATAAAATACATTGTGTGCCATGTGTGTGTTCCTAATTGGGATATTAAGAGTTAAGATTCACCTGGGTTGTTTTCCCTAATTTCTTTAAACTATTAATTCTTCAATATCTTCAACATCATCGTTTAGCATCCATTTAATTTGCATCTTCATTACTGGAACTATAAATCACTGAAATACTCAACTAAAATGTTAGTTCCACCAAAACATCAATGCTTAATTGTTTACCAAAATCTTAGGATCAACAGTAAGTGTCGTACAATACTACGTACGGGTCTTGATTTAAAACGCCCTCAAGACTGGCGAGATAAGGCTCGGTTTGGCTCAAACTTTCAACGACACGCCTCACCAGTTCATGTACTTGGTAGGCATGAAAGGACGTTGCTATCGGCGACGAGGAACAAGTGAATCACATCGAATCCTCGTAGATGTGATCGTCTTTGATCGACTTTGGCATCACGAGCTGGAATTCAAACGGTGAAAATTCACAACGATTAATATGTGAATCTCCATCGATCTCACCCAAGTACCTCCCGCTTGTCTCTGGTTCCTCCCGGTGGCTTTCACAATAGGATTTGGCTTGTTCGTCTCTCAATGCCACCGCTTCCGTCTCGGCCTCAACGAAGCAAAGAAGATGATCGATTTACGTTTGCAAAGACGTTATGGTCTCATCGATGTCAGCACAGACCGTCTCGATATTATCAAGATGATCCTCATGCTCGTTGATTCGGTCATGCATCTCCCTCAACAATCTCTGAGTCTCCCCCATAAAGGTTGCGAGCATTTCTTCCAGATTGCGGGAAGACTCATTATCATGATCCGAATTATCAATCCATATCTCAAAGGTGTTGGAAAAATCCCCCAAGTTTTGGTGACTTGGTGAATAATTCCAATTCTGAAAAACGAAGGCCGCCAAATCCTCCAATGACCAAATGGCTTCATCCGCAGTTAGGTGGTAGAACGAGGTGCTAGCAATTTCTCCTTCTACCCATATTCTGGTTGCAGCTTGTAACCCGTCAAGGAAATTGAAGAGTTGACACCCCATCGGGAGGCTATGGTTCGAAAACCGAAGTAACAATTCTTTGTATCGATCCCAAGCACTATAAAAAGGCTCAGAATCCCGTTGAAAGAATTGCATCAATACTCGTTGATCTAACATCGTCGAGTACCCTGTAAGAGAAAACAAAAACAAAAACTACAAAGAAAAAAAAATATAAGCACTAAAAATGCCTAAAGTAAAATCGAGTCATTTACTCACAATATCAATAATAATAAAAAAAAACACAATCCTCGGCAACGGAGCCAAAAACTTGTACGTGCGAATTTGATCACTCACGTATGACTACTCGCAAGTATACGAGGTAAATTTTTAGTAAAGGTGGGAAGAGTTAGGGTTATCGTGTCCACAGGGATTGGTTGTGATTATTATTGATTACCGCGTTTATCATGACCTAACTTTATCTAGGTGAAAATAAATGTGATTTTTTTTTTTATATTAAACTAAACTAACTAACTAAATTATCTATACTAATATAATCAAATGTTTTTAGGGAAAGAATTGTGTTGGGATTAACGTTGTTTACAAATACAAGTTCGATCTCGTTTGACTTACATTAATGGTGTTTGGGTATCCGACAATCTTGGTTCGTAAACTCACTCTCCACCTCTCCCGAGTATAAGACGAGTGAATATATGACTTCGCGTCAACGAAAAAGTCCCCATCAACGCGTGAACGACGCTAGGTCACGTGAGTCTTGCCCCAACGTCATTGATTGCACACTTTTTAACGCCCTCTTGGGTGGTTAGATTGTCGTGTTATGTTTACCCTAATCCGAATCTGGGGTTACCTCTCTCAAGTGTTAAACCCTGTATTCTCTAATTATCTAAACAAGTATAATATCAAAGAATAACAGTAAACACAAACGAAATTATTATAAAACACACATTAGCGAAAAACCGAAATCAAAATAACCACATATTTATAAATGTATTGTTAATCCATAAACAATCCATGTTTAGCTAGTGGCCATAACCATATTTACAATAAGAATGAGCTAAACATGCTCAACAAATGCCTAAGTTAAAGAAATAAAAGAGAAAATGAAAGAACTTAGTAGTTCGAAGATTATGCCGTAGAACAATAGCTTCCTTCAACTTCTCCTTCTTCAGATTGTGAGTTCTCCCTCAAAAACTCTCTAATCTCCACCCTAAATATGTTCTAAGTATTGTAGGGGTGTTGGAGATCCAAGGGCCCGAAAATGGAGAGAGAAGAGTGGATTAAATAGCAAAAATATCTTGAAAATATCTAAAAATATCAAAACAGTTGTGTAGAGTCACCGCCTAGGCAGTGGGTATGTCGGTTAAGCCACGGCCTAGGCGTTGAAGTCAGCGGTAGAATCAGGGACCAACCTGTTCTTTCATCGCCTACGCGGTGGGATGTCAATAACAATTTGGTCCATCCTGCATATTAACTGCCGCGGCAGTGATCTGGACGCCGCGGCAGTGGGCCAGTTTTCAAAATTATTCCTCTATGTTTGTTTTCACACCGTTCTTCCACCATTCTTGATCCGATTTGATCATTTTTCACGCCTTCTTACCCCCACACACCTGATTTAATATAAAAATAATAAAACTAATTAAAATGTATTAAAATACTATAAAAACACTCAAAAACTAACTTAGTTCAGTTTAAAAATAGATAGGTAGATCACACCTATCAGTCACCAATTTGAGTTCTAATTGCTATTCAATCATTGTCTTATGAGTTTTCCCCGTGAGATCCTTCTAAGTTATATTATTTACTTTAAAATTATATTTATCTTGATTACTTAGTTTAGGATTGTTAGAAAAATCATTTTTGAACTTAAAAACCTGAAAATATTTTTAAGCAATTTTTACCTGCTTATCTGATTACGTACTAAATTTGTGCTACCCACATTATTTATTAACTAGATTTGAATTGCCTCACATTGTATCTATCACTTAGTAATTATCTGAAATATTAATTGATTATATTATTATTTAGGTAGTGGAAGCTCCTTGTGTGAAGAAACTTATATTTTTTGTATTTGTGAGTTTGAGTGGATTAGACACGTCTGGGACGGTGTCTAGCCAGGGTAGTTAGATTTTGATCTTTTCATGTGAAAAAAAATTAGGGTTTGATCTTTGTCTTGGTAAAAAGGTTAACTTATTTTTTTCCCCTTGAAAAGAATTAGGTTTTGATTCTCCCTGTAATAAAATTAAGTAATTGTAAAGGTTCTTCCTAAACCTAATAAAATAACAAGTGTAAAAGTGTGAAGGAGTGATAGATTTGATCTTTAGCCTACTAAAAAGATTAGGTTTTGATTCTTCCTATCATAAAATTAGGTTAGTCTTAAAGTTGGTAAAAATATAGGGTTCTTCCTGAGCCTGTGAAAAAAATAAAGATTGTAAGGGTTTGGTTCCTACCTGATAAAGGAATTAGAGGTTTAGTAGATTGCGAATCTCCGTGGAGCTTAAGGGACTGGATATAGGTAAGAGTAACTTACCGAACTAGGATATATTATTGTTTGTTGCATTGCTTATTTTCTTATATTGTATTTGGGTGTGCATTTAGAAGTAAACACATTTTCGTTGCATAACAAGATAATAATCTATTTAATAAAATTTATTATTTGCGTTTAAAATTGTTTAATTTTAGTAACTATCTAATTCACCATCTTTATTGGGTAGCTCTTTGGGCCAATAATTGGTACCAAAGTTGGTTTAGCTCATTTGGCTTAAAATCTCTGCTAAGAAAGATCACATTGAGTACCCCCATAGGCACTCTAGGGGAGGGGCAGTCTATGCACCATCCACCTTTGTTTGGAGGTGATAACTATTCATTCTGAAAGGACCAAATGATATCTTTTCTTCAAGCCACTAGTTATAATGTGTGGCTAGCCATTGAGGATGATCCATTCGTTTCTAAGGGGAATAAAGTGACTAAGAATAAAGAACAACCGACCTTCTCTAATAAACAAAAATTGTCTATTAATTCTTAAGTTATTAATATTATATTTTGTTGTTTAGAAGCTAATGAATATAATAAGGTCTCAAATTGTGGATCAGCTAAAGAAATATGGGACAAATTGTAAATCACCCAGGAAGGGACAAATCAGGTGAAACAATCCAAAATCAATATCTTAGTTTGACAATTCAAGCAATTTAGAATGGGTGATGCAGAATCAATTCCCTAAATGTATATGAAATTCGATAATATATATAATAACCTTGGTCAACTCGAAAAACCTTATTCTATGGGGGATAAAGTACGAAAAATTCTGAGATCGTTGATAAAAGTTTGGGAGCCAAAAGTAACTATAATTGAGAAAACTAAGGAACTCACAGTCCATTGATGAACTTATTGGCAACCTAATGACCTATGAGACAACTATTCGAGAACATAAGGATGAAACAGGGAATCGTAAAAAGAAATCATTGGCATTGAATGTTCAAAAGATCTAGGAAGGAGATGATAGTGATGACATCCATCTTGACAGCAAGCAAGAAAATGACGTGGCACTTCTCACGAAAAATTTCATAAATGTGACCCGACGAACATTCTGTGGAAAGAAAAACTTCAACATGAATAATGTTGAGTGCCTCAATTGTTATAAAACCAATCATTTTCAATCTGATTGTCCCGAGCAAAAAAAAATAAATAAATAAAAAGAAAAAAAAAAAGAAAAAGAACAAGGAAAATAAGAAGTCAATGAAAATTACCTGGGAGGACTTAGTCAAGTAGCTCGAAAAAATCAAGCAGTGATGATTCATCCATGCTTTCTTTGATGGCCACTAAAGACGAGGTAACAAAATGTTCTAGTTCTTGCCCTTTAGTTTTCGATTATTTATTTGATATTTATCAAGAACTATCGCACGATTATAAAAATGAATGTTTTCAAATTAACACACTTAACAAGTAGTGATAGAACAAATTTGAAAACATTAAATTGAAATCCAAAATTTTGGATTTATATTCGATAGTTCTCAAATTCATGGGTGGTGAAAATAATTTAAAAATGCTTTTGGAGAGTTTAAGAGGGATTTTTGATAAAGTTGGAATTGTTTTTCAGAAAAATCTTAAACAAAAGAGATTTCATAAATTCTTTTCTAAAACCAGGAATCTTGTTAGATATGTTAAATGTAACATTGTGGGGGCATACCATTAAAAAATATTTTTCAAAAGTATCCAAATATAGACATGTTTGGGTTCCTAAAAGAACTAAAATTGTCCTAGCTAACAAGATCTAACCTACTTAGATTGAGTACCACCTGAGACTTTTTTGAGGTGCTCCTTGTAGATTAATCTAATAAACATCTAGGAGTAAGGACAAATTGTTTCTAGGAAGTGACTGTTCTCAACATGTGACAAGGGATAAAGTAAAATTTACGTCTTTGACACCTAAAGACGAATATCATGTGATTTCTGGGGACTATGCCAAGAATAAGAAAACCAATTTAAATAAACTGGTAAGAATTTCTAAGACCTGTGATGTTTTACGTATTCTTTTGTTGTTTTAGAATTATTGCAAGATAATTAGATAAGTTTACATATTTCTATGTGATTTTCTTATGTTATGCTTATGAGATCCATTAAAAGCTATGTTTAAAAATATATAAAAACATGTTATTCTGCATCATCGAATTAAGTTGATTTGTCAATCTGCGTGATCTTTCTCTCTATATATATATATTTCTTTCTCTCTCTCTCTCTCTCTCTCTCTCTCTCTCTCTCTCTCTATATATATATATATATATATATATATATATATATATATATATATTGATACTATTGCACATGGATATCCTTATAGGCAGTTAAGTGTCTAGCATTCATCTAATGTATCTTGTTTTTTAAATAATTATTATTCTAAAAGAGAGTTGAAATTTTATGAGATAAATATGCACTTATTCATATTTAAGCATGCATTAGATTTATATTGATAGTTTCATAAATTATCATTGAGATATACTTCTTATCCTAGTGCATTGAAGATTATATGTTTTTTTATTCTATAAAAAGGGAATATATTAATTGGTAGCATGAAATAAAGCATGTTGACTTAAATTGAAATTATATGATTTCATGCTATATTGTTGAAATATTTTGATGATCTCTTGAAATTACCTTAAGATGATTAAGTTAATCTTAAAAGTTATTCTCTTCATGATCTCTACTTTTTGATGTAATAAAGGGGAAGAGAATATGATATTAAGGGGAAAAGGTTATATGATATTCTGATATTGAATGTGTTCTCCTAAGCATGAATTAAAGTTTACAATTATAAAGGGGGATAAGTTTTTATAAGTAGGGCAATAATATGTTATGCTTAAATTGAAAAAGAGGATATTGAATATGTTAATACACCCGATTAGCTTACTGATATTTTCACCAAACCACTAGTTGAAGATCAATTCATGAAAATCATTCGAGGTTTAGGTAGAGCTAGATTAATGTTTTTGGATCTCCATCCCCACTTTTTTGAGATGACAAAGGAGTAGAAATTGATTTTTAATGATTTAGTTGGTGTTTAGGGATTTGTTCGCCTAAGCATTTCATTGATTAAAGGGAGAAGTTATTATGGGACTTATGTTGAATATCATTATTGTTTAATTGGGCTTATATTGAATACCTTTATTATTGTAAACTTTTGTTTTCATGTTTATGCTTAATGAGTTTAAATACCCATCCTTAGATTTAGATGGAGTGTGGTTACATTTTTTATTGAAGAAAACATCAAAGTTATTGTCATCATAAAAAAGGGGGGAGATTGTTGAATTCAAGGTTTTAAAGAACAATTAAGTATTGTTATTTTTTGTGGAACTAATGGTTTTATCGAGTACTTAAGATTTATAGTTCCATGCATGTGATTAAGAAGAAGACCTTATGAAGTAAACATAAATGGTGCAACATGGACTAATAAAGTTGTGAATAATTTTAAAGACCTTGAAGAAAAATATGTGAAAGCAACTCTTTACTTATATACTCTTAATGTAACCCGATTTAGGATCACACACAACACTTAAAATGAGTCAATTCTATGTGTGTCATGATAAGAAGTGATAAGTTTAAGATCCTATAATGAGATATTATATGTGTTCCTTATGTAAAATGAATTTGATAGATGACCTAATTGGAAAATATGTTTTAAAGTATAAAAAGTTAAGTTTTCAGGTCAATTCAATCAACCAAGAAAAATAATCGATCAACTGAATCAAACAGTGAGTTTTAAAGTTAAAATGAGGTGCTACTGATCCAGTTGGTCAACTGAATAAAATTGGTCGGTCAACCATTTGAAATAGCAGTTGATTTGGCTAAGGAATTGAGCACACTAATCCAATCGACCAACCGAATGAAGAGGGTCGGTCAACTAGTTGAGTCAGTAGATGAATTGGTGGAAAAATAGATGTGTGGTCGGTCAAACAACTAGCTTTGTGCCAACGGTTATATTGGGAGTAGGACAGGTCGGTCAACCGACCTGTAAGAATCGGTCAACCAACTGATTTAGTTGGGATTTCAGGTGATTTGGTCTCTTGGTAAAAAACTATTTATTTTTAATGATTCCAATAGAGGGAATTGAGGGATTTGAGTTTAATTGAGCTATTAACAACGTATTATGACATCCCTATTGATATGGTTCATATATTTTGAGATTCTCCATTTAAATGGTTTAATATTTCCTATTTCTAAGGCTTTAAATTGAGAATAGTTTTATGGACCTAAATAAGAGAATTAAAAGTTATTTTTAAGTGAAATACACCTGAAATAAAAAGTAATCATATATGAGTCTTAGAATGTCATTTTATGGCATATCTTTGAAAAATTAGTCATTGGAGGGTTAGTTATTGATCTATTAATATAGACTTGCGGGAATGGAGTAAAATTCATCAAGAAAAATCAATTTGAGCTTTTATAAAACTGAGATTTACACTGAGATTTTTACGAGAGACTATATTTAAATTCTTGATCTAAAAGTGCTAGTTGTTTGGAGTCACCGATTTGGGTTTTAATTGCTATTCAATAATTATCTTCGGTGGTTTCCCAATGAGATATTTCCAATTTATATTATTTTCTTTAAAGTTATATTTATCTTGATTATAAGGTTTAGGATTGTTAGAAAAATCATTTTTGAATTTAAAAGTCTGAAAATCTTTTTAAGCGATTTTTGCCTATTTAACTGATTACGTGCTAAATTTGTTCCACCCACATTATTTATTATTAATATTTGAATTGTCTCACATTGTATCTATCACATAATAATTATTCTGGACATTAATTGAGTATATTCGTATTGAGGTGGTAGAAACTCCTTATAGGAAGAAACTGATATTTTTTTGTATTTGTGAGTTTGAGTTTATTAGACACGTGTGAGATGGTTTCTAGTCAGGATAGCTAGGTTTCGATCTTTTTCCTGTGAAAAAATATTAGGGTTTGATCTTTGTCTTGGTAAAAATGTTAGATTATTCTTTTTCCTTAAAAATAATTAGATTTTAATTCTCCCTATAATAGAATTGAGTGATTGTAAACGTTCTTCCTAAATCTAAGAAAAGAATAAGTGTAAAAGTGTGAGGGAGTGGTGGTTTTAATCTTTATCAAGTTAAAAGGATTAGGTTTTGATTCTTCCTGTAATAGAATTAGGTTAGTCATGGGCGTGGTAAAAAGATAAAGTTATTCCTAAGCCTGTGAAAAAGGATAATTATAAAGATTGATTCTGAGCCTGTGAAAAGAATCGATATTGTAAAGGTTTTTCCTCACTGATAAAGAAATAAGGGTTTTAGTGGATTGTGAATCTCCATGAAGCTCAGGAGATTGGATGTAAGTAAGAGTAACTTACCGAATTAGAATATATTGTTCTGTGATGCATTGCTTATTTTCATATATTGTGTTTGTGCGTGCATTAAAAAGTAAATACATTTCCGTTGCATAACAAGATAATAATATATTTAGAAATAATTGATTATTTGTGTCTGATAGGTGTAAAATACCTACCTACTTCTAAACTGGATTTGGTAGTTTTCGAGTAAATTAGTAATATTTAATTGCATTTTTGTTAGTTTTTATGTAATTTAGGTGTAGGGACGCAAGCAAGTAACAAACGAGAGAAATGGTGGGAAAACAGTGAAGAAATGATGAAGAAATAAGGTTTCAAGAACACAAGACCCACTGCCACAACGAATAAATCAACCGACACAGTGGTGAAAATGCAGAGAAAGGCTATTTGAGCCCAACGTCCCACTGTCGCAACGGAAGGCCACTGCCGCGGTAGTAAAAGATCAGAGAGTTAAGATTTTGGCCCACCGTCGCAGTGCGATCTCACTGCCGCAGCAATGAGCTAACCGACTTACCTACCATCGCGGCGGTCAGCTCTACACCGCAAAATAGATATTTTTAGATATTTTTGAAACCTTGCTCCTATAAAACCCATTCTACCACTTGTGAAAGACTCTCTTGAAGGAGGACGTCCCTAACCTTAGGAGGTGATCCTTTGCCATTCTTGAAGAGCTCAAAGAGGAGATTCATCATCCGGAGAAAAGAAAACACTGGCGGATCGATTTTCGGTGAAAGTAGAGACCACTCCACTTTAAGATTTGATCTTTCTCTCTTTGTTTCTCTCATTGTAACTTAATGTTTTATTATGAACGATGATGAATCCCTCTTTGTTTAATGTTTCGATGGCCAAGATAATGATAGATTAGATAAATATTAGTTAGGGATCGATGTAGTTGTGTAAATACTTGTTTGGTTTAATATATATTTCTTTAACGGTTGTTTATTTTTAAATCCAATTGTGTTTATCATTTTATTACGATCTTAATATGCTTGTTAAGGTATTAGGGTTGGATTTGAGAATACAGAGTTTAACACTTGGGAGAGGTAACCCTGGATTCAGACTAGGGTAAACACAACGCGACGATCTGACGACCCGGGAGGGCATTAGTAAGTGTGCAATCAATGACGTTGGGGTGAGACTCACGTGACCTAACATCATTAAGACATTAAGGGGGACTTATTCATTGATGCGAAGTCATGTATTCACTCATCTTACACTCAGGAGAGGTGGCGAGTAAGTTTACGAACCGAGATTGTTGGATACCTAAACTCTGTTATTGTTAACTAAATGAAATCAAACATGTATTAAGTGAACGAAATCAATCCCTAGGTAATCAACTTAGTTAGGATTAACCCATTAATTATAGTTTAGCTTAGTTTTAATTAGTTTAATTTAAAATAATTCTTTAACCGTCTGGATAATAGGAGACTATGCAAATTGCGGTATTCAATTATTCACATTGTCCCTATGGAACGATATCCGATCTTAAAGATCCACTATATTAAAACTTGATCTCGTATATTTGCGAGTAGTCAATACGCGAGCGTGTAAAAAATCCCGTCGTACAAGTTTTTGGCACCGTTGCTGGGGAATGGTATTGAATGCGTAGAATTGATATTGCAACTAAGTAGTTGAATATTAATCCAGACAATTCTTTTATTTTATTTTATTTTTAATTATTTTGTTCATTTGTTTCGTCAGCTGTGATCAAGCTGTGCATGCAACGTAAAAGAAGTTTGGAATTCTTGACTCCTGATCCCAAGATCGAGCGTACATTGAAAAGGATAAGGAAAGAGAGAATAAGCCAATTTCAATGCCATGAATCATGATCCAACGGAGCGTACTAACCCTAATTCCTTGTCTATGAGGGATTTTGGTGAAAAATGCTCCACCAAGTCCTACTAGGGACGGTAAATCAAACAAGTCACGTTTTTTATCCAAAATCGAGAGTATCAAATTTTACCCGATTTTTGCTATTTTTTTTTTTTTGGAGGCCGAAATTGTCCCGGAGCGTGTTTGGAGGTAAATTAAGGAGTGAGGATTCTCGGAGATGTGTTTCGCACTTAAAATCGTTGAAAAAGCGAAGTGGAAATGCATGGTGTGGAGCCTTTGTGTGAAAACTTGAAGAAATAAAGAAAATCCAGCAGCAGGATCACCGCCTAGGCGGTGGATGCATCGCTGAGGTGGTAAAAATACCAGATGTTAAGTTTTCAGCCTAAACGCTTCACCGCTAAGACGGTGATCCCACCGTCGAGAAGATGAAACAGCAGAGAGTGTAAGTTTTTGAAAAAGGTGCTTCACCGTTGAGGTGGTAATTCCCATCGCCTAAGCGATGAAATGACAGAATGTTAAGGTTTTAAAACGGTGCTCACACTGCCGAGGCGTTGATCCTACCGCCGCGGCGGTGAGGCTCTATTTGATTAAAACTATCCTGCTATTACAACAATGCCACAAACACTTTTGAAACTCCAAAATCTCTCTATTTTCATCCTCCCAAACCGTTTCCAATCCCCAAATTCATCATTCCATTTACAAAATTTGTGATTTCCACCCTAAATCATCCACCAAAAATCAATTTTCAACCCTATTTTCACGATTTTCTTTATCACTGCGGGATTTTGGTTTGATTTTTGATGATGAACTAAGTTTCTATGGATTGTTAAATTGTGTGAAACAAAATTGAATGCTACATTTTTGAAATTTTGTTGAAACCTTGCGATTAGTGTGTGCGCAAGATCAAATCTACCGGCTGATATGCGAACGCTTCGGCATTTATGAGTGCTTATCCACCTATGCCGATGACTTTCCTCCCAGTGAACGGTAAGGAGTAAGACTTTTACGTCTTAGCCCCTAAGTATGTGTCGGCACCCAATTTTACTTATCATTGCTATAAACTGTTATTGGGTTCGCTGCTTAGTCAGTAAGTACATTACCTCTTTTTAAGTTTGGGGGGAATATACATCACGTTTTGTGTTGTTAAAGAAAGATAAGAAGGATGAAAATATTTTTTTTGTATGGAAATGTTTTTGGTTAATAAGTTTTAATTTCAATTTTTGTTTTTGCATGTTAAATGCTTAGTTAGTATATGTGTGTTAGTGTTTAGTTTTAATGTAGAAATATTTATGTATGGAGTCGTATATGCTTGATGAGTTGTTGAGTTTCATCTAGGCCATGTCCCGATGATGAAAATTATCCCCCATTTGTATATCGAGGCCGGGGATAATGTCATTCGTGTGTGTTTTGTGTGCTGAGCATGTCGATTAGGTAAAAATTATTTTGATCCTAAAATCGCACGATCACATGGACTCAGTGTATAATTATTTGAATGATTTGACGCTGATTATTCATTAATAAGTTCATGATAGAAAAAAGGAATCTAGAACTTGATTTGGGGTAGACTTGAGGCGAAATCCTAGGTAAGGTAATTCCGGAGGCATGATTTAGGCCTTCACTTTTATCGCTTGAACCTTTTGAAGCTAACCTGAAATTTTTTATCCCTCGTTCCCCTATTGAAGCCTATAAACTTTTCAATTCTGAACACGTTTCAATACTCTATGCAATTAATTTTTTTCAAACTATTGTCGCGAAGCCTAAAGTCAAAATTGAGTGAAATCAAGTAGCATAGACTAATGTTGACTTAAAGTGAGCGATCGCGGTTTCAGACGAAAAGTTATTGGTTCAGTATTAATATGTTCACTTGTCATTCTTTTTGCATGCCCCTAAAATTGTACAAATTTGAATAAGTTTGAGGGTGTGACAATCTAAAAAGGAAAAAAAAAAACCTATATGAATATAGTTTTTATTTTCATTTCTTTCAACAAGTGAATACAACGTTCTTAAATTCTTATTCAGGGTTGTATTTTAAACGTGTGGGGTTACGAGAGAGTGAGATAGCGACAAGCGTTTGTGCCTCGGGTGTTGTTCAATTATAACGATTTGCTATTTTCTATTCCTACGATACCCTTGGTCGTTCTCCAAAGCTTAAACAAGCCCTATTGATCTCTGTGAATATCCGAACCTATATTAGTGGATAGTCGAGCCCAGTCAAGTGTATGGTTTTCCTGAATCCTTTAAAGTTTAAGTCATGAGCTTATCTACTGAATAATCCAATCTGGAGTTTGGTTAGTTATACATTTGCGCTCTTACACACACACATTTCAAATAGATCTAGAATGGTTTTTATTGATATTGAGTGTTGAAATTCTAGAACACTACTTGGTGTGTATTATTTCCCGAACTTGTTCAGATTGAGGGCTGTTGAGAGAGGACCAACTTGGTTTCTTCGATTGAATTTAGAACTCGCATGCATATACTTCTTCTTTATTATGTTTATTCATTTTTAGATTAGTTGTTAGTTAATTAGTGTAGTTAGTTTAATTTAGTGTTATGGTGTTTTGCTCGAGGACTAGCAAAATTCCAAGTTTGGGGGGTATTTGATAGATGTAAAATACCTAACTACTTCTAAATCGGATTTGATAGTTTTTGAGTAAATTAGTAATATTTTATTGCATTTTTGTTAGATTTTATGTAATTCAGGTGTAGGGACGCAAGCAAGTGACAAACGAGTGAAACGGTGGGAAAATGGTGAAGAAATGGTGAAGAAACAAGGTTCAAGAACACAAGACCTACTGCCGCGGTGGTGAGAATGCAGAGAAGGGCTATTTGAGCCCAACGTCCCACCGCTGCAGTGAAAGGCCACCCCCGCGGCAGTAAAAGATCAGAGAGTTAAAATTTTGGTCCACCGCCGCAGTGCGATCTCACCTCCGCAGCAGTGAGCTAACCAACTTACCTACCGCTGCGGCAATTAGCTCTGCACAGCAAAATAGATATTTTTAGATATTTTTGAAACCTTGCTCCTATAAAACCCATTTTCCCACTTGTGAAAGACTCTCTTGAATGAGGACTTTCCTAACCTTAGGAGGTGATCCTTGGCCATTCTTGAAGAGCTCAAAGAGGAGATTCATCATCCAGAGAAAAGGAAACACTGGCGGATCGATTTTCGACGAAAGTGGAGACCACTCCACTTTAAGATTTGATCTTTCTCTCTTTATTTATCTCATTGTAACTTAATGTTTTATTGTGAACGATGATGAATCCCTCTTGGTTTAATATTTCAATGGCCAAGATCATGATAGATTAGATAAATATTAGCTAGGGATCGATGTAGGTATGTAAATACTTGTTTGGTTTAATAAATGTTTCTTTAACGATTGTTTGTTTTTAAATCCGAGTGTGTTTATCATTTTATTACAATCTTAATATTCTTGTTAAGGTATTAGGGTTGGATTTGAGAATACAGGGTTTGACACTCGGGAGAGGTAACCCTAGATTCGGACTAGGGTAAACACAACGCGACGATCTAACGACCCGGGAGGGCGTTAGTAAGTGTGCAATCAATGACATTGGGGAAAAACTCACGTGACCTAGCATTATTAAGACGTTGAGAAGGATTTCTTCGTTGACGCGAAGTCATATATTCACTCGTCTTACACTCGGGAGAGGTGGTGAGTGAGTTTACGAACCAAGATTGTCGGATACCTAAACTCCGTTATTGTTAACTAAATGAAATCAAACATGTATTAAGTGAACAAAATTAATCCCTAGGTAATCAACTTAGTTAGGATTAACCCAGTAATTGTAGTTTAACTTAGTTTTAATTAGTTTAATTTAAAATAATTCTTTAACCGTCTGGATAATAGGAGACTATGCAAATTGCGGTATTCAATTATTCATACCGTCTCTGTGGAATGATATTCGATCTTAAAGATCCACTATATTAAAACTTGACCTCGTATACGTGTAAGTAGTCAATACGCGAGCGTGTAAAAACCTCGTCGTACAGTGTCTAAAATAATTAATTGTTCAATTTTAGTAACTACCCAATTTACCCATCAATTGGTTAGCTCTTTAGGCCAACATTGAGCCATATGTCGTTTATAAGCTGTTTGGTGGACATGGGCATGCTTCTGTTTTTACTCCAACAAATCTAGGCCCAACACTAGTTCGCGTTGGTTTTCATTGGGATTATAGTAGGCTACCCTGTCGGTCAGTAGGCCCAGCTTGATTGGGGTTACTGCTTCTGATCCGAATGCATTGCGAACGAGGTTTCCCTGGTTGAGAGCCTCGAAGTAGTATGGTCGGCCCATAGTCTTGATGAGAAATCTTCCACACATTTATCTTTAGACTTTTGCAGATGGGTTTTCAACGTATTGAAGATAGTTAAATTTATTACCTCGACTTGTCTGTTGGATTGCAGGTGATCTGGAGTTGACATATGGTGTCGGATTCCCAAGTCAGTGCAGACATCTTCGAATAGGGTACATTAAATAGCACATATGAAAGCATTAAATAGACATTAATGGCCAAGATATTTGCAAGATTTGATAAATCGTTATCAAATCTTATGATTACCTAGGAAATCTAGGTAAATCTTCATCACATGGCTCTACTTCTAGCATTAAATGGCATTAAAGAGTCATAACTAGCATTAAAAGATCATGTGCTACAAGTTGGGAAAGCCTGTGTATTCACCAATGTGTAGGGTACCCTTTGCATATAAATACCAGTCTGTTTTCATTCAGAAATAGGCTTGGTCTGATCATTTTTCTCTCTAGGCTCGAATTTCTCTCTCGAGTCTTGGGATTTCCTATGCTTTACACTCTTTAAACACACTAAAATCTTGTTGAAAATTCTCCAAATAGGTATTCTTGAGACTGTTTAAACAAGAGCTCAAGAAGTTGTTGAGGAACAACCACAAAAAAAGAAGAAGATTAAAGAAAGAGAAAAGGAAAAACACTTAAGAAAAGACCACTCCTCCAAGTTATGTAAGTTCTCCTAAACACTTCTTTGATTTTGTTTAAGTAGCTTTATATTACTTTTATATAGTGTTCTTGGGTAGTTCTTAGAGACTTAGATCATATACATAGTGTAAATAGCTTGTTTTGTGTCAAGAACATCAAGCATACTATGGTTTGTGCATAACATCTTTGGCTTTGTTAAGAATACATGAAACCTAACTCCAATGAACCTAAAACGAACTTCTGATAAAGGACTACTAACTACTAACTACTAAAAATTAACATTAACTTCCTGGGCTATCCTAGATCACAACCTGACCCATATCTCAGGCTTGTGAACCAGTACCCTATATATACTATTATGTCTAGACTCTTATAGCTAAAATTAGGAATAAAATGAGGACCTCTATTCCTTCGAGGATAAGTGTACTTCTTTAGAAATGTTTCCATCTTCTTAGTTACGACTTGGACTGACACCCTTTATATATGATTTTGTCTAGACCCTTGTGGCTAAAAAACGGAATAAATGAAGGACCTTTATTCCTTCGGGATAAGTGTGCACTTTCTTCATAAACGTTGTCGTCTTCTTAGTTATTAGTAAACCTGACACGTATATTATGTATTTTCTTATCTTTTTTACTAATGAAGTAAACATTACTAAACTTGCCTAAGCAAGTAAGTTCAATTGGAGTATTCTTGACAAAATCAAACGTGCATGTCCACTTATCATTTATGGTATGATTGTTCTTTCCTTTCCTTAAACAAAAAAAAAAAAAAAAAAGGGTTTTTCACTTAAGAGTTTTCAATATGAAAATAATTGGTGTTTACTCTAAAAAAAACAAACCTTTGTCTTTATAAAATATTTTTTTATAAATGATGTTTAATAAACTCTGTCTTAAATAAATAAATAAGGAAATAAAAAAATCATCTTGTAGTAGTGAACTATGTTTCAATGTAATTTGTGGTAAAGACCAGGATACATAGGCAACCCCATACAGGTTTAGTCGTCTGTTTAAATAAAATCATCTTGTGGTGAACTATGTTTCGACCTGATTCTCTATGAAATCAAAGATACATAGGCAACCTTTGCAGGTTCGGTCGTCACTAAAAATAAACAAACTATTCTTGTTACTTTAAATAAATAAAGTTTTCTTGTTTTCTTTACATAAAATATATATATATATATATATATATATATATATATATATATATAAGACAAAAAAACATTAAAAATAGGAATTAGTATGTTATCCAAAACTGAAGGAAGTTACTTGGACTTATTTAAACGTAAATATTTACTTAGACTTAGGTGTCGTCTTTGGACGGGTGTTCTGAGGTGCCTGACACCTTTCCCGAGTATAATTGACCCCTAAACTTTGAAGGAATCTCTATCTCTAGTAAAGATCAATTGTTTTTTGAGTCAAAACTTGATCCATTTAAAAAAAAAATGATTTTAAAAATCTCAGTGACCTAGTACACCATTTAACGAAATGCTAGGTGACAACTCTATTTTTAAAATAAATCCCGACCTAAAGAATGTTTTTAAAACCGTAGCCTACAAAAGTCTCTAAAAACTTCTTTTCTAAAATGAATAGATTTTTGAGGATTTTGAGAGAGAGGAAACGAAACTTTGTTTTGCTCTTCTTCCCGTTCTCTACTTCCATTTTTTCAAAATTCAAGGTGCGTTAAGCATCAAGGGTCCATGACAATTAATGAATGCCATATATATCAAATGCAATGAACTCAAGTTTTGTTAGATTTGTGAGCTTCATTGTGCGTCATTGTGAGCTTCATTTGCTCCCAAGAATCAGGCAAAGAGCCAAGCACAACAAGGATCTGTTACTCATCAGATAAGTTGTTACCAGTTGCCTTTAGGCCATGTATCATAGTCGACATTTTTCGAAAATGCTCAACCATCTTTGTTTTGGGAGACATCTTATAAGTTTCAAATTTAAGTGTTAAAGCTTGCAACCTAGTTGCTGATGTATCGGTAAATGCCAACTTCAAGGCATTCTACATCTTTAATGCGGTAGCATAACCTTCATAATCACTAATTAAATCATCGTACATATAACTTAACGTAGTAAATCTTGCACTACGATTTTTCTTGGCCCAATTTTGATAGGTTTCCATCTCACGCCGGTATTAGGTAGAATTACCTTCGGGAGGTGATTCCATACTATGTGTCAGTGTTTTCAGAACCTCTCGCTCATTTAGGAGATACTGGATCTTACAATGCCAAATATTATAGTTATTCTCATCCAGTTTCTCAACTTTAGCAAGGTCCGCTACTATATTTGTTAAAGTCATTTCACTATATTTTATGCACATTAGGATATTAACACACACACTAATTATTTTGCCGCAATAATTGAATCTAAAAAGAACACATATCTCTATAGTACAAGATAATTTTTTTTCCTATGCTAATAGTCATCTCTTGTATTTATAGATTTAAATATCATGTTTAGATACATTATGCGCAAAACAAAAAATGAGAAAAACATATCTCAACTCATTATTGCTTACAAAATTCTAATGTCATGCTTATTAAATGAACATGATATATATATCAAATTAAATAACATGAAAGATTTCACATATAATTCATACTGACAAGTAGTAATGAAATCAAATTTCATTTCTTGCTACATGCAATTAGATCACTGTCGTGAAATATATGAATAAATGCAACAATATACATATAGTGCTGAGCCGACGTGGTGGTTGTTATAGGTTTGAATCTCGCTAGGCTCATACATTAAAGCCTTTTGCTTTTTGCCATTTAAAAGATTAAATGAAAAAAAAATATATGAAAATAACACTACTAGGATTCGAACCCTAGACCCGACGCACATACATTATGAAAAGGTGCCAACGGACCAACATGTCATTTCAGTACGAGAGTGTGTAACTAAATTTAAAAATACACGCACCGTATCATCAAATAAAAATGAAACGACACCGTTTTACGTCATCCTCCTCACTTATCTAGAACCAGAACCATGAACAGTGTTTACGCAATTCTACGTTTTTAATCTTAAAAAAATCATATAAAATCAACCGTAACCCCAAATTTTATAAAATTTATATCGTTGAACTCGTAATGAAACGTATAATTTTTCTATATAAAACAATTTCCAAAAATATCTAACTTTTCTAAAAATAAAAAATAAAAAATAAAAAAAAATCGATCATTTACGAGGAAAAAAAAACGATTTTCTTCCCTGGACAACATGATTTGGCGAAACGAGTCTATAAGGCTTTGATACCAATATAAAAAAAATGTGAAAACATTAAAATGGAAGCATACCTTTCAGATTTGGAAGATGCATTTACAACCCGTTCCTCTTTTTTTCTCTCGTCGGTAAAAATACTACCAGGGTATTTTCCGATTATATTCACACACTCACTAACCAATATCACTCAAATTAACAGTAATCTAATGGGATAGAAACCTTAGAGGTATCAACGCATATTTATAGAGAAAAACTCAAAGGATGTGTCTGTTCCAATGGGTGTCTACTGAAAGGGTATGTCCGTTTCAATAGGTGTCTATCGAATAGACATTATCTTTATGACTAAGAGGTGCACCCATTTATATGGTGATTCTCCATGAAACATGGGGCCCATGTAGACGCTCCACGAGTCCACCAGACCCACTCCATAATCCAATAATAATATATGGACATTAAGGCCCCGTTTGGTTAGTGTTCCCAACCAAACCCAACCCAACTCAACCCAAAAATTCAGGGATTGATTGTTGGGAACGCGTTTGGCAACGCACAAAACCCAATCCAACCCAATCCAACCTAACCCAAAAAATAGGAATTGATTCTCAAAATCCTAAAGAAACCAGAAACAAAAAAAAATTGTTTCTTTTTGTGCCCAAAAAACTCAACCCAAAGTTCTCAACTTCCGACTTCATCTGCCGGCCGACCACCACCACCCACCGCCGTCCGGGGACCGACCGCCGTCTCCGGCAACCTTCGGCGGCCTCCGCTACCGGCGGTTACCTCCGGCGACCATCGCCGGCCGCCGCCTCCGCCGTTCGGCGATCGTCCGCCGTCTCCGGCGACCTTCCACTGCCGCCGGCGACCGTCGCCGGCCACCTCCGCCGCCGCAGCCGTCTGGCCACCACCAAACAGAAAAAAAAATTAAAAAAAAAATAAATTAGTTTTAGGATAAAATCGTTACCAAACACATTCTGTTCTCAGCACAAAATAAAAATTGTCGTTACCAAACGTAATTCTATTCCCAAAATTCTCAACCTAACCCAATTCAACTCAACCCAACCCATTCCAGTTGGGTTCAAAAAAGTGGGAACACTAACCAAACGCCACCTAAATTTAATAATAACATACCAAAAAATTAGATTTATGAAAAAGAAATAATATAAAAGATAAAATATGAAAACTATGGACATTATATTTATGAAAATTATAGAAATAAGATATGGATATTAAATTTAGTTATAATACAAAAATATTAAATTTAGAAAAATTAATATTAAATTAAGTTCATTTTTTTTACACCCATACCTTCAGGCAACATACAGTAGTTTATATAATAAAACAGGACAGATATAAACCCTTCAGACAAATATCACTCATTCCTTATTTCAGAAGATAAAGAATAATCCCAATTAAACCAAAATTAACATAAATATAGAGCGTGTATTTATTTTTAATCTTATATATCTTATGTCGAATTGAAGAGAGAGAACATTTTTTGTATTATTGAGGAGGAATAATCTGTTTTTTCTATATATATATATATAAATTCATAGAAATAATTTATGGATATTAAATTTAGTAATAACACAAAAACATTAAATTTACGTAAATTAAAGAAATAATATAAAAGAGGAAATTTAATATACGAAATATCAACATTAAATTTATGAAAATTTTACGAAAAATATATGTATATACATATTAAATTTACTAATAATACTAAAATATTAAATTTATGAAAATTAAATTAAAGAAATAATATAGAAGAAAAAAATATAATACACGAAATTTTGGACATTAAATTAATAAACATTAAATTTAGTAATAATAGTGAAACATTAAATTTACAAAAATTAAATAAAAATACTAATATAAAAGAGAAAACGTGATATATGTAATATAATATACAAAAATTATTGACAAAAATTATAAAAATAACATATAAAGATTAAATTTAATAATATTCAAACATTAAATTTATAAAAATTAAATTAAAAAATAATATAAAAGAGAAAAATATAATATTAAATTGATGAAAATATTAGAAATAAGACATGACCATTATATTTAACTATAATATTAAATTTAAATAAATAATATTAAAAAATTAATACATGACTATTATATTTAATTATAATACTAAAATATTAAATTTTAAAAAAAATTAAATAAATAATATTAAAAAAAATATAATATATAAAAATTATGAATATAAAAATTATAGATATTAAATTTACAGAAATTATAGAAATAATATATAAATATTAAATTTAGTAATAATACTGAACATTAAATTTATAAAGATTAAATTAATATTTTTTTTTTGACACATGTACTTTCATGCACGGATTATTCACAAGTTTATTTTAAGTTAGAGTATAATAAATCTAATCATAAGTAAGGGTTACAAAGACAAAGAGATAGATAGAGTGGTTCAAGTGATAAGGTCCGTTTGAATTAAAGCAGTTGATGAACCTTTTTAAGGTCAAAAGTTCGAGTCTACAAAAAAATACTTGTTGAGAAGAGCAGTCACGCATCTCAAGTGAGATTAGTCTCACATTCTGTATGGGTATGAGCATACTCATGGGTGGAAAAAAAAAAACAAAATCTATCAATTAAATTGTTTTATAAGAAAATTTGAACTGTTGGGTCTTTTTATCATTTTAGAGGGGATGGGGGTTTTAATAACCACAATTTTTTTATTTTTCACTTCTTTTGTTTTTTGTTTTTTGTTTTTTGTTTTTTTTTTTTTGGGGGGGGGGGGGGGGGGGGGGGGGGGTTGGGGGGTTGGTTTACCGAACTAGGCTATACTGTATTGATAGGTTTACCGAGTATGGGCCTTCAAATTGGGCCAATCAATATTGAAAAGGCATAACATTCCCAATAAAAAACATGGGTTTCACTCACTCGCCCCATTTCTCTGACGTCGGAATTTAATTTAAATTAAAACTATTTCATAAAGAAAACTATTATTCTTGTACTATGTTCCATTCCGCCGACATGCCTCCATTAACTCTAATTATTTATTACATTTTGAAGGATAGTTTGACATTGCTCTGTGACTCAAATTTCCTTGCATGCTTTTATTTAATTTTTAATTAGATAAAAATTTAATTTGTTGAGTATAATTTATAACAAATATTCCAATCATACTTTTTTATTAAAAAAAATGTTACTTTAAATTTTGTTAGATTACTATCTCATATCGATCATTTGAAAATATCCAAATAACTATATAAATTAATGAGCTACTCCACTTCACATCATATAATGTGAAATAGCTCTTTTGATTTATATAGTGATCTAGGCACCTCTCAAATGATTGATGTGAAATCGTAATGTAACATCTGCCCTTAAGTGCAACTCACGATTTGTACGGATAGTTTGATTATAAGTGAACGATGAAAAATATATAGTCCGTTGCTCGTATCGATGATTTGATCACGAGAGAATAATGAAAAATGTGCGATCCTCAACTTTCATGGATGATTTGATTACGAGAGAATGAGAGATAAATTCTCATAATTTTGACTCTAATATCATATTAAGAGATTTCAACTTAAAATTATACACGTCAAGTAGAGTAATTATTTTAATTTATATTGTGGTTTGGATACTATCGATGGATGTAGAATAGAAATTTAGTTAAAAATAGTTATCGTTATTTGACTCAATAGATATATCTGGCAAACAAAGTGAAAGATAAAATAACTAGTGGTAGGCAATCCAATAAAAATAAAAAATAAAATTACTCAATTATATTAAGTAATTAAACATGATTGTTTAAGTAGAGTGTTAGGGATGCTCCAAAGTGAGATACCTAGAATTATGGAGTTCAAGGGATGAAAATATAAAATAAGAATAATTTTAAGGTTGCGTTTGGTAAAGGATTTGACAAATTCAAAAAATTTGTAAAATGATAAAATTTTGAAATCCCGTCATTTTACAAATTCTTTATTTGGATAATTATTTTAGATGAAGAATTTGATCGTGTAATTTTGTAATTCTCTTATTTGGATAGGTAAAATATTCGTTAAAAAACAAAAACTTTTTTTATCTTTTTTTTTTTTTCCTTCTATGTTCTCTATTCTTCTCATTCGCCACTCCATCACTACCACCGTCTTCTACCACCGTGCCATACAGAAAGAAACGACGTGCCAAAAATTGCCTATCGACGGGGACGAACGGCAAGAAATTGCCCATCAACTATGACAAACAACAAGAAACGGCGATGAACAACAAAAAATGGGTGACGAAATCCACAAATTGAAATTAAACATCAAAATTTGGAATATCAACAAACCCTAATCAACGATTTCGCATAGAGTATGCAAATATGCAACCCCAATTGACGATTTCGATCGACGATTTTTTAGGGTTTTTTGAACCTGAATAAGGAAGAAGAAGGCAACGAAGAACGATGAAGATGACAGCGAAGATGGAGACGAGCACGGCGGTCAGGAGTCAGGAGCAAAGAAGATGGCGACGACAACGAATAAGAACGATGAACGACGCGACGAAGGGAAGACGGGCTCGTCGTGAAGTGGCTCGTTGTCGTTGGTGGTCACGAATCAGATGCAGGGCCTATCGTCGGTGGTCATGAAGCAAGGCCTGTCGTCGGTGGTTACGAAGAAACTCGTCGGTGGCGGCGGTCGCCAAGGGAAGGAGGGCTCGTCACGACGAGAAGAAGGAGATGAGTGCTCAAGTCAATCGCGTAGGAGAAATTGTGAAATCCTCTCTTGCAGGGAATTGACAAATGACACCCCTCTCAAAAGTATTTACAAATTCCTCTTTTTACTTTTTTTTTTTAAGATAAAATGATTTAACAAATCCCTCTCTCTTAAAATCCAAATAAAAAATTTGTTAAAAAAATATTTTAAAATTCTCTAACCAAATGAAATCCCCTTAGAAATTCTTTACCTAAACACAATCTAAAACTTTTTAAGTTCAAAAAAAGGTTAATGTATATATAATTTGCATACTCGTATGTAAAATTCTATTAAAAATAGGTGTGTTCTTAGAATTTTGGAGGTCACTATCCTTAGTCCCCTAGTTTCGCCACTTGACCATATTCAACACAATAACGCACAATGTTAGGATTTTTAAAAATTCAAATAAATAATATTTTTTTTAAGACAATATTTTTAACTATTTTTACCCATAAATATGCAATTTTGTCAACCGTTCATGAGACATTTTTTCTCGTAGACACAACCCACGGAACAAGGTCCAAGCCGATGACGGTTATTAGCAAATGGTAATCCACCATTACATGTTAAAAAGAAAAACAGCCTACAAAAGGTAATGACTAGGTTAGCCATTACTAAATCACAAGTAGTAATTATTTTATGGCTAAAGACTCGTAAGGTTGTAATAAAAAACAGTGCTAGAACTCTACCTTATCCTATCTAGTTTTTTTTTGTTTTTGTTTTTTTTTTTTTTTGTTTTTTTTGGTACTATCACAATTATTGTAATTTGCTTTTAACCTAATCCAAATTTATCAAAAAAATAAATAAAAAATTAGGGTTATTGGTCTTGTACCACTGTACTTTGATTTTATTTCAATTCGTCTCATCTACTCTGAAAATATACACTTTACACTCCATTTACTTATAATAAATTAGAAACGTAACTATTGTTTTGTTTAATTTAACCGAATATTTTAAAAAATATGTGAAATTAAAGTTTCCATCCAAAGTTTACATGAGCTGGATAAAATTAGCATTTGTTTTATTTTTATTTTATTACTTTTTAAAAAAAATAAAAAAATAGCACTAGATAGAGAAAGAGAGTTAGAGAGAGAATCTGTTATTTTTACTCTTTTACTACCTTTGAATATTAAATTTTTAAATTTAGAAAATAAAGAGCAATTAATTCATATTATATTTTTTAAAATAAAATGTAAATCTCTCCCTTTAGTCGAGAGTAAAAAGTACTGATGTATTGATTTTTAAAGTAAAGGGATTAAAATAAAATGATACCAAAGTACAAGGGGGTGCAAAGCAATTAACCAAATTTTTTATAGTGTTCTTGATTAGATTTTAGTTGATATTATTTAGAGTCTTAGACCACTCTACTTCAATTTCACGATTTATGGTACAAAAAAAGAAGAAGTGATAATTGCAGTATAATCCGACTTTTAAGGTGTGTTAATCGCGTTTTCCTACTTATTATTAGTATTATGTATTTTTTTAGGGGGAGTTTTAATGTAATATAATAAAGTAGTTTCTATTTTACCATACAATCCATAATTATAGATGATAAAATATTTGTACTATCAATATCAAAATTTGTAGTTATTGATTAATTTTTTTGTTAAGGTAGCTCTTAGGCAAAAGTAATTTTTGAACTATTTCAAATTTAATTATTTATGTGATTTAACTGTTAGTTTGATATATTTCATATATTAATATGTTATTCTTAATATTCTTAGTCTGACTTGTAAAAAAAATCAATAAGATGTAAATAATAAATTGGCTTTTGAAGAAGTTTGATAAAGTTTGTAAAATGAGTAATCTTATATTATATTAGTTACTAAAAAGACATTTAAGCCACATTTGTAATCCACATTTGGATTTTGGATTTGGGTCGGGTCCGGGGTTCAGATTTCGACTTGGATTGATCAAACTAGAGAGAATTATTTAAAAAAAATTCTTTAAATTAATTTTAACAATTTTCCTAACCAAACAAGATCTGTCTTTTTATATTTGTAATTTATTTTTAATAAAGAGTTACATGTGATCACATCTTTGTGACTTTAAGTGAAACATTTGGTGTGTTGAATTTACTCATTTGTTTTTTTTATAAATAGAGAAGTTTTGAATTAACATTTTAAAAAAAAATAAATTAGTTTTTGGTATTGATGGCCTACATTTATGCTTAAGTTAAAATATTTTCTTAAGTTTTTACATTTAAACTTAAGTTATAAATGTTTTTTTTTTTTTTTTTGTAATAATTTATATGACAACATTAAGAATTATCATTAAAACTTGATAAAAACTTGGCTATAAATAGAGGTTTTGGTCCCTAAACTCAAACATTCAATTACAACAAAATACACCATCTATTCTGAAAGTTTTAAGAGCTTAGAAGAGTCAAAAATAAGAGAAAATAGTGAATTTGGGATTAAGAGCATTAATGGCAGGAGGTAAAAACTCTAGGGATTTTTTTCTTAGTTCCTTTGATCCTTTAGTTTATCAATTTCGTATATAGGACGGTGTATTATTAATGTGGACTCCTCTATTCTGACGCATCCAGTATTTTGGAAAAAAGAGGAGAAAAGAATGCGAGAGAAAAGGAAGAAGTTGGTTTCTTCCCTCTCGAAATCCTCAGAATCCGTTCATTGTTGGAAAACTAGTTTTAGGGGCTTTTCTAGGCACCAGTTTTGAAAATATTCTTTGGGCTGAAATTTATTTAAAAATGGAGTCCCCACCTAAGATTGAGTTAAATGGTATACTAGATCACCGGAATTTAAAAAATCATTTTATTTTAGAAATGACCCAAATTTTTATTCGAAAACAGTTGGTCTTTACCAAATATTTCTTAAAAATTCGAGGGAGTTCAGGGGTTGGTTATACTCGGGGAAGATGTTAGGCAAACAAAGACATTCGTCTAAAGATGGTACCTAAGTTTAAATAGATCTTTACATTTAAACAAGTTCAAGTAATTTTCATCGGTTTTCTTTAATACTCTAATTCCCAATTTTTTTTTATTTTTTATTTTTATTTTATTTTTATGTAAGAAAACAAGAACAATTTATTTATCGAAAGAACCAACAGAAAAAACACATTTAAAATAAATAACAAATGTCCCCCTTTTGGAATGCCTATCGAATATGGAAGAATCAACAAGTTTAGCCCTGGGCGAAGGGGGAGGAGTTTTATTTGGAAACTTAATTTTACAAAACTAGTTTATTTATTTTAAAAGAGAAAATGGTTAAAATAATTTTAAGAAAAACACATTTTTATTTGGAATGTGGAAAACAATGTTTTAATTATAGAAAACATAATGACAACAAGTAAAAGTTTTATTTAAGACACAGTATATAAAACATTTATTTGTGAAAATAATTTAGAAAAACAACTATTTAATTTTAGAATAAAACACCAAATATTTTTCATGTTGAAATTTTTTTATGTGAAAACTCCCTCTTTTTTTTTTTTTCTTTTTTTTTTTTTTTTAAGAAGCAAGAACAAGGCATAACACAAATGTTAAGTGATATGCGCATTTGATTTTGTCAAGAACACTCTAACCGAACTTATTTACTTAGGCAAGTTTAATATTAAGGTTTACTTTATTAGTCCAAAAGAGAATAAAATATAGAATATAAGTGTCAGTTCTACTCATAACTAAGAAAGAAGAAATATTTCTGAATAAGGCACACACTTATCAGGAATAGAGGAGCTCCCTTTATTCCACATCTTAGCTACAGGGATTTAGACGTAGTAATATATAAAGGGTGTCAGTTTATGATCTGAGACATAGGACCAATCCATAATCTAGGCTTATATATAAGGGGGGCCAGTCCACAACTTTAGACATAGGGCCAAGCCGTGATCTAAGCTAGTGCAGAAAAGTGCAGAGTGAAAAAAATAAATGTTAGTTGTTAGTAGTTAGTAATCCATAGTCAGTAGTCCATAGTCGGTAGTTTATTTTAAGTTCATTGAGTTTAGTTTCATGTGTTCTTGATAAAGGTCAAAGATGCTATGCATATACCATAATGTTCTTGTTGATTTTGACACAAAAAAACTAGGTATATACACTATGTACAAGACCTAAGATACTAAAAACAACCAAAGAACAATATGTACAAACAAATAAAAATATGAAAAATAAAAAAAATAAAAATCAAAGAAAATTTACCCAACTTAGGGGAGTGATCTTTCCTTAAGTGTTTTTTCTTTCTTTTCCTCCTTTAATCTCTTGTTTCTTTTTGCTTGATTGTTCTTGAAGAACTTCTTGAACTTTGATTAGAAGATTGTCAATAACAGCTTTCAAGACCTTTTTTTTGCAAGAACTTATGTGTGGTTATGAGGTAGAAAGCATAAGAGCTCAATAGACCCGAAAGAGGAATTTGAGACTAGAAAGAGAAGTAAACTGGAAAAACTTTGTTCCTAATGAAAACAGGCTGCATTTTATAGGCATAAACAGGCTGCATTTTATAGGCATAAGCATGCTTGCACATTGGTGAATGCGCAAGCATAGTCAACCTGTTTTAATTGGCTATTTAATGCTCACTTAAGTCCATTTAATGCTATTTATGGCTAGAAGGTTTAGGCAGTGATCAAGATTATATAGGCTCATGTAGGTAATCATGAAGTTTTTGTCATGATGATCAAAATCTAGTCAAATCTTTTCTATTAAATGCTCCATTTAGTGCCTTCATTAAATGCATCGTTTAATGGCCATTAAGGTTTTGTCATGATGTAAGCTAGTTAAATCAGGTTCTTAGACACTAATTACCCTAGGCAATTAGGTTTCATCATGAAATTTTTGCTCAAAAATCTTGCCAAAAGATTGCCTATTTAATGTCATTCAATGCATCAATTAAATGCATCACTTAATGACATTTAATGCCCTTGAATGCTTAGCCATGATGAAGGCTAGTTTAAACTAAGTTTAGGCACTAATTACCTATGGAATGATGATATGTTGTCATCCTGAGATGGTTCATGCCCCAAACTTCTATAAGATTGTTTCATTTAATGTCATTTATGACTTCATTTAATGCTACATTAATTGTTTCATTTAATGCTATTAAATGGTCTTCCATGATGGCATGCTAATTCTACTAGTTAGGCATCATGACATTTCTAGTAAATGATGACATTCTTATGGATGATATCTTTCCATAAGATACTCATCAAATACTTAAATTTGCCAACTTTGCTAAGGTCACACTGGTAGAAGAATCATATGTTTTTTAAATTTAGGAGGGTGTGCTCTTAGTAATCGTGGTGTCTTGGGCACCCATTTGCTTGATTTAAGAGATTAATACTTTAAACAAGAAATTAAACAAATATTTTTTTATTGTTAATTTTGATAAAACTGGTGAAAAACGAAAGTTTCATGGGTCAAAACAGGAAGTAATGGTAATTGGTGAAATTTCCTTAAATTAAATTCTAGAAACTAATTTAAGCATATTAAAAGTGATATCCATAGAAAATCTACTTTTAATATTGTCATTTTAGTCTTCTTTTAAGAATTTCTAAATTGACCCGAAACCTTTGTTTTATACCGAATCTTGATCGAATTGACGATTTTATATTTTTTTTTTTTTATGTTTTTGTCCTTTTGTAGTATCAATTGTAATGTAAGAGAGAAATTTGTTCCCTTTAAACTTTAGTTTAAAATTTATCTGAATTTTTATTTTAGACCCGATACTTTGTAAACTCAATGAGCAGGACAAAATACGGTGTTTACAGTTGCATCTCTTTGTTATGCGAGTTTACTCATAATGACAAAGATTAGAGACATAAACATTTTGTTCTACGAGACATGAAATTAAATAGTGATCCAAAGATAGCGAGGAACACTACAAACATGAGATTAAATAGTGATCTAAAGATAACAAGGAACACTATAGACATAAAATTAAAATAGTGATCCAAAGATAGCGAAGAACACCTTAGACATGAAATTAAATAATGATCCAAAGATAAAGAAGAACACCATAGATAGAAAATTAAAACGGTGATCTAAAGATAGCGAGTAACACTGTAGCTGGAGAATAAATGATGATCTAAAGATAACGAAGAACACCATAGACAGGAAATTAAAATAGTGATCCAAAGATAACAAGGAACACTATAGCTGGAGAATGTTGACTCATCACTATCTCCTGAGTTATGACCGTACCTAACCATAGGTTTTCCTACATTTCTTAGGATACCTAAATGTAGACACGATATTTTGACCGTTTCTGCAAAAAAAATTTATTTTATTTTATTTTTGAAAAAATAGAAAAAACAAAGAAAATAGAAAATCTGGAAAAAATAAAAAAAAAAGGAGAAAAATGAAAAAAATAAAGAAAAGAAAAAGAAAAAATATTTCATTTTCCTTGCGACATGGGACTAAGTTTCATTTTTTTCCCCTTGTTTCGTTTTTCATTTTCTTTTGGGTTTTATTTCCTTTTGCTTACCGAATTTGGACTAGGGTTTCTAGGGGTTTTGTTGACCCAGTGATCTACCCAAGAGGGGGGTGAATTGAGTAATTATAAAAATTTAAGCAAATATTTATCTTTCAACACTTAAAAATTTGAATAATTAATTTAATTTTAAATTAATTATTATCTCTATATGGCAGCGAATAAGTGTTATATAAACTAGGTATACACCCAAACAACAGGAAATGAATAAAGTAAGAATACAGCACACCACGATGTGTACTGGTTCACCAAGCTACTTTTAGCTAATACAGTCCTCCGAGCCCCACGGAGAGTTGCACCCACTAAACCACTAAGACTCCTTTAAACAGATAGGAACCCAACCTTTACACAATGATTTTTTTTACAGGCTCAGAATCAACCTTTATAATTTCATTTTAACTTGCTAAGGAATAACCTCTACTTTTTTAATAGACTAAAGATTAACCTAATTCTTTTATACTTAGGCTAAGAATCAAACCTTACCAAAATCACTTCAAGTATCCTTTTCACCAGTAATGATGGAACCGTTATAAATCACACAAACTAATTCTATTCAGTAAGAATTAACCACTATCTCTTTTCATGAAAAAGAGTAACATAACATTTTTATGACTTAGGTAAATATCAAACTTCAATCTCTTTATCAGAAGAGATTGAAACCCAGTGACCCCTAATTAGATATTCCCAACAATATCTAATTCGCACACAACTCACCAATTACAAGTCTATTTAAACTCAATAAATGTTCCAATAAATACTAGTGATAGAATTAAGTAAGAAATTTAAAATCTGATTATAAAATAAGTGGGTAGCACACAATTGAGCACGTAATCATATTATCACCAAAATCGTTTTTTAAAATAATTTTTATACAATTTAAAGTTCAAAAATAATTTCTCAATAATCTAGAATCCAAGCAAGTAATAATAATATCAAATAACAATTAAGAACAAAAGCTTGAAACGATCTCACCAGAATACCACCGAAAGAATGAAAACTGAATCGCAGTAAAGCTTAGATCCGTGACAGCAAAATTGTAAGACCCAGACCTTGGACATACGTATAATTTAAGTTGCGTTTAAAATATTTCAGAAATAACGAGGTTGATGGTACTAATTATGATTTAATTGTGAGTGTGAGGGGTTAATTCGTAAAATTTTGAAACATTAAAATTGAAGTTGAGTTTAATTAAAATCTTAACAAATCATGAAGGGGATAAATTAAAATTTTCATAAACATTAAAATTTAAAATGGGTTTAAATTATTATCCCAACTAAAATAGTAAAGCGGATTTTGAAATTAAATATGTGATTTAAAAGTTTAGGGGGGCCAAAGTGTAAATCTTCAAAATATAAAAATAAAAACATGAAACTTAACAAAAATGAGGGGGCTTAAGAGCAAATATTATATATATATATATATATATATAGAGAGAGAGAGAGAGGCGGTGGAAAATTGTGGAGGAGGAGAGGCCACTTGGCCGGTCGATTAATTACACAAATATACATGTATTATATACATATATAGATAGAGACAAAAGAAGGATCGGGAAGCAATAGGATAAAATGGAGAGAGAGTGATGATCGGCGATGGAGCTCCAGCGAGGAATAAGGTGTTGTCTGTCGAGGATGGGATTGGTCCAGCAGCGTGAGCCATTCGTCCCCGTCGTCTGGTGAGTGTGTGTGTTCTCTGTTTTTATCGTAGTTGCTGCGTGTGCATGTGATCAACACTATTTCGGTGCCGATAGTGAGTTGCGTGTGTGCTCTGTTTTTCTATCGTCTGTGTGTGTGTGTGTTCTATGCATGGTTATGTGGGTATATAGTGGCCAGTGGTGTGGGTTTCTGTTGGCGGTGTGTATTTCGTCCGTGTATGTAGATATGGTATGTGCGTGGGTATGTGTGTGTGTTCGTATTTTTCGTGTGGGTGTGTATGTCATTGTCAAATTCCAAAGAGAGAAAGAAGGTGGTCCGTCTGTCATGGGTGTGGGGGTGTGTTTCATGGGTGTATGGCCCCTCTGGTGGTGTATGTGTTGTGTGCTGTTATGTATGGGTGTGAGGGTATTGTTCTGTTCAAATTGTTCGGTCTGGCGTTAAGTGGAAGCTAGAGAGAGAGAGTAGTGGGTGCATGTGTGTGTCTGTCTGTCGTGTGTATGTGTGTTTGCGATATGCATGTGGGTATGTGTTGTGTGTGTGTGTTGCGATTTATTGGCGGGGGTGGTGATGATCGTGAGTGTGGGTGTATGGTTATGAGGTTTATGTGTATAGGACGTTTGTGGGTGGTGGCTGCCGGAGTAGCGAGGAGATGAGAGAGAGAGTGGTCGACTGAGTGCAAAACAGAGCAGAAAGGGGGGAGCGAGTTTGCCTAGGCGATGAAGAGCTCACCTCGGTGGAGAGAAGTCAGAGAATCAATAACCAAAGCTATTGCATGTTCGCCTCGGCGGTGGAAATCTCGCCTCAATGGTGGCTTGTCAGGAAACCAAAACAGAAGCAGAAGGAAGAAACGGGAGAAAGGAAGAAGAAAGAAGAAAAAGAAAAAAGAAAAATTACACAAACTACCCCAATAAAACCTAAAACTCATCTCGCGGACCGGTGGAAAATCCGAGAAAGGTAGAATTTCGAACTTCTTTAATATATGTATTTAATTGTCTAAATTGAATTGGCGATAGGAAATTGTAAGGCCGTTCACATGAATAAATTTGATATAGTAAACTGTAACGGAGTAATATTAGTTAAATATAAATATTTCATAATAAAAGACGGGGAACAGGAAATCATGGAAATTAGGGCCTACATTGCATGGTTAGGTTATTTCTACATAAAATATTAATTTAGGCCCTATCACTATTAGGCTCGCAACCACCGGAGTACCATTAGAGAATAAGCAGTTAAAGTCTTCGAAAACGGATAATCAGGTGAGTGTACTGTCTTCTTGTAAATCTATTTCCATATATATATGATGGAAAATGTTTTTACTTAAAACTGAATGAGTTTAAAACTTATATGGATCAAGCGAATTTTGGGTGCGTGTTGAGACGTGGATTTTCGTTGTTTTTAAAAAATGGTGGAAAAAATGTTTTTTTTGGGGGAAATCAGTTGGTATTTTAAAAAGAAAATGAAAAATATGATTTTTGTTGAAAATCGTTGGGTTTTTAGATGAAAGTGAAAAGCATAATTTTTTTAATTAAATCGGTTTTGGAAATGAAGGTTGAGATTTGTTGATTTGGACGATACCATAGTTTTCTTCCCGAAAGGGATGTGGATATTCTCCCCGTAAGGGATGTGAATTATATTCTCCCTGTAAGGGGTGTGGATTATATTTCTCCCCGTAAGGGGTGTGGATTTCTTCCTGTAAGGGATATGGATATTTCTCCCCACAATGGGGTGTGGATTATATTGCACAGTTTGTTCCGCTAGGAAGGCATATCCTAATGGATGGTACGGTACCGTTGCATCTCCCGATCGTGAGGTGAAAACGATCACTATGGTTAGCCAGAGAGAGTGGTATGGTGTTTGAGGTGTGGTGTTTTGTCGTATTTGGTGTTTTATCATATATGGTGATGTGGTGTTTTATTACATCGTCTTGGTGTTTTATCATATTATTTTATGTTGATGGTTTAAATGGATTTCATATATATATATATATAGATAATAATTCTGAATGGTAGGAAGAATGAGTTTTCTCGTGGTATATGATTTTTATACTACTATTCAAAATGTGTTTGTTTATACGCGTTAAGCTTGATCCATTTATATATTGTATTATTTAGAATATTTATTATTTTAAAATATTTTATTAAGAAGGCAGTACACTCGCAGGTGATGCAATTAGGAGTCGATCCCCCTACTGGTACTAGGTAGCGTCTGGTGATGCTGTAGTGAGGGAGTAGTTTGGAGTAGCTATTGGAAGCAAACCTATGAGAGGTTCTTAGTTGTTTTATCTTTATTGATATTATAAGTTTGTAAGGACGAGTGTGTCCCCAAATGAGATTGTGTATGTATATACATGTCGGCTTTAGTGGTTGTGTATTTAGAATGTATTTATTCTCGTATTCTAGATAAGTTTGGCGTTCAGCTGATATTGTGTCAGCGTCACGCCGGCCCCAGGATGATGGGTGTCCGGGGTGGGGTGTGACAATTTTGTATTAGAGCCTAGGTTATAGGTTCTGTAGACTTGTTAGTTGTTGAGTCAGTAGGGGACATGAGATAGGGAGATAGGAAGACGTGTCGGTCGTCTAATCAGTAGGGGACATGAGATAGGGTGTTAATAGGTGAGTCGGTATGGGAGTAATACTTAGTTCATTACCTTAGTTAGTGTGTTGGCTTTGGGCATGGTTGGTTGTATTATTAGAAATTAGTGGGTGTGACAAAAATGTGATATAGTCATTGGTGTAGTCGGGTGGCGTTGTGTTGTTGGTAGTGGAAATGGGTGGATCCCGATTGTGGGAGTAGTAGTACTTGAAAAATGTGAGATTTTAATGAGATAACTATTTGTAGCACCCAATAAGTTGCTATTAAAATATTAGATAATATAGCAGAACACATACTTAAGTTGGAATATGAAATGACATTCAAAATTAGTATAAAATCGCCTTCTAGGCAATACGAAAGGAATCTGATGATGATATTAAAAATGAAAAGAGTTGTATTAGTTGGAAAAAAACATGGTGAGAAAACTGTGGCGATATTAAAAAGGATGTAATTTGGTAATACGTTCTAGGTTGACGGGCAGGCAGAGCAACAGTTTGTGGAACTAGTAAATATAACAAACGTAATGGAGAATGATGTATAGAAAGTAGCTGAGAATTGTAGGTCTATGTTGATAGTAAGTGCGCATAAATAGAGCCCATTTCGTATAAGTAATATAGAGTTGACGGTGGATTGTTTAAGAAATAAATTACTTTTCAAAATCTTGGATGAATTAGAGTTTGTATTTTTGGGGAAGATGTAATCATTACCCCAGTCAATTTGATAGTTGGTCTAAGATATTAGAAATGTGTTAAAGAAATGATATCAGGATACTTCACACAGGTGCTGGGTGCTAGTCAAAACAAGTTTAGGCGGTGGATATGTTAAGGATTTTCCCTATGTAGTTCTGAGAGGAAATATTGGGGTGCTAGTAAGCGTGATTAATACTCGTAGTGGTTGTAAAATATTTTTCATAATTTTAATGGATTGAACGTTCGACTCATTAGGTTGGTTAAATATAATCGTGTTGATAAAATGTGGGGAAATTGGGAATTCGAATAAGTTAGTTTTAGGTGTAGGAAGTCTCTATCAGAGAAGTCATGTGACGACCCTAGGAAACCGGGTCGTTACAATAAATTATACTGTTAACTCACGATTAACTTAGACCTGGTGTTTCTCTTCATGAAGACCCGGTGTTATTGGTAACTGATAGGTGTGAAAAACCTATCTATTTCCAATCTTAATTGGTTAGTTTTCGAATATGTTTATAGTTATTTTTATTATGTTTTAATTAGTATTTATACTTTTTGTATAACTCAGGTGTGTGGGTCAAAAAGATAGAAAACTGGAGCTAAAACGATGAGATCGAACCAAAGCGGTTCGAAGTTACGGTGGATAAACAAGCTCGGAGGCTAAAAGACGAAACAGGCCCACTGCTTAGGCGTCCAGACCACTGCCTATGCGGTGAAGATGCATAGAAGAGCAAAATGTTACTGACGGACGACCGCCTTAGCAGAAATTCTACCGCTTAGGCGGAAATCCAGCAGAGGACGAAGAAGGGCTACTGACAGCCGCTCACCTAGGCGAAGTTTTCTTCGCTTAGGCGGAATTTCAACAAAATGTTCTCCAGTCCACCACCTACTTCACCGCCCAGGCGATCAAACTTAACCGACCTAACTCCGCCTAGGCGGAATTTCCACCGCCTAGGCGGATTTGCCCTGCACAGCCTTTAGATATTTTTAGATATTTTTAGAATATTTTTGCTATAAATATCCCCTCTCCTCCCCCTTTGGCCAGAGATCTCTCATCTCTCTTGCATTTTTAGCCCCTTAGGCTATAGTTAAGCCAAGGGTTAGGAATCTTAGTAGTGGAGCTCACATCCCGAAGTGGAGAAGACGGCGAATCAATCATTGAGCGTTCTTAGCGGTCTATCTTCAGACGAGGCTAAGTTTTTCGATCGTTTTTTCTTATTTCTTTATCTTACGAGCATGTGAACATGTTTAGCTTGTTATTTTCTTGTATATGCTGCTATGGCCCCGAGCTAAATATGGATTGTAGTAGGGATTAACATATAATTTATAAATACGTTGTTTGGATGATTTCGGTGTTTCGTTTGTGATTGTTCTTCGTAGTTTGATTGTATTTATCGTATTGTTTGTTTATTATGCTTGGATTGATAAATGGAGAATACGGGGTTTTGACAAAATCCCAGATTCGGATTAGGGTAAACAAACGCCACGATTATATAACCCGGTCGGGGTTCGAATCGTGGACAATCGATGATGTTGGGCTAGACACACGCTACCTAGGGTCGTAAAGACGTTGAGGGGGACCTCTTCGTTGGCTCGAAGTTGCATTATATCCCTCGTCCTACACTCGGAAGAGGTGGCGAGGGAGTTTTAGAACGAAGATTGTCGATAAGATAAATACAACACGACGATCCAATAACCCAGGAGGAAGTTGGATTGTGTGCAATCAATGACGTTGGGCGAGACTCACATGACCTAGGGTCGTTAAGACGTTGAAGGGGACTTCTTCGTTGACTCGAAGTCATGTATTCTCCCGTATTACACTCGGAAGAGGTGGCGGCGGAGTTTACGTACCGAGGTTGTCAAATAGGTTGAACAACGTAAACGTGAGTAAATCGGAATCGAACACGTATTTGTAAACACCTTAATCCCTATGCAATTCTTCACCCTAGAACATATTAACATATTAGTGTAGTTAATTTAGGATATATTAGTATTAGTTTAATTAATTAATTACATTTGTTTTTTGCCTAGATAAAATTAGGTCACGACAAACGCGGTATTTGATAGTAACGACAACAATCCCTGTGGATACGATAACCCGATCTTAACGATCACACTATACTAAAACTTAGACCTCGTATACTTGCGAGTGTAAGTAGCGGGGTGTTTTTCCCGCGCTACCAGTAACTCATCGGTTAGAATTGATGGTTTATTTAATCAACTGCGAAGGATCAGGGTGTTAGATTTTTGAATAGGATATTACCAGTTGGAGGTTAGGGACTGTGACGTGGTGAAAACGGTGATCTGGTCGAGAGTAGAGAAGAGCATGTAGAATATCTCTAGTTTGTGTTGCTGATGTTGCAAGAAAAGCAATTACATGTCAAGTGCATATTGATGGGATTGTTCGGTTGCATAAGGCACTGATTCAATGTAAGTGTCGAGTAAAGTTGTGATAAGATACCAGTGTGGTGAAAAAAAAATAAAAAAATAAAAAAATAAAAAATAAAAATAAAAAAATAAATAAATTTGGTTGTTGACTTATTCGCTCGATAATTGATAGTTGCTCTAGGATAAATAGATTGACCGTATTTTTTATAAAGTGAATTGTCAATTTAAATGTTGTCGTCGTATTGTAATTGAAAGATAATCTTTAAAACAAATCAAGTCGTTGTTGTATGAGCAGCCGCAGAGGAATTCGAAATGCAGTATTTAATGGTGATACCTTAAATAGTGATTTTTTTTTATGAACTAATTACTGTCTAGGAAAAAATAAAAATAAAAATCAGCGCATTGTAAATATGGAAAGTGGAGTAGTTAATTTCAAATAATAATTCTCTAGTGAAAAATTGTATAGAAGAATTGTAGTACTAGGATCTGATCTTTATTTTGATATTCTGGACGAGTTTTCATACCTTTTTGTGTGTGCCAAGTTGAACGTTGGCACCTCTTTTATTTGTAGATTTGCGATCAATCGAGAAGTGCAATACAAAGGTTGGGGGATATGTCGAGCGTTGCGTTTTGGGAATTTTCTGGTAGCAAGGAGGATTTTGTGGCGCTAATGGAATGTGTTTACAATAATAGATACCTTTTCGGTGAGCAAGGTGGCATTGTATGCGCATTGTACGAAAAGGATGCATGACTTCAATTAAATAGACTAAAATAAGATGGGGGAACGGGAAATTATCGAGTGTTGGAGACGGCTCGATATGGTCATATTTTTTCTTTATTTATTGAGAAACAAAGTTGATAAAAAGAACTCGATTAGATGTATTGATCCACTACTAATTTTAGGCGAAATCGGCATGTGGGGGATCTTTGAGATTTCATAAGGAGAGAATAATTTGAATTATCATGGAGGTATAATATTTTACAGTCAGTAACTATTAACTTTTGTGATGTATCGAATTTTTGTAGTTGGGACGTCTCTATGTCTTTCGATTCATATTTATACGGGGATATATGTTTGAAGCATGTTTAGGTAGATTGAAACATAAATGAAGCACGTGACCTTGTCAGGGACTTGATTAAATGTGGAGGCATGAAATGAATTTCTTATGGATGACTTGGTTGATGTATTTGAGTTGTAGTAATATGGTTTGGTGATATCGATGTGTTGTGAATGATATCTATATGATTGTATCATCGATTTGAAACATATTTATGGGATTCTGGTGCATTGCAAAAACTTAATTAGTTAACGATAATACTAGAAAATGTTTATAAGAATATTGAAGTTTTGAGGTAGATATTGAAGTGGATGAGTTCGGGCTAACTGTGCTTATGAGATTGCGTATGAGTTTGGTTGTGAGTATTGTGGGTTCAAAATGTTAAGGGAGATGTTGTGGTAAATTGGTTGACTGGAAATGTCGGATGAAATGGATAAGTATTGGTAATATTTTTGTAGGAATGAGATAGGCCCAATCAACCGAGATTACCACGATATTTTAAGCATATATTGTTGATGATCGTGATTTTTATCAGAGTGGCGTAGCGGAAGCAGTTAGAAATATAAGATTCCTTTACAGTTGATTGTTTGTGGTAGGTGTTACCAATTAAAGTGCACACTGGTTGTTGATTGTTGGGTATAATGGTGGCCACTGCAAATGACATTGCGGCAATGTCGGATCGGATATTGCTGGGTACAAATTAAGGGTGGTGAAAATTTTAATGCTGAGTGATTTGTACGAAAATTTCGGGACGAAATTTCTTTTAGGGGGGAAGAGTTGTAAGACCCCGACCTTGGACATACATATAATTTAAGTTGCGTTTAAAATATTTCAAAAATAACGGGGTTGATGGTATTAATTATGATTTAATTGTGAATGTGAGAGGTTAATTCATAAATTTTCAAAATATTAAAATTGAAATTGAGTTTAATTAAAATCTTAACAAATCATGAAGGGGATAAATTGCAATTGTCATAAACATTAAAATTTAGAATGGGTTTAAATTATTATCCCAACTAAAATAGCGGAACAGATTTTGAAATTATATATGTGATTTAAAAGTTTAGGGGGGTCAAAGTGTAAATCTTCAAAACATAAAAATAAAAACATGAAACTTAACAAATATATATATATATATATATATATATATATATATATATATATATATATATATATATATAGAGAGAGAGAGAGAGAGAGAGGGAGGCGGTGGAAAATTGTGGAGGAGGAGAGGCCACTTGGTCGGCCGGTTAATTACATAAATATACATATATTATATACATATATAGATAGAGACAAAAGAAGGATCGAGAAGTGATCGGAGAAAACGGAGAGAGAGAGATGATCGACGATGGAGCTTCGGCGAGGAAGGAGGTGTTGTCTGTCGGGGATGGGATCGGTCTGGCAGCGTGAGCCGTTCATCGCCGTCGTCTGGTGAGTGTGTGTGTTCTCTATTTTCGTCGTCGTTGTTGTGTGTACGTGTGATCGGAACTGTTTCGGTGCCGATAGTGAGTTGCGTGTGTGTTCTATTTTTCTGTCGCTTGTGTGTGTGTGTTCTGTGCATGGTTGTGTAGGTATTTGGTCGCCGGTGTTGTGGGTTTCTGTTTGCGATGTGTATTTTGTCCGTGTATGTGGGTATGGTCTGTGTGTGGGTATGTATGTGTGTTCGTATTCTTCGTGTGGGTGTGGGTGTCGTTGTCAAATTCCAAAGAGAGAGAGAAGGTGGTACGTCCGTCATGAGTATGGCGGTGTGTTTCATGGGTGTGTGGCCCCTCAGGTGGTGTATGTGTTGTGTGCTATTATGTATGGGTGTGAGGGTGTTGTTCTGTTCAAATTGTTCGGTCCGGCGGTGAGTGGAAGCTAGAGAGAGAGCAGTGGGTGCATGTGTGTGTGTGTCTGTCGTGTGTATGTGTGTTTTCGGTATGCATGTGGGTGTGTGCTATGTGTGTGTGTTGCAGTTTATTGGCGAGGTTGGTGATGATTGTGAGTGTGGGTGTGTGGTTGTGAGGTTTATGTGTATGGGTCATTCGTGGGTGGTGGCTTCCGGAGTGGCGAGGAGAAGAGAAAGAGAGTGGTCGACTGAGTGCAAAACATAGCAAAAAGGGGAGAGCGAGTTTGCCTAGGCGGTGAGAAGCTCGCCTCGGTGGAGAGAAGTTAGAGAATCAAGAACCAAAGCTATTGCGTGTTCGTCTCGGCGATGGAAATCTCGCTTCAGTGGTGGCTGGTCAAGAAACCAAAACAGAAGCAGGAGGAAGAAGCGGGTGAAAGGAAGAAGAAAGAAGAAAAAGACAAAGGAAAAAAGAAATTTACACAATGTCACACCCTACCCCGGACAATCGTCATGCGGGGCTGGCGTGACAACAACACAACAGCACACTGAACGCCAAACCAACTAGGAAACGACAAAGGACATATACCAAATGAATATATACAACCACAAATGTCACCAGATACAACCGCTCTAGTTAGGGACACACCCGTCTCTAGAAATAATATTAACACAAAAATATAAACAATCAAGAACTTCTCACAGGTTCGCCTCAGACAGCTCCTCCCAAAGTTACTCCCACGATATACCAACACCGAACTCTACCTAATACTAGTAGGGGACCGACTCCTATGCTGTTGTACCTGCGAGTGTACTGCCTTCTTAGTAAAGAAACACATTTTATAATAATAGTTTAATCTACAACATCTAAATAGATCAAGCGTAAATATATAAACAGTGAAAATAAATCAATATATATATATGTTCCAATCAAACCCATTCAGTATATAATACCAATCACCATATATAAGTAAATCACCAAATATAAGTAAAATACCACATCTCAAAACACCACACCATCACACCACTCACTGGCCAGCCATAGCGATCGTTTAACCTCACGATCGAGAATTGCAACGGTACCGTACCATCCGTAGGATATGCCTTCCTAGCGGACGTAACTGCACAGATAATCACCTACTGGACGTCTCTGAAGGACATAATATAAATCACCACATAATATCTATCACCACCTGCCGGACCACCCTCTGGACAAGACATAATATAAAACATCACCTGTCGGACCATCCTCCGGACATGACATAAACTATTGCATAGTCAACTCAATAATATCATCATAAAATCACAAATCAATATCTATCTGTTGGATCACCCTCTGCACAGACCATAATATAAATCACCACCTGCCGGACTATATCTCCAAACAGGTCATAAACTATGGCATAGTCCAATCAAAGCACAATCAATATCCATCTGCTGGACCACCCACTGGACAGACCATAATATAAATCACCACCTCATCAATATCGTCAAAATCACCAACGTCCACCTCTTTTTCTCAAAACCAACTTTTAAATTCGAAAATCATATTTTTCACCTTTGTTTGAAAATCGTCTAATTTCAACGAGACCATTTTTCCCTTTTATTTTTAGAAAAACATTCATGTTTAGAAAAACAAATATTTTCCACTCTATTTTAAAACCACCAAGTCCGACGAAAATCCTTTTCAACTTTCTTTCAAAACCAACGTAATTTAATGAAAATCCATTTTACCAACTCACCCACAACCTGCTCGATCCACTTCATTTTTAAAAGCGTCTAATTTAAATACAACCATTTTCTATCATATATAGATATAAAATAGTTTGACAAGAATATAGTACACTCACCTGATATTCCACTTTTCAAAAGCTCTACCGACTAAGCTACTGAACTTCCGATAATTGTGAACCTATTTGTGACAGAACCTAAATTAATATTTTATATAGAAATAACCTAACCATACCATGAAGTCCTAATTTCCGAAATTTTCCTATTTCCCGCATTTTCTTTTGGAATATTATCATTTAGTTAACATCGTTCCGTTACGGTTTAATATATAAATAAACTTTGTTCCTATAAACAATCTCATTATTTGTTTTTCATCATTTCAACAACTTCGACGCTAGTAATTAAATTAACAAATCATATAATTTTAACGAGAAACGGTACCCGCTCCCAATCGGTTGGCGACCTCATCACGAATTCTTTGATTTTTGCTTACTGCTGCCCACCGCCTAAGTGGACGATCCACCGCCTAGGCGAACGAGCTCCTTTACAGTTCTGAGTTACACACTGACAGCCCACCGCCTAAGCGAGAAACTTCTGCCTAAGAGAATTTTCTCTCATTCTGAACACTGATCTACCACCACCTAGGCGAACTTTCCACCACCTAGGCTGACACTCCTCCTCCCTTCTGCTATGTTTTGTTAATCCCAGCCGACTACTCTCTCTCTCCTCACTAACTTCGGTAGTCACCACCACCAATGCCCCCCCCCCCACACACAACACACGACTTTCTATGTTTATATCACGCCAATTTAAGTTATCACCCTTCACTACTACATATTCTTCCGCGGACTGTTCATACAATGACGGCTTACTTTGTTTTGATAACAAGTATCATCCAAATCTCAATACGGCGACAACCCTTATGGTTTCAGAATTCCAATTCCAAAATTTCGAATAACCGATCAATAGAATTCCAAGAGCCACTAATCCTTATCAAACATATAAGTCAACATCCAAATTTATTTATTTATTTTATTATTATTATTATTATTTTATTTTATTTTTATTTTTTCACTTTTGTGCGACATTTGCATTGAACTGGTGCATCATGCAACCAAACAATCCCGTCATACCGGAAATGTTGCGAAGCTGTCAAGGTAACCATAATCACCACCACTCCACAAGTTTCGAGTTCCAGTCACACGTTCTCGACCTTCTTCATATTCCATCAATCCACCACTTCGACTCTCTTTGAATTCACTTGAATACTATTCCTCAAGAGCACTAGTCCCAAAATTACCACTCAATCCAACCAGTACCCATATTTATTGCATTTGGCATTACTCATATTCACAGTATTAGTATCACATTCTGGAAATATTCTACATGCTCTTCTCTACTCTCGATCGGTTTACCATTTTTATTACGTCACCATCTCTAACCTTCGCTTGAAAATACCTTACTCAAAGCTCTAACACCTTATTCTGTTGCAGTCGATTTAACAACCCATCCATTCTAACCGATAAGTTTCCAACACTGGATCTTCATGGAAAAACACACTAGGTCTACGTAAATCATAAATTGATAGTCTCATTTATAATGACGACCTGATCTCCCAGAGCCGTCATGAGGCTTCTTCTATTAAAGACTTCCTAAACTGAAAACGAACTTACTCCACTTCCCAATATCCAACAAATTTTTCCTACACCACGGAAATTATTTAAATTCAACTAAATGCAATCAATCCTCAGCTTAAATTAATCTACTCAATTTTTATTTTATTTTTCCTATACCATGGCAATCACCTTTAAAGTCCCAAGGTTATATTTTCAAAGCTTAATTTCCTGCACTTTATCGACACGAGTATAATTAACCAACTTAATGAGCCGAACGTTCATCTCCTTATTATTATAATACTTATTTAATAGCTACCACAATTTTTAATCATGCCTACTAGCACCCCGTCAATTCTCGGAATTACATTGGGAAAATCCCTAGCTACTACACTATCCACTACCGAACTTGTTTGAACTGATGTCCAGCACCAGCGTACTGAATTGTGATCTCCTTTCGTTAACACCTTTTTAACCTCCTAGACCCACTATCCTCGGCCACTTCCTACACATCATTTTCTATTACGTTACTATATGCCACAACTGTTACTCCGTCCATCAGTCAATCTAAAATGTACTACCAATTTAAATTCTTGTCTAGTAACGTCACAGTTTTCTTTCAGATTGCCTAGAAGACGATTTACTCCTTTTGAATATTATTTCTTATTCCAACTTAAATGTGTTCAGCTATATCATCTAGTATGTTAATAACGACATACTAGGTGCTATCTTTGTAGTTGTTTATCTAGTTTAGCCTTCTTATCTTGTGGAAAACATCCCTCCTGGCAATATCACCACGTGGTCGTATCATTGCTTGCCAACACGACAACCCTCCATGCACCATGCCAAAGCACCAACTACTAAAGCGAAAGATCTAACACTCACATGCCAAACTTACTTATTGACACCCTATCTCATGTCCCCTGCTGACTAGACGATTGGCACGTCCTCCAATCTTAGGGTCTTCTACTGATAAGACTACTGACAAGTCAACAGAACCTATAAACTAGGCCTTGATACCAAATTGTCACACTGTTACGCGCTCAGATTCACACATGTTTTCTCCTCGCGGTAATTTGACTACTCGCAAGTGCACGAGGTCTAGTTTTAATATAATGGATCTTTTAGGATCGGATATCGTTCCACTGGGAAGGGCAGGTAATTCAATTGAGTATTGCGATTTCAATAGTTTCATATTATCTCGACTGATCAAATTTTGTTTGTTTTCTAATTACTATACTAAGATAAATGACAACTATAAAGTTAGTTTTAATTAAACTAATTACTTAGGTATAAATCTCTTTCATATAATGCATAATCGATTTCATTTAGTTAGCTATAACGGTTTTTATCTAATCCGACAACCTCTGTATCAATAACTCCTCCGCTACCTCTTCCAAGTGTAAAACGAGAGATTACACGATTTCGTGTCAACGAAGAAGTCCCCTTCAACGTATTAACGACCCTAGGTCGTATGAGTTTTGAGCCAATGTCATGGGTTGCATACGTTCTAACGCCCTCCCGGGTCGTTAAAACGTCACGTTGTATTTACCCTAGTCTGAATCCGGGATTACCTCTCCTGAGTGTCAAACCTCGTATTCTCGGTTTATCAATGCAAGCATAATATCAAGAATAACGATAAACACAATCGGATTTAGACGAACAACACATTAAAGTAACATAAATTTACTCAACTAAACGGTTACATGATTTCGACTACTCCTAAGTAACATTTAACTACTACTACAAGATCTTAGCCATATACCATATAAAATAAGAGGGATTCAACATTCTTAGATATGAAAAAGTGATTACAAAGAATAAAACAAGAGAGAAACGATCAAATCTGGAAGTGAAACGGTTCACTGTCGCTAATGATTGATCCGCAAGTTATCCTTCTTTATCCAAATGATGAACCTCCTTCTTGATCTTCAAAATATAGCTTAAGAGCTCTTATCTAGAGTTAGGGTTCTTCAACAACAAGTTTCAGATGTGGCCAAGGGTTATTTATAGGCTTAGGGGTTCAAAAATATCTAAACAGATATTTTGACCTGTTCTGCGATTTCCGCCTAAGCGGTAGAAACTTCGCTTAGGCAGAGCTTAAGTCGGTTAGAATTCCGCCTAAGCGGTAGAATCTTCGCTTAGGCGGAGGACTAACTTCTTGGCTCCTTATCTTTCTGACGAAATTCCGCCTAGGCGGTAGCTACTTCGCCTAAACGGATTTACAGCAATGCAGCTCAATCCAGCAGTTCAGTTCATCCAGCATTCTGATGGATTTCCGCCTAGGCGGTGGAAACTTCGCCTAGGCGGATTCAATACTTCAGCCCTTGTAACCTTCTGACGGATTTCCTCCTAGGCGGTGGAAATTTCGCCTAAGTGAATTTCAAATCTTTAGTTTTTGTATCTTTCTGCTGAATTTCCACCTAAGCGGTGGAAACTTCGCCTAAGTGGAATTGCTCTGTTATTTGAAACCTCATTTTTTCATCTTTTTGGCTACCCTTTTTTCACCATTTCGCTCGGTTTGCCGATTGTTTACTTCCCTGCTCCTGACTAATAAAAACAGCTAAAACGATATTCAAACTTCAATAAAGTACTCAAAAACTGGCAAATTCGATTTAGAATTAGATAGGTATTTTACACCTATTACACACCCCACCCCGGACACACGTTATGCGGGGCCGGCGTGATGACAACAAAACAACATACTGAACGCCAAACCAACTAGGGAACGGCAAAGGACATATACCAAATTAATATATACAACCACAAATGTCACCAGATACAACCTCTCTAGTTTGGGACACACCCGTCCCTAGAAATAATATTAACACAAAAATATAAACAACCAAGAACCTCTCACAGGTTCGTCTCAAACAGCTCCTCCCAAAGTTACTCCCACGCTATACCAACACCGGACTCTACCTAATGCTAGTAGGGGATCGACTCCTATGTCGTTGTACCTGCGAGTGTACTGTCTTCTTAATAAAAAAAATATATTTTATAATAATAGTTTAATCTACAACATCTAAATAGATCAAGCGTAAATATATAAACAGTGAAAATAAATCAATATGTATATGTTCCAATCAAACCCATTCAGTATATAATACCAATCACCATATATAAGTAAATCACCAAATATAAGTAAAACACCACATCTCAAAACACCACACCATCACACCACTTACTGGTCAGCCATAGCGATCGTTTAACCTCACGATCACGAGTTGCAATGGTACCGTACCATCCGTAGGATATGCCTTTCTAGCGGACCTAACTGCGCAGATAATCATCTACCGGACGTCTCCGGAGGACATAATATGAATCACCACATAATATCTATCACCACCTGCTGGACCACCCTCCGGACAGGACATAATATGAAATATCACCTGCCGGACCACCCTCCGGATAGGACATAAACTATGGCATAGTCAACTCAATAATATCCTTATCAAATCACAAATCAAAATCCATCTGCCGGACTACCCTCTGGACATATATAAATCACCACCTGGCGGACTATACCTCCAGACAGGTCATAAACTATGGCATAGTCCAATCAAATCACAATTAATATCCATCTGCCAGACCACCCTCCGGATAGACCATAATATAAATCACCACCTCATCAATATCGTCAAAATCACCAACATCCACCTCTTTTTCTCAAAACCAACTTTTAAATCCGAAAATCATATTTTTCACCTTTACTTGAAAATCTTCTAATTTAACGAAACCATTTTTCCCCTTTATTTTTAGAAAACCATGTATTTTTAGAAAAACAGATATTTTTCACTCTATTTTAAAACCACCAAGTCCGATGAAAATCCTTTTCAACTTTCTTTCAAAACCAACGTAATTTAATGAAAATCCATTTTACCAACTCACCCAAAACCTGCTCGATTCACTTCATTTTTAAAAGTATCTAATTTAAATACAACCATTTTCTATCATATATAGATATAAAAATAGTTTGGTAAGAACACAGTACACTCATGTAATATTCCGCTTTTCAAAAGCTCTACCGACTAATTGTTACTGAACTTCCGATAATTATGAACCTATTTGTGACAGAACCTAAATTAATATTTTATATAGAAATAACCTAACCATGCCATGAAATCCTAATTTCCGAAATTTTCCTATTTCCCGCATTTTCTTTTGGAATATTATCATTTAGTTAACATCGTTCCGTTATGGTTTAATATATATAAACTTTGTTCCTATAAACGATCTCATTATTTGTTTTTCATCATTTCAACAACTTCGACGCTAGTAATTAAATTAACAAATCATGTAATTTTAACGAGAAACATTACCTGCTCGCAATCGATTGTCGACCTCATCACGAATTCCTTGATTTTTACCTACTACTGCCCACCGCCTAAGCGGACGATCCACCGCCTAGGAGAACGAGCTCCTTTACAGTTCTGAGTTACACACTAACAGCCTACCACCTAAGCGAGAAACTTTTGCCTAGGCGAAATTTCTCTCACTCAACACACTAATCTACCACCACCTAGGCGGATGCTCCTCATCCCTTCTGCTCTATTTTGTTAATCCCAGCCGACCATTCTTTCTCTCCTCACTAACTCCGGCAGTCACCACCACCAATGGCCCACACACACACACACAACACATGCAAACCTCACAAGCACACATCCATACTCACAAACATCACCACCCCCGCCCATAAACCGCAACACATACCTACACAGCAAACACACACACATATGTACTACTCTCTCTCTCTAACCTACCTTCACCGCTGGCCAAACTCCAGCGATGCCCTCACAACCAAATGAATGCATAAAACACACACCCACATACACCCCTTTTACTGACTATCACCGGAGTAGCCACCACTACCGGAGAACGGACAACATACACATACCCACTTTTTTCTCTCTCTCTCTAATTCTCACTTACTGTCGGCCCAAAAATTTGAACAAAACAACATCCATACACATATACATAACAACACACACACACACACACACCCCATCACAGCATCACTAACAGAAATGGAAAACGGGGAACACAAACAAAGCAAGCACACACACACACACACACACACACATACACGCAACACATACACACAACGAAACCCACAACTCACCGCCGGTGAACCCCACACGATCAGCAACATAACCCACCCGCAGATCTTTCTTCCTCCATCACTTTCTCTCTCTCTTCTCGATTTCTCTCAATCCTTTTCCCTTCTCTCTTATGAATGTATGTGTGTGTGTGTGTGTGTGTGTGTATATATATATATATATATGCTGAAAAATGAGGGCCGGCCAAGTGGCCCTCATCTCCATTACTCTCATCTATCTATCTGTGTATATAATATATAAATAATTTACACAATTCTCCCCCCTTTTTTATTTAAAATTTTAATTAGACCCATTCTCATTTTAATGTTTTGAAAAAATTACAATTTGATTCCCAAAATTTAAATTCACATAATTAATTTACACCATCCACGCCAATATTTTTGAAACATTATACAACGCGATTTAAATTATACGCATATCAAATATCAGGGTCTTACACACAAACTACCCCAATAAAACTTAAAACTCATCTCGCGGACCGGTGAAAAATCCGAGAAAGGTAGAATTTCAAACTTCTTTAATATATGTATTTAATTGTCTAAATTGAATTGGCGATAGAAAATAGTGAGACTGTTCACATGAATAAATTCGATATAGTCAACTGTAACGGAGTAATATTAGTTGAATAGAAATATTTCATAATAAAATACGGGGAATAGGAAATCACAAAAATTATGGCCTACATTGCATGGTTAGGTTATTTCTACAAAAAATATTAATTTAAGCCATGTCACTATTAGGTTCGAAGGCATCGGAGTACCGGTAGAGAATAGGCAGTTGAAGTTTTCAAAAACGAATAATCAGGTGAGTGTAATGTCTTCTTTTAAATCTATTTTCATATATATATAATGGAAAATGTTTTTACTTAAAACTGGATGAGTTTAAAACTTATATGAATCAAACGGATTTTGGGTGCGTGTCAAGACGTGGATTTTCGTTGTTTTTAAAAAAGGGTGGAAAAAAATGTTTTTTTGGGAAAATCAGTTGGTATTTTAAAAACAAAATGAAAAATATGATTTTTATTGAAAATCAGTGGGTTTTTAGATGAAAGTTGAAAACATAATTTTTGAATTAAATCGGTTTTGGAAATGAAGATTGAGATTTGTTGATTTGGACAATGCCAGAGTTTTCTTCTTGAAAGGGATGTAGATATTCTCCCCGTAAGGGGTGTGGATTATATTCTCCCCATAAGGGTGTAGATTTTATTTCTCCCCGTAAGGGGTGTGGATTTCTTCCCGTAAGGGATGTGGATATTTTTCCCCATTATAGGGTATGGATTATACTGCATAGTTTGTTCCTCTAGGAAGGCACATCCTAACGGATGGTACGGTACCATTGCAACTTCTAATCGTGAGGTTAAAACGATCACTATGGCTAGCCAAAGAGAGTGGTGTAATGTTTGAGGTATGGTGTTTGGTCGTATTTGGTGTTTTATCATATATGGTGATGTGGTGTTTTATTATATCGTCTTGGTGTTTTATCTTATTATTTTATGCTGATGGTTTGGATGGATTTCATATATTTGACATATATATATATATATATATATATATATATATATAAATGATAATTCTGAATGGTAGGAAGAAGGAGTTTTCTTGTGGTATATGATTTTTATACTACTGTTCAAAATGTGTTTGTTTATACGCATTAAGCTTGATCCATTTAAATGTTGTATTATTTAGAATATATTATTATTTTAAAATATTTTATTAAGAAGGTAGTATACTCGCAGGTGATGCAATTAGGAGTCGGTCCTCTACTAGCACTAGATAGAGTCTGGTGATGCTGTAGTGAGGGAGTAGTTTGGAACAACTGTTGGAAGCGAACCTGTGAGAGGTTCTTAGTTGTTTTATCTTTATTGAGATTATAAGTTTATAGGGACGAGTGTGTCCCCAAATGAGAGTGTGTATGTATATACATGTCGGCTTTAGTGGTTGCGTATTTAGAATGTATTTATTCTCGTATTCTAGATTGGTTTGGCATTCAGGTGATATCATGTAAGCGTCACGCTGACCCTAGGAAGATGAATGTCCGAGGTGGGGTGTGACAAAAATTCTCAACACTTATTCTCAAGAACCTTTCTCAAGAATGATCTCACAATAAACTCTTAGTATAATATCAGAATAATTACTCTCAGAAAGCTCAGGAACTGATTTTTTCTTGATAAAATAATGTATCATAAGTGAAAAACGCAGGTCTATATATACTAGTTTTAAACAAGCCCTCTAACGGCTAGTTTCCACAAGATATGATATTTAAATACTCATATAGACCCCATATATTAATATTACTCAATCCTAGTTCAATTCACTTAATTATAGCTTTTAAATCTTTCAATTTAGTCTCCTAAATATTTCTCAATCTCAAATAAAACTAGATAGCAAGTATTGAATGTACCAATTTGAGAAACACTTAAAATATTTGTACCATATCTATAATATATATAAGTATGAATGATATATCTATAATATGTTCAAATCCCCATAATATCTCCAAGATATTAACCAAAAAATGGCTAGTAACGGCTACTTTTAGATAAAATCCTCGAAATCCTCAAATCTTGAAACTGCACAGTTGGTTGACCGACCAAACCACCATCAGTCGACCGATCATTTTAGGTTGTTGTCCAATCCATTTTCATACGCCACTTGGTCAACCGATTCTCCATGGGTCGGTTGATCTATCGATTCAGGATGCTCCCTAGGCTATTTTGTGGCACTAGTCGGTCGACCGATCATCAACAGTCGGTTAACCGATCAATTCAGAGAATTTACTTTTCAGCTATCAATTGACCAATCTCTCTTGGTCGATTGACTGATCGATTCAGAGACTTCTCCAATTCCCAGCCACTTCCCATCGGTTGACCGATCTCCTTGCTATCGGTTGACCGATCAGTGCTGGATCTCTTTTCCTTCATTCATTTCAACTCTAATCTTTGACATTTTCGACCCTTTAACCAATTTATTTTCTTGGTTAACTTAATTGATATAATTGATACTATTAATCAATTTTAAATACAAATCTTTCTTAGATCAAAGTTTCTTTTTTAATTTTACATTGGAGCAAATATGTGAACTAATTAAGATCTTAATAAAAACACACATAAATATAAATTCATTTTTATGTCATGTGTAATCTTAATCGGGATACATTAAGAGTAAAAATTGACTTGAGTTGTTTTCATCTAGATTCTTCAGAATCCTCAATCTCTTAATGTTCGTTTCTTTGTCTGTCTCTTTGCATCCTTAGCATCCTTAGTAATTTCTGCATGATAACATCAATAATGGAACTTTTATACTGAAATATTTAAGAAACTCGTTAGTTTCACCAAAAACACACTACAACAAAAATGGACTATAGCGGTAATTATTTTAGCGGCAGTTAAAAAATAGCCGCTAATAATATGTTTTTAGTGGTTATTTATTTAATTGCCGCTAATTTATTCTAATTGCCGCTAAATGTCATTATTTTAGTTTCAAATTTTAACGCCTAATTTTGATATCAATATCTTAATTAAGAAAAATAATTAAAATAAATATTCAATTAAGAAAATCCTTATATTGAACTTGTCAAAGACAAACACTATTTAAAAAAAAAAGCAAAAAAAAATATTTAATAAAAGCAAAGACAAACACTAATTATAAAAGAAAAAAAAAGGGGGGGGGGGGGGAACCGAAGAAGAACTCATTAAAATGGATGAACTTGTTCTCAAGAAGCCCTCGCGATCAATTGTGTACTTGTTTCTTGCGATCTTTTTCTTCAGGAACGACCTTCCTCCCGATCGTGTTCCTCAACCATCCTCAATCTACGGATGGTTGGAGCACAAATAGCCCTAGTTTGTTCCTCAATCGTCTTCCTCAATTTCTTCAATCGGCATCGCTTCTCTCTCAATTGCTACGATTGGAACCCTATGCTCTCTCAATCTGCAGTGCCAATATTGTGTAAAAACCACGCCAGCCAATGATCGGTGTGTTTTCTTTCCTCTCACATTGTATGCTTAAGTTTCATAAGTTTCATATTTGCATTTGATTTTTGATTTATGTTCTCTTTTAATTCGCTTGCATTTAGATTTCCAATCGTGCATTTAGGGTTCGTGAAATTGGTTTTGTTATGTTTGTATTTCTCTCCTACTCTCTTTGATCTATGGAATTGAGACATTTGGCTTCCATGTCATGTGAATACAACTAAATCATTTGTGAATGTTATGTGTTTGATGAAATGTCCATATGAATATACTCTTTCATATTTTGTTTCTTTTTTCCCGATTTGCAATTATAATTCCTTTGAATATTATGTGTTCGATGAAATGCTCATATGAATCAACTCTTTATATTTGTTTAATTTGCGCGATGGTAACAGAAATAGAAATATGGTAACAGAAACACTTAACAAACAGAAAATGAACGGAGGCAATGATGGAGGCAACTCTATATATGTCTTTTTTCCCTTAAGTTTCCTATGGTAACAAAAATAGAAATATGGTAACAGAAACACTAAATAAGCGATACCTATTCTTACAATTGAGAGGGGGTGTAATTAGCTTGAACCCTTGGAAAAACAATGGATGGAATGATTTTTATATTTGTTTGTTATGTTAAAAGTAGACATAGGAAGAACTGTTTTGGTTTCATTTCTTATTCCAATTATGATGCTCCATTTCCTCGCTGCCAAACACTACCATATTAATCTATTGGTGATGTATTTCCATTGGCACTTTAGGGTGTGTTTGGTTTCGCAACAGTTGAAAAATAGGTTTTTCAACCTTTTTTTGGGGGGGGGGGAGGGGGGGGAGGGGGGTGGGAGAAGGGGGGTGTTTGAGGTACTTATATATGTACATCTCTTCCCATCATTTGCTTTTCCTCCTAAAGTCTATCTCACAAGGCAACTATTGTTGCAGTCATGGTTGTCCAATCTATTCACAGTATTGTTCTGTGAACATAACAGTTCACAGAACTTTTCTGTGAACAGCTGTGTCTGTTCCTAGTTTTTTTTTTAGGAATATGCATATTATTTTCATTAAATTTGAGGAATATTCATATTATTTGCATTAACTTTTAGGAAAATTATATTTTCAGTTGCTAAAGTATGGGGCTGACGAGTGTCTATATGGACTCTGAGGTTTGTCAACTCGCACATTTGTTCTTTAAAGTTTCATATTTATTTAAATATCAAAAATTAAAAACATTGTTAATGATTTTGGATTAAAAATTGGTTATACTTAGCACGCAGTCTTCTAATGGAGATATTTTTATCATTTTATCATTCTACCTTAAGATATTTTTCTTTAACCTTTTTGTAACAACGATTCCTATAAAAAACAAGAAAGAGAAGATTGAATCAAAACAGAAACATATTTTTTTTTTCCAATTTCTGTTCCCAGTTTTTTTAGGAATAGAAACAAAATTCCAAGAATAAAAACTCTGAACAAATAGCAGTAGACATTTTTGTGAATTGTTCAGTTGATGGGTAGTTGCTGAAATTTGTGGATATTGCTTGTCCAAGGCATGTGTTTGTTTAACCACAAAGCAAGTTAAAGCAGCTAGAAAAAAAAAATTATGGGATTTGTTCCCAAATGTCTGTTTTTGTTTGAAGTTTTTTCGAGGAACTGAACTGAAATTTGGGAACTAAAACACTAGATAAACACTACATTAGAAACTCTAATTGGCAGCTTGGCGTATTTTCCTTGTGATTTGTGGCTCTGGGGGGGTTCATTTAGTGCACAATATGCCTTATAGCTTTTGTATAGGAATTTTTAGTATATAGTCCTTTACTTTTTTTGGGCTTTATTAAGTCCTTAGTTAACATTAATTGTACCAAATGCAAATTTCATATTTAGTTAATGTTAACTCAATAATAGATTTAATCTAGTTAATGTTACCTGAAGCACTAAAAGTTTATTCAAAGGTCTAAAAGAAAAAAGAGAAAACTGAGGATAAAAAATTAAAATCTACTAGTTTCAAGGACAATCTAGTAATTTATCCTTATATGTGTTTATATATTTGGGTTGTAAGCAATTTTGTTAGCATTGGTTATTTTCAGGGACCAAGGAAGAAGATTCTCCTGGAATTGGAGTCTAAGGTCTGATGTTTAGTATCAGACCTTCGAAAATTTGATCTTTAACAGTAAAGTCCAACTGCCCACAAATTGGAAAATAGGGTTTTTTTTTGTTTTTGTTTTTTTCATTTGTTTTGCTGAAAGTGGCTTTTCATTTGTGTAGTAGATTGATATAGCTTTCTAGGAAGTGTAAGCAACTATTGTTAAAGACATTTCTTGACAAGCCATCTAATCCATCCTACTTATATTCCGAATGATCCAATTCAACCTTCCAAAAATCCTGTAAGTAATTTTTAGTTTGTCCTATAAGTTCCATTGATAAATTCTCGTTCAATTGAGTGATACAAAAAATTGTGCTGAAATTTTGATTGGTTGCTAAAAGCGTTGTGCTGAATTAGGTGGTAAAATTTTTTCCAAAAATATTCTGTTCATTTTCGAAATTGTTCCAGAAGTTCTGTTCTGTTTTGAAAAACAAAACATAATAGGGTGTTTTGTTAAAACAGGTCTGTTTCGGTTCTCCGAACAGTTCTGTTCTGTTACTGCTTTGTGAACAGAAATAGAATTTATGTTTCTGTTTCTGTTCTGTTATGTCTGTTTTTGTTTTATGAACAGAAACAGAAACAGAACAGTTCTGTTCTAATTCTATTATGTTTCTGTTCTATTTTCTATTATGTGAAATTGTTTTGTTCTGTTTTGGGGTTTAATTATGTCATTTTGTGGAAATGAAAGTGATTTTTCATGTTCAAGAAAGGAAATTTTATAGAATATAAGGTAAAACAAACAAGTATTGTGAACAATTGAGTTGTATTTTATTGATTAAACATTATTATTTTCACAATCTTTATGGATTTGCGATTTTAAGTTGTTAAAAATTATGTTATAATCTCGAAATAAAAACATAACACACTTCAATATATTATCGATATTTTATTTTATCTTGAATTGTAGATGGAAAAGGCAAAAAAAATAGACAAGTGCTTCATAAGTGATATAAAAGGATTGTATGGTTTTGACAATCTATACTCAATGTATGTTCCAGTAGCCCTGGGTGGTAGGTTTTAGTGTCCTGGGTGGTGGACTTTTATTTCATTTATATTGTTAATTTCGAAAATAATTGTCGAACATTACTTTGTTTGTTGTGGTTGTGTTGGTTATTGTCTTGTTTAGTGTTGGTTATATTTGATAGTATTATTTAGGTGACAAGTACTTTGAAAATGTTGAATAAACAGAGGGAATTATGTCAATTTTTTTTGTATGAACGTCATTTTAATATTAATGTTGTTTATGTTGTGTTTTTGACGTTTCTGTTTCCGTATACGTATAGATGTTTCTTTTCTGGCTAATTGGGTGTTTGATGTTCGTTTCACTCTTCTAAGGGATTTCGGAGATTATTAGTTTAAATGATTGATTTACGTCAAATTAGGAATTCAATTTAATAGTATTTCATTGATATATTATTTTTTTAGTATTTTTTGAGGATACTAGATTTACGTTTTCAATTATTTGTATATATTTTAATTTGGATTTTTGTTGGTGATTAATATTAAAGTTTATCTTATTTCAATGAGATTATCTTAAAAATATTTAGTGGCTAAATCGTTAATTGTCACTAAATATAAAATTGCAGCATTTAAATTTGCCGCTATACGAAATCTAGGTTAGCCGCTAAATATCTTATATATTTAGCGGCTAAATTATTTTTTTTCCATTAAATGTAAAACTAAATATTTAATATTTTTATTTATTTAGAGTGACAATTAAATTTGCCACTATACAATGTTTAAATAGCCCGTAAATATTTTATAGCGGCTAAATCGTCATTTATCGGTAAATATATAAACAAATATTTAATATTTATTCATTTATTTATTTTTAGTGGCATTTAAATTTGCCGCAATATAAAATTTAAATAGCCGCTAAATCTTTTGTATTTAGCGGCTAAATTTTAGCGGCAATTATAAATTAGCCACTATAACCTATAGCGACTATAGTATTAGTGACAGTTGTATAAATTGGTACTAAAACTTTTAGCGGCTAAAAAATAAATTTTTAGCGACTAATAGAATTACCGCTAAACCCCGTTTAGTGACATCAATACTTAATTGTCCATTAAAATCTTAGGATCAACAGTTTTTACTCCCTATCAATCCCTATAAGTAAGACTCTTCTCCTCATAATTTAGATAAAAAAAAAAAAAAAAAACTCAGAGAGAAACCTTTCAGGGGACACAGAAAAAACTCAAAGAGAAACCCTCTGGAGAACTTAGAGATTTAGAAAGAAATCCTTGTAGGGAGTGAGGCTTCGAGAGAAAATCCTTCGGGGGTTGATTTTTAGAGAGAAACCGTTCGGGGAAACTCAAAAATTCAGAGAGACACCCTCCTAGAGAGCGATTCTTCGTAAAAGCTCAATAGGGAAACCATCTGCGAGAGGAAAAAACCCAAGTATCGGGAATCTTGGCCAGAGCATATACATTTTCTGATTTTTAATTTTCTTTATTATTTTTTTGTTCTTGCAATTTAAATTCCAGTAAGTTTATTTCTGTTGTAATTTTTCGATGACTCGATGAATATGCCAAGACAGGGTTCCCTGTTCTCAAGTTGTACCTCTGAGCGTTTGACGATAACACTTTTTTTTTTTTTTTCAATTTTTGTATCCTCTTTTATTTTGTTGCAATTCATAAAAAAATAAAAATAAATCATACGAGGATCCGCTGAAAACGCCAAAACAAAGTACTTCATTCTTAAGCTTAATCCCGAGCTTTAGGTGATGATGTTTAATTCCTTATTTTAATTTTTATTTATTTATTGTCATTGTTTATAAAATTAAAAAAAATCAAAAACAAAATTAATTAAAATTTTTGTTTGTAAGAATTAATCCCTACAAACCTTAAAATGAATTCAACGATTCGGTAAATCAAGGGAAAGGTTTCCATACCATCGGTTCAATTCCCCAAATAGAGTGAAATTTAGGAATGGTTGGTTTAGAAAATCTCTTCTCTCATAAATCTTTTCGTGAGATTCTGCCTACGTCTTAGAATGATTAATTTCGACAAACTTATTTTCGAAATTTTTCCTTGATTCTCATCTCCATAAAATTTAAGGGAATGTTAAATCGGAATTTCTTTAAATTAATTGAAAAAAATTAAAAAATAAACATTCTTTGCATCCATGTAGTAAGTAGCATAATATCATGACAACTTGCATAATATATTTTTTTTATATTATTTAGGCGACATGCTTAAGACACTTCCACCACCTATATTTCTCACGTTTCATCACATTACATATAGTCATAGGTTATTCTAGACTTCATAATTCATGTCACTTTTCATCATTTAGTATACGACACGTACACCACTTGTACTTTTTCATATTAAAAATTAAATCTTTGCCACATATAGAATGTTAATCGATTTAGTTCCCTAATTCATTCTCATATTCACGTCACTTGCATTAAGTCAAAATATCACTCAAATCCCTCTCTTGGAATCATAAAAAACGGATAGTTTTTTACCAAAAGATCAAATCAATCAAAATATTAACTGAACCAGTCGGTTAACTAAACATTGCCTTCGGTCGACCACCCAGTACCAAGGATCAATGTAGCCGTTGGCTTTAAACCTTGTCGGTTGACCAATTCGATCAGTGGGCATCCAATTTTCTCCATTTCATCTATTGACTCATTCGGTTGACCAACCCTCTTCATTCGGTTAACTGATTGGATCAGTGTGTTTACTTCCTTACTCATTTCAGTTACTGTTTCAAATAGTTGACCGATTGGATCAGTAGGATTTCATTTTAACTCCTAAAACTCACTATTTTAATTAGTCAACGGATTGCTTTTCTTAGTTGACCGAATTGACCCGAAAACACAACGTTTTATGCTTTAAAACATATTTTTTAATTAGGTCAATTATCAAAATCATTTCACATAAGGAGCACATACAATATCTCACATAATGAGCACATACAATATCTCATTTTAGGATCTTAAACTTATCACTTCTTATCATGACACATATAGAATTAACTCATTTTAAGTGTCATACGTGATCCTAATTCGGGTTACATTAAGAGTATAAATGTAAAGAGTTGTTTTCATATATTTTTCTTCAGCATCTTCAAAACTCTTCATATATTCGTCATGTCTATTGATAGGTGTAAATTACCTATCTATTTCCAAACCGAACTTATTAGTTTTCGAGTATGTTTAGTACGTTTATAGTCTTTTTGTCATAAAACAGGTATTTGGGGGTGAAAATGGACTAAAACGATCCTTAAGCAATCAAATCAAATTAAGAACGGTGGAAAAACAAGCAAAGAGACAATATTCTGAAATAAGCCCATAGCTGCGATGTCTAGACCACCGCCGCGGTGGTAAAAATGCAGAAAAGGGCCTATAGATGTTGAAACTACAAGATGGTCTCTATATCCACCGCTTCCTCCACCACTACGGCGATCACTGAACCGACATACCCATCGCCTAGGCGGTCACTCTGCGGACATTTTAGGATATTTTGAGATATTTTTGAGCTTATATATATCCTCTCTTCTCCTCCAAACAAGAGGTTAGACGTTTTGGGAAGTCTTGAGAGCTCCGAGGCCATTTGACCAAGGGAAGATCACGTTGTGAAGAAGGATGAAGCGTTCTCGGAAAGGTTTTAGCATCAGATCTTTGGATAAACGACTAGTTTCCTCGTTTCTCTCTTTTTCTCTTAGGTTTGGTTGAATGTTTGTATATGTTTAGCTCGTTTCTAGCTGTACATAGGGCCATGGACATGTTTAGCTAAACATATATTGTCTAAGGCTTGATTGAATTTATGAAAACGTTGTTTATATAAAATCGATGTTTTGTTTGTGGTTGTTCATGTTTATCTGATTGGGTTTGCCGTGTTGTATTGTTTATTATGCTTGTTACGATATACCGAGAATACGGGGTTTGACACTCGGGAGAGGTAACCCCGGATTCGGATTAGGGTCAACACAACGCGACGATCCAATAACCCGGGAGGGAGTTGGAAAGTGTGCAATCGATGACGTTGGGGCGAGACTCACGTGACCTAGGGTCGTTAAGATGTTGAGGGGGACTTCTTCGTTGACACGAAGTCGCGTATTCCGCCATCTTACACTCTAGAGAGGTGGCGATGGAGTTTACGAACTGAGATTGTCAGATAGGATGAATGCCATTAATGAAAATAGATTGAAACGAACACGTTTAAGTGAATGATATTAATCCTTAGGTAATAATTCCCATAAACGTCCTACCAATATATTAGTATAATTAGATAAATTAGTATTGTAGTATTACTATTTATTAATTAAATACAATTTTTATCGCCTAGATAAAGTGACGTTATGATAATCGCGGTACTCAACAATATTCTCAACCAATCCCCATGAACACGATACCCGTACTCTCTCTATCTATACTAAAACTTGACTCGTACGGTTGCGGTGAAAGTGGCAATGCGTAATTGTGGCCACCATCTATCTTGCACCCTTGATGTTTTGTTCATCAAATCTTCTTCTTACTCAAATGCATGGAACTATAAATCTAAAACACTTGATAAAACTATTAGTTCCACAAAAAACATGAATACTTAATTGTTCATCAAAACCTTGTATTCAATAACACCAATTACACCCAATGCCTAAGTATTTTTTGAGAAAACTGACGCTTTTAAAGCCCATTCTCTTTACGTTACTAACATTTCATATTCTTTTCCTTCTGGAAAATCGAGGTGCGTCACTAAAAGTCAGGTCAAATGTAATTCTAACAAGTCTTACTAAGGAGGATCAACCAACTAGTTCTAAAGGGGATACGCCGTAGCATTTGGAGAATGTCAATTCATCGCCATCTCTTGGTTTTTTACCGAACCTAGCTAAGGGTTTTCTTAAATATCTTAGGATAGCTAAGATTCATGTCAAATATAGTTATAACAATGGTGTTTCGAGATTAGCCTAGAAATCATCGAAAGTAAATAATCTAAACAATTATGGTACGTAACAACATTCTGGGGTAGCCTGGAATGTCGTACGAGGTGGTAGAGAATATTGATCATCATTATCTACTATTTTTTGGTAGGACCCACCTAGGGGTTTCCTACATATCTTAGGATAGTAAAGAATTAGACCAAATGTAGTTTGATAATGGCTTTAACCGAACCCAACAGGGGTCTTCCTACTTTTATCTTAGGATAGCAAATAATTAGACCAAATGTAGTTTGATAATGGCTTTAACCGAACCCAACAAGGGTCTTCCTACTTTTATCTTAGGATAGCAAAGAATCAGATTAAATGTAGTTCTGACAAGTAAAGTAAATCAAGATTGGGTGGAAAGGTGTTGGGTTAGAGAAACTGATTCTGGAGGTGTCTTCTTAGTCTGAGACTGAAGCCAACAAACGATAGTTCTCATAAGAGAAACCAAAGTTTCACAAAGATCCATTTATTTATTTATTTAAACAGAGAATTAAACATTTATTTATTTAAATAGAAAATTAAACAATTATTTATTTATTTAAACATTAATTGACTGAACCCACCCTGATTTTCCTACATATCTTAGAATAGCTCAGAATTAGGTTAAATGTGGTTATAACAAGTAAAGTAAATCAATATTGGGTGAAAAAGTTTCTTAGTTAGAAAAACCGATTCCCGGGGTCGTCATCTCAATGCAAGACTGAAGATGACTGAGAGGATTCTTAGCTGACAAACTCTTGAGGAAACTCGACACTCAGTGGAGTTTCACGACAATATTCCACCTAGGATTGCCGAATAGGACTATAAAACTCCTCATAAGAAGTTACCTCATATAAACTTGGTGGCACATACTTCTCGGAAGACTTACGGGCGAAAATCCTCGTCACTATCAAAATATTTATTATTATAAAAATTTTGCAACGTTAAAAATATCTTGTAACTTTTGCTTAACAACTTTTAATAGTAAAACAACCTATAAAATCATACCGATAATGTAATATAATCCATGATATAATAGTCTTGATAGTTTTGTTTCCCCAACACTAGCCAGTTGAAAATGATGGGGGATGATTTAGACTGAGAGGACATTAATGATGTAGCATGAATTAAAAGAATGGAACAATCAAGACACGAATAGTTCCGTGGATCCGGGTCCACTTCACATATGACATTGTACTACAACCTTATCAAATGGTGTCCTACTTTTCCAACAAGTGGTCAATGTTTATCCTCTACAAATCTTTCGATTTCTTGAAGGGAAAGGATAGATGGAGCCAAACCAACCAACCAACCAACCAAATACTTCATGAATGAACTTGTTCATTGGTAGACTCCATCAACCCTTTTGCGCATTTGGGGACCCACTATTTAGGAGTAAATATATCGTTCGTTACTTTTAAGTGTGCCGACCTATATACAACCAATTCATTTTTGCAATTAATCCAAAATATAATCTTAAAGAATATATTTTTAAAATTAGAGAGCATTTTCAAATAGATGCGCCATAACTTGTCCAAAAAATTTTAACTACCATTCTCATATTTTTCAATTAAAATAAAAATTATGATTGATGTGTCATTTGTAGTGCCAAAATGGTACACGCTTTTACTTAAATCATTTTTGCCACAAGTTAGAAAAACTGTTAGATTTAATTATTGCTTTAACAATCATCAACTACAAAAAAAAAAAAAAATCAATATTAAAAAAAATAGTTTATTTTATTTTATTTTGATTGAATTAGTTTGTTAATTTTATTTTATTTGTATTAATTTTAATTTATTAATTAACTCATGTTATAATTTAATTTTAACTAATTTAGATTCATGTTGGTCCGATTTATTTAATTTAATTTGATACATCTAGATTCAAAATCTAATCATTAAAAATAAAAAAAAAATTAAAAAAAAAATTAATTTTAATAAAAAAATACATTTAAGCAAATAACATATCATTTTTGTCATAATTGTTAGAGTATTCACCTAAATTAGGTGTGTCATATTGGACACACGACACACCAAATCTAACGAAACTACTAGAGATATTCTAAATAAAGAATATAATTAACCCCATATTAGAATATTAGTATGTAGTGTAACTCAAATATTAAGCCACACTTGAGCTAAAATAATTGAGAGGTCTTTATAAGGTCAGAGATTTGAGTCTACGGAAAAATATTTGTTGGGAGGAAAAATTACACACCCCGAATAAAATAGTTTTGACCCTATGTGGGTTATTGGACACTCGTGGATATAAAAAAATAAAAAAATATATTAGTATGTCTTTTTTTTTTTCTCTTTTTCGCTTCTTTTCATCGAATTTTTAATTAACGCTAATTGTATGGGTCAAGTCCATTAAACAAAAACATAACTTTTAAATTATTTTTTTCCGAAGTGTGGAATCTTATGAAGCGCTATTTTTAAATTAATTTTGATTTTAAAAACTTGAATTAGTAAATTCTAAAATTAATTGTTGATTTTTTTAATTAAAAAAATACAATAAAGTTACGGCATGTTTGGTTGGATGGAATCGAGGGCGGAATGGAATCACATTCCGCCCTCGATTCCTATTCCGTTGTTTGGTTCTCCAATGGAATCACTTTTATAATTCCATTGGAATGAGATTGGATGGAATGGGATTCCATTTGAGATAGGGTGAAATGGGATTCCAACCCAATGGAATCAATATCTTAAATTACATGATAGCCCTTGTAATTAAACCCTTGAAAATTGAGAACGAAAACTGAAAATTGAGAAAAAAAACATAAAATTAGAGAATAGAAACAGAAAATTGAGAACAAAAATATAAAATTAGATAATAGAAAATTGAGAACGAAAATCAAAAATTGAGAATAAAAACAGAAAATTGAGAACAAAAACAAAAAATTGAGAACATAAACTTAAAATTGAGAACAAAAAATAGAAAATTAGAGAACGAAAAATTAAAAAAGAAAACTGAAAATTGAGAACAAAAATAGAAATTAAAGAATAGAAACTGAAAATTGAAAACAAAAATAGAAATTAAAGAACGAAAACTTAAAATTGAGTTGAATAGTAAAATATAATAAAATGAAGAAAAGAATAGAATAGTGAAATATAATAAAATTTTATTATAATCAAGAAGAAAATTGAATAATAATTTTATAAGGGCAAAATAGAAATTTTACTACATTTTACTATTTCATTATTTCTTTCATTCCATACCAACCAAACAAGAGAATGAAATAGTGATTCCATTCACAATTCCATTCCATTCATTCTCTCATTCCATTATTTCTTTTATTCCATTTCATCCTCGTTCCATTCCGTCCAACTAAGTAAAACTAATGGATGGATAAGATACAAAAGTACTTTCGATAACATCATTTTTTGAAACAGATGTGGAAATAATGGTAGCATTTGGCTAGTGGTTTTTGTTTTTGTGTTTCAACTCCCGAAAAAATACGATAAGAATTATGTTTTATTTTTCAATAATTTTGAAATTTTAGTAAGACATAATTTATAAAAACAAGAAACTTTATATTTTTGTTTTTGTTAATTTTACTTTAATGTAAAATAGTAGACTTCTTTTAGGTAATTAATTTTTTATTATAACAAAATAAAAATATATTAATAAAATCAATCACAATTAAATAAAATTATTATACCAAAATATTTTATTGTGTTTCTCTTGACCTAACTAAAATGAATAAAAGATAAAAATCAATTATCACTACTCGATACTTGAAGCGACCAATATTTAAAGGGAAATTTTTATTAAGAATTTTAAAAATATTAAATTTATCCAAGAATATTTTTTTGAAAAAGAAATAATTTTTTTTTTAAATTTCAATTTTTTTTAAAATTAATTAATGTTAATAATGAGAGCAGGAATATGTTAAATAGATATATTTTTATTCTGAAATTTTAAAATTTTGAGAATGAAAATAAAAATTGAGAGGGAGACATTAAATATTAAAAATTCGTTATGAAAATGATTTTGTTTTATTGTATCCTGCAACACACCGACTCAGTATAGAGTTTTAATGCAATATAAAAACAATTTTTAAAATAGCTTTGAAATTTTCGCTTTCAGACCCAAAAGAATGTACATACATATATATATGTGCAAAAACCTAGTAATTATCATTCGTTCGATTGGTAAAGGAAGATGTCTCTCTTTTTATTAATTAAAATTTAATTTTTTTGAGAAACACATTGCTAATTAAATCTTGAATTTAATCTTAAATGAACTAGAATCTCTTTCTAAAATATAAAAAAAAAAAGTGTATATAAATTATTAAAAACAAACATAAAGTGTTAATTCCATCAACTCTAACGTAAAAAAATAATTTAAAATTTATTGCTAAGTGAATGGAATAAAATATCTATTCTTGAACTATAAAAAGATAAAATGAAACCATGAGTATAAGGGAAGGTTGTGCTCATGGTTTGAATAAGTTATAAAAGGTTGCTTGGCTCTAAAGTTTGTAGGCTGTGTTAGATTTGATTCTGTAATAAGTTCTTAAACTTTAAATTATATTCTCTAATTCATGTTCCTATCCCCTGGGATGGACATGGACTTAGGGGTCCGCTAAGCTTGCCCAATTTGACCCTATTTTTATAGGGTTTGAGCGCAAATTTTGAGTCCATGGACAGGACTTGGGTTCAAACTTTGAAACCCAACGAAATCTAGGGTCAGGTTTGGACTAAGTAAAAATTTTTAAAAATTTGATAAAAGGTCCTATTTCATAAAATCATCATTTTGCGGGGTTCTGTAATAGTGATTTTTTAACACATAACATGGTTCTTAGAAAGTGATTTTTTGAGACCTCTCAACAAGATTCCCAAATTTTTTTAGGGCCGGCCTGAGTATTTTTTTTTAATATATATATATATATATATATATAAATTGTCTAATACTAAATTAGGTTAAAATATAAACAGGGCATGAAAGGTCCTATTGGACAATTAAAGTCACGTGATCATTTCCACCGCTTTATCTTTTTTTTTTTTATTCATTCACTCTATCAAATCAATAAAAGTCTCTTTTTACCCCTCAATTCACGTGATCATTGTCCCACATTTTTTTTTCTTCACGGATTCCAATTTTCTCCGCTCTAATTCACCCCCAATTTAACCCCATACAGCTTGTTATCATTGTTGGACTTTACCCAATTTTCACCACTAATCGGTAACCATTTTCTTATCTTCACCGGCCAAACCAGTCTACTCCCACTTACAACTTCTTAGAATCCCTACCTCAGTCCCGAAAGAGAAAGCGGCTATATGCTATCTCCCTCCATGTTTGTTTTGTCCTTGTCTTGCCTCATTGCTACTCAGTTGCTCATCGCCGATTGTTGCCTCGTCTTGTCTCACTGTCAATCGCTACCTCTTGTCTTGTCTTGCCTCACCGTCGATTTCATTTCACCTCGCCGTTGATCTCACCTAGTCATTTCCACTGCTGATGGCTTAATCCTGTCGTTCAAGGTTTCGTCACGACGAAGTTTAGGTAAGCACATATCCCTAGATTTATTTGTGTTTATGTTTCAGATTCACGATTCATTATTTGACAAGTACTTGACCAAAAAAATTTATTTAACAAGTACACGATTCATTGTAGAAATTATTATTATTATTTTTGGTAGAAATGAATGGTTTTTATTTTGTCTAATTTTTAAATTTAAAAGAAAATTATAGGACCGGGCTTGGACCCTTATTATTTTGATAGGGTCAGGCTTGGGAATGAAAATAAGGCTCGACCATAGGGCCGGGCCGGACTAGAGCCTTGGATATTTTTGCAATACTCTAGCTAAAGTTCGATCCGAATCCGGCTCAGTCCGGCGCACGACCATCCCTACATCCATGTGACTTCTATATTAACAGAAACGAAGGTGTTTTTATCCACACATGTGGATTTAGTCAACTCAAACAGTTTGGATTAGTGTCCCCAAAATGGTCAAACATATATATATTTTATTTTATTTACAAACAATAATCTCCAAATAAACACAATCAACTCATATAATTAACAATACATTTACAAGAAGATTTAAAATATTATGTGGGTTTGGTTAGTGCTTTTTCTAATAAATTAAAATGAGAATTATATTTGTCTATTCTAACAATGAAAGTGTATTTGATAAAGACTATTATTCTACTTTCTTTTAATTTATGTGAACAGAACAAAAAACATGTTTTATTGCCACCTTTGTGGTTGTTCTTCTTCACATTTTTTTTTTAAAAAATATGATGGCCGGTGTGATGATAATGACCAACGTGGTTGCGGTGGCCGGTAGGATAATAGTAAGAATAATTTTATAAAAATGAATAAAAATTAATATTAATTCTTATGAATTCAAAAAATAGTCTCACAATATTTTTAAAATTTTGAGAAGATAAACATATATACAAAATAGTATTAATTTTAAAATTTTGACTAGGAAACAAAACAACATTGGGGCGGGCCTTAAATACCAAATTTTCCCACTACTATCATAAATTTAAAATGCTTTATTTATTTTTTAAAATACACAAAAAATAAAATTAAATGAAAGATCTCACATTAATTTTGTGTACTTGCAATATAATATATATATATATATTTTGTGGGGACAGTGCACGAATGGGAGTGTATGGCTAAAATATCCTTATGGATAAACACAAAGAGGTGGAAAATAAAAGTAAAAGCAAAGAAAAAGAAGGGTCAAAATCATGAGGATCTCAAGACAGGCGGCCAAAACCATGAATCTCAATCGTCTGCAATTACACGTCGTGCACCTTCAACATTGTCTTGTCCATCAAAATCGATGTCCACTTACCATCATCTTGAGATCAAAGGTACCATAGGTACAAGAGTAGATTGTAGTAGTTATCAAGGCAGGCGATAGACACCCACCGAAACCATATCCAAAATGTGACCGCCACGCGTTCGGAAGGATGTTGCGGGGCCCACGAGTGTCAGAGGCAGCTGAAGGCGCCACCGAACACGTGTAACGTCCGTGACAGCGGTGGGTGCTCTTCCCACGTGATCAGATGCCACGTGGAAAATTGTACAGATTCTTTCCGGATTGTGGGTGATATTTTCGGGCACCCTACGTGCGAATCAAGTTTGTCGTGTTCTGTACATTTTTTTTTTTTTTTTTAATTTAATTCATCTCACATTTTATAAATTGTCATACGTGACCCCGTCTTAATTTGAAAGTTAAGAATACCATATAGCGACTTACAACGTTCATTTTTGTAGAGGACTTCCTCTAATTGGTTATATGCTTCGTTTTCCTTCCTAGATGAATAACGAAACCTCTTTGAAAGAGATATGATGGGAATGCTTTACTTCTTGATTGTAAAAACAAGAATTTTAACAAAATGTTTGCCCAAACAAAAATTTACCGACTCCTTATTATTTGATTCCTCATTGTCAAAATGAAAGTAGTTGTACTTTGATCGTTATGGATTTACATCATCAAGAATCTCTTTGTCTATGATACAATCTCAATAGATATATTGGATGACTTAAAACGTGAAACGTATCATTATCATCAAAATCATTTAGACGTAAGGAAATATTTATGTTGAGATGTTAGATTTTGATGATGTTATACAATACTCAACGTAGGAAGATTGTAATTGATTGATCTCATGACACAAATTATGAATGACACTACATTTTATTCATGCTTATGTGTCTTTATATTCATTCTACATAATAGTATATCTAGTTGATGATTTCATGACTATGCGGATATATGACTATGTCTTTGTCAGTACACTTGATTCATGCCATGTGTGGATATATGACTATGTCTTGATATCTACTCAACCTTGGTACATATTTGTTTGACTATCTTACTTGTACTAAATGTAACAAGATTCTTGACTGGGTTGATCTTATAGGGGAACCAACACATGAAGCGACAAAGAACTCAAGAGGAAGATGGATAGATATACAACGGGATAGTCTAAAAAGCATTGAAAGAAGCAAAGATCAATATTCAAATAAAATTAAGGTAATAACACTCTCGACCCTACGAGTATGCACAAATGAGCCTCTATGATGCATACACTCATGCATATTTACATGAAATTTGAATTATTGTTTATTATGTGAGCTAATTAGATTAAATGTACTTAAAAGGATAGGATAACAATTAAGAGTCCATTCGGCCTAAGAGTTGTACCATGCAATGTATTAAAAATTAAAAATTGTATAGTCAGATCGACCAGTCCCCTGCACTAGTCATTGAGTTGAGTAATAAGTTATCAGTATACAACGCGGGACAATCCAGTCGACCAAATTATAAATTTGGTCAACCGATTGGACCAGAAGGTTGAAAGAATAAGAAAAATAAGATATCAGTAAACCAAATTAACCAATTGGTGAGTTGATTAGATTAGGGACTTGGATTCTTTTGATTCAGTTAGCCGACCAGTTGACCAATTAAGGAAGAACATTTTTTAGCTTAGGTTCTTATGCATACCAATCAACCAAAATCTCATTCGGTTAATGGATTTATGCAGAGTTGTATACCTAATCGAGTTCAAATTCATAATTGATCGCATATTGTCGGCCAAATTGATTCAAACTTGTTTTAATCTTTAAATAAATATTTTACTTATGTTTGAATCAATTTTTGAGAATTGTTGAGCGATATCTGAGGCTCAATTATGGTTTTCAAAGTTTTTATTTTCAGTCCTAAAATGTAGCATTCTTCTTTGGTTCTTGTCTTTCAATCGATTCCTACACTATTTGGCCAAATTTGGATGTTAGAAGTAACAAATATTAATCAAATATCATTGGTATAATGTTCACTAAACTTATTTACATATGATTTTTCTCAAATCAATCCCGATTTTGTGCAAAAGTCACATTCTCTCTTATGCCTATATATATATATAAATCTTTGCACGAATTAGAGATAGGGGCGAGGGATTGGAAAACAATGTAGAGAATCTACCTATCCCGAAAATACACTACTTGGTCTTTCAACGAGATATGTAGTGTGAATTGAAATTGCCATTATACAAGATTCTTCATCCTATTTGTAAGAAACTAAGCATCAATCCTTCACGACAAAATTTGTGATTTCTGCGCGGTTACTCAATTGATTCAAAGTCAATTCTTGGTCATGACGGAGATCCTAAATGCATAGAATCTAATGTCAAACTGGTTGAGTCTATTCTATTATGCTTTCTCTTTCAAATTGTTTTTATTTACTTAAAATTGGAACCTGACAAATATGTGTTTAGTATTGAACATGTTTATATATGTGTGTTTCATGCTTATATCCAATCATCTATATATGTTGAACGACATTGCAATAAACTTAGCTTTCCCAAATTGATTCGCACTACGCTAAATTCGTGTTTGATAGTATCAATTTATGAATATAAAACATGTTTCATTATTAATATATCCAAAATATTTTCCTAAAGTTTTTTACATAAATCAAGAATTCATAATTTTTGATACATTAGAAATAGGAATAACTTGCACTGCAGACAAAATTAAGTTATTCTACGAAATCTTAAATCCTCCGCGTATCAAACTTAACAAGAGGTGAGTTAGTAAATTGTTTTTCACCAAACTTCATATACATATACTTAAGAAATCATAACTATCCAATTTTTATAAACCAAGAAGTGTTAAAAGTTGAGCTTCACTAAGAAAAATACTATATTTCTCTTTCATATTATGTTTATCTCACATTTGCTTCATCCAGTAAATGATTTTGATATGTGACTGAGCTTGATTGTTGTAATCTATGAATTTGAAAATGTTGACCTTATGTTTCTAGAATTGTGAAATATGATATATTCTAATTAAATTACCTTGTTGTTCGTATTGCATCGTTCTTATGTGTGATTAATATTATGTGTGGCTAAATTAATGTACCTTTGTTGAAACTTTAGAATGAGACCTAAAAAATGAAAACTAGGATAAATAACCTTGAGTTAATAATTAAACTAGTATAACATTCCCAAAATACAATGAGTATTGTCAAACTTAAGTGTCATTGCATGTGTTCGCAAACAGTAGAGGCTTGCTACTTCATAAATCTTTGGAGAAGTATTTAGAAGTTCTGCACTAGGCAGTTTAGACTACAAAGTTGTTAGTTTAGTCTACCAGTTTACTCGGCTAAGTTTCTAAACAGTTATGATTATTCTTGAGCATATTTTTTGTCAGAATTCTATGAAAAATAACAGGTAAAATCAAAACACATCAAAGTGTGAAGAAGTCCAAGGGAGATGCCTTTGGCTCAATATCAAATCGACATTTCTAGAGAAGAGATTAGTGTGAAGAATCCATACGAGTAAATCTCGGTGGTCTAGAGAATGAATCTAGATTTGTGATACTTGTGTTTTATATGGTTGTAATCGATTGTATTTATTTTGATTTGTATTGATTGACTTGTAATGATGGATTAAGCTTAAACTTAAACTTAACACTCCCAAGGTACAATGAGTATTATTGAACTAAGTGTCATTGCATGTGTGTACAAACAATAGAGGCTTGGTGTTGTCATACATCTTTAGGAAGTGTCTAGAAGCTTCGTCGCACTTTAGTTTACATTTCGTCTATACGTATTTACTTGGCTAAGTTTCTAAAGAGTTATGATTATTCGTGAGTATATCTTTTGTGATAATTCTATAAAAAGATAACAGATAAAATCAAAATACATCAAAGTGTGAAGAAGACTAAGGGAGGTACCTTTAGCTTAGTATCAACTCGATATTGCAAGAAAATAGATTAGTGTGAGAATTCAAGCGAGTAAATCTTGGTGGTCAAGGGAATGAATCTAGATTTTTGATACTTGTGTTTTATATGGTTATAATTGATTGTATCTATTATGAGTTGTATTGGTTGACTTGTAATGATGAATTAAGCTTAACCTCTGCATAGGAAGGGGGTTATAAATCTAAGGGAGTGAATATTGGTAGGTTAGGACCTCTTCCAAAGAAAGGGGGCTAGAAATCCAAGTAAGAGCCTCGGTAGTTTTTGCATAATTCCTGTTTGTGAAATGAGGTTAGAAATCAAAGGGAGTGAATCTTAGCAATCAGAGTATTAGTGGACTCTCCGCAGGAGCTCGGGGGAGTTGACATAGGAAAATTGATATTTTTTGAACTACTATAAAAATACTTTGTGTTGTGATTGCTTGATTTATTTTATCCTTATCTCTTTGTGATTGTGCCTGATGAGGGAAAATTCAACTGGACCTGAAAGGATGCCATACGTTACAAGCACGGAATTGGCACGAGAGACTCCAAACCGGCCAACTTGACCATGCCCCTTCTTTATATCCGGCTAGGGTTATACCACATTAGGAAAGAATGCCACATTGCTCTTGCTCGAAAGGGTTTGAGCAGCCTCTGTCTGGTAAGGAAAGTGCCGTTACCCTCTCTAGGTAGCGGCTCCACGATTTCCACTCATAATTATCGTTATCTTTATGGTAATGGGACCAAGATCAACAAAATCGCCTTAACGGTGTACCGAGAATCTAGGAAGAATTGCAAAAAAGTCACTTTCCACCTATAAATATCAGAATAAATAGCTAATCCAGTACGCATTCATATGCACACACACCCATACTGCTAAATTCCTACTTGAAACTCTCGATTGATTTGTGCAATGTTGGTAGGCCAACCCACAGTGCATTATTTTGCAAGAACCTTAGTCGAGGAAAAGTAAGCAAAACTATCTAGAATCATCAGATTGGCACCTTCTGTAGAAACGACATACAATTTTTCTCACAATCGCCACTAAGTAATTGGTTACTTTGACGTCTGAAATCAAGACCAACGAAGATGAAAGTGAGAGGCAACCAACCTGCACGGCTGCCCATGAAGCTGGCCCATCTGGAGAATTGCCCTCACTCTTGATGGACATAATGAGAGATATTCGAGATCCCTCCTAAACTGTTCGATACTTTATTGGTCATGCTAATCTAAGCCAACTACCTTCTCCACCGCCTGTCTTGCAAGGATTTGTGTTGCCTGTCAGCGAGGTGCAACTCATCCCAAATGAGGGACGAATGACCTAACGCATTCAAGATGCAATAGGACTTCCGGTAAGAGTTGGAAAGAATCTGCACGGGACAAGGTGAGTTTCCACGACGTAGCTGAAACAAGAAACGGGGCACTAAAGGCCCAAGATCTGAAAAGACCCCAACGTGCATTCCTGATTGGGGCTAAGAGTATCCATATAGAAAATAAGAGATAGGACACATAAAGCTTGCCCACGAAGGAATAAGATGCGTCACAACTGCACCATGGGCAAAACTCGAGGCACGTTTTGACAAACTCTATCGAGCTCAGCAGATGCCTCTTTAACGTCCTGGTCGAGGACTCGGTAGTGTGACTCTAATCGATAGGCTGACAAAGATTTGAGCGAGTAGGTTAGGGCTATCAATGAAAAAACTAGGATAGATCGGGAATGCGATAGTAAAATAAAATGCTTCTCTTTTGATTGAACGCATGTCGCGAGAGATAATCTTGACTGTTGGCCCAGTGAGCTACCTAAGGGGGGGGTGAATTGGGTAGTATTAAAAAATTAATCCAAATAATAACACTTCAAAAATCAAATAATTAATTTTATCTTAAAATTAATTATTATCTTTATAGCAGCGGATAAGTGTAATAAGCTCTAGGTGCACACCCAAACAACACAAGATAAAATAAAAGAAATAAGTAATATAGTACATACCGATATATCCTGGTTCACCAAGCTACTCTTAGCTAATCTAGTCCTCCGAGCCCTACAGAGATTCGCACCCACTAAACTCACGATTCCTTTACAAGTAGGAACCAAACCCTCACAATGATTCTTTTACAGGTTCAAAATCAACCTTTACAAAAATTTCTTTTTTTCCTGGCTCAGGAATAACCTCTACTTTTTACAGGCTCAAGAATAACCTAATTCTTTTACAGGAAGAATCACAACCTAATTCTTTTTATACCTTAGAATCAAGAATCGAAATCTCATAGAAACGCTCCAACTATCATTTTCCTAGATAAGGATGAAACCTTTATAAATCACTCACAATTAATTCTATAAAGGAAGAATTAACACCTCAATTTCTTTACCGGAAGAGATTGAAACCAAGTTACCTCTGATTAGACACTCCCAATAGTATTTAATCCGCACACAACTCACCAATTACAAAAATTGATAAGTTCTTCCCACTCGGAGCTTCTACCACATCAGATTAATTAATACTCAATTAATGTCCTGATTCTAGTGATACAAATAAAGTGAGGAAATAAAATCTGATTATAATAAAAAATGCGGGTAACACAATTAAGCACGTAATCAAATTAACACACAAATCGTTTTAAAAGATTTTTATGCTTTTAAAGTTCAAAAACGATTTCTCAAAAAGATCAATTCACCAAGAAAGTAATAATAATCAAATACTCAATTAAGAATAAGCTTGGAATGATATCACCAGGAAAACACCAATGGATTGCAAAACAGATCGTTAGACAGCTTAGATTGATGACGCCAAATAAATTCACGTTTTAACTTAAGAACTTTAACTCCAGAATAGTCTCACAATATTTTTCAGTATAATATTATGATGATAACACTTAAAAAAGCTTAAGAACTTAATACTTCTTGATATTGTGTATATGTTATGTGAAATCCGCAGGTTTATATATAGAGAATTGAAACAAGCCCTTCAACGGTTAATTTTTAAATGATAAGTATCTAAAAAGCACCTATAGACCCCACATATCATTATCTTTCATTTTAGGTATATTTAACTTAATTATAGCTTTCAAAACATTCAAATTAGTCCCTTAAATATTTCTCAAACTCAAATCAATAGGATAGAAAGAATTATATGAACCAATTTGAGAAATAACCAAAATATATGAACCAAATCTATAGGATAACAAAATATCAATGATATATCTTTAATACTATCATATCCCTAAAATGTATCTCATATCTCAGCCATAAACGGTTAGTAACGGCTACTGTTTGATCAGAATTCTCGAAATCCTCTAAACCTGAAACAAACCATCAGTCGACTGACAAACACCCATAAGTTGACTGCTCGATTCAGGATACTAGCCAAGCCAAAATTCCTTCGCCCATCGGTCGACCTATCTGTAGGCCTAGAGATTTAGAGAGTTTTATTTCTAGTCATAGGCCGACCTCTCTATTGATTGATCAATTCAGAAAGTTCACTATTTAAGCACAAGTCGACTTATCAGTCAACTGACTAATGCTGGAACACTTCTCCTAATTCAATTTTAATTCATTTTCTTTGACGTTTTCACCCCTTTAACCGATTTCTTTTCTCGGTTAGCTCCACTAACTTTTTAAATTCAATTTTAATCAATTATCTTTATTTATTTTTCAATTACACATAGGAGCAAATAATTTCACTAATTAGGATCCTATCAAAACACACATAAATTTAATTTTTTTTTTTGTGTTGTGTGTGATCCTAATCGGGATACATTAAGAGTAAAAATTAACCAGAGTTATTTTCCCTTAGATTCTTCAAAATCTTCGGTCTCTTAATGTCCATTCTCTTTGTCAGTCTCTTTAGCATGCATTAATTACTTGTCATCATTTTTTCATAATTGGAACTAATAAACTGAAACATTTAATCAAACCATTAGTTCCACCAAAAATATCAACATTTAATTGTTTATCAAAATCTTAGGATCAACATTGACCAATTTCAAGATATCGTCCTAGATTAAGATGTACTAAGGAGACTCTGACCTGATGGAGCACCTTGACACCTACCACGCGCATATGGATCTATGAGGAGTGTAGGACTGGTTACCCATACTGGTATAGTGTGCAAATAGTTTAAGGCCATGAAGTTAGATAGTTTTGACTCCTTTGAATATTTTAGCCTTACTTTTGTCCACAGGTTTTTCAGTAGCAAATGCTCCTGAATCGAAAACCTATCGAATCTTATGTCGGTGAGGCAAAGGAAGGATAAAAGACTAGAAGCCTACATTGAAAGGTTTTGTCGCGAGTTCGATCAACTCGGGAAGCCTGACTACGCGGTGGCAGTAACCACCCTAATCGTAGGGGTACGGATAGGCCTTTTCCTGCATGAAATAACCTGTGGCCCACCGAAAACCTTGGCTGCAACCTTCACCCTCTCCACCGAGTTCATTGCTACAGAAGATATGTATTGGGCCCATGCTAAGGAAGAGGAAGACACCTATGAAAAGAAGAAGACAGAAGAGCCTAACAATAATAAGTCTAGGAGAAATGACTCCTAGTCAAAGAAAAAATGAAACAAGATGGAAAGAGGTAGCGCCAAGAAGAAGTAATGGAGAAATAGATCTCCCCGACGTTTCTCTAATTCCTCGCAATGTCCCATTAAGAACAGGTCTGATTGGATTCACAATAAGAGGCTATTCAAGTGGCCTCAGCCGATAAAGAGTTGAACAAAGACCGTCAACATGGATAAATGGTGCAACTTCCACCGGAGTCATGGTTACACCACTTATAGCTGCTAAAACCTTAAAAAAAAGATTGAACAGTTGATCCAAAAAGGCCACTTAAAAAGATTCACCGTTGGAAAAAATCAGGGTGAGCAACACCCTGATGAAGAAAGCGAAAGACATGAGGTTCGAGAGATCATCCACACGATTTGTAGTGGATTTGCCTCCGGAGGACCATTAAAGGTTGAGCACAAGGCTCATGTTCAACGCGGTAAGTGGCCAATGGATGAGTATGTGTTCCAAGTCTCTAAGAAGCCTCTCACTAAGAGGAAGGCCATCACTTTTATTGAAGAAGATCTACGCTGGGTCCACACACCCCATGATGAAACATTGGTGGTTAACCTATAAATTGCTAACTACAACGTGGGGTGGGTACTAGTTGAAAATAGAAACTTAGTAGAAATACTCACTTGATTACCTTTAATAGAATGAGGATCGACTGTGACCAACTGAAGCCGATGTTGACCTCTCTGGTTAGTTTCAGAGGAGCAAACTATGAATCCCCTTGGATGGATCACGCTTCAGATCATAGTAGGCAAAGAGTCAAAGCATTCTACCATCGACATGCAATTCATGGTAGTGGACCGTTCTTCGACATAAAATGTAATCATAAAAAAACTGTGCTTGAATGCCTTAAAGTCCATTACATAGATGTACCACCCGATACTGAAGTTCACGACTAAAAATAGCATTGACGAGGTGTGTGGGATCCAGAAAGTGGCCTGAGAGTGTTTTATAGTTGAAAGGCTACTTCCGAAAGCATAACTCACGTAATATCAATCAAAGGACGGGGACATTGATAGATTGATATTTATCTACATATTTCCTTTTCGAATTTGGTATTTTTCGTGTGTTCTATTAGTGTTTTCAATCATTTTTATTCGTTTTTATGCAGATAAGGTATTTTTGGCAAAAACGGTTGCAAATCAGGTCCGTCAGTAGGACGTTAGTGAAGAAACAAGTGAAAAAGACAATATAGGTGTTCTGCCTTGGGAGCGCTACAACGCGTCCCCTAAAAACCCACTGACCATAGCGTGTAGCAGCACACACCCGTTTTGCGCCCCTTCTGCTGTTTACACGCTTCTTGCGCACTGCAGCATTGTTACACAAACTGGCAACGCATTTTCAGGCATTTTAGGTTTTTTTTTGAGAAATCTATAAATATCCCTTGATTCCTCTTTTGTTGAGGACATTTTTGGAACCATAAAATCAGACCAAATCAAGGAGATCACTATTGGAGAAGAGGAAACAACTTAGAGCAGATTTTGTGAAAATAGAATCATCCACTCTTCAGATTTGGATATCTTCTATTTCATTTTAAAATCTTGATTTGTTGTTTTGATGATATATTCCTCATTTGTTGTTGGATATTTGGTTATGGCCATGTGTAGCTAAATATTTATTGTCTAGGGATTAATGTAGATAACAAGTTTTGTGTTTGAATAAATTTATGTTTGGCTAATGGTTGTTCATCTCTATTTAATTGCGTTTACCATTTTATCATTTCCATTGTATACTTATATATGATATTGTAATTGATTTGAGAATATGAAGTTTGACACTCGGGAGAGGTAACCCTAGATTCGGACTAGGTTTAAACACAACACAAGTTCTAATGTTTCAAGAGATTATTAGAACTTGTGCAATCCATAAAGTTAGGGTATGACGGATGTAATCATTTAAAATCTTAATAGGGATATCGGTTTTGATGTGGTTACATATTCACTCACTTTACACTTGGGAGAGGTAGTGAGTGAGTTTTAGAAATCTTGATTGTTGAATAGGTTGATAACTGTTAGTGTAAACTAGAATAAACCAAGCACGTATGAGTGAACGAAGTTAATCCCTAGATAATCCATTCCCATATAATTTATTCCATGTATTTTAGTTCAATTTGTTTTGATATTTTGAACACCTTTCAAATATTTAATCGTCTAGATAACATTGAGTTATTCTAATTGTAATACTTAGCTTGTTGAACGATAAATCCCAGTGGACGATACTTGATCTTTGGATCACTTTATTACTTGTTGACCTCATGCACTTGCGAGTATTCTTAGCGCATAAATTTATCGCAACAGACATTGACAAAGACTTATTAGCTAGGGATATAACAAAATGCCCTAGAATAGGGGACATCTTGGACCCCCAGATTGAGCAGCCTAACCGATTGCGGTCCAGATTGGGAAGGCCCTCACGAGGGACAAAAGGGAGTAATTGGTTGAGCTACTAAAATCCAACCATGACGTGTTCTCTTGGTTTAATACGGATTTGCCTAGGATAGACCCGAATATTTCTGTGCACCGATTATACTCCAACCTGGCTTACCCACCGGTCTGACAAAATCGATGAAAGTTTTCGATCCAGAGAGGTAGGCTGTGATTGAGAAGAAAACCAATAAGTTACTGGACACAAATAAAAATGAAGAAATCAACTTTTCCTTCTGGCTAGTGAACTTTGTTCTAGATAAAAAAAAAAAAAAAAAAAAAAGGCAAAAAAGTGGCGCATGTGTATGGACTTCACCAACCTCAACAAGGCTTGCCTAAAGGGATGCTTCCCTATTCTGAAGATTGACTTGATCGTAAATGCTACAGTTGGATACAAGTCTCTTAGCTTCCTCGACGCCTTCTTAGGATACAACTAGATCATAATGTAACTTCCTGACAAAAGAAAAATGACGTTTGTCACCAACAAAGGCCTTTACTTCTACAAGGTCTTGTTTTTCGACCATAAGAATACTAGAGGAATATACGAGAGGCTAGAGAACAAGATGTTCACTGACTTTTTTAAGAGAACCATGAAGGTCTACATTGACCACATATTGGTTAAAAGCAAAGGGGGCTAGGGACCACCTAGATGACCTAAATGAGTGCTTCAACGTACTCTAGAAGCACATGATGAAGCTAAACTCGGGGAAATATATGTTTAGAATTAGTGCAGTGAAGTTCCTCTGCCACTTGGTGACCAATAGAGGAATTGAGGCTAGCCTGGTATAGGTAAAAAAAAAATCATGAATATGACTCGCCCAAGGATGATAAAGGGTGTTAGAACCTAACTGGGTGAGTAATAGCTTTCAACCAATTCATTTCCCGAGCGTTCGACAAATGCCTGGGCTTCTTTAAAACTATTTGGTAATGAAAGTTTGAAGTGGATCGACGAATGTGAAAAAGCCTTTCAAGTGCTGAAGACGTACATCTCTGAGCCACTAATACTCACTACCCCGAATCTGGGGTAGGAAATGATCATCTATGTTTGCCACGCACTGAGTACTATGTCATAGGCTTATGTATTATGTCAGCTACATGCTGAGCAGAGTAAAATCAAACTATCCTTGACAAGAGCTGATCGCCTATGCACTGATAATTTCAGTAAGGATGCACCAACACCACTTTTAGGCCCACCCAATGGTGGTTCTTACCAACCAATCATTGAGGATTATATTGTATTGATTGAAGACTAAACGACTACTGGAATGGTAGGTTCATCTTGGAGAGTTCCATATCGAATATTGCCCACAAATAACCATCAAAGAGCATGCATTGGCAGACTTCATCTTAGAATTTACGTTCCAGTAAGAACACATGTTGAGAGATAAGGATCACACTCATAGTCTTGACCAACGTTCGTTTAAATGTTGGATGACTCATATAGATGGATCATCTAATTAAAGCAACTGAGGGACGGAGTAGTAATTTTCACTCCTGAGGGTGAAATACTGGAGTTTACCTTGAGGCTCAACTTCAAATAGATGAACCCTGAGGCTAAGTACAAAGGATTGATTTCTTCTCTAAGAATCTTGAAGGAACTTGGCACTACTGAAGCAAATATCTACTGCAATCCCTACTGATTGTAAATCAAGTCAATAGCGAATACAAATCCAAGGAAGATAAGATGATGGCGTACCAGAGTAAAGACATACTTCTCATGTGAGGCTTTTTAGTGGTCATCTTCAAGTAGATTCCAAGAGAAGAGAATAAGCATGCAAACTCGCTGGCCAACTTGGCCTTTGCTTTTGATACTAAGGGGCACATGACCATCCTAGTCGAGAACATACTACAACCAAGATACGATTGATCCAAGGAATAAGTTAAGGTGGTAACGCACCAGCCAACCTGGATGGACCCCTTCTATAACTACCTCAACAGTGGACTCCTGCCTGAACGAAAAGATGAAGCTAGAAGAGTTTGCTACTAGGCATCCCGGTAAACGCTACTACAAGGAGTGTTGTATAAGAATTACTTCATTGGACCAATACTCTAATGCCTAAACCATAATAAAGGGCACCGCATTCTCCAGGACATCCATGAAGGACTTTGTGACAACCAATCGGGACTATTGTCCTTAACTAAAAAGGCACTGAGGTAAGGCTATGATGAGTGGTTTATTTACCAATAAATCAAGTATTTTTTGGTTCAAAAATTTGTGTGTTTTCAATAATTTTTGTTAGTTTAATATGTTTATGTATTGTTTTGTAGGTTTATAAATAAATGGGAAACAAGATGCAAAATCTGTTCAAGTATAGTAACTTCAAGGCCATATTTGACAATGATGAAATTTGATTATGCAAAATATCAAAACATAGAAGTTGTAGATATATGTCTTATCTTTGCATAGGTTTTTGAATTACCTCAATCACAGTTCAGACGAGAAAGTTACGACAATAATACAAATTAAGTGCCAGACACTGACTATATATCGTTGCAGTGAGAATTTATCTCGCTGTAGCAAAAGAGGTCGCTGTAGTGATGGTCCCTTAGTGTGTTTCTGACCCCCTGATTGCTACAGCGACCAGGCACCAACTGACAATGATATTTTCAGATTTTTTTGAGATATTTTGCATTTATATTGATTCTCACTAATTCCCACTCATACAATTTTTTGCGAGTTTTGAGAGCTCAAAGATCAGACCAAGAAGAGAAGAACACATTTGGAGAATATAAAATGATATCGTAGTAGATTTTATGGACGTGGAATCATCCATTTTTCAGATATCGGCTAATCTCCCTTGTTTATCTATTTATTTCTTAAATCTTGTTGGTTGTTTGATCATATATATATTGTTTTTAGTTGAATATTTGGTTATGGCCATGAGCTAAACATTTATTATTTAGGGATTGATATAGTTCATGAATATACATGTTTGAGTAAATCGGTGTTTCATTTTCGATTGTTCATCCCTATTCGAATGTGTTTGCTGTTCTTGTAATTCTATTATATGCTTGTTATGATATTTTGGTTAATTTAAGAATGTGGAGTTTGACACTTAGGAGAGGTAACCCTGGATTTGGACTAGGGTTTAAACACATTGTGACGTTCTAATGTTTCGAGAAATTATTAGAACATATGTAATCTATGAGATTGGGGTGAGACTCATATAATCGTTTAGACGCTAGATAGGGATATCAGTGTTGACACGAATTGTATATTATTTCACTTTACACTTGGGAGAGGTAGTGAGTGAGTTTTTGACACCTAGATTGTCGAATAAATTAATGAACTGTTAATGTAAACTACACTAAATCAAACACGTTTAAGTGAACGAAGTTAATCCCTAGATAATCTATTCCTATATAATTAATTCATAGTATTGTAGTTTAATTAGTTATTATTTTAGTTTAGTTTATTTTTATAACAAAAAAACCTAAAATTGGATCGCCTAGATTTATGACAATCATGGTACTTAACGATAATTTAAACTAATCCATGTGGATACGACAACCCTACTCATCACTACACTATTAAAACTTGATCCGTACACTTGCAGTAAAGTATCGACGAAATAATTTGCTACCGAGCTTTTGGCGTTGTTGCCGGGGATTGGTTTTTAGATTGTTGTTGATACTGTGAAAAAGTAACTTGATTTTAATTTAGTAATTTATTTTATTTTAAAATTTTTGTTTTTAATTTTGTTTGTCTTGCGAGGTATTTGAAGATGTCTCATTAACAAGTCATCTTGAGTTTTTCTCAATGGGATTCTGAGTTGTTCTATTGTGTTTGGGAACGATATAATGAGTTGCTATTTCAGTTCCCCAATCATAGTTTCCCGAGGGAGTGTCAATTACTGAACTTCCTCGATGGGTTACAAGCCGAAATAAGAACTTGGGTGGAAGGAGCAAATGGTATCACCTCATTCGACCAACTAACCGCGGACGAAGCCTATTGGTTGTTGGAAGACATGATAGAGTTTGATTGTCAGAGTAAGAATTATTCAACAAGCTACCAAAGCTTGGGGGATAGTTCCACTATTTTGCCGCCATGGATTGACACCCTGAACCAACATGTGGAGTCTTCCCCCATCCTGGAAGAGATGTTCGCTAAATTTTATGGGGGAGATTCAGGTTTTCTGGAGAGAAAAGCATGACTGTCTCAATGAGCATGAGGATCGTCTTGACAATCTTGAGATAACCTGCATTGAAATTGATACAATCGTAACATCTCTTGAGACGCAAATCGGTCAGCTTATTTGCTTTATTGAGGCCGAGTCAGAAGTGGTGGCACTAAGAGATGCACAAGCTACATCCATCCGTGGAAGCCACTATGAGGAACCAAATACAAGTGGGAGGATTTTGGAGGTGCATTATGAAGATGATTCAAAAGAGGACGAGGCTCAAGAATTGTTCATTGATGATAAATCAGAAGATGATTTTGAATACTCACCTCTTGAAATCCAATTGGTATTGCCATCACCGATCCAAGATGATCACATCTACGAGGATCCGATGTGGCTTACTTGTCCTTCACCATCTTTAACTCCGTTTATTCAAGCTTCCCAAGCACATGAACCAGAGAAGATTCAAGTTGAGAGCACGTGCCAATTAATGCCACATTTTGCCAAGCTTGAGGGTGTTGATAATTAAGACTTGTATGTTATGTTGTATGACATATACTATAGGCAAAAGCTTCTCTTTGACGAACCCTTCTCTGCGTCAAGTCGAGGACATTAAACCAAGCGCTTCTTGGGAAGTAATACAAGTTTTCAAAAAAATCAATCCATCACCGCTGACTACACTTGGAGGTGAGATTGTCTGGCCTCCCAGGTATGTGTTCTAAACCCCCCATTCGTCACCATGCTATATGCCATTTGTTGAGTTTGATGTTGGGTCACTGTGGACATTTGGGTGGATGTTTTGTATGCTTTATAGTATGATATCTTTTTGTTAGTTATGTAGTGAAGTTAAATTGTTATTTAGTTTTATGCATGTTTAGTTGTTAATTGTTGTGTTATGTAGTTTAATGGTTGTTTAGTGAACTTCATGCATGTTTGTTTGGTATTAGTGAAAGTGTGTTTGTAGTAGTTGTTTTTATGTGTTGAGTTTTGTAGTTCTTCTGGGTCACTGCCTGATGATGATATTATCCCCTAGTTGTTTATTGAGGTCAAGGGTAATGCCCATTCATGTGTGTTCTATGTGCTTGACATCTCGTATTAGTAAAAGTCATTGTGGATCCTAATTTGCACAAGCACGTAGACTCAATGTACTAGCTGTCCAATTGATTTGACGTCGATTATCTAGTTTCCAAGTTCATGATAATTTAAGGGATTCTAGAACCTGATTGAGAGAAACTCCAGGCAAAATCCTAGGCAAGGTAGTTCAGGAGATATGATTTAGGCATTCATTTCGATCACTTGAGCCATTTAAGCCTTCCATGCAAAATCTTTTACCCCTCGTTAGCCTGTCGAAGCCTATTAGCTGTTTTAATTTTGAACACATATCAAATACCTTGGCCAATTAAATTTTTTCCAAACCATTGTCATCAATACCTAAGGCACGAATCGAGTTGTCACGTTAGCATTTGTTTATACTACTTGAAGTAAGAGATTGGGTTTTGGGCGAACTTTTGATTGGTTCAGTATTTAAGTACTCACTTATTATATTTCTATCGTAGTTCCACACCCGTGAAATTGTACAAATCAAATAAGTTTGGGGGTGTGGTTGTTAAAAAAAACATGTTTAAATATGGTTTTGTTTTAGTTTGTTTAGACAAGTGAGTACTATGTTTTTAAAAGAAAGTTTGGGGTTGTTTTAGATTGATCTTTGTGGGTATGAGTGTGATTGAGGGCTAAGCGTAGTGCCTTGGGTATCGTTGATCTAAAAGACGTTATCCTGTTGTATATTCATGTTATACCCTTGGCTAAATGTTAAAAATCGAACCAAGTCCTTTTGATCTTTTAGAATTGCTTAGTCTATATTAGTGGAGAGTGGAACCTAGTTTGGCATATGGAAATCCTATACCTTATCAGTTTTAAGTCATGAACTTTGTTGGTGGATAATCCAATCCGGTCTTTGGATAGTTGTATAATTAGAGTTTTCACACACACACTTGAAAATCATCAGGAATGACGTTTACCGTTATTGAATGTTGAAATTCAAGAACACCGCATGATGCGGTTTTATTCTTGAACTCGATATGATTAAGGGACGTTGAGGGAAAAAAATTTGGTCGATTAGTTGAAATTCAAAACTCACGCGTCATTGTTTTTAGTTCGTTTGTATCTTTCATCTTTAGTATTTGTGTTATTAAATTTGTTGTGGTAGATTGTTTTCTTGTGTGGGTGTTTATGCTTGAGAACAAGCAAACGTTTGAGTTTGGGGATATTTGATGAGTGGTTTGTTTAACAACAAATCAAGTATTTTTAGGTTCAATAATTTGTGTGTTTTCAAGAATTTTTGTTAATTTAATATGTTTGTGTATTGTTTTGTAGGTTTATAAATAAATGGAAAACAAGATGCAAAATTGGTTCTGGTGCAGTAACTTCAAGGCCATTTTTGACAATTATAAAATCCTATTTTAGAAACTCTTAAACCATGTAATTGTAGATATATATCTTAGCTTTCCATTGGTTTTTTAATCACATCAATTGGAGTTTGGATGAGAAAGTTATGGCAAAAATACAAATCAGGCGCCAGACACTGACTATATATCGCTACAGCGAGAATTTATCTCACTGCAGCGATGATTTGGTTACTGTAGCGATGGTCTGTCAATGTGTTTCTGACCCCCTAATCGCTGCAGCTACCTGGCACCAGCTGATAATGATATTTTAAGATATTTTTGAGATATTTTGCATTTCTATTGATTCCCACTCATACCGAGAATGTTTTTTTTGGGAGTTTAAGAGCTCAAAGATTAGACCAAGAAAAGGAGAACACATTTGAAGAAGACGAAACAAGATCGGAGCGGATTTTACGGACGTGGAATTATCCATTCTTCAGATATAGGCTATTATCCCTTGTTTATCTCTTTATTTCTTAAAACTTGTTGGTTGTTTGATCATGCATATATTGTTTTTAGTTGAATATTCGGTTATGGCCATGAGCTAAATGTTTATTATTTAGGGATTGATATAGTTCATGAATATACATGTTTGAGTAAATCAATGTTTCATTATCGGTTGTTCATCCCTATTTGATTGTGTTTACCATTCTTTTAGTTCCATTATATGCTTGTTATGATATTTTGATTTATTTGAGAATATGGGGTTTGACACTTGGGAGAGGTAACCTTAGATTCGGACTAGGATTTAATCACATCGCGACGTTCTAATGTTTTGGGATATTATTAGAACGTGTGCAATCCGTGAGGTTGGGACGAGACTCATGTAATCGTTTAGACACTAGATATGGATATCGGTGTTACACGAATTACATATTCATGCACTGTACACTTGGGAGAGGTAGTGAGTGAGTTTTAGACACCTAGATTGTTGAATAGATTAATGATCGTTAATGTAAACTAGACTCAATCAAACACTTTTAAGTAAACGAAGTTAATCCCTAGATAATCTTACCATATAATTAATTCCTAGTATTGTAGTTTAATTAGTTATTATTTTAGTTTAGTTTATTTTTATAACAAAAAAACCTAAAATTGGATCACCTAGATTTACGACAATCACGGTACTTAACGATAATTTAAACTAATCCAAGTGGATATGACAACCCTACTCATCACTTCACTATTAAAACTTGGCTCGTACACTTGTGATGAAGTAGCGACGAAATAATTTGTTACCAGGCTACTTCTGGACTACGGTAGAGGCTGATATAAGGGAGTTGGTAATTAAAGTGTGATCAGTGCTAGCGGTTCTAACCAGTGATCAACACTCCAGCCATGGGACAATAACCCATGACTGGGCCCTAGCTATTTGCCTAGTGGGGAATGAACATCTTTGGTCCTTTCCCTATGGAAGTAGCTTAGAAGAAATTTTTGATTACTGCGATTGATTACTTCACCAAGTGGGTCGAAACTAAAGCCGTGACAAAAATCACTAACACGAAGCTTAGAGAATTCACATGAAAGCATTGCTTGACGATTCAAGGTAGCCTAGAACATCATCAGTGATCATGGAACACAATTCAACTGCAGTTTATTCATCAACATTTTCTCCAAATTGGGTGTAGGACATCACATGTCAACCCCAGGCCACCCACAATCTAATGGCTAGGTCAAGGTAACTAACCAAATTATTTTGCACACATTAAAAACTTGACTTGTAAAGTCCAAGACGAAGTGCGTAGATGACCTCTCCTCGGTGTTGTGGGCCTACTACACCACCTTGAGGGTTTCCACTGGAGAAATACCATTTTCCATGGCCTTTGGTTCTGAGGCAGTGATTCCCATCGATCTAGGCTTACAAATTTCCCATTTGTAATGACATTCGGATTAGAAGCAGTAATCTTGATCGAGTTGAGCCTACCAACCTACAAGGTGGCCCACTACGATCCCGACGAGAACCAGTGCGAACTAACGCTGCACCTACATTTGTTGTAGGAAAAATGAGAGCATGACCACATCTGGAAGACTATCAATAAGCGACAGATGACTTGGTACCATGACTAGCGCATCAGAGCATGTTTATTCAAGGAGGGTGATCTTGTGCTATGGAAAGTCATCCTTGCCATGCGAGATCGAGTAGAATAAAAACTAGGACCGAGTTGGGAAGGCCCCTACCATGTTACCAAAGTCATAGGCCTAGGCACCTATGAACGAGAAACACTGGAAGGATGGCCGCTGAAGAATCTATGGAATGTAGAACACCTAAAGCATTATTTTTAGTAGCATATGCAATCAATGTTTTTCTCAATAGAGACCTATGTTTTACTTAAAACATTTTTAAGTATATATGTGTGTCGAGACACATCAGTAGATTAAATCTATAGGGCGGTCTCAGCCCCTAACTCAGATATCCCCTGTACTTTGCGTTGGTAGGGAGTCGCTACCGACTAATGGTAGGACTAGCTCGATAGGGCAGCCTTAGCCCCTACTCGACAATAGGCCCTCAACAAGACTGAATTTGGGAACTCATTAGGCCCTCCTCTATTTGGTCGAGACATAATTCCTTGCACTCCGCGTGGGAAGGGGGTTGCCCTCGACTAATGGTGGGACTAGATCAATATGGCGGCCTTAGCCCCTGACTTGACAAAAGGCCCTTAACAAGCTTGAATTCGGGAACTCATTAGGCCCTCTATAGTCTAGTTGAGACTTGATTCCTTACGCTTTGTATGGCAAGAGAGTCACCACCAACCAATTAAGGGACTAGCTCGATAGGGCGGCCTTAGCCCCCGACTCGACAACAAGCTCTAAAGAAGAATGAATTTACAAACCTTTCAGATGGCCATGACCTCTAGTCGAGATTTTATTCCTCATGTCACTCGTGGAAAGGATGACGGGATGAAATACCCCTTCGTACATTCGCTCAAGTCCGATAACCCCCGCTTACCTTCAACAAGGGGCCAACGAGGAGATGGAAAATGTCATCATCAGAAGGGCTAAAAAATCCCTTAACTCAAGCTGGCCTGACAAGGGAGGCCAAAAAAAAGCGTGGGCCACCGACAAAAGTTTGTGTTTCTAACAACTCCAGATTCAATAACAAGTTTTCACATGGATGAAAAACCCTTCGTAAACTTGGGCCAATCGAGTGACTCATGTCCACCCGAGCAGGGGGCCAGCAAGAAGTGAATTCCATACATGCTTTACAAACTTGGGTCTACCCCTGGACAATTGATCATAACAAGGCTCATTAACGCCATCCTAACATCTTCCACAACTATCTCCTGCAATCTTGCAAAATTTCATGCATTTCATTACTCAGATTCGACTATCTATGGCTAAAAAATAGTTTTACTCTACATACAACAAACAAAACAAGCAGATAGGCAGATGGAAAACAAAGATATTTTATTCGTATAAGTAATTTTATATACAAAGTTCTCTAAAGTACATCTATACTTAAAACATCCGACGTAGAAAATGCCTTAAGGGAAATATGTAAGAAGGAAGATAATGGATACATGGTCAGAAACTTCCCCAAAAGAAACCTCATCAAGAACAAAATTTTTCTCGACTTTGACAATTTTCGGGGAGAAAGACCTTTCCCGGAAAAGGAAACCAGAGACAGTCCCATGAAGATCCACCCCTCCTCCTCGCAGGTGAGGAAAAGCTCCTCTGTGGGGCTAGAGTGATTGGAAATCTTGGGTTCACAAGAAATAGACAAAACAGTTGCACCTCAAATCTCCCAAAGCAGGACAACATCTATCTAATCAAGATCAATTAAACTGCATTAGGGAAAAAAGGATTACCTAGTCCCAAAACTGGGAGACTCAAAGAAGACTCATCCCCAAAACTTGCCATATTTGGGTACAAGCTGCCAAACAGACTACCGTCTCTGGGAGGGATTAACGACAGCATATCTTTTTCCTATCATCACGAGACGCTGTAAAGGGAGGTTCCGTACTCCTCGATAGACAACCACTATTGAAAAAACCCGTATGTGGGCTCTACATCCTATGGAGAAAAAGATTTGGATTCATCCGCAGATAAACGACTGAACATTACATTGACAGCACGACAGAATTTCTCCTCTACCTCCACCGTTGCACTCGATCGCTAAACCACCTCCAACTATAGCTTGGCAAGCTACTCCTCTTATGTTTTCAGATGCCTTAGATTACTGGGAAAGATGTCGCACGCAAAGGTAGAAAGAACTACAAACCTTCTTCGATAATAGGAGCATCGATACTACTAAATGGCTGCTGAACAAAGACTCCTGTCTTGTGAAAATCGTCTCCACGCTCGACCTCAGAAGTCACAAGAAAGCGCATCATACAAGAAACAAGAGAACATGAGAAATGATTCAGAAATAACAAAATAAAACCATTAAGCGCTCCTTAAATATTTTTAGATAAAACGCCTAGAGACGTGTCATTAATAAGGACAATCGACTATGCAAAATTAAATGCTGAAGAATGAGAAGATCAACAAATTCCCATAAAGTCTGCACGCCGATACGTTTCGCAAAAACTGAATACAGATATATGTTCAGGTTAGCCTCACCTTGAAAACATGTGAAATCCGGCATCAGTATCAACACTAAGTGGGCTTCAGCCTAGATCCACCCAGTTAAAGACTTGACTTGGGAAACCGAAAGGAGCAAAGACAGAGTGGACAAACAAATAAGCAACAAAATACAAATTTCTTGAATAAACTTTGTACATGACTGAGGGCATACCCCCATTGACAAAAAAAGGGAGAAAAATACAAAATATGCAAAATGCCTCTTGGGTTAGAGGTCCCCTTCCCGAGCGAGTCCTTTTCTTATCTTCCCTCTTCCTGAAACGAAGCGACCCTGCACATCTCCTCTGCCTTGGCATCTCATTGTAGGCTCAGAAGACCACCAGAGTCATCGCTCCAGGGACACGATCCTCTCCATGGCTAAAACAGATCTCTATTGGGTGACAGCCACCTCCTGCCTTAGCCTCTTTGCATCCCGAAGAGCCTCAAAAGCTGTGCGCTCAGCTTAAGTCACTCTACGCTCCTTCTTCACTAGACGAACCCTACCTCATATATTTCTCTAGGGCATTGACGCACCCTAGATTTTCTTGAAGCAAGAGGAAGTAGAGATTGGGAAGAAAAGGAAAACAAAGTTTTCATTCCTCCTTCCAGAAATCCTCAAAATCCGTTTAGTTTTGAAAATGAGTTTTCAAGGGGATTTTCTAGGCTCCGATTTTTGAAACGTTCTTTGGGCCAGGATTTATGTTACAAAGGAGTCTCCACCTAGCACAGAGTTAAATGGTGCACTTGGTCACCAGGATTTTTTAAAATCATTTTTATTTTAAAAGGGCCCAAATTTTGACTCGAAAGTAATTGGTCTTTACCTGAGATTTATTTTAAGTTCGTGGCTTGGTTATGCTCGAGGAAGAAGTTAGGAACCCCAAGACATCTGTCTGAAGGTAATACCTAAATATAAATAGATATCCACTTTTAAACAACACCCAAGCAATTTTCTTTGGTTTTTGTTAACAAAATAATTTTATTTTATTTTATTTTTTATTTTTTACGAATTTTATATGTAATGAAAGCAATAAATGTTATCAACTAATCAACGAAACCCAATGACAGTAAATAAAAATTAAAAAATATTTTCGGTATTTTTTTACTACCGAACCTCATAAAGGTTGCCTATGTATCCCGATAATCACAGGGAATCAGGTCGACACATAGTTCTACTTTTCAAGATGAACTGATTTTTATTTTATAGGTGACCTAACCCATACGTGGGTTGCCTATGTATCTCAGATTGTTGATAATTTGGTCATCACATAGTTCATTTATAAATGACTTTGGTTTTGAGTTTATTAGAGTTTGGTTTCATTTGTTTCTAAGAGAATCAAATACATTATGTACCACCCATGGTGTAATTAATGTTCTTGTCATGTTCTTCACATGTTCTCAACATGTTCTTAGATGTTCTTGATGTTCCTGACATGATCTTGAACAATTTTAACATAGTTTGATGATTTCCATATGTTTTCGATGTTTTTGACTTAATTGCTTGATATACATGCTATGTACATGAAACGTAAGTCTAAGAACTACATGAACATAATATATACAAGAAACATAAACATATTGAAGACAAGATCGAAAGGCATTTATGAAGACAAACCTAGCTTAGGGGAGTGGTATTTTCCTAAGCAATTACCTTATTCTCCTTCTTTGGATCTTCTTGATTATTCTCGATTGTTCTTCGACAACTTCTTGAGATCTTCCCCCAAGATGCAAAAGAACTCATTTAGGAAGATATTTTGATAGAATTTTGAGGTGTTTATGAAGTAGAAAGCTTGAAAACTCTCAAGACCCGTGAGGAGAATTCGAACTTAGAGAGAGAGAGTGTTGGTTCAAGGCCCTTTCTACATGAAAACAGGGCCCCTATTTATAGGGACGGGAGCCTTGCGCATTGGCTAATGCATAGGACATCCCAAGAGGGGTACTTAGGGCCTATTTTTCCCTATGGTGACCCGTGATGCATTGTATTTGGATGGTTTTGGACAAATCACAAAGATTCTGTAAGATCCTTATAAAATTTGGTAATGATTACCAAATCATTACATGTCTAGGTGCAATGATTGACTATCATTGCAAATTATGAGCAATCATTAGTCATTATTACCCAATCTTGGATATGATTGGCAGCACATGGGATCATTTATGGATTGATGTGATTTGGTTAGAAGCTATGTACCGGTTACTTTCACTATTTCAGTTTAGTTGCCATAAATTCTTTGGAGGTTTAATGTATTTAGTATTGATGTGTAATTTGTTATTTAATGCTTGATAGGGAAAATTCATGTGATGGACATTGAATTATTTCAATTGAGATTGAATCGGTTTGGTTTACCTTGTAACAGGTAGTCACATTTCATGTGTTTTGGTTTTCCTAAGATATTTTGATCAAAATATCTAAGTTACTTGAATGTGGACTTGACATGTCATATCAATTATTTAATGATTTATGGTATGGGAATTTAATGGCCTCATTAAATGCATGCTAGATGGCGAACCAGATCGGTTGGATTTGATAACCGTTAGTTACTTCTCAAGTAACTTGGTTCCCTTCCTTAAATATTTTGTAGGAAATATCTAAGAAATTTCTTGGTTCTATCAAGGCTTTTGGATTTATTTTTTGGAGGATTTGATACTTTAAATGAAAAATTAGAGAAGTATTTTTGGTGTTAAGAAGACGAAACCGTTGTTAGTAATAGTTTCAGGGGTCAAAATGGGTAACAATGTAATTGATGAAATTTTCTTAAGTTAAAGTGTAATAACTAATTTTATTCATATTAAAAGTTATTTCATGATAAATCTACCTTTACTAATGTCATTTTATCCCTCCTTAACTTTCAAGGTTGACCCAAAACTTTTTACTTATATCGAATTCAGCCAAATTGAAAATTCTATGCTTTCTTGTATTTTTTTTTATTTTTTTTGTGTTTTTTATAGTATCAAAAGTATTATAAGGTGGAAATTTGTTCCCCTTAAATATCAATTTAAAGTTTATCGGAATTTTCATTTTAAACTTGATACTTTGAAAACTTAAATAGGCGGATCAAAATGAGGTGTCTACAACTGTCCCTCTTTGTCATGCGAGTTTACATGTAATGACAAAGATAGGAGACACAATATTTTGGGCCTCCACTAAAAGAAAATTTTACCTGGGAATGGACTGGGCTTGTTACAATCTTCGAAATTTGAGCGAACATGCGATTGAACCATTGCTGGTGGCCTATGTACCATATAAATCTTATGACGAACAACATCATGTAAAGGGATGCTTTGGTGGACGGTGTTACCATATTGATCTCATGAAGACAAGATCGTGTAGAGGGATGCTTCGGTGAAGGTCTCACTATTTTGATCTCACAGAGATAATATCGTGTAAAGAGATGCTTTAGTGGAAGGTCTCACCATATTGATCTCATGAAGATAAGATTGTGTAGAGGGATGATTTGGTGGAAGGTCTCACCATATTGATCTCATGAAGACAATATCATGCAGAGGGATGCTTTGGTGGAAGGTCTCACCATATTGATCTCATGAAGACAAGATTACGTATAGGGATGCTGTGGTAGAGGGTCTCACCATATTGATCTCATGAAGGCAAGATCGTGCAGAGAGACGCTTTGGTGGAAGGTCTCACCATATTGATCTCATGAAGACAAGATTATGTATAGGGACGCTTTGGTGGAGGGTCTCACCATATTGATCTCATGAATACAAGATCATGTACAAGGACGCTTTGGTAGAGGGTCTCACCATATTGATCTCATAAAGCCAAGATCGTGTAGAAGAACGCTTTGGTGAAGGTCTCACCATATTGATCTCATGAATACAAGATCATGTAGAGGGATGCCTTGGTGGAAGGTCTCACTATATTGATCTCATAAAGACAAGATCGTGTAGAGGGTTGCTTTGGTGGAGGGTCTCACCATATTGATCTCATAAAGACAAGATTTTGTAGACGGTTACTTTGGTGGAGGGTCTCTAAAATGAACGACATCGTCTAGAGGGATGCTTTGGTGGAGAATTTATATGACAAACAACATTATCTAGAGGGACGCTTTGCTAAAGGGTCTCCATGACAAACAACATCGTCCAGACGGACACTTTGGTAGAGGGTGTCTATAATGAACAACATCTTTTAGAGTGATGCTTTGCTGGAAAGTCTCTACGATGAACAACATCTTGTAAAGGGATGATTTGGTAGAGGGTCTTTACAATGAACAATATCTTCTGGAGGGACATTTTGCTGGAGGGTCTTTATGACGAACAACATTGTCTAGATGGATGCTTTGGTGAAGGGTCTCTCCGACGAATAACATCGTCTAGAAGGACGCTTTGTTGGAGGGTCTATACGATGAACAATATCATCTAGAGGGATGCTTTGCTGGAGGGTCTCTATGATAAACCACATCGTCTAGAGGGACGCTTTGCCGAAGGGTCTCTATGACGAACCACGTCGTCTAGAGAGACGATTTAGTGGAGCGTCTCTACGACGAACAAAATTGTCTACAGGGATGCTTTGATGGAGGGTCTGTACGATGAACAACATTGTCTATTTAAAGGTATGACTGAACCTGCATGGGCTACCAACGTACTTTGGGTAGTTACCAAAGATCAAGTCAGATGTAGTTTAGTCCTTTTTATGTTGAAAGCTAGGCTAGTTCTAGTTAAAGCTGAGTTGGTTTTTAGTTAAAGTTTGGTTTGTTTTAGTTAATTTCAGTTGACTAGTAGTTAGTTTTGGTTGTGAACAACCTAAATCACAACCTTAGTTAGCTATTATTAACAGTTTTTAAAGTTGTGAACAACCTAAATCACAACCTTAATATGTACATAACACTCTTTGATTTTGTCAAGAACACTTTAAACAAACTCTTTTGTTTTGGTTAGTTTAGTATTAGTGTGTGACTTGTTTAGTTGAAAAGAAAAGAATACCATATATTTATGCCAGTCCTACTTAGAACTATGGAAAATGGGAAGGTTTTGGAATAACACATATCCCTGAAGGAATAGAGGCCCTCCCTTTATCCCGAGTTCTTAGCCACAAGGGTTTCTCGGTGTAGTATATAAGTATATATATATGTAGGTGCCAATCCACAAGATAACCTAGCTGTGATCTTGACATTTAGCAGAAAGTAAATCTGTTTATTAGCAGTTGTATAGTTAGTTTTAACAGTTCGTAAAAAATTGATGTAATGTTCTTGAGAGAATCGTAGAGACTATGCACAACGCATGGTGTGATAGAAGTTTTGTTTAAATCCTCACATGTTGTTAACATGTTCTTAGATGATTTGATGTTCTTGATTATTTTTGAATGTTCTTGAATGTTTTTGAATGTTCTTGAGATGCTTGGAATGATTTTGTTTGATTTGAGCATAGTTTGGTTGTTCTCGACAAAATCAAGTGCTTGTTTGGTTGTTTAAGTGTGTGTTTGGTTGTTTATGGGTTTTATGTTCTATGTACATGAAAGTAAAGTGTGTTAACTACATGGTTATACTATGCACAAGCAATATACACAAGTTTAAACCGAAATCATAGGGGGTTTTGGAGAAAAATACCTACTTGGGGGATGTAGTCTTCTCTAAATGATTACCTCCTTTTCTTCCTTGATCTTCTTGGTCGGTGGTCCTCGATCCCTTGAGTTCTTAGCCAAGAACTCAAGAACACCCTACTTAGAGGATGTGGTCATCCCTAAGTAACTAGTCTCATTTTCTCCTTAATCTTCTTTGCTCAGTATTGATAGGTGGTCATCGATCCTTCGAGTTCTTGTTCTAAAATCTTCAAGAACACCTTCCAAGATCGGATTTCAGTAGAATAATAGTGTGTTATTTAATAAATATACTTGAGAATCCTAGGACCCGAGAGAGTTTCTTGGGTTTAGACAGAGAAGCTACGCATTTGAGGCTTGGAAAAATGAGAATCAAACACCCCTATTTATAGGCCAGGGGCTTGTGCATTGGTAATGCGCAAGCCAATCCAGCTTGTTCCTTGAGTTTTTTTTTTGTCCTAGGGTACTATTTTCCATGCTTTGTTTTTGATTTTCTTGGAACGAATTTAGGATGGAATGTTGGAATCTCAAAGATTCTGTAATCATTACCGAATATTTTTAAAGATTTAGTAATGATTGGTAATAATTACTAATGATTAGAAATCATTACCAATATTTAGTCTCCCTCTAATAAATCCCTTGCACATGGGTGCATTTATGACTTGAAGTGACGCATTCGGTTCCATTTAGGGGCTAAGAACCGGTTAGTTTCACTATTTCCGTTTAGCCGTCATAAATGATTCCAAGGTGCATTGTATGTAGTCTTGAATTTTCACTTTGCATTTAATTTTATGTGATGATTCATTGCTTGGAGGCCACATATTCGATTCATTTCGGATGAAATTGGGTTAACTTACCTTGTAACCGAAGGTTGGTTTTCAAGTCCTTAGTTAACCCTAAGATATTTTGGTGAAAATATCTTCATCATTTGAACCTAGACATTCCATTTCATACCAAGTATTTATTTCTTTATGGTATGTGCATTTAATGCATGGGTTAGGTGTCAAACCAATTTGATTTTGTTTCGATAACAATAGTCACAATTCAAGGTTTTCGGTTACACCTAAGAAATTTTGCTCCAAATGTCTAGTTTCCTTGAATGTATTCTATCCATGTCATCCAAATAATTTAATTATTTATGGGATGTACATTCAATGGTAATTGAATGCTTAACTTAGGTGGCGAACCGAATTGGTTTAGTTTTCATAACGGTTGGTTGTATCCTAAGTGTCTTGGTTCCCTTCCTTAGTCATTTGGTAGAAAACTTATAGGAAGGTTCCTTGGTCATTAAAATGCCTTATTTTTGGTCCTTTAATGATGGTTGGGCCCTTGATGCATTGGGCCTAGGGTGGTTTGTCAAGACTACTTGGATTTGGTGTAAATCCAAATCATGCCCAATCCTAAGATCACCTTGTGATTTAGGTCTTTGTCATGAACTTTACAAGAATTTAATGAGGTGTCTTGGATTTTTTTTAGGTATTATTTTATGTGGTATGCATAAATGAAGTAATTGTTTTTGTTGTTAAATCGATAAGATTTACGGGTTGTAAATGTTTTAAAGTCAGGGTGGGTAACATTAGTTAATTGTTTGAAATATCCTGTAATTTAAGGATAGTGGATAATATTTATCTATATTAAATATGATTTAATGAAAATAAAACTTTAGTAAATTGATTTTAGACCTCCTTAAATCATGAGAATTTCAAGATTGACCCGACACTTTTACTTAGCTGTATTTTGTCAAATTTAACTGTTTTTGTTTTTTGTCATGTCTTTGGTTGTTTTTGTATGCTATATATTGTGATCTTAGGTATTAATTCGTTCTCTTTAAATCTAAATTTAAAGTTTATATGAACTTGTACTTGATCCAACACTGATTGGGCGAGACAAAATGCAGTGTTTACGGGTGCCCCACTTTGTCATGCAACTTTACTCATAATGACAAAGAAGATGACACTGACATTTTGTTCAACTAGGAATGTAATATAAATACATGCATATAAATCTATCCTAAAGGATGAATACGTACCTGATCCTTGAGGATTCGACGAGGATGGCGATTGGTCACTTTTGCCATTGTAACTTCATAGTTTGAACTACGGAAGATCATTGGAAGGATGGTGATACATCTGATTCCCATTTATTATCACTCATGGAGGATGGCGATGCACCTGATCTAATAGGGCATAGTGAGGATGGCACTCTGTACATACTTTCCCGATGACTATACTACTGTCGTATTATACTGTTGATTGCTAATATAGTTTTGGTTGCCATGATTGTATTGGTTGCTATAATAGTATTGGATGGGGATAATATTGGCTACTATTGAAGTATTAGTGGTTGTTATAGTATTGGTGGTTGTAATAGTATTGGTGGCTGTTGTAGTATTGGTGGTTGTTATAGTATTGGTTGTCAGTTTAGCACTGGTTTCTAGTTGTAGACACCTCATTTTGTCCCGCTTAGTTCGTGTCAAATCAAGTACAAGTTTAGATAAATTTTAAACTTGGGTTTAAAGGGAAGGAATTTATACCTGAGATCATACTTTATAATATACAAAAATACCCAAAAAAACATGAGAAAAACATAAAACTATTAAATCTGACAAAATACAACTAAGTAAAAGTTTCACGTCAACCTCGAAATTCTCATAATTTAAGGGGGTCTAAAATGTATTTATTAAATTTTTATTTTAATTAAATCATATTTAGTATAGATAAAAATTATCCACTACCCTCAAATTATAGGATATTTTAAACAATTACTCCGGCTCCCTACCCTGATCCTAAAACATTTATAATCACTGAATCTTGTCAGTTTAACACAAAACAATTGTTTTAATTATGCAAATTATATCAAATTCCAGCCAAAAATAATCCAAGATACCTTAATCAAGGCTTGGAAAGGTCTTGACATAGCCCTAAATCACAAGGGTGATTAACAGGCTACGCTTGATTTGGATTTACATCAAATTCAGTTAGTCTTGACAAACCACCCTAGGTTCAATGGATTAAAGGCCTAGCCATCATTTAAGGCCCACATAAGGATCCTTGAAATAACCAAGGAACCTTCCTAGAAGTTTCCTACCAAATGGTTAAGGAAGGGAACCAAAACACTTTGAGTGCAACCAACCATTATCGAAACTAAACCGATTCGGTTCGCCACCTAAGTTTGGCATTTACTATGCATTAAATTCCCATCCCATCAAGAATTAAATGATTTATATGACATGGATAGGCCACATTCAAGGTAGTTAGATACTTTGATCAAAATATCTTAGAGTTAATCGAAAACCTTGAATCGTGACTACCCGTTACCGAAACTAAATTAAATTGGTTTGCCACCTATCCCATGCATTAAATGCACATACCATCATGAAATAAATTCTTGGGATGACATCAAATGACTAGGTGCAAAGGATATATATATTTTTACCAAAATTTCTTAGGGTTAACTAAGAACTTGGAAACCAACCGTCGCTTACAAGGTAAGTTAACCCGATTCCATTCAAAATGAATCGAATGTGTGGCCTTTAAAAAATTACTCATTATCTAGAAATAAATGAAAAGTGACATTTCAAGACTAGGTTCAAAGAACCTTGAAAGCATTTATGACAACTTAACCAAAATAGTGAATCTAACCGGTACCTTAGTCCCTAAACCGAACCGGATGCATCACATCAAGTCATTAATGCACCCATGTGCAAGGAATATGATTGGTGGGAGGGTAATGATTGCCAATCATTACTAGATTTTTGAAAATATTTTGTAATCATTACAAAATCTTAGAGAATCGTTCCTTCCACCCTAAATTCATTCTAAGTAAAACAAAATCAAAGTAATACACCAAGTCTCTTAGGACAAACAAAACCTAAGAAAGGCCCTAGAATGGCCTGCGAATTGGCCAATACGTAGGCCTCTCAAGCATATTTCTTAAATAACAGGATGTTATTTTGCTGAAATTTGGTCCTAGAAGGTGTTCTTGAAGTTCTTAGAATAATAACTCGAAAGATCAACAACCACCAATCAACACTGAGCCAAGCGGAGCAAGGAGGGAAAGCAAATTAGCTATTGAGGAATGACCACATCCCCTAAATAGGTTGTTCTTGAGTTCTTGGCTAAGAACTTGAGGGATAGACGATCACCGATCAACTACCGACCAAGAAGATCAAGGAGGAGAAGGAGGTAAATACATAGGAAAGACCACATCCCCTAAATAGGTATGTTTCTTCAAAACCCCCTATGATTTTGATTTAAACTTGTGTATTTTGTTTGTATATAGCATAATCATGTGGATAACACACTTTAAATTCATGTATATAACACATAAAGTCATAAACAACCAAACAAATGCTTAAACAACCAAACAAACACTTGATTTTGTTAAGACCAACCAACCAAACACTTAATTTTTTCTATACTAACCAAACCATGTTCAAATCATACAAAATCATTCCAAGCATCTTAAGAACACTCAAGAACATCACATCATTCGAGAACATGTTAAGAACATGTGAGGATTCAAACTAAACTTTTATCGCACCATGAATTGTGCATAGTCTCTACGATTCTCTCAAGAACATTACATTGACTCTTTACTAACTATTAATACTAACTACATAACTATTAATAATTGTATTTACATTCGGCTAAACATCAAGACCACAGCCAGGTAGTCTTGTGGACTGGCACCTATATATATATACTACACTGATAGTCCCTTGTGGCTTAAGAACTCAGGATAAACGGAGGGCCCCTATTCCTTCGGGGATATGTGTGATTTTTCTTCAGAAACCTTGTCGTTTTTCGTAGTTACGAGTAGCAATGGCATAAATATATGGTATTTCCTTTCTTTTTAACTAAACAAATCATAAACTGACACTAAATTAACAAAAAAAAAAAGAGTTTGTTTAAAGAATTCTTGACAAAATCAAAGAGTGTTATGTACATATCATGTTGTGATTCAGGTTGTTCACAACTTAAAAATGATTAATAATAAACCTAACTTAGGTTGTGATTCAGGTTGTTCACAACTTTAGAAACTAATAATAATAGCTAACTAAGGTTGTGATTCAGGTTTTTCACAACCAAAACTAACTAATAATCAACCAAGATTAACTAAAACAAACCAGTTTTATAAGTAAAACCAAACCAGTCTTTAATTGAAAACAACCCTGTTTTTAAACTTAATTATAATGAACTACGTTTGACCTGATATTTGGTAACCATACAAAGTATGTAGGCAACCCATGATACGAATTCGGTCACCTTAAAAAATAAAAAACTGTTTTTACCTTAACCAGGATGAACCACATCTGACCTGATCTTTGATAACCACCCAAAGTACGTAGGCAACCCATAAAGGTTCGGTCATACCTTTAATAATAAATTATTTCCTTTAACCTATTCAGAACGAACTACGTAAAGACTTGTTTTCATTTGAGATACGTAGGAAACCCACGTGCAGGTTCGATCGCATATCCAAATAATTTAGTCTTAGTTTGCATATCCAAATGATTTAGTCTTTAAATTTCTATCTATATATAAACTATTATTGGGTGTCGCTGACTAGTATTAGCTCTAATATTTACCTGCTCTCCATTGTATCATGTTAAAAATACATAAAAGAAGAAAAACTTCTAAAAAGGAAATTATTCTTGTTTCAGTAATCAAAGAAATCTGCTTGGATAGAGTTTAATAGTGAATATCTATTCAGATTGAGGTACTATCTTTGGACGGGTGTCTGGGGGTGTCTAACATCTTGCCCAAACATAACCGACTCCCAAACTTAAATAATATATTTGGTACATAGACCTATGAAAGTCAAAACACAGGATACTTTAAAAGGAAAAATGAATTTTCAAAATCCCGGTGACCTAGCACACTATTTAACCCCATGCTAGGTGGCAACTCCATTTTTAACAAAATCTCGGCCCAAGAAGTTTTTCAAAACTGATTCCTAGAAAATCCCTTAAAAAATTATTTTCAAAATGAACAGATTTAATGGACTTAAAGAGGAAGGGATGAAACTTGTTTTCATCCTTCCCTCGATTCTCTACTTCTTCTGCAATTGAAATCTAGGGTGCGTCCCTAGTATAGTATTTGTTGTCAGTATAACATTGGTTGTTGTTAGTATTTGGTATTGGTTGTCAGTATCGGTATTGGTTACTGTCAGTATTGGTACTAGTTGTCAGTATCGGTATTGGTTGCTAGTATATTAACATTCCTTAAGCACCTGGCCCTAAGGTCTTGGTGAGGACGACACTCTGCATGAGCCCTCTATATGTATTCCTAAAGGATAACATGCGGTCAATCCTATAGGATGCAGAGAAGATGACACTCGATCAATTGACTCCTGGTTGTAGGAAGGATGGTGTTCACTATATTTTAACGCTTTGATTTACTCGCAAGTGCACGAGGTCAAGTTTTAATAAAGTGGATCCGAAGATCGAGTGTCGTCCATTGGGATTTGGCGTTCGAACTAGTTAAGTACTACAATTGACAAAGCTTAATATTATCTAGACGTTTCAAGATTTGAAATGTGTTTGCTAATTCAAAACTAATTATACCTAAAAACTTGGAATTAATTCTATGAAAATGGATTACCTGGGGATTAATTTCGTTCACTAATACATGTTTGATTTAGTCTAGTTTACATTAATGGTATTCAATCTATCCAACAATCTAGGTATCGTAAACTCACTCACTACCTCTCCCGAGTGTAAGGTGAGTGAATATGCAATCGTGTCAACACCAATATCCCTATCTAGTATCTAAACAAGTACATGAGTCTTGAACCAACCTCACGGATTTCACACGTTCTAATAATCTCCTGAAATATTAGAACGTTGTGTTGTGTTTAACCCTAGTCTGAATCCGGGGTTACCTCTCCCGAATGTCAAACCCCATATTCTCAAACCAACCACAATATCATACAAAGCATACTATGAATGTAATAAAATGGTAAATACAATCAAATATAAATGAACAACCGTTAACGAAACACGGATTCAGTCAAACATATATATTCATGCACTAATCAATCCCTAGATAATAACTACTTAGCCACACATGATCTTAATCGAATATTCAACCACAAATAAGAATAACATCATCATTTAATCAACAAAGTAAAGAAACAAAGAAAGAATGAAAAATCTGTAAAGTGGATGGTTCCACTTTCACAAAAAGAGCTCCAAGATCGTTTCTTCTTTTCCAAATGTGCTCTCATCTTCTTAGGTCTTATATAGGGCTTCTAATAAGTCTAAAAAACGTTTTTGGCAAGGTTAGAAATGGGTGGATACAAATTGGGGTCGAAAATATCCAAAAAATATCAAGAAAATGTGTTGGCAGCTATTGCTTGATCGATGCAGCGATAAGGAGTTTGTTGCAGCAATGGGAAGTCAATAGGGCCTCTGCCCTTCTATCGCTGCAGCAAAGGAGGGCAAGTGGCCCTCTGACTATTCATCGCTGCAGCGAGTAATGTGTTCGCTGCAGCGATCAAGGGCCACTGGCCCTGTGATACTGGCGTTGTAGCGATGAATATCTTGTTGTAGCGAATAGGCTGCAGGTTCTCCTTTTTTGATCTTTTTTCAACGTTTCTCTACCAACATTCTATTGATTAGCTCGATTTTCAACCATTTTTCATCCCTAACACCTGATTTACATAAAAATGAACAAAAATAAATTAAAACACTACAAGAACACTCGAAAACTGTCAAATTTGGGTTGGAAATATATAGGTAAATTCAACCTATAAAATACTCCCAAACTTGGAATTTTGCTAGTCCTTGAGCAAAACACCCTTTACACTAAAATAAACTACCACAAGTAATTAATGAACTTAAATACTAAAAATGAAAAAACAAAAACACAAAATGAACTAAAAGTAACGACGTCTGAATTTTGAATTTAAACTAATCGACCAACACGTTTTTTCCTCAACAGCCTCCAATCATATCGAGTTCAAGAATAAAACGCACCATGTGGTGTTCTAGAATTTCAACATTCAATATCAGTAAACGCCATTGTAGATCCTTTCCAAGTATGTGTACGAAAACTCTAATTATACAACCATCCAAAGACCGAACTTATATTTTAAAACGTAGTACTCGCTTGTCTAAATAAACAAAATTAAAACCATATTTACATGTTTTTTTATCACTAAGAAACTAACCACACCCCTAAACTTATTTGATTCGTATAATTTCACGGGTGTGGAAATACGATAGCAAAATGACAAATGAGTACTCGAATACTGAATCAATTAAAAGTTCGCCCAAAACCCAACCGCTCACTTCAAGTAGAATAAACAAATGCTCACTTGATTTTGACTCAATTTGTATCTTAGGTTTAGTGACAATGGTTTGAAATTTGTTTTATTGGCCGGGGTATTTGTTACGTGTTGAAAACTAAAATGGCTAACAGGTTTCGACAGGGTCTTGAGGGATAAAATATATTGCATGGAAGGCTTCAACAGCTCAAGCAATCAAAATGAATGCCTAAATCATATCTTCTGAACTACTTCGCCTAGGATTTCACCTCGAATTTTCCTCAATCAGGTTCTAGAATCGCTAAAATTATCATGAACTTGGCTACTGGATAGTCGGCGTCAAATCAACTGGATAACTAGTACATTAAGTCTACGTGCTCATGCAAATTAGGATCCACAATGACTTTTACCAATCAAAATGTGAATCACACAGAACACAAATGAATAGGCATTACCCTTGACCTCGATAAAGAACTAGGGGATAATTTCATCATTGGGTAATGGCCCAGAAGAACTACAAAACTCAGCACACAAAAACTACTACTTCTAGTACAAACATACTTACACTAACAACACGCATACAATTCACTAAACAGCCATTAAACTTAACTCAACAATTAATAACTAAACAACAATTTAAATTAAACTACATAACGTTTAATAACTAATTAAAGTTAACTACATAACCAACATTAACTACTTAACCAACAAAAAGTCTTTAAACTAGAAAAACATATAATATATAACCTAAACATCCCCAAAAACATAAAATAAACATCCAAAACATAACATTAACATCCCCTAAACTTAGACTGGTCAGTGTCCACAGTGACCTAACAACGATCCCGACAATAGGCATGCAGCATGATGACGAAGAGGGATATGAACACGTGCCAGAGACCATCATGAGAAATGTCGTCCCCACCGCCATTGTGGTATGATGGATTGTGTGGTGGTTGTCGAAGATGTGCTGGGAACGGGGGCATCGTGGGGTAACCGCTTATATCATAGCCTGCTACTATTTTGAAGTACTAAAGAGCCTGATGCATAGTCTGGTTGTACTACTCCTGGTACATTCAGAAGTTGCTCTCCCTGATACACCACTTGTTGGCAAAGATTTTCCATCATGATTTTAGCTCGGACGGGAACCCTGGAACTTTGGGCTACGGAAAACCCTGTTTCTTTTTTATCTTGGCCCTCAACCTTGTCGCTCTAGATTCATTTCATGGCCAAGAAATCCAAAAGTCTTTTGGGTCAGCACAAGCTATCATCAAAGATTACCATATCCACATTCTAAAATAACTTTGTAAGAAGATAGGGGAAGGGCAGACCAATTTGTGTGTTCTCGATGGCATATTAGATGGTAGAATTGACGAGAAAACTGATGTTCAATAGCTTACCAGTCTCAATAGCATATAGAGTCAAGGCTCTGTCTTTTGTAACATTAGTCAAATGAGCCTTTGGATACAGTTTGGCGCATATGAAATGGAAGGGTAATGGGATTTATGTTTTGCGGTTGCTGCAGCAATAATTTTCTTGCTGCAGCGATAAAAGAGCAGATTCTTTTTAGTTGTTGGTTCGGTGCAGCGATTAAGGGCATCGCTGCAGCGAAGGAAAGCCTGTAGGCCTACTTCTGGTTTTTCTGCATTTTGTTTTCAAATGGCCGGCCATCGCTTCATTTTCATTCCGCTATTTCTTCACATTAAAGATCATATAACTTCCACAAATGTCTAAGCTCCTCCATTCACTCACAAACTAGCATTATGATCACTTCAACTTCCAAAAAATATTATAGCAAAAATTGGCAAAAATCGGCATAAATCAATCCCGTAGATTGTATATAAAAAAAGGCACTTGATTTAACATCCCTAGATGGACTTAGAAATGATCCACAACAGTCGTCAACGAGGGAGATACTCTCCACAAATCATTCTTCATTCCCAAAATAGTGCTTAATTCTCTCTCCGTTGACTCAAAAAATCCATCCGTCATCACCTTCTAATTTAACTGAGCCGAATGGAAATACTTGCTTGATCCAGAATGGTCCGGACCATCTAGACTTAGTTTCCTGGAAAGAGTCTCAGTCGAGAGTTGAAAAGTAAGTCTTGTTGTTCTGAGCTGAACTTTCTCTTGACGATGTGCTTATCGTGCCATTTATTGGTTTTGTCTTTATACAACTTGGCGTTCTCATATTCCTCATTCCGAAATTCCTCCATCTCATTGAGTTAAAGGAGATGTTGTTTCCCTGAAGCATTTCGATCAAAATTAAGCTTTTTTATCACCCAATATGCACGGTGCTCTAATTCAACTGGCAAATGACATGCTTTCCCAAACACCAAGTGATATGATGACATTTCGATCGATGTTTTAAAAGCCGTACAGTATGCCCATTGTGCATCGTCTAATTTCACCGCATCGGCCAATCCTTACGGTTAAAGTGAACCGTCTTCTCTAAGATCTATTTTATTTCTCGATTGGACACTTCAACTTGGCTGTTTGTTTGGGGATGGTATGGAAGCTCCATCTTATGCTGGACTCCATACTTTTTCAGTAGAGTATTGAATATTTTGTTATAGAAGTGGGTTCCTTTATCACTAATGATGGTTGGAGAAGTTTCGAACCTTGTCATTATGTTCTTTTGAAGGAATTTCAGAACCACTTTGGCATCGTTGGTTGGCGTGGCCACTGCCTCAACCCATTTTGACATGTAATCTACCACCAGCAAGATATACTCCTAACCAAAGGATGACGAAAATGATCCCATGAAATCAATCCCCCAAACATTAAAAAGTTCCAACTGGAGAATGGATGTTAAGGGTAACTCATGCCGTCTCGAAATGTTGCCGACTCTCTAGCATCGATCACAGGTTTTTACGAACGTATATGAATCACGAAAAAGAGTCAGCTAGTAAAAACATTTTTGAAACACCTTAGCGGCCATCCGTGTTGCTCCAAAATGCCCCCACACGGTGACGAGTGGCAATGATATAGAATGCTTGCCATTTTCTCTTCTGGAACACAACTCTAGATGACTTGGTCAGTGTATTTCTTGAAAAACATTGGGTCATCCCACATATAATGCTTCACATCAAATAGGAATTTCTTCCTTTGGGTACTTGATAGGTCAGGCGGCAACACCTTGCACGCGAGATAGTTGATTATATCCGTGAACCACTGAAGTTTAACTTCAACATTAAACAATTGCTCATCTGGGAAAACTTTCGTGATACATGAATCATCACCAACATCTTCTAACACGAGATGGGAGAGATGATAAACTACCACATTCTTACTCCCCTTTTTGTCTTGAATCTCAGCATCAAATTCCTGAAGCAAAAGAATTCACCAAATTAGACGCGACTTGGCATCCTTCTTTGTAAATAAATACCAGATGGTGACATGGTCCGTATAGATGATCATCCTGGACCCTATAATGTAAGAACGGAACTTATCACATGCAAAGACCATCGCCAACATCACCTTCTCTGTGGTGGTGTTATTCTCTTGAGCATGATTGAGCGTTTTGCTTGCATAGTACATGGGTCGAAAAATCTTCTCCTTGCGTTGGCCTAAAATAGCTCCAACAGCATAATCGCTCGCATCACACATGATCTCAAACGGCTCATTCCAATCCAAAGAGACTATAGTTGGAGCAGAGATCAATTTCTCATTCACTGCATTGAACGCTTCCACACAGGCATCATTAAAAATGAAAGGGGGCATCCTTTTCAAGCAAATGGAATAACGGCTTCACCGTTTTAGAAAAATCTTTTATGAATCGTCGGTAGAAGCTGATATGGCCTAAGAAACTTCTTACTCCCTTCACATTAATCGGTGGTGGAAGTTTCTCAATTGTCTCAATCTTCGCCTGATCCACCTCAAGCCCCTTTGAAGAGACCCGATGGCCTAAGACAATTCCCTCATTGACCATGAAATGGAACTTCTCCCAATTGAGAACTAAATGTTTCTCTTCACATCGGTTGAGAACAAGTGATAAATTGTAAAGCCAATGGTTAAAGGATGAACCAAAAAATGAGAAATCATCCATGAATACTTCTATTATATCTTCCACCATGTTAGAAAAGATTGACATCATACACCGTTGGAACGTTGCCAGAGCGTTACAAAGACCAAACAACATACGATGGTAAGCAAATATGCCGTATGGGCATGTGAAAGTTGTCTTTCCTTGGTCTTTTGGTGCAATGGCTATTTGATTATAGCCTGAATAACCATCAAGAAAACAATAGTGGTTATAATCGGAGAGACGATCCAATATTGGATCGATGAATGGGAGAAAAACGTTATCCTTCTGTGTGGCCTTGTTTAGATTTCGATAATCATTCCATACTCTCGATCCAGTGATGGTTCTTGTAGGAATTAGATCATTCCTCTCATTTTTCACCACAGTCATGCCTTCTTTCTTGAGAACCACTTGCACCGGGCTCACCCATTCATTGTCCGATATAGCATATATGATTCCAGTATTTAACCACTTTAACACCTTGGCACAGACCATCTCCTTCATCACCGGATTTAGCCTTCTTTGATGCTCAATAGAAGGATTAAACGAGTCCTCCATCAAGATGTTATGCATACAAATAGTTGGGCTTATTCCCTTGATGTCGGAAATAGACCACGCGAATACGGATTTGTTCTGTTTTAGGATACTAAGGCCCCGTTTGGTTAGTGTTCCCAACCAAACCCAACCCAACCCAAGCCAAAAATTCTGAATTTGATTTTTGGAAACACGTTTGGCAAATACAAAACTCAACCCAACCCAACCCAAAAAATAGGAATTGATTATCAAAATGTTAAGGAAATGAAAAACAAAAAAAACTTGTTTTTTTTTTGTGCCCAAAAAACTCAACCCAAAGTTCTCAACTCCAGCCACCATTTGATGACCACCTACCGCTGTCCACCGCCGCTGGTCACCGTCCATCGCCGTCGACTGCCGTCATCCGGCGACCGTCGCTGGACACCGTGCGTCGCCGTACGGCCACCACCACCTTTGCCGTCGTTCGGTAGTCCGGCCACCATCCGGCCAACACCAAACACAAAAAAACATTCCAAAAAAAATAATTTGTTTTAGGATAAAATTGTTACCAAACACATTCTGTTCTTAGCACAAAACAAAAATTGCCGTTACTAAACGCAATTCTGTTCCCAAAATTCTCAACCCAATTCAACTCAACCCAACCCATTCTAGTTGGGTTCAGAAAAGTGGTAACACTAACTAAATGCCACCTAAGCAGTTTGTTCTCTTCTTCTTGAATCAAAGACGATGAGATGATGACCGGATCAGTGGAGTTCTTCCCCAAGAATGTATACCAAACGTGATCGAGTAAATGCTTGAGAATCAACCCACCGTGAGGTGGATTTAAGGGATAGGGTAAACTAACTTCATCATCAAGGGTTTCCGCTTGAACCAAATCCACTACGTGTTTAGGTACGACTTCCAAAGATAGGACGTAGTCCACAACTCCTTCATTTGTGGTTCAGTCCTTTTTACTAAAATCCCCCATAGATTGGGAATTTGTGAGAGTATGCTCCAATGGATCCCGATTCAAGTTTTCATGAAAGAATTCCCTAACGCACTAGTCCACCACTTCCACTCGATTGCATGTTGGGAATTCATCCAAAAACTTCATTTTATTAAAAATGTTGAACTTCACTGCATCATCATTTACCTTTAATGTCAAGTTCACGTTATGAACATTAATCAACACATTCTCGGTGGCGAGAAAAGGCCTCCCAAGAACAATGGGAATCTACTGGTCTTCCTCTATCTCCAACACAAAAAAATCCACTGAAAATATGAATTTGTCTACCTTTACTAGCACATCTTCAATTATGCGTTTAGGATTGGTCAATGAACGATCTACCATTTTTAGAGAAATCGTAGTCAGCTTCGCATCCCCAAGCCCCAACTTCCGATAAACAGATGACGTCATGAGATTTATACTTGCTCCAAGGTCACAAAGTTCCTTCTCAATGTAAGATTTCCCAATGGTACATGGTATAGTGAAACTACTGAGATCTTTCAACTTTTGAGGCAACTTCCGTTAAAGGATCGCACTACATTCCTCCATTAACTTGATGATCTCATATTCTTCCAATTTTTTCTTCTTTTTTATGATATCCTTCAAGAACTTTCTATAATTGGGTATTTGTTCCAATGCATCGGTAGACGGTATGTTGATATGGATTTTCCTGAAAATGTCAAGAAATTTAGCAAATTGGGAATCTAATTTCTTCTTTTGAAATCATTGCAGATATAGAAAAGGTAGAATGAGCGTCGGTAGGTTGTTTGGAAATGTGATTAAACCCGGATCCATCTGTGGGGCTTCTTTCTTCTCCTCAACAGGAATGGTTTCTTTCTAACATCAATCTTGTCCTTTGGTTCGTCCTTCTTTGGCATTGATGTTTCTACTTTGTTTCTGCTTCTGGTAAAGTGAGGAGGATGATACTTGATCAATCATCTCTTGGTGGTGAGGAAGGTGACACTCTGTCAATCGTCTCCTGGTAGCGAGGAGGATAATGTTTGGTCAATCATCTCCGAGTAGTGAGGTAGATGACACTCTATTAATCGTCTCCTGGTGATGAGGAGGCAAACACTCGGTTAATCGTCTTCTAGTAGTAGGGAGGATGACACTCAATTCATCGTCTCTTGGTCACTTGAGGAGGATGATGCTCGGTCAATCATCTCCAGGTAATGAAGAGGATGATGCTCAATCAATCATCTCCTCATCGAGTAAGGATGATGACACTCGATCAATCGTCTTATGGTAGTAATAGTGAGGAGGAGGATGCTCGGTCAATCATCTCTTGATCAAGTGTAATTTAGATTTGTGAAGTATATCAATATTTGGTGGAGCAAGTTTTTGGTTAGAGAAACCAATTCTTGGGTTGTCATATAAAAATATGATTGAAAAATACTGAGAAAATTCACTTCAGGCGAAGACCCTTGGAGAAACTCAACACCTAGTAGAGTTTCTTGGCCACATCATAAACTGTGCCCTTGTCGTAGACTGGGGATCCGTAATTCTTGTTCATGTCTGGGATTGTATAGTTTAGTTGGTGATTGGTGTGAGTCCTATATCAATAAACTCTCTACGTAGAAGATCTGATATAATGTACCCCAGCTCTGGCAGGGCGACTCCTATCCCAGAATCGCAACGGAGAAACTAGATATAATGTGCCCCAACTTTTGTTGGGGTGAGTCCCATCATAGATTCTAAATGAATAAATTGGATATAATGTGCCCTAGCTCGAGCTGGGGTGCTGGACTATCTCCTAAGCATTCAAAGGATGTGGTAGAGCCCGTATAGGTTGCCTCTATGTCCTGAACTCAATGTATGATTGTAATGTTTATTTAAGTCTAGAAATTGTGTTGGTTTGTTTGTGTATATTAGTATTAATGTTTTGGATGATGATCGTCGGATGACCGCAACCCACCTAGGTTACCTACATACTCTGAGTTTCCTAGGTTAGGAATCTAGTAAAAAATATAGTTCAACCATCGCTATGCTATTTCAGATTGTTCACCATTACCACCAGGGCTTCATACATACCTTAGTGATCTATCAAGGATCAGGTCAATGCGAAGTTCAAGTATAGGTATCTTTTGTTGTCTGCTTAACAAAAGGATTGACTTCTCAAGGAAGTCAAGGGACTTCTCGGGAGATGTGCCCAGATATAGGGCGAAGTGAATGTCATGATGCTAACATCTCTTTGGCTTTGATTGGACCAATTTGGGTTTCCTATGTATCTTGGTGATCTACCAAGGACAAGTCAAAGCGCAGTCTGCTGGGGATAGAGGAATTTTGTTTAAGGTGACCACCTAACCAATAAAGGTTTCACGTATCCTAGTATTTACCAGGACTCAGGTCGACACCTAATTCTTCCTTGGCTGGTTAGAGTCTAGTATGGTTAGATCTAGATTAGTAGGTTATTGTCATATTTGGGGGATTCATTATTGAGCAGCTCTGTAGGGATTGTATTATTTGTTATGATTTATTCTCAATTGGCATGGGATTTGTTTTTTTATTAATTGTGATCGAACCCATATAATAGATTGCCTACGTATCTTAGATAACTGAGAATCAGGTCAGTATGTAGTTCATCGCATATGGTTGGGGTTTAAGTTTGTCAACCGAACCCACAAGGGTTTCCTACGTATCCCGGTTGTGTCAGGAATCAGGCTGACACATAGTTTCTACTTAATTGATGAGTTTAAATTTGTCAACCAAACCTGCAAGGGTGTCCTACGTATCCTGGATGTTGTCAAGAATTAGGTTGACACGTAGTTCCTACGTTCTTTTGGTTAAATGAATTTAATTAAGTTTATTATGATTTTGGAATTTTATTTCACGTCGTGAGACGAAATGAATGTTGTTTCCATCTGAAAAACATGAGTAGGATGGAATGTGCCCTAATCGTAGACTGGGGCAGTGGTTGGATAATTTTTGTTTGGGTATCTAATCCGACACTTCCTATCATGCAATTCGTGATTATTAATAGTGTAAAATATGTCCCAGTCGGCAGGCTGGGGAGGATAGTGATTAGCTATAGGATTATGAGCTAAATTGATTTGTCTCACTATTTGTCGGGGTGATGAATTAGGGATTTTAATGATTAAATCCTGGAATATACCTGGCCGATGGGTTCATTATTGTATTATTTAAATGTGAAGTTAGTATTGTAGGAGATTGCAGGTTAGTGTAACCTCTTGGTCGTGCAGTTTTGTGTATTGTATCTAATCATGAGTTGGTAAGAGTAATTACCTATTTTATCAAAGCTTACGGATTGTTTGTTGGATTTGGAATATGAACTTCCATCTTTTGGTTTAGTCCTCTTCGCTTCAAATGTTTTAGCTTTGTATGTCAACATATTGGCGAACTGTGTCTTATTTCTTGCATTTTTGTCAATCAAAGTATGGATAGAAGAAAACGAACCCCCGTGTATGTTCATTGATCTTATTGTCAGAATGGTGTATACTGACTTCTTTCTTCGATGAGTTGGCAAATCTTCGTCTGGCGATGGTCTTCTTCTTTTGTTAAAGATCATTCCAGGTGGTAATCTTTGAAGTGTACCATACTTATCTCATAGTTGAAAACCAAGCATTCTATGGTGCGTGGTGGTTTTCTGGTTCTATGGCTTCTTAATGAATTTGGATCACATGATAATATCCATAAAGGTTGCATTGTTAATGGTGGCTATCGTGGGAATTAAAGTGTTGTGTATAGTTGGTTCCGTGATGACGTCAAATATCCTTACACGAAATAGGGCTATAGGTAATTTACCAAGCTTTGTTTTGCTTCCACAAAGTTCTGGCCGAAATCTGATGTCTCCTGTTGTTGTTTCTCATTGTTTATGTTTGTCATTTTTGCCCTTAGCACCCTTCAGGTTTTCACTAAGGTTGGCTACCATATTTTTCCACCTCAGTGCCCTTTCAGGTTTTCACTGGGTCGATGGTTTTGTATCTTGCTACAATCCCTACTTTTTTGGCTGTAGCACCCATTCAGGTTTTCACTACAACCTCGGGTCGTGCTAATTTTATACCCTTTTTTTCCCTTACTTCCTTCCAGTTGTGAGTCTGGGATTATATTTTCTTGGGGTAGAACTTCTTTAAGGCATCAATATTAATGGGTTCTGGGAACTCTTCTCCATCCATCTCTTGAAGTATTAAGGCCCTATTCCCTAACACTTTCTCGATGAATAACGGTCCTTCCCAGTTTGGCGCAAATTTTCCCTTAGCCTCGTCTTGGAATAGGAAGATCTTCTTTAGTACTAATTCAACCGTAGTATAAATTCTCGGACGAACCTTCTTACTGTAAGCTCTAGCCATTCTCTTTCGATGGCATTGCCCATGAAATATAGCAGCGAGTCTTTTCTCATCTATCAGGCATAGTTGGTTAAGTCTCTCTTGTACCCATTTAACTTCGTCTAACTCGGCTTCCACTAGAATCCTAAGAGAGAAAATTTCTACCTCTGTTGAGATCACAACTTCCGTTCCATATACTAATGAATACGGCATGGCTCCGGTTAACATTCTGACCAATGTTTGATAGGCCATCAAGGTAAATGGGAGAATCTCATCCCATTTCTTGTGATTATCTATTATCTTCCTCAAGATAGTCTTAGTGTTATTGTTGGCGGGCTCTATTGCTCCATTCATTTTCGACTGGTAGGGCGTGAAATTTCTGTGTTCTACTTTGAACTGAGTACAATTGGCTTTCATTATACTTCCTTTCAGGTTTTGGGCATTGTTAGAGATCAAGGCTTGAGGTACTTAGTAATATGATAGGATATTCTTCTTGAAGAACCTCGTTATGGTCCTTTGGGTAACGTGAGTAAACGAAACTGCCTCCACCCACTTAGTGAAGTAGTTTATAGCCACTAGGATGAATCGGCGTCTACTTGGTGCCATCGGCGTTATTGGACCTAGGGCATTGGTAGCGGAATATTACGTCGCTAATTTAACCACAAGTGTACAGGTCAAGTTTTAGTAAAGTGGAAAGTGTAATTGTTTTCGTATCCACAGGGATTGGACTAGATCATCGCTAAGTACTGGGATTGTCATAACCTAACTTTATCTAGGCGACTCAAATGTAGTTTTTGTTAATAAAATTTACTAAACTAAATTAATTATTAAACTATAATTCTACTATGACGTTTAAGGGATTATATTGCCTAGGGATTAACTTTGTTCACTTAAACGTGTTCAATTCCATCTAGTTTACATTAACGGCATTCAAATCTATCCGACAATCTAGGAATCGAAAACTCACTCACTACCTTTCCCGAGTGTAAAGTGAATCAATATGCGACTTCACGTTAACGACGAAGTCCTCCTCTAGCGTCTATACAATACTTGGTCACATGAGTCTTACCCCAACCTCACGAATTGCACACTTTCTAATTACCTCCCAGGTCATTAGATCATCACGTTGTGTTTAAACCCTAGTCCAAATCCGGGGTTACCTCTCCTAAGTGTCAAATCCTGATTTCTCAATAGATCATAACAAACATATAATGTATGTGGAATAACGGTAAACATAATCGAATACAAATAAAGAACCATTAACAAAACATTGATTTATTCAAAGCACGTTTTCATGAACTACATCAACCCCTAAACAATATATGTTTAGCTACACATAGCCATAACCACATATACAATAATAAAAAATCTAAACATAATAAAAACTACTAACTAAACTAAGAAATAAAGAGTGAAACAAAGGAGACTAGCCGTTATCTGAAGAATCGACACTAAAACCGCTCTGAGATCGTTTCCTCTTCTTGGATTTGTGGTCTCCTCGTGGTTGATATGGTCTGGAGCTCTTAAAACCTTCCCAAAAATGTTCCCTAAGTGTTAGTGAAGAGGGGAGATAAAGAGGGAAGAAAAATATCTACAAAATATCCCAAAATTACAAATCCAGGTGGAGCCGGACCGCTACAACGGTGGGAAGCACCACTGTAGCGGTAGAGAAGTCAGTAGGCCATTGCTGGATGACCGCTACAGCGGTGGTGAGCACCACTGTAGCGGTGGTCAGGCAGAAAGGTTTTTGTTTGATTAATCATAGCAGCGATGGGCCTACAGTCCTAAACTTGCCTTTTTGCTTGTTTTTCCATGGTTCTTCCATCGACGTTCCACCGAATTGTTCGTTTATCGACCGTTTTCATCCCTTTTCATCCTAAACACTTGTTTTACATACAAACAAATAAAAAAATTAAAATATATTAAAACATTATAATAATACTCGAAAACTAACAAAACCGGTTAAGAAATATATAGATAAATTACACCTATCAAATACCCCCAAACTTAGAATTTTGCTAGTCCTCGAGCAAAGTACTCACACTAAAATAAACAAACACAATTAATTAACTAACACAAATACTAAAAACGAATAAAAACAAAAACAATGGCATGCGAGTTTTGAATTCAACTATTCTGACCAAAATGTTTTCCCTCAATAGCCCCCAATTATATCGAGTTCAGGAGTAAAACGCACCATGTGGTATTCTAGAATTTCAACATTCGATAATGTTAAATGCCATTTTAGATCCTGCCCAAGTGTGTGCAAAAACTCAATTATATAACTATTCAAAGACTGGATTGGATTATCCACCAACGAAGCTCATGACTTATACCATAAAGGATTAGGATATCCATATACCTGACTGAGTTCCAGTCTCCTCTAATGTAGGTTTGGAAATTAAAAAATATCAATAGGACTTAGTTCGGTTTTTGAAAAATGGCCAAGGATATATTGGGAATATAAAACAGGTTAATGTCATTAACTCAATGATACCCAGGGCATAACGCTTAGCACACAATCACACTCAAACTCCCATAGATAAATTCGAAACAACCTTGAACATACTTTTAAGAACGCCGTACTCACTTGTCAAAAGAAACTATAATAGAACTATATTTACATATATATTTTTTTTTTAATAAACCACACCCCAAACTTATTTCATTATTACAATTTCACGAGTGTGGTTAAACCGAAAGAAAAATGACAAGTGAGTACTCGAATACCGAACTAATGAAAAGTTCTCCCAAAACCCAACCACTCACTTCAAGTAGCGTAAACAAATGCTAACTTGATTTCACTCAAATTGTGCCTTTGGTTTAGTGACTTAGGTTTGGAAAAGGTTTTATCGGCTAGGGTATTTGTCACGTGTTCAAAATTGAAATGGCTTATAGGCTTCGACAGGGTAACAAGAGATAAAATATATTGCATGATAAGCTTCAAAGGCTCAAGCGATCAAATGAATGCCTAAATCATATCTCTTGAACTACCTTGCCTAAGATTTCGCCTCAAGTTTCTCCCAATCAGGTTCTAGAATCCTTAAAATTATCATGAATTTGGCTAATGAATATTTGGCCTCAAATCAATTGAATAACTCTACATTGAATCTTCGTGCTCGTGCAAATTAGGATCCACAATAACTTTTACCAAAATGACATGCCAAACACACAGAACACAAATGAATGGGCACTACCCTGACCTCGCAACTCAATCAGAAGATAATTTCATTATCGGGTAGTGGCCTAGATGAACTACAAAACTCAGCACACAACAACACATACTACAAACATAAAAACATTTACACTAAACTAAACAAACATGCATACATTAAACTAAAACTACACAACCAACAACAAGAACACGTATTAAACATCAACACCCCGAAACTCAGAACGAGCAGTGTCCATAGTGATCTTATCATTGATCTCAACATTTAGCATGCATTATACTGATGAATGGGGGTTTAGAACACGGACCTGGGAGGTGAGACAATCTCACCTCCGAGTGAAGTCAGTAGTGATGATCTAATTCATTTTGAAAACTTAGGTTGCCTCCCAAGAAGCGCTTGGTTTAATGTCCTCAACTTGACATAGAGAAGTGCTCATCAAAGATTGACTTCTGCCCATAGTAAGTGTCATACAACAACACATATGAGTCTTGATTCAGAATGCCCTCAAGCTTGGAGAAATATGGCATTGCTTGGCTCGAACTCTCAATGTGACTCGTCTCCGGCTCATGTTCTTGGTTAGCTGGAATGAACGGTACTGAAGGCGGTGGAAGACAAATGAGCCACATCGGATCTTCATAGATGTGATCATTTTGGATCGGTGGTGGCATCACAATGTGTATCTCTAATGGTGAAGAATCAAAATCTTCAATCCATGTTTGGGTTTTCTCCTCAGTAGAATCATCATCATAAAATGCACCCAAGTTCCTCCCGCTTATATTCGGTTCCACACGGTGGCTTTCACATTCGAATGTGACTTGTGTGTCTCTTAGTGCCATCGTATCTAACTTGGTCTCAATGAAGCAGATAAGCTGACTGATTTGAGTCTTAAGAGACTTTACGGTCTTATCAATTTCAGCACAAGTCATCTTAATATTGTCAAGACGATCCTGATGCTCATTGAGATGGTCATTCGTCTCTCTCCGAAAGCTTTAGTCTCTCCCATAAATTCAACAAACATTTCATCTAGGGTGGGGAAAGACTCCTCCTATTGGTCAGGGGTGCCAATCCATGGCGTTAAAACGGTGGAATTACCCCTCCAAGCTTTGGTAGCTTGTTGAATAATTCCAACTCTGATAATCAAACTCCGCCATGTATTCCAACAACCTACAGGCTTCGTCTGCGGTTAGTTGATCGAAAGAGGTGGTACCATTTCCTCCTTCAACCCAATTTCTTATTGCGGCTAGTAACCCATTGAGGAAGTTCAGTAGTTGACACTCCTTCAGGAAACAATGGTTTGGAAACTGAATAAAAAACACCTTGTATTGATCCTAAGCACAATAAAACGGCTTGCAATCTCATTGAAAGAAATGTAACAGTATTTGTTAATCTAATATCTTCAAGTATCCAGCAGAAAAAATAAACTACAAACAAAAATTATAAATAAAATAAATGCCTAAATTAAAATCATGTTATTTACTCACAATATCAACAATAATCTAAAAGTCAATCCCCGACAACGGCGCCAAAAACCTAACTTTATCTAGGCGACTCAAATATAGTTTTTGTTAATAAAATGTACTAAAGAAAATTAATTATTAAACTATAATACTACCATGACATTTTAGGGATTATATACCTAGGGATTAACTTTGTTCACTTAAACATGTTCAATTCAATCTAGTTTACATTAGCGGCATTCAAATCTATCCGACAATCTAAATATCAAAAACTCACTCACTACCTCTCCCGAGTGTAAAGTGAATGAATATGAAACTTCGCGTCAATGCTGAAGTCCCCTTCTAGTGTCTATACGACACTTGGTCACATGAGTCTTGCCTCAACCCCATGGATTGCACACTTTCTAATACCCTCCCGGGTCATTAGATCGTCGCGTTATGTTTAAACCCTAGTCTGAATCCAAAGTTACCTTTCCCGAGTGCCAAACCCAATTTCTCAATATATCATAACAAGCATATAATGGAAGTGGAAAAATGGTAGACACAATTGAATACAAATGAACAACTGTTAACAAAACATTGATTTATTCAAAGTACGTTTTCGTGAACTACATCAAGCCCTAAACAATATATGTTTTGATACTCATGGCCATAATCACATATATAACAATAAACAAGCTAAACATAATCAAAACTACCTACCAAATTAATAAATAAAGAGAAAAACAAAAGGGACTAGCCGTTATACAAATAATCAACACTAAAACTGCTCTGAGATTGTTTTCTCTTCTTGGATTTGTGATCTTCTCTTGATTGATATGGTTTGGATCTCTCAAAACATGCCCTAAGTGTTGGTGAAGACGGGTGATAAAGAGGGAACACAAATATCTACAAAATATCCCAAAATATCAAATCCAGGTAGAGCCGAACTACTGCAGTGGTGGGAAGTACCGCTGCAGCGGTGGAGACGTCATTAGGCCATTGCTAGATGACCGTTATAGCAATGGTAAGCATCGCCATAGTGGTGGTCAGGAAGTAAGGTTTTTGTTCGATTTATCGCTGTAGTGGTGGTTTCACAGCTGTAGCGGTGGGCCTGCAGTCCTAAACTTGCCTTTTTGCTAATTCCCACTTGTTATGACATTTAATTGCTCTTATATACCCCTTATATAATTAAGACTTTATCCTAGTTCAAATCACTTAATTATATAGCTTTTAAACTTCTCAATTAAGTCCCCTAAATATTTTTGAATCACAATTAAATAGGATAGAAAGAATTACATTTAACAAATTGAAAAATATTCAAACTTAATGAACAAAATCTATAGAGATATTATACCATATGCTATATATCTCAAATAAAATGAAATCCCTAATATATATCATGAATGTTAACCATAAAATGGCTAGTAACATCTACTTTTAGAATAAAATCCAGAATTCCACAAAATCCGGAAACAGTGCCATAAGTCCACTTACCAAGGATCACCGGTCGATCGCTCGATTCAGGATGTAGACAAGCCTAAAATCCATCGCCCATCGGTCGACCTATCTGTCGACCTAGAGATTCAAAGAGTTACATTTCTGGTCACAGATTGACCGCCCTATCGACATATCGATTTAGAGAGTTTACCATGTAACCTCAAGTCAACCTACCTGTCGACCGAGAGATTCAGAGACTTTTTCTTCTATGCTCCGGTCGACTTATTTGTCAATTTGTTAATGCTGAGAACCTCTTCTAAATTCGTTTTTAATTCATTCTCATCGATGTTTTTGCCCTTTTAACCGATTTCTTTTGTCGATTAGCTCCACTAAATACTTAAGTTCAATTTTAGTCAATTATCTTTATATCTTTTTCAATTACACATAGGAGCAAATAATTTAACTAATTAGGATCCCATAAAAATCATACATATTTATTAAAATCATTTTGTGCCGTGTGTGATCCTAATTGGGATATTAAGAGTTAGAATTTAACCTGAGTTGTTTTTCCTAGGTTCTTCAAATTCTTCAACCTCTTAATCCTTCATTATCTTTGTCATAATCTTTTAGCATCCATTTATTACTTGTCATCATATCTTTATCATTGGAACTAATAAATTGAAACACTCAATTAAACCGTTAGTCCCACCAAAAATATCAACTTTTAATTGTCTATCAAAATCTTAGGATCAACATGCTTAATGTGGTTTTGTTATTATTGTTATTATTACTGTTATTATTGTTACTGTTGTGTTTTTGGTAGAGAATTGTTTATGCTTGAAATTAAAGACATAATGCATGGATGTTATTAAATAGTGAATACATATTTAGATTCCAGCTAGGCCTAACTCTCTTATGAAGTCCACAGTGGAGTCTCTAGATGACGCGCCCAGGATTTTGATAGTGGAAGAAGTAGAAAATCAGGAAGATAATGAAAACAACTTTCATTCATTTCTCTCTAAGTCGTCCAAATCTGTTCATTTTTTAAAATGGGTTTTTGGGGGATTTTCTAGGCGTCGGATTTGAAAAATCTCTTAGGCCGGGATTTTACATTAAAAACGGAGTCGCCACCAAGTGTGGGGTTAAATGGTGTGCTAGATCACTTGGATTTTGGAAATTCAAAAATGGCCCATGTTTTGACTCCCATTGGTGTATGTACTAGAGATATTCTTTAAGTTTGGGAGTCAGTTATGCGCAGACAATGTGTTAAATACCCCAAGACACTCGTCCGAAGAAGGTACCTCAATCTAAATCGATATTCACTGTACACAGTATCCAAGCAATTTTCTTTGATTGCTTAAACAAAAATAATTCCCTTTCTATTTTTTTTTTCTTTTTATGTTGTTTGTCATGATATAATGTAAAACAGGTAAATACTATAGCTAGTACTAGTCAACGACACCTAATACCAGTTTATATATATATACATAAATTTAAATATGCAAGCTATACTAAATGAAATACAAATTAAGACTAAGTTGTTTGGATATGTGACTGAATCCGGCATGTGGGTTACCTATGTATCTCGAATGAGAATCAAGTCCTCACGTAGTTCATTCTGGTTAGGGTTGCAAACTTATTTGTGTTGTTTATGGCGACAGAACCTGGATTGTGGGCTGCCTACATACTTTGGGTGGTTCAAAGATCAAGTCAAACGTAGTTCATTGTTGTCACATTTAAGGATATGGTTTATGTCATTAAAGGTGTGACCGAACCCACATGGGCTGCCTACGTACTTTGGGTGTTTACCAAAGATCAGGTCAGACGTAGTTCAGTCTTGTCTAGTTAAAAGAAAATGGTTTATGTCGTTAAAGGTGTGACCAAACCTGCATGGGCTGCCTGCGTACTTTGGGTGGTTACCAAAGATCAGGTTAAACATAGTTTAGTTTTGTTACGTTAAAAGCTTGGTTGGTTTTAGTTAAAGCTAAGTTGGTTTTTAGTTAAAGATTGGTTTTTTTGTTTAGTTAATTTCAGTTTATTAGTAGTTAGTTTTGGTTGTGAACAACCTAAATCCCAACCTTAGTTAGCTATTATTAATAGTTTTTAAATTTGCGAACAACTTGAATCACAACCTTAATATACATAACACTCTTTGATTTTGTCAAGAACACTTTAAACAAACTTTTTTTTTGGGTTAGTTTAGTGTTAGTGTGTGATTTCTTTAGTTAAAAAGAAAATAAATACCATATATTTATGCCAATCCTACTCGGAACTAAGGAAAACATGGAGGTTTCAGAAAAAGAATCACATATATCCTCGAAAGAATAGAGGCTCTCCCATTATCCCAAGTTCTTAGCTACAAGGGTTTGTCAGCGTAGTATATAAGTATATGTATATGTAGATGCTAGACCATAAGACAACCTAGCTGTGATCTTGATGTTTATCAAAATGTAAATATGGTTATTAGCAGTTGTATAGTTAGTTTTAACAGTTGGTAAAAAAATTGATGTAATGTTCTTGAGAGAATTGTAGAGACTATGCACAACTCATGGTGTGATAGAAGTTTTGTTTGAATCCTCACATGTTCTTAGCATTTTCTCAGATGATTTGATGTTCTTGAATTTTTTGAATGTTCTTGAATGTTTTTGAATGTTCTTGAGATGCTTGGAATGGTTATGTATGATTTAAGCTTAGTTTAGTTGTTTATAGTTAAAAATTAAGTGTTTGTTTGGTTGTTCTTGACAAAATCAAGTGCTTGGTTGGTTGTTTAAGTGTTTGTTTGGTTCTTTATGAGTTTTATGTGTTATGTTCATGAAAATAAAGTATGTTGACTACATGGTTATGCTATGTACAAGCAATATACACAAGTCTAAACCAAAATCGTAGGATGTTTTGAAGAAACATGCCTACTTAGGGGATGTAGTCCTCCCTAATTGATTAAGTCTTTTTCCTCCGTAATCTTCTTGTTCGGTGGTCATCGATCCCTCAAGTGCTTAGCCAAGAACTCAAGAACACCCTACTTAGGGGATGTGGTCATGCCTAAGTAGCTAGTCTTCTTTCCTCCTTGATCCTCTTTGCTTGGTGTTGATCGGGTTAGGTGATGAGTCATTGCTTAGAGGCCACACATTCAGTTCATTTTGGATGGAATTAGGTTAACTTACCTTGTAACTGACAATTGGTTTTTAAGTCCTTAGTAAACATTTTGGTGATAATATATTCATCCTTTGAACCTCATCATTCTATGTCATCCCAAGCATTTATTGCTTGATGGGATGTGCCTTTAAAGCATGGGTTAGGTGGCAAACAATTTAATTTGGTTTCGATAACGAGTAGTCACGGTTCAAGGTTTTCAGTTCACCTAAGATATTTTGCTCAAAATATCTAGGTGCATTAAATTTATTCTATCTGTGTTATACCAATAATTTAATGCTTGACGGGATGGGCTTTCAATGCTCATTGATTTAACCGATTCGGTTTAGTTTCGATAACGGTTGGTTGTACCCTAAGTGTCTTGGTTCCCTTCCTTAGATATTTGGTAAGCAACTTCTAGGAAGGTTCCTTGGTCATTACAAGGCCTCATTTGTGGGCCTTTAATATTGGTAGGGCCCTTGATGCATTGGGCCGAGGGTGGTTTGTCAAGGCTACTTGGATTTGGTGTAAATCCAAATCAAGCCTAATCCTTAAATCAAATTGTGATTTAAGGCTTTATCATAACCTTTCCAAACCTTTAATATGGTCTCTTGGATTGTTTGTTGTTAGTATTTGTTGTGGTATGCATGAATGAAACATTTTTTTGTTTTTTACTAAATCGACAAAATTCAGGGGTTGTGAATGTTTCAAGGTTGGGGTGGGTAACATAAGTTAATTGTTTGAAATATCCAATAATTTAAGGATATTGGCTAATTTTTATCTGTACTAAAGATGATTTAATTAAAATAAAACATTAGTGAAGTCATTTTAGACCTCCTTAAATCATGGGAATTTCGAGGTTAACCCGAAACCTTTACTTAGTTGTATTTTGTCAAATTTAACAGGTTTGTGTTCTTTGTCATGTTTTTGGTTATTTTTGTATAGTATATAGTATTATTTTAGGTATAAATTTATTCCATTTAAACCTAAATTTAATGTTTATCTGAACTTGTACTTGATCGGACATTAATTTGGTGGGACAAAATATGGTGTATACAATTGGGGGTTAGCCAATATTTAGCCAATGTTACTCATTGAGAATTTTATGGGCGTTTCTCTCTGGGAGTTTATGGAGGTTACATACTGGGAGTGTATGGAAGTTACTTACTGGGAGTGTATGGAGGTTTCTCACTTGGGGTCTATGGTGGTTACTCACTGGGAGTCTAGGAAGGTTATTCTCTAGGAGTTTATGAAGGTTACTCTCTAGGAGTTTATAGAGGTTACTTATTGGGAGTCTAGAGAGGTTACTCTCTGGGAGTCTATGGCGGTTACTCACTCAGAGTTCACTACTTTTTATGGTAATTCTACTCGTCAATGCACTCCTGTTTAAAATACAGGACAGAGATAAACCCGAATTCTCATTGAAAAATCCTGAATAATGATGAAATGTGCCTTAGTCTCTGACTGGGGCAACGAGTAGATAAATTTTATAAAGAATCCAATTCGACATTACCTAACGTTTGCAAATGTTTTAGCCGATGTAAAATGTGCTACAACCTGTGGGCTGAGGTTTCTACAGTTGGATGACCGAACCTTAATAGGTTTTCTATGTAGCTTAGCAAATTGCCAAGGATCAGGTCAAGTGTTGTTATTACTTATGCATCACTTGTTGCTTGAATATCAAGGAGGGCGAAGATGGATTTCTCAAGAAAGTCAAAGGATTTATCTGGGGATATGCCCCGCTACATGGCTAAGAGAATGGCATGAAGACGTTGCTTCTCTAATTCAACCGAACTTGCTTGGGTTTCCTACGTATCTTGGCAAGTTGCCAAGAATCAGGTTATAATATAGTTCTGAACAATGAGATGATTTTAAGATTCACACCTAGTTTAGGTATATATTTTTATGTTCAATAGCAACAATCTGCTCCAGTCCAATGGATAGAGTCTCTTGTCTGTGCATTAGCTAAGTAAGATTGATCGTTGTTATTAGCCTCGTAGAATACCCAAAAGGGGGGGTGCATTGCGTAATTAAAAATATATCAGAATAAAATTTGAATAAATCAAATAATTAATTTCATGCCTAAATTAATTATTATCTTTATACCACAGCGGAATAATAATAAATCTAAGTGCACACCCAAACAGCAAAAATAGTAAAGTAAAATATAGTAGCACACACAAGATTTATACTGGTTCACCAAGTTACTCTTGGTTAATCCAGTCTCCCGAGCTCCACGGAGGTCGCACCCACTAAAACCAATATATCTTTAAAGGTAGGAACCAAACCCGCATACTGAATTCTTTTATAGGCTCATAATCAACCTTTACAATATCCTTTTCTCAAGCTAAGGATGAACCTCTACTTTTTACAGGCTAAAGAATAACCTAATTCTTTTTAATACTAAGACACAAGAATCAAAACCTCTCAAAACACTCCAACTATCATTTTCACAGGTAAGGATGGAACCTTTACAAATCACTCACAACACAATTCTTATCTAGGAAGAATCACTATCTCAATCTCTTTACAGGAAGAGACTGACACCTAGCTACCCCTGATTAAATACTCCCAATAGTATTTAATCCGTCACAACTCACCAATACAAAAATTGATAAGAAGTAAATCTCACTCGGAGTTTCTACCACCCCAAATAAATACTAACTCAATTAATATACCAACTATTAATAAAAATACGTGAGATACAAAAATATGATTTTAACAAGATATGGATAGCAAATTGGAGTACGTAATTAGATTCAAGAAATTGTTTGTAAAAAATATTTTCTTCAAAAATCAAAAACAATTTCTAAGATCAATTTTCAAATATAGAATAAAAAAATAATAATAAGAAATATGGAAAGATCTCACTCGGAATATACATAAATAATTATTAGAACAATGTAGCTTCAAATCCGGTAGTAACAAAAATTGATCGTAATTGATTCTCAAAATTACTCTTAGAAAAGCACACAATATCGTAGAATGATAACTCTTATAAAAGCTCACAAATAATATAAACTCTTTTAGCTCTCTCTCAATGAATTATTTTTTCTCTTAGAATGATTAACCTTGCCAATGAAATTCACAGGTCTATTTAAACGAACATGTAATCAGCCTTCTAACGGCTAGTTTACGAGTGTCATGACAATTAAAAGCTCACAAATAAGCTCAAAATATTCAACCTGCATTATCTTAGCAAACTCTTGGCAAAGATCCTCATTAGTAGATCCAAAAATGATATCATCAACATATACTTATACTAATAGGATATCAAAATCAGTTTGCTGTATAAGTAGTGTAATATCACAAATACTCATTCGAAGACCATTTGCGATCAAATATCGGCTAAGTCTCTCATACCAAGCTCTCGGAGCTTGTTTAAGCCTGTACAAAGCCCTGTGAAGTTTAAATACATGATTGGGAAACTTATCACTTTCAAATCTCGGGGGTTGTTCCACATAACCTTCTTCAGCTAGAAAGCCATTTAGAAATGTACTCTTTACATCCATTTGATATAGTTTAAAATTACATGAACATGCAAAGGCGAGTAGCATTCTAATTGCTTCTAGTCTTGCAACAGGAGCATATGTTTCATCATAATCAATTCCTTCCTATTAATTATAGCCCTGTGCCACTAATCTTGCTTTGTTTCTAATTACCATACCAGATTCATACTTTTTGTTTCTAAATACCCATTTAGTACCAATAACTGGATGAAAATTCAGTCTCGAAACAAGACACCACACTTTGTTCCGCTCAAATTAAGCTAACTCATCTTGCATTGCGAAAATCCAAGATTCATCAATTAACGCCTCATTTATATTTTTACGCTTAATTTGAGATAAGAAAGAAAGATTAATTATATCCCTAAGAGAAGATCGAGTACTTACACCTTTTTCGAAATTACCGATGATTTCTTTAATTGAATGCCCTGGTACTTTCTTTATAGCTCTTGGTAAAGTCAAATCATTCTCCTTAGGTTCCTCCTCTTGTTGAGATTCCTTTGGTATATCATTACCTTGGTTTTAGTTATTTAAGATATCTGCATCATCATCATCCAAAACCTTTCTCGACAAGAATGGATCAGCTTCCTCAAGAATAACATACATTGTTTCTTCTACTACTAAAGTACGTTTATTATAAACTCTATAAGCCTTACTGTTAGTAGCATATTCAAGGAAAATCCCATAATCAGATTTAGCATCAAATTTACCAAGATTATTCTTGTCATTCAAAATGAAATATTTCCATCCAAAGACTTTAAAATAAGAAATATTAGGAGTCTTACCATTCCAGATTTCATATGGAGTTTTGTTAAACCCTCTACGAATTGATACTCGGTTTACCACGTGACAAGTGGTACTTACTGCTTCGGCCTAGAAGTAGGTTGGTAAGCGATTTTCATTTAGTATCGTTCTGTCCATCTCTTGAAGCATGTTCTTCATTTCCACTATACCATTTTGTTGTGGTGATCTTAGTGTAGAAAAATTATGGGCATAACTATGCTCATCACAATAACTTACCACTTCATCATTCTTAAATTCTTTACCTCTATTACTACGAATGTTAATAATAGAGCATTGCTTCTTATTTTGAACACGTTTATAAAATTTAGCAAGAACCAAAGCAACCTCACTTTTCTTAGTAAGAAAATATACCCAGGTAAGTTTAGAATAATCATCAACTATGACAAATGCATAAAACTTACCACCAAAACTAGCAACAGAATTAGGCCCAAATAAATCAAGATGCAATAATTCAAGACATCTAGACGTGGACGTGTGCATCTTTTTCTTAAATGATGATGTAACTTGTTTGCCTAATTGACATGCATGACATACTTTATCCTTCACATATTTCAAATCAGGTAGGCCACGTATAAGACTCTTCTTAGATAAGTTAGAAATTAATTCCATACTAGCATGCCCAAGTCTTCTATGACATAACCCACTATTTTCAGATAAAGCATTCAAACAAGATAAATTTTGAGAATTAAAATCATCAAAAGAGCAAGTATACACATCCTCAAAATGTGATGCAATTAGCAAAATACTACTATCATGACTATTTTTAATGATGCATCTATCATGATCAAATATAACATTATAGCTCTTGTCATATAGTTGACTAATACTAAGCAAGTTATGTTTAAGTCCATTAACTAGTAAAACATCTTTAATCATAGTAGTTCCATTACCGATATTACCTATACCGATAATTTTACCCTTTGCGTTGTCTCCGAAAGTCACATGACCTCCATCTTTAGGTGTCAAAGATGTAAATTTTCCTTTATCTCCCGTCATGTGTCGAGAACAACCACTATCCAGGAACTATTTGTCCTTTCTTATTGATACTTTTAGAATAACCTAGAATGAGCACCTAAAATAGTTCCTAAGTGGTACCCAGCCTACGTGGGTCCGATCTTGTCAGTCGGGACAATTTTAGTTCCTTTTGGAACCCAAACTTGTCTACAGTTAGATATTTTAGTAAAACATCTATGAATAGTATGCCCCCACAATGTTACATTTATAACATTTCACAAGATCCTTGGTTTCAGAAAAGAATTTTGAAAGCATTTTTGTTTAAGGTTTTTCTGAAATCCGACACCGGAACTCCACGTGAACTTCCCAAAAGCATTTTCAAATTATTTTCACCGCCGGTGAATTTGAGAACAATTGATCGCAAATCCATTAATTTAGATTTCAACCCATTATTTTCAGATTTATAATCCACTACTTGCTCATTTAATGTGTTAATTACACTTTGATGGGTATTTATTTTAGAACACTGGTTTTTATAATCATGTGAAAGTACTTGATAAACATCAAACAATTCATCAAAATTTAAAGGACAAGAACTTGAACAATCGGTTACTTCACCACCAGTGGCCATTAATGCAAGCATGGACGTATCCTCACTATCTGATTCTTCTGAGCTACTTGAATTGGTATCATCCCAAGTAGCCTCCATTGATTTTTTCTTACTCTTCTTTACTTTCTTCTTTTCTTTTTTCTTCTTCGGTTCGGGACAATCATTTTGAAAATGACCAGTTTTACAACAATTGTAGCATTCCACTTTAGACATGTTGAGATTTCTTTTCCCACGGAATGTGTGCCGCGTCATTCTTCTAAAGTTGTTTGTGATAAGTGATACATTCTTCTCTTGCTCACTATCTAGACTTTCATCATCACTGTCATCATCTTCTTTGATTTTTTTTAACTTTTAGTGCCAAGGATTTTCTCTTGTCATTTCCGGTATCATCCTCATAACCTTTAATTGTTGATTCATGAGTCATCAAATTTCCAATGAGATCATCAATATCATATTTGCCAAGATCCTTGGCTTTCTTGATTGCCGTCACATTTGACTCTCATATTTTTGTCAAGGACCTTAGGACCTTTCGTACTCTATCCTTCATAGAATTTGGATTTCCGAGTTGACTCATATTGTTGTATATATTATTGAGGCGAGTGTACATCTCATGAATTGATTCATTCTCCTTTATCCTGAACAGCTCAATTTTTCTTATAGGTACATTGATTTTTGACTGCTTCACTTGACTTGTCCCTTCATGGGTGACTTGGAACTTATCCCACATCTCCTTTGCAGATTTGCAACCTGAAACTCTAGAATACTCATTAGTATCTAAAGAACAAAAGCAAATATTGATAGCTTGAGAATTAATACAGAGTTTCTGCTTATTGGAAGCACTGAGTTGTTCCTTTTTCTTCTCAACTCCGTTTTCCATTAGAATTAATGGACCGTCCTTCATTGTTAGCCACATGTCATAATTTGTAGCCTGAAAAAAGGTTATCATCCTGTCTTTCCAAAACGAGTATCTTTCACCTGCAAACAAGGGTGGTCGGTGCATAGACTACCCCTCAGCTAGTGTGCCTACTATATGTGCCATGTGATCTTTGTTAGCAAAAGAATTCTAGCTAAACCAGCTCGAATGCCAATTGTTAGCCCAGTAGAATACCCAAGAGGGGGGGTGAATTGGGTAATTAAAAATATATTAGAATAAAACTTGAATAAATCAAATAATTAATTTTATGCCTAAATTAATTACTATCTTTATAACACAGCAGAATAATATTATCAATCTAAGTGCACACCCAAACAACAAAAATAGCAAAGTAGTAATGCAACACACAAAAGATTTATATTGGTTCACCAAGCTACTCTTGGCTAATCCAGTCCCCCGAGCTCCACGGAGGTCGTACCCACTAAAACCAAGATCCCTTCAAAGGTAGGAACCAAACCCGCACACCGATTCTTTTACAGGCTCATAATCAACCTTTACAATATCATTTTCCCAGACTAAGGAAGAACCTCTACTTTTTATAGGCTAAAGAATAGCCTAATTCTTTTTTATACTAAGGCACAAGAATAAAAACCTCTCAAAACACTCCAACTATCCTTTTCACAGGTAAGGATGGAACATTTACAAATTACTCACAACGCAAATCTTATCCAAGAAGAATCACTACCTCAATCTCTTTACAAGAAAAGACTGAAATCTAGCTACCCTTGATTAAAGACCCCCAATGGTATTTAACCCATCACAACTCACCAATACAAAAATTGATAAGAAGTAAATCTCACTCGGATCTTCTAACACCCTAAATAAATAATAACTCAATTAATATCTCAACTAGTGATAGAAACGTGAGATACAAAAATCTGATTTTAACAAGAATATAGGTAGCAAATTGGAGCACGTAATCAGATTCAAAAAATTGTTTAAAAAAATATTTTCTTCAAAAATCATAAACAATTTCTAAGATCAATTTTCAAATATAGAATAAAAAACAAATAATAAGCAATATGAAAAGATCTCACCCAGAATCTGTAGAAATAATGATTAGAACAATGTAGCTTCAAATCTGGTATCAACAAAAATTTATCGCAATTGATTCTCAAAATCACTCTTAGAAAAACACACAATATCGTAGAATGATAACTCTTATAAAAGCTCACAAATGATATAAACTCTTTTATCTCTCTCTCAATGAATGATTTTTTCTCTTAGAATGATTAACCTTGCTAATGAAATTTGCAGGTCTATTTAAACGAACATGTAATCAGCCTTCTAACGGCTAGTTTACAAGTGTTATGACAATTAAAAGCTTTTATAGACCCCTTATATCATAAGGACTTCATTTAGGTTCAATTCCACTTAAAAACATCTTTCAAAACTCTCAATTAAACCCCCAATGTATTTCTCGATCTAAATAAATAAGTATAGAATCTATTTCAAGTACCAAATTAAGAAACATTAATATTTAATGAACCATATTAATAGGATTTAATTAGTATATGAACCATATCTTAAATATAGATAATATCCCACAAATCACTCTCAAAATCCCAACCAAAAATGGCTACTTTTGGATATAATCTCAAATCAAACTATTTCCGGAAATAGTGCGTTCGGTCGACTGCCTAGTCAACTACCCAACTCAGGTTGCAGCCAAACCATCGCCATGCCCTGCATAGGTCGACCGCCCGGTCGACTCACAGATTCAGAGAGTTCATTACTACTTCACCAATCGACCTATCGGTCGACTTGTTGATTCAGAGAGTTTAGCCCTTTTGGCCGGTCGACTTAAAGATATAGGATATTACTGCTTCCATGTCCGGTCGACTCACCAGTCGACTGTTGTGCCTGGATCTCTTTTCTGAATACGTTTTTAAATTATTTTCTTTTACGATTTTGTCCATTTAACTATTTTCTTCTCTTGATTAGCTCCACTAATATTCTTATATTCCATTTTAGTCATTCAAAATTATTTCTTCTTATTTCACATAGGAGCAAATAATTTAATTTAATCAAAACACACATACAAGATAAAATACATTTTGTGCCATGTGTGTGTTCCTAAATGGGATATTAAGAGTTAAGATTTACCTGAGTTGTTTTCCCTAATTTTTTTAAACTTTTAATTCTTTTTCATCATCTTGACATCTTCATTTCTCATCCATTCAATTTGATGTCTTCATTACTGAAATTTTAAATCACTGAAACACTCAATTAAACATTAGTTCCATTAAAACATCAATACTTAATTGTTCATCAAAATCTTAGGATCAACAGTTGTCCTAATTGGTAGTCTGTTTAAGTCTTTGAATGACATTATCTTGTTTTATGCTATTGGAGGCTTGACACTTAGAGTACTTTGAACGACTCTAGGATTTACTCAACCCTAGGAAGATCGTGTTAGATCCTGGAGAGGTCAATTTTCTAATGACACTCTACTACACCCCGACACCTATCAGGAATGAGTAAAATCTATAATCAAAATGCAATTCATATGAGATCAACTCCTTGTCTAACTGATAATTTTGTTGGAACCACTATCAGAGATGGACAATGATATGGTGATTGGTGAGGTAGCTTAATTAAACTACATGTCTAAGGATTGCCTGCTAGCCTACTAGAGCTTTTGAATAAAGTGTATGAGTGTAAGTGTTATGTCGATGATGGCCTATTGATACAGAATGATATGCAGGATGTCACAGACTCTCGTGAAATATGATGACTAATCTTTCTCGTGAAAGTTATGCATGCCTAAGTCAAATGTGATGCATTGTGTTTGTGTAGTATTTTGATACTGACTTATGATTTTATGATGCCCAATCTTTTACCTAGAATGTTTTCCTAGGGAATGCATCATCTATCTAGAGATACTAGTTTTTTCTTAGAATGTTTTCTAGAATGTTTACACTAGGTACCTTTTACTATTAGCCGTGTCCCCTAGTTATTTCCATATCGTTTTGATATAGAAAGTTGATCGATGCTCCTAAGAGGCTTTCGGCTTCTCTGATTCCTTCTCGCATTTGCAATTGAACATTTGAGTGGGATTTCTCATTGAACATTCAATTATAAGATGGAATGGTTTGGAAATGAATGGTGAAAAGTTATTTCATGTTGATCGGTTTAACTCGGGATATACTAGAATGGAAACATCTAACACAAAATAGAGATTACTGCTCGGGTTTTGAATGACTTCTGGATGAGTTTTGGGAGAGGGTTCGAATAAATGGCTTATTTAACAAGGCTTCTTCTCTTCCTTTCCCTTAGTTTCCCAAATTTATTTCCAATATCTTAGGCATTAACCTATACGCGCCATGTATATTTCTCCTTCTCACTTTTATGCTTGATTATTTTTATTAGAGTATACTCAGGTAATCATATTTAAATGTTCTATCATCTTAGTGATTGTCGTGATTTTTATATCGGATTAATCCATATTATGATAAATATAAGTTCAATAGTAATTGAGACTGAACATCCATAGTCATTAGTTTAAAGAGGTTGTCTAGTTCAATTCTCATCAAGTTCTGATAATTGATCTTTTCTAAGATTGTTATCGAGATTACCTAGGCCCTGTATATTGCCCGAGGTTTCTTCAATGGCTCCGATTCATTTTTTCTATCTTGAATTGAGGGCAACCGAAATGGGCCTTCCCGAGATGATTCAAAGAAGGGAGGAAAGAAATTATAGAGAAAAGAAATGCTAGTTAATGATGACTAACAAATGTTGGTTTATCCTGACAGTGTTGAGAAAATAATTTATTTGTTATTTTTCTTTTTTTCCTTTCAATTTGGAATCTCGGGACTCATGTTTCCTATATACTCCATGAAGCAATCTTTAGGTATTATCCCGATTGTTCGCTATATTTTAATGCTTTGATTTTGCTGGCAAGTGCATGAGGTCAAGTTTTAATAAAATGGATCCGAAGATCGAGGGTTGTCCACTGGGATTTGTCGTAGGATTTGTTAAGTACTACAATTGACATAGCTTAATATTATCTAGACATTTCAAGATTTGAAATGTGTTTGCTAATTGAAAACTAATTAAATCTAAAAACTTGGAATTACGTCTATAAAAATGGATTACCTAGGGATTAATTTTGTTCACTAATACGTGTTTGATTTAGTCAAGTTTACATTAACGGTGTTCAAACTATCTAACAATCTTGGTATCGTAAACTCGCTCACTACCTCTTCTGAGTGTAAAGTGAGCAAATATGCACTCGTGTCAACACCGATATCCCTATCTAGCATCTAAACAAGTACATGAGCCTTGACCCAACCTCACGGATTACACACGTTCTAATAATCTCCCGAAACATTAGAATGTCACGTTGTGTTTAACCCAAGTCCGAATCTGGGGTTACCTCTCCCGAGTGTCAAACCCCATATTCTCAAACCAACCATAACACCTTACAAAGCATACTAAGGATGTAATAAAATAGTAAACACGATTGGATGAAGATGAATAGCCGTTAAGGAAAATGTATTTACTCAAACATGCATGTTTATGAACTAATCAATCCCTAGATAACAACTACTTAGACACACATGATCATAACCAAATATTCATTAAAACATGAGAACAACATCATCATTTAATACACAAAGTTGAGAAATAAATATAGAAACAAATAAGGAATGGCAAATCTGTGAAGTGGATAGTTCCACTTTCATAAAACGCGCTTCGAAATCATTTCCTCTTCTTCTAATGAGCTCTCCTCTTCAAAGGTCTGATCTAGGGATTCGAACAAGTGTCAAAACATTCTTAGGAAATGTTGGAATGGGTGGATACTAATAGAATCTGAAAATATCCAAAAAAATATCTAAAAAGATTTATGCCAACTGTTCAATTGATCGCTGCAGTGATGGAAGTCATCGTTGCAGTAATGGATAGGCAGTAGTGCTTCTACCCTTTCATCGCCTACAGCGATGAGGGCTATTGCTGCAGCGGTGGTTGAGTAGAAGGTCCACTGACCTTTCACCACTGCAGCGATGAAGGCCATCGTTGCAATGGTTAAGGCCCAGTAGCCCTTGATGCTAGCGCTGCAGCGATGGGCTTAATCGATGTTGGCGTTGTAACGAGCGGTGAGGCTGTAGGTCCTTATTTTGGATCTTTTCAACGTTTATCCTCCGACGTCCTACCGAGTTTCTTGATTTTCAACCATTTTTATCGCTACACATGATTGACATAAAAAAAATGATTTAAAACACTACAAGAATACTCAAACATTACCAAATTTGGCTTGGAAATTGGCCCAAGTCACTAGGTGTTAAGACACCTCTACGACTTAATACTAGAATTATATGGGGAGCGTGATTCATCCTATTGATCCTAAGATTTTGATAGACAATTGAAGGTTGATGTTTTTTGTGGAACTAACAGTTTGATTAAGTGTTTCAGTTTATTAGTTCCAAATGATGAAGATATAATGATAAAGAGGATAAAGTATTAAAAGGTTGAAGAATTTGAAGAACCTAGGAAAAACAACTCAAGTTAAATTTCAACTCTTAATATCCCAATTAGCATCACACATGACACAAAAAAAAAAATTAAATGATTTTTATAAATATGTGTGTTTTTTATAAGATCCTAATTAGTTAAATTATTTGCTCCTATGTGTAATTGAAAAAGAAATATTAATAATTGATTAAAATTGAATTTAAGTATTTAGTGGAGTTAACCGAGAAAAGAAATCGATTAAAGGGGCAAAAACGTCAATGAAAATGGATTAAAAACGAATTGAGAGAAGTGTTACAACATTAGTAAGTTGACAGGTAAGTCGAACGGAGCATAGAAGAAAAAGTATATGTATCTCTCGGTCGACAGGCAGTCGACCTGTGCTTAAATATGAATTCTCTGTATCGATAAATCGACAGAGCGGTCAACCTGTGACTAGAAATGTAACTCTCTAAATCTCTAGGTCGACAGATAGGTCGACCGATGGGCTGTGGATTTTTGGCTTAGCTACATCCTAAATCTAGCGGTCGACCGGTGGTTATTGGTAAATCGACTTATGGCACTGTTTCAGGATTTTGTGAAATTCCAGATTTTATTCAAAAAGTAGCCGTTACTAGCCGTTTTATGGTTAGGATTCACGAAATATATTAGGGATTTAATTTTATTTGAGATATGCAACATATATTATGATATCCCTATAAATTTGATTCATTAAGTTTGAATATTTTTCAATTTGGTACCTGTAATTCTCTCCATCCTATTTAATTGTGATTGAGAAATATTTGGGGGACTTAATTGAGAAGTTTAAAAGCTATAATTAAGTGATTTGAACTAAGATGAAGTCTTAATGATATAAGGGGTCTATAAGAGCAATTAAATATCATAACAAGTGGGAACTAACCGTTAGAGAGCTTATTTTATTCCCATTTATATAGACCTGCGTTTTTCATATTAGAAAGAGAGATCAAGAGAATTATATTGAGTTTTTCTAAGAGAAGTCATATTGAGAGAATTGTGAGAGTTTTTCTAAGAGTTATTCATGAGAATTATTTACTGTGGATCATTGCTGCTACTGAATCTGAAGTGACATTGCTATAATTATTCTTTTGGTGGATTCTGGGTGAGATCTTTCCAAATTATTTTCTATTTAGTATTGCTTGATTATATTTGGAATTTGATCTTTAGAAATTGTTTTCTAATTTTTTATTGAAAAATATTTTTGAAACAATTTCTTGAATAAATCTGATTACGTGCTATCCATTTTTTGTTTAAAATCATATTTTGAATATCTCACTTTTCTATCACTAGTTTTGGGATATTAATTAAGTTCTAATTTATCTGGGGTGGTAGAAGCTCCGAGTGAGAAAAATCACTTATAAATTTGTAATTGGTGAGTTGAGTGACGGATTGAATACTATTGGGAGTATTTAATCTAAGAGTAGCTGGTTTCAGTCTCTTTCTATAAAGAGATTAAGGTAGTAATTCTTCCTGAATTGAATTGATTTTTGAGCAATTTCATAATGGTTTAATCCTTACCGGGAAAAAGGATATTTGGAGTGTTTGTAAGGTTTTGATTCTTTAGCCTTAGTTTAAAAAAGAATTAGGTTATTCTTGAGCCTATAAAAAGTAGAGGTTATTTCTGATCCTGGAAAAAGGAATTTGTAAAGGTTCATTTTGAGCTTGTGAAAAGAATCTTTATAAGGGTTTGGTTCCTACCTTTAAAGAATTCTTGAGTTTAGCGGGTGCGACTCTTCGTGGGGCTCGGAGGACTGGATTAGCCAAGAGTAGCTTGGTGAACCAGTATAAATTTCTAGTGTGCTGCTATCTTTACATTATTTATTTTTGTTGTTTGGTGTGCACCTAGTTGATTTTATATTTTCACTGTGATGTAAAGAGAATAATTAATTTAGGATTAAAATTAATTATTTGAATTTTTTAAGTATTTTCCCTAATAATGTTTTATCTATCCAATTCACCGCCCCTCTTGGGTAGCTTACTAGGCCAACAATTGGTATCAGTGCTGGTTTTAGCTCGATATACTTCACAGTATAACTAAACACGATCACATGGAGTGTCTTTATTCTGAAGTTGTGTTTACTACTGTTGATTCTACTTCTTCTAATAGTCATTATACTGATCGTGAGACTGATATAATTTGTAATGATGAGAATACAAATAAGACTATTGAGATGCTTATTGCTCTAACATATATTTTTGGAAAAGAGAATTTTAAACTAGAGCAAAAAATTGCAACTCTTGAAAATAAAAAGTTTAGTACTGTCAAATCTCTCAAGAAAAAGAATTTGGACAAATATTTTGAAATTGTTGAGTTTAAAAATGCTTTATCTGAAATTAGTAAGTTGTGTGAGAAAATTGAGTCTCTTGAGAATGAGACTAAGGTTTTGAAAAATGATTTTTATGATATTCAACAGAACGAATTTAAAAGGAAAAATCTTGAAACCTTGAATGAGGCCTTGAGCATTGAATTGGACAATACAAGGTGTAAACTTGATAGAGCTCGTGTGAAAGTCCATTCTGTTGAAAATGAGTGCCAAATTCTTAAGAATGATCTTAAATTTATGCTTAAAAAGAATTTTGGTCTACAGGTAAACGTTAGCACCAATGAGCAGTTACTTGAGAAGACTCAAAATGAGCTTAAAGAAGCAATGGATAAATTCAAGGATGTTGAGATTACTAAATCTATTGAAAAACCAATAGTTACTAAAGTTGCTTCTCAAAATCGCAAACAATGTTATGCTCCCGTACGAAACACTGACTATCCGAAGAAGCGTGCTAATAGTATTAAGTGTTTTTATTGTGGTAAATTTGGTCATTATGAAAAATCTTGTTATTTATTACATGGTTACCCTGTCGGATCCAGAAACAAATGGATACCAAAAAGAGAAAATTTTGGTGCAGGTACCAATCAGAGATTTAGACAAAGGTACAATGAATACTACGTTCCGACAGGGAGATTTGAACAGACAAGAAGGTACAATGAATATGCCCTGCCAAAGAAGAAACCGAGGTTGAATATACCTAATAAGAAAAATCAGCATGTGCCAAATAGAAGAGTACAAAAGCAACAAGCTCAATATGTGAGAGCTGACAAAGCTTATCCACAACAAATGGTAAGATACCAATACAAGATAATTTTCATTTATAAAGTTGTACCAAAGCAACCTGAAGCACAAAACAAAGGCAAAGAAGTTTTCACTGAATCAGTTCAAAAAATTGTCATTCCTAAGAAGGAAGAAATTAAGGTGAAAAATCAAGCATTGGTGGAGTAAAAGGATACCAATTCAGAAATTAGTAATCCGCCAAAGGTACACACACTACTTACTCCCAAAGATGATCCAGGTATGTCAAAAAATTTAAGTTTAAGTTTATTAATTTTGTTAGGGAGACTGAGCCTGTTCATTTTGAAATTTAGATGTTTGTGATACATGTGTGTGTGTGTTTGTTTAAATGTGTGGGTAATTAATTTTTTATAAAATATATGTGGATCAAAATAAGAGAAAAAAAATTGAGCTAAGTTGATCAAATTAGGGTTTAAATGAACTAAAAGTCAAACAGCTATGAATGGTTAGTCAACTTATAATGGTTCATTAGTTAACCGACAGTAGCGGGTTAGAATACAAAGAGATGTGCAGCATTCATATGTTGACCGCCGCTAAGTTGGCAGTCGACTGGTCGTTATGGGATATAAATACCCCTCAGTTGTTCATTTTATTTCGTCTGAAACTAAAACCTTTTTTTTTCTTTAAAACCCTTCATCTCCGAAGTTCGTTCAAGCATAAACTTCACGAAATCAGTTTATTTCTGCTTGGATTTGAAGATCTTTGGGTCGGATTTGAAGTGACATTGCTATAATTATTCTTTCGGTGGATTTCGGATGAGATCTTTTCAAATTATTTTCTATTTAGTATTGCTTGATTATATTTGGAATTTGATCTTTAGAAATTGTTTTCTAATTTTTTATTGAAAAATATTTTTGAAACAATTTCTTGAATAAATCTTATTACGTGCTCAATTACGTGCTACCCATTTTTTGTTTAAAATCAAATTTTGAATATCTCACTTTTCTATTACTAGTTTTGGAATATTGATTGAGTTCTAATTTATCTGAGGTGGTAGAAGCTCCGAGTGAGAAAAATCACTTATCAATTTGTAATTGGTGAGTTAAGTAACGGATTGAATACTATTAGGAGTATTTAATCTAAGGGTAGCTGGTTTCAGTCTCTTTCTGTAAAGAGATTGAAGTAGTAATTCTTCCTAAATTGAATTGATTTGTGATCAATTTTATAATGGTTCAATCCTTATCGGATAATAGGATATTTGGAGTGTTTGTGAGGTTTTGATTCTTTAGCCTTAGTTTAAAAAAGAGTAAGGCTATTCTTGATCTTGTAAAAAGTAAAGGTTATTCTTGAGCCTGGAAAAAGGAATTTGTAAAGGTTGATTTTAAGCCTGTGAAAAGAATATTTGTGAAGGTTTGGTTCCTACCTTTAAAGGAATCTTGAGTTTAGTGGGTGCGACTCTCTATGGGGCTCGGAGGACTAGATTAGTCAAGAGTAGCTTGGTGAACCAATATAAATTTCTAGTGTGTTGCTATCTTTACATTATTTATTTTTGTTATTTGGTGTACACCTAATTGATTTTATATTTCCTTTGTGATATAAAGATAATAATTATTTTATAATAAAAATTAATTATTTGAATTTTTGAAGTATTTTCTCTGATAATTTTTTATCTACCCAATTCACCCCCTCTTGGGTAGCTCACTGGGCCAGCACATCCGATTGCTTTTGTGTGACCACTCAATGTTTAAAAACATTCTGAGACCAATATTTATTTTATTTTATTTTTGTTCTCTTAACACGTACTTTCAAGATTTTTATATTTTGGAGAATTAAGGTAGTTTGATTCAATCTTGAGGTCTTTATTAATTTTTTCCCTATCCCAGATACTTATCCAGTAAAGTCTCATTGTCTTCTTCCAACTTGATCATTTTCTGAAATATTCATTTAATTGCCTGCCTTACTCCTTTTAGGAACCTTGGATAAAGTCAGGTCTAGCAAATTTCTAAGGATTTCTTTAATTGAATCTTCCTCTTTTTCCCGGAATACGCCCTTGGCTACTTGACTCACCCTTGAGAAGAGTTTATGGTTACGTGCCTTCCTCGTATGAATTTAGGGTGAGGCCAGGTTCTATTACTTTCCTCTTTTCAGGGTCCCTTAAGAATAATATAAACCAACGGTCTCTCTTACACTATCCCAAAGTATTCTTGATAGGTAGGTTAGTTACAACAACTCTCAGGTTGGAACATGTGTAACGATTCCACATTAGGGTTCTTAGGCTTTCCTTCTTACTTTCTCAGATTTTTTTTTCAATATCTCACCATCGTCTAGTTGAAACTAGATATTTCTTTTAACATTTTTCTCTTCATGATGGTATAATTTAGTATTAAAATTATATTTTCATAAATTCTTATTATTAGCAGTGTGTGAATTACGACAAGCGAATTAATTTATGAAAGTTGGAGTATAAACTACTAAGTCGACCTTAGATAAAATAAGCCTACATTTAGTGATACGAAGATCTAGTACATAGGCATACAAGATAATACCTAATTCATTAAAAGGGACTTGAGAAGTTAAGGGGAAGGCAAAGATGGATAAAGTCTTCTTTTTCTCTTTTCTTGGATTGGTGAGCTAGGTTCATCGAGTTCAGGGATCGTCATAGATAGGCAATGATTTATAATGTATAAATCTTGGAGTTGTTTTGGATACTTCCGGTAGATGGAGGGATCAAGTCCATTTTATGATCTTGAGAGCGGATCTTGGATGGCTTTTTTTTTAGCAAAAGCTACTTAAAGCAGATTTCCTAGGTTTATTAAGTGATTAAAACCCTAGTTTAGGGGAGTGGTGTTTCCCTAAGAAATTACCTTATTTTCTTTCTTTGGATCTTCTCGGTTATTCTCAATCGTTCTTCAACTACTTCTTGAGATCTTCTTCCAAGATCCTCAATAACTACTTCAAGAAAATATTTTGATAGAATTTTGAGGTGTTTATGAAGTAGAAAACTTGAAAACTTTCAATATCTAAGATGAGAATTCAATCTTAGAGAGAGAGGGATAGAGAGTTTTGGTTCAAGACCCCTTCCAAATGAAAACAAAGACCCTATTTAAAGGGACGGGAGGCCTGCACATTGGCCAATGCGCAGGCCATCCCAGGAGGGTCTTTAGGGCCTGTTTGGATTAGTGGTAACCCCTTGATGCATTGTATTTGGATGGTTTTGGATAAATCTCAAAGATTTTGTGAGATCTTTGAAAGATGCGGCAATGATTACCAAATCATTACATGTCTAGGTGCAATGATTAACAATCATTGCAAATCATTTGCAATCATTAGTCATCATTACCTAATCATGGATATGATTGGTTCCACATGGGATCTTTTATGGTGATGTGACATTTCCAGTTTGGTTTTGAGGCTAAGTACTGGTTACTTTCACTATTTCGTTTTAGCTTCCATAAATACTTTGGATGTTCAATGTATTTAGTCTTGATGTGTCATTCAGAATTTAATGCTTGATAGGGACACTTGATGCTTTGGGCATTGAAATAGTTCAATTTGGATTGAATCGGTTTGGTTTGCCTTGTAACGGATAGCCACATTTCAAGTGTTTCGGTTTTCCTAAGACATTTTGATCAAAAGATCAAGGTTACTTTAATGTGATCTTGAAATGTCATCCCAAGCATTTAATTCTTTATGGTATGGGCATTTAATGGCCTCATTAAATGCATGCTAGGTGGCCTGGATTGGTTGGATTCGATAACCGTTAGTTACTTCTCAAGTGACTTGGTTCTCTTCCTTAGCTATTTGTAGGAAATATGTAGGAAAATTATTGGTTTGATCAAGCCTTTTGGATTGATTTTTTGTAGGATTTGATACTTTAAATGAAAAATTATATAAGTATTTTTAGTGTCAAAAAGACGAAACTGGTGGTAGTAATAGTTTCAGGGGTCAAAATGGGTAACAAAGGTTATTGATGAAAGTTCCTTAAGTTAAATTGTAGTGATTAATTTTATTCATATTAAAAGTAATTTCATGAAAAATCCACCTTTAATAATGTCATTTTATCCCTTCAACTTTATGAATTTTCGAGGTCGACCCGAAACTTTTGCTTTTACCGAATTTAGTAAAATTAGCAATTTTATGCTTTCTTGTGTGTTTTGGGTTTTTTTGTAGTATCCAATGTAATTTAAGGTGGAAATTTGTTTTTTTAAAACATCAGCTTATAGTTTATCCGAATTTACACTGTAGACATGATACTTTGAAAACTTAAATAGGCAAGTCAAAATGGGGGTGTCTACAAGCATCAAGCCGGGATGTGATTCTTCTCCATTCCTCGAGCGAAGCAAAAGATTGTGCCACGGCCTGGAAACCACTGGAGGACGTCAAATAATTTTCAAAATACATCATATAATCAAAGGAAGGCAAAGTAATCTTACCACGACGCTCGAATGTAGCAGAGTCATCATCAGATAACTACCTAATTCCGCGGTGGTTGTCTCAATGTTCCTAAGAGAAAGAACAACTTGAGCCCACCTCACCGTATCCTCCGAGAAAAGAAGAATCTCTTTACCAGCTATCAGCCCCTCAGTCTTGGGGGACCAAGTCACAGGATCATAGGATGATGGCCTCTCTACAAAAGGCTCGCCTTCTCTTTACTCTTCCTGAAAGTTGTCGAAAAGAACCCTTGTGCTCTCTTTACCGTTGGTTCATCATAAATGATAATGCTGACAGAGGGACTGCACCTCTTCTTGACAGAGTCGAGGCCCAAGCTAGGAGTCATCTCTGGGAAAGTTTCGAATGGGATTACCATTGTCGTCGCTCCCTGGCCTGCATTTGGCAAACACACTGAAAAAAAAAAAAACAAAGGAATTTTGCCAGCCCTAGTGTTTGACAAAACCTTTGGCTCGGCGTCTAACAATTCTGTACCAACAAAATTATCAACCATCGCTAAAAGACAAAGAAAAAACAATTTCAAAAAATAAATGGCGCAAGGGGTTTAACCTCCTTCCTCAGGAAATACGCTGGATAAAGACGATTTGGATCCCGACGATGAATCCGAGATCGGGTGATCAACAGCTTCAACAGGGGATGCAAAGAGATGGTCAAATAATGTAGCCCTGAGAAAGACGAAATCCCATTCGGCTACCAGAAGCCCTTGCAGAAGAACGACCATAGCTCCTTTAGCTTTACTAAGCACCAAGTAGACGAGAGGCCCTACAAAAGAAGAAAGAAATTAAGAAGGTGGGACAACTCAGGATAAGAAAGGGGTGAAGGTATAAATTTACTTAGATCTTTCCATTCTCAGGGCACTGGATGGGCCCTATCTCCTCGCAAGGGTTGCTCCTAGGACCCTGTCACCAAAACACACCTATTCCTCCACCTCGAGGTATCCTCTGGAACCTTGGTAATAAGCTGCTCATCTGGACCCAAAATTGATTCAATAGTCGGGTGGGGCCACGTTCTTGGCAAGCTGATAAAAGCAGAAGAAAATAGAAGAAGAGGGACACTATTCTGCAAGCATATAATGGAAAACCCTACCATCAACCTCCTTTCACTAGGGACTAACCGTGAGGGCGCCAGCTGGACCATATGAAGGACTTCACGAAGAAAATGATAGAATAGAAAACAAACTCCACTATGAAAGGCCTCGTCATTAAAATTGATGTATCCAAACAAACACTACACCACAGTCCCCAAAGGCTTAGAAGCAATCATGTTCACAGTCAGCGGGACGAAGAGTTCTTTTTGCATATCAAAAAAATGAAAATCATTTAGGTGACTCACCATATGACGGGCAGTTTCCCATCTTTCCTCCTCTGCTGCTACAGATGCGACAACAACATCAGCTTCAGAGGTAGGGTGGCGATGGGGTTTCATTAGTTCTGCCCCTTTACTTCGAGTTACTACCGAACCAGCTATCCCAGCGTCGCTAGCATCGTCGTCGTACATCCTAGATGACATCCCAATGTCATTATTACCACTAAGCATTATGGATTACTGCCCAACTTCGTCATTACTTTCGGACAGGTGAGAAAGAGATCTTGAACCTCTTGCCATTAGTAAATGCAGCAAGCAGACTATTCAACAATAAAGACAATACTCCAAAGGACATGTTCGAAGAGCCTGCAGACTCCTCTATTTAAACCAATCGAACATGGTTTCTTGTTATCCATCATTAGGGGAGCTAAAGCAATCAACTGTTGAATTAAATCATGCAACAGTTAATACCCAAAAATTCTCAAAAGACAAAAAGTTGCAACGTTATGTCGCCACCAGTGCATTGACATGATGCGACCCGCAAAAACAAAATAACAGGATGCCAACTTATTATCCGAATATTCCCAAGGCACGAAATCATCTCACCCCAAGGAATTTAGGGCATATAATGAGAAATAATTCTACCTGAAGACATGAGGGCGACACATGGCATTAGACACGTAACCAATCCAAGATCTCTAGAACCGATTGATCAAATAGGTCCCTCAGTATGCTCATTCTAGGTTATCCCACACAGCCGAGTGTACATCCCACATGAGTCAACACTTCTAGGGCATGAGCGTTATTATGCTCCCGCTGCCAAAGGTGATCAGAGCCGCCTCTCCCTCCAAGGAAAGTGTTGTTGACATAACAGTCTTGCGATCTACGCCAATGATCCTACCACTTATTGGTACAGAGGGCAATTCCATGCCACTTTCCATACCAATACTCAAGAAATCACAAAAGGCTTACCAAATGGGTCTTTCTCTATTTCCTATATAAAGGTCAAAACCCTAGCGATTCTAGGTGTGTGTGACACAACTATACGCTATCATATGTTCCCGGTATATCTTACTACCTTTCTCTTAAGAAATCTATACTGTTTTTCACAATAGAGGTGTAACACCGGTAGGCCCACCCGCTGTGCATTATTTTGTAGGAATCGTACTAAGAAAAAGTAAGATAACCTTCGCCGCTGACCACCATGCCCAATATCAATAGCCAACGTGTCCGATGATCTATTTCCAAACATCGTCAATATGGAATCCCAAAAGGCTACATATGAATATACGCTATAAAGGCTGCATAAGGATATGCATAGACTAGACTGACCTTGAAAACACACAAAATCTGGCGCATGAACTAAAGAGACTATTTTGGACTTAAGTGAGAAGTGGGCTTCATCCCGTATCAGATGGGCCATTGGGCCCACCATATCCAAAAAGCTATACGCTGTGTAAAGTAAGGAGGATTCTACTCAGGCAATGCAGCATAGGCGGAGCCCCGCTATGCTCCCTTGGCTAGGAAAATAGAAAAGTTTCGACCTGATGGTTATTAGAAACTCATGAACAATTGACTACATTGGAAGTATAAAAAATAGAATGAAATATAGATTCAAAACCATTATCCACAAAGAAAATGGGGCATACCACAGATGTTCAAAAATAAAGAAGAATAGCTACAACTACAACAAAAACAATGTTCATATTTAGGCCTCATCTGGGTCGGATGACCCCTCTCTTGATGAGCTCACCGCTGGTACTGGATCTTCTTCACCATCAACCTCGAACAGGTAGGCAACCTGTTGGATAGTCAAGGGGGCATCCAGAGCATCAGCTCAATGCTCTATAGGATAGGTTTCTACCAGTTCATCTTCAAGAGAAGGGAACCCCAACAAGTATTGTCAAAGAATTTAGCCTCAGAGTACTTCTCGATTGCCCTGGACTTGGTATCCTTGAAGCCTCTGTCATGAACTTCAGTTTGAGGCTCCCCTTCAATTTCTTGAACTCGTTGGACTATTTCCACTCCTGGATGCATGTCCAATACGCTCATTCCCTTTGGCCCATTCCTCTACCAGCACAGCCTCAACCCATCCATGAATGACTCTTTCCTCGTGAACCTTGGCCTAAATTGCACCATCAGACTCCAATAACTGTTGGAGCTACCATTCCATCATCAAGGTCTTTTTTTCCATCTCAATAGCTTCCCACATTACATCTTCAGCTTCATGTCTTGCCCTTTCTTCCACCCGCCTAGCCTCAGTAAATACCCATTCAGCCTCCATTGCAAGGAAATCCCTGTCTTCAAGCTGGGATTTAACCTTATCTCTTTCTCACTCGAGGGCTCCAAGTCAGATCTTAATACCCTTCCACCCTCTAGTAAAGCAAAAGAGCGAGCAATAATCTATCACAAAGGCAAACGGGAACTCAAAAAAGACTAAGGATAAAAGCCACAATTACTAAGGTAAGGAAAGTATATTTCTTACCAGCACGCTTATTTTTCCTTGCTAAAATTAATTGTACTATTCTTTTTTATATATTTTGAGAATTTGAGCATGTCGTCATTGTGATTGATTTTTATTTTATTTTTTGATAAAATATATTGAAAATCTTTAAAATATTTTTTCTATAAATATGATATCTATAATTTGTGAGATTTAATTGTTACGAAATTAGATTTATTTTATCACATATCACTAGCCTATCAGGACATTAATTGAGTTTGAGTTTGAGTTTGAATTGAGTTGGAAGAAGCTCCTGTGATAATAAACTTTCATTATTTTTGTATTTGTGAGTTGTAGCTTAGGCCTAAATATACCTAGTCTAAGTAAGAGCGGACTAGCCATAAAGGGCCCTTGGCTAATCAAGGTTAGTCTTCGGCCTAGAAAAAATATAGGTTTGATTCTGAGTTTGTGAAAGAATTAGGTTAGTCTTCAATCTTGGAAAAATATTGTAAATGTTTGATTCTAAGTCTGGAAAAAAATTAGGTTAATCTTTTGAAGGATTGTAAAAGTTTGGTTTCTACCTTGGAAAGGGATCGGCTATAGTGGATTGCGAATTCCTCTACGGGAGCTCAGGCGAGAAAACGTAGTACCTTGTCAAACCTCTATAAATCTTTGTGTCAAATTCTCTATCGTTTATTTATTTGGTTGTGCATTTAGTCAATTCACAATAAAAATCGACTAGGGAAATTGATTTGATTTGATTGTTAATTTGTTAAAATTATTTATTTAATTTTTTAATTGCCTAATTCACCCCTTCCCCTCCCCGATTTGGTTATATCTTTGGGCCAACAATTGGTACTAGATCACATGGCACATCACATGAAGAAACTAGCTGAGAGTAAATCTATACACCATCCTCCACTATATACGGTTGATAATTATATTTTTTGGAGTGCCAAAATGACTGTTTTCTTACAGGCTACTAACTATGATGCATGGTTAGTTATTAAAAATGGTCCTTATGTTCCTTCTATTAATAGTGTTGTTAAGAAAGAGGATAAGTATGACTAGGATTATTTCAAAATGCTATCTATTAAAGATCAAGCTATTAATATTTTATTCTATGGATTAGATGTGAATGAGTATAATAGGATATCAAGTTGGAAGTTGCAAGTTGCAAAAGAAATGTGGGACATTTTATAGATTACATATGAGGGGATAAATCAGGCGAAAGAGTCCAAAATCAATCCTTTGGTCCACCAATTTGAGCTTTTCAAAATGGATGATACAGAGACTATGCGGGATATGTACACCAGATTCTCAAATACTTGCAACATCCTTAATGTGCTCGAAAAACCATATTCAATGTCGGAGAGTGTCAAAAAATTCTGAGGTCTTTAACCAAAGCTTAGGAACCCAAGGTGACAGCCATTAAGGAATTCAAGGATCTAAACCGATATACTATTAATGAGCTTATTGGCAATCTAATTACTCATGAGTTTTCTATTTGACGAAAGGAGTAAGGAGCAAGTACTAGCAGGAAGAAATCCTTGGAGCTTAAAGTTGAAAGAATTGATGACGATGATAACAGTGATGACATAAGCCTCGACAGTGATCAAGAGCAGGACGTAGCTCTTCTTACAAATTATTTCAGGAGGATGACCTAACGAACTTTATCTAGAAGAAAGAACTTCAATATGAATAATATTGAATGCTATAATGATCGCAAAATGGGATATTTTAAAGTAAACTTTCATATCCAAAAAAGGAGAAAAAGCGCAACGACAAAAATAAATCAAAGAAGCGCAGGACGAAACCCATTAAAGCAACGTGGGATGATTCAGATTCAAGTAGCTCTAAAACATCAAGTAGCAATGACTAATCAATGATGGTTTCCTTAATGGCCATCAGCGATGAGGTACCTAAATGTTCTAGTTCTTGTCCATTTATTTTGATGAATTATTTGATGTTTATCAATCGCTATTACATGATTATAAAGACTAGTTATCTCAAATTAGTTCCCTCTAAAAAGTACAGTCACTTCATTAAACGAACATATTGACAATTATGAGGCTAAAAATACTTCTCTTAAAAATCAAATTTTGAAAAATATCTCATCTGCTTTAGAAAAGAAAAACAAAGAATTAAAATTTAAAGTTAGGGATTTGAATTCTATTGTTCTTAAATTTACGAATGGTAAGAATAATTTAAAAATGCTTTTAGGAAGTTCTAGAGGTGTTTTCGACAAAACTGGTCTTGGTTTTTAAAAAAAATGTTAACCAAAATAGATTTCATAAATTTTTATTTGAAACTAAGAAATTTGTGAAATATTTTATTTGTAACATTGTGGGGCATACCTTAAGAAACTATGTTTGACCTAAAACTAAATTAAGCAGGTATAGATTCCGAAAGGAACAAAGATTGATCCAAATAACAAGATTGGACCCACGTAAATTGGATACCACTTAGAAACTATTTTAGGTGCTCCTTGCAGGTTAATCTAAAAACATTTGTAAGCAAGGACAAATGGTTCCTAGATAGTGGCTATTCTCGGTACATAATAGGGGGATAAAACTAAATTTGCATCTTTAACACCTAAAGACAGAGGTCGTGTGACTTTTGGAGATGATGCCAAGGGTAATATTGTCAATATTAGGCAATATCGGTAATGCATCCATGGTAGCAGCAATTACACGTAGCCACTTTCACCGCAAGTGTAGGGGTCAAGTTTTAGTATAATGGACATTTCGGTCGGGTATCGTATCCACAGGGATTGGTTGAGACTACTATCGACTACCGCGATTATCATAACCTAATTTTATCTAGGCGCTTAAAAATTGAATTTAATTAATTAATACTAATACTAATATAACCTAATTTAATTTATACTAATACTAATATTAATATGAGATAATTTAGGGAAGTAGATTTCCTAGGTATTAACTTCATTTACTTAAATGCGTTTGATTTCGTTTTAGTTTTTGTTAATGGCGTTCCGCATATCTGACAATATCGGTTCGTAAACTCCCTCGCCACCTCTCGAGAGTGCAAGACGGGAGAATACACGACTTCATGTCAACGAAGAAGTCCCCCTCAACTTCTTAACGACTCTAGGTCACATTAGTTTTGCCCCCAACGTCATCGATTGCACACTTTCTAACGCCCTCCCGAGTTGTTAGATTGTCGTGTTGTGTTTAAACCCTAGTCGAATCCGGGATTACCTCTCCCAAGTGTCGAACTCCGTATTCTCAATATATCTAAATAAGCATATAATCATAGAAAACATGAAAAACACAATCGAAATTATAAAGAACAACCATAAACGAAACACAAACTCAACCAAATCATATTTTTATAAATATATGTTAATCCCTAAGATAATCCATGTTTATCTTATGGCCATAACCGTTTATAAAATGTAAAACGAGCTAAATATGCTCAAACAATAATCCTAAGATAAGAGATAAAGAGAGAAAAGAGAGAAACTAGCCATAATCTGAAGATTTGTCACTAAGAACGTACCAAGATCGCTTCTCCTTCGTTGCTTTGTGTTCCTATCCTTAGGATTTGCTTGAGCTCTCCAAAATACTATTTAGTATCCTTCTCTAGTCTATGGAGGTCTGTCCCAAAAATGGAGAGGAGATGAGAAGAAATAGGGTGCAAAAAATATCCTAAAAATATCCTAAATCTGTGCAGAGGTGACCGCTGCGACAGTGGGTATGTCGGTTTAATGTTCGCCGTAACGGTGGAGAAGACAGTGGATTCAGGGACCATTCTGCAGTTTCACCGTCGCAGCAGTGGATGTCAACGCTACGGCGGTGGATGTCCAGCAAGACTTGGCCCTTCTCTGTATTTTCACTGCCGCGATGGAGGTCTGACACTACGGCGGTGGGTTGCTAATCTGATTATTGCCTCTGTGTTTGTTTTTCTACCGTTCTCTGACCGTTCTTGGTCCGAACTGATCGTTTACGCTCTGATTTCATACATTTTCACCTCAAACACCTGATTTAATACAAAAAGAATAACAATACGTTAAAATGTAATAAAATACTATAAAAACGCTCAAAAACTAACTTAGTTCAGTTTGGAAATAGATAGGTAGATCACACCTATCAGTCCACTGTTTTTAAGGATGCTTTATTAAGTGAAGATCTTAAACATAATTTGCTTAGTATAAGTCAACTATGCAAGGGGGGTTACAATATCATCTTTGATAACAATAAGTACATTATTAAGAATGGTAATGATAATAGCATCCTACTTGTTGCATCACATTTTCAAAATGTTTATACTTGCTCATTTAATGATTTTTCATCTCAAAACTTATCATGCTTAAATACTTTATCTGAAAATAATTGATTGTGTCATAAATGTCTTGGGCATGCTAGCATGGATATTTTTTCTAATTGGTATGTGAAAAGTATTGTTTGGGGGTCTTCCTCATATGAAATTTATTAAGGAAAAGATTTGTGAATCATGTCAACTTGATAAGCAATCTAGATCTTCGTTTAATAAGAAACAACATACATTTACATCTAAGCCTCTTGAATTGTTGTATTTAAATTTGTTTGATCCTAATCACATTGCTACTTTAGGAAGGAAATTTTAAGTATTTGTCATTATATATTGTTGAATCCAAGGTTTTGATGAATAATTAAGTATTGATGTTTTTTGTGGAACTAATGATTTTATCAACTGTTTTAGATTTAGAGTTTCATGCATTTGATTAAGAAGAAGATTTGATAAAGAAAACATAAAAGGGAAAGATGGACATGACGAAGATGTGAAGAGTTTTGAAGACGTTGAACAAAAATAAGTGAAAACAACTCTTTACTTATATACTCTTAATGCAACTCTAATTAAGATCACGCACGACACTTAAAATGATATATTATATGTGCTCCTTATATGAAATGATTTTGGTAATTGACCAAATTGAAAACTATGTTTTAAAGTATAAAACGTTGTGTTTTCGGGTCAATTCGGTCAACTGAAAAAATCAATTGGTTGACTAATTAAAATAGTGAGTTTTGGGAGCTAAAACGGAGTCCTACCAATCCAAGCAGTCAATTGAGAAAAGAAATCGGTTAACCATTTGAAATAGTAGGTGACTTGGGTATGGAAGTGAGCACACTGATCTAATCCGTCAACCGAATAAAGAGGGTTAGTCCACCGAATGAAACAGAAGATAAAATGGTAAAAATTGAAAACACACTTATCCAATCGGTCTACCGACTAGGCAAAGTCAGTTAACCGACTGGTATTATTCCAATGGCTAAATTGGAAGTCTAGAATAATCAGTCAACCGAATGGGGTAGGTCAGTCAACCAATTGCTTCAGTTACAGATTCAGCTAATTTGGTTTCTTGGTAAAAAAACTATTTGTCTTTTATGATTCCAAGAGAGGGATTTTGGGGATTTGAATGTATTTCAAGTTTAAACAACCTATTTTATAATCCCTATTGATGTGGTCCATATATTTTGAGATTCTCTTAATTTAAATGATTTAATACTTCCTATTTCTGTGGTTTTAAATAGAGAAAAGTTTTATCGACTTAAATGAGAGATTTGAAAGATATTTTTAAGTTGAACATACCTATAATGAGAGGTTATTATATATGGGGTCTTATAGTTTCATTTTATGACATATCTTTGAAAAACTAGCCGTTGGAGGGCTAGTTATTGGTCTATTAATAGAAATCTGCGGGAATTGAATAGGATACATCAAAAACACCAGTTTGAGCTTTTGTAAGAGTGATATTTTCGTTGAGATTTTTACGAGAGATTCTATTCAAGTTCTTAATCTAAAGCACTTGTTGTTTAGCATCACTGATTTAAGTTCTACTTGCTATATTGTCATTGTCTTCGGTGTTTTCCCGATGAGATCTATCCAAGTTTTATTAATTCGCTTTAAAGTTTTATTTATCTTGATTTCTTGATATAGGATTGTTAAAAAAAATCGTTTTTGAACTTAAAAGTCTGAAAATCGTTTTTAAATGACGTTTACCTGATTATCTGATTACGTGCTAAATTTGTATTACCCACTTTATTTATTTATCAAATTTTAATTGTCTCACATTGTATCTATCACATAGTAATTATTCAGGACATTAATCGAGTATATTCATATTAAGATGGTAGAAGATCCTTGTGGGAAGAAACTCATTTTTTTTTTTTTGTATTTGTGAGTTTAAGTGGATTGGATATGTTTAGGACGGTGTCTAGTTAAGGTAGTTAAATTTCGATATTTTTCTTGTGAAAAAAATTAGGGTTTGATCTTTTCCCTACAAAAAAGTTAGGTTATTATTTTCTCTTGAAAAGAATTAGATTTTGATTCATCTTGCAATTGAAGTTTTTTTTTTTTTAGAGTGATTTGTTAATATTCATCATTCCCTGTGAAAAGGATAAGTAAGAAAGTGTTAGATTTATCTTTAGCCTAGTAAAAAGATAGGATTCATCATTGGCCTGTAAAAAAGGTAGATTGCAAAGGTTGATTCTGGGCTTTTAAAAAAATTGTGAGTTGTAAGGGTTTAGCTTCTACCTGGTAAAGGAATCAAGGAGTCAGTGGATTGCGAATCTCTGTGGTGCTCAGGAGACTGGACGTAGGCAAGATTAGTTTGACCGAACTAAGATAAATTCTTGTGTATTGTATTGATTTATTATTCATATTGTGTTTGGGTGTGCACTTAGTATTAAACACATATCAATTGCGTATAAAGATAAATTGATTTAGGAGAATTAATTATTTGTGTTTAAGTGTTTAATTGTTAAATTTTTATAACTATCCAATTCACCTCCTTTTGGGTAGCCCTTTGGGCCATCATATATAATTTCTCTAGATTTATATATGTTCTTTTTATAACTAAGAAAAGAGATGTGATATCTGCATTCATAAAGTTTTGCAAACATGTTTAGAATGAGAAACAATCTTGCATCATTAACATTCACAGTGATAGAGGTAGAGTTAAAAAAATGATGAGATTTCTAGTTATTGATACGAACATGAATACTTTCACAAATTTTCAACTCCTAGGTCTCCACAACAAAATAGAGTTGTTGAAAGAAAGAACAGGATATTTCAGGAGATGGCCAGGACTATACTTGATGAAAATAATCAATCTTCCTAAATATTTTTGGGCCAAGGTGGTAAGTATTGCGTGTCATGGAATAAATCATGTTTCTATCCGAAAAGGTTTTAACAAAACTCCTAATGAGATTTGGAATGGAAAAACCCCAAATGTACCATATTTCAAGATTTTCGATTGTAAATGCTTTACTTTAAGTGATTAAGATAATTTATGGAAGTTTGATGCCAAATCTGATCAAGATATTTTTATTTTTTTTTATATGCTTTAGATAGTAAAGCAACAGAGTATATTAAAAAAGGATCTTTTGTTGTAGAAGAATCTATGAATGTTGACTTTGAATAGGCTAATCCATTTGTGTCGAGAAAAAAGTTGGATGATGATTCCGACACAATAACAAAACCGAAGGATAAAGGAATTGAATCTAGAAAAGAGTCATTAGATCTTCCTGAAAAGTCTCCACCAAATGAGGAATTCTCTACTCCACGAGCTACAAAGATTGTTCTAGGTTATTCAGTAAAAGAAATTATCAATAGCTTTAAAAGCGGTGTAAGTACTAGGTTTTCTCTTAGAGATGTTATTAATCTAGCATTTTTTTTCTCAAATTTTGCCTAAAATGGTTTATAAAGCTTTAATCGATGAATCATGGATTTCATCCATGCAAGAGGAATTACTTTAATTTGAGAGGAATAAAGTTTGGTATGAGAGACTAAACAGATATTTAATTGAGAAATATTTTCCACGTGGGCTTGGTGACATTACACTTGTTATTAAACAAACTGATACAAACATCCATTTAGATCAAATTTATGAGGGTGATATTATTTTTGGATCCTCTAATCAAGATCTTTACTAAGAGTTTGCCAAGATAATATAGGTAGAGTTTAAAATAAACATGATGGGAGAGTTGACATTTTTCTATGGACTTCAAATGAAGCAAATTAAGGAATAGATTTTTGCTGATCAAGTTAAGTATGTCAAAGAGTTACTTAAGAAATATAGCTCGAAAAATTCTAAAGAATATGAAACTCCCATGGCAACGACCACTAAATAGCGTGAATGAACAGATATATCGAGTTATAATTGGTAGTTTATTATACCTTACTGCTAGTAGACCTAATGTCATGTTTAGTATTTGTTTGTGTGTAAGATTTCAATCTTATCCAAAAGAGTTGTATTTAGCTACTATTACACGATTTTTTAGATATTTAAAATAAACTTGTGACCTAAGATTATGGTATCCTAGGAGTGTTGCTGGGCCAGTAGAATACTCAAGAGGGGGGTGAATTGAGTAATTAAAAAACTTATAAGAATAAAATTAAATAATTAATTTTATACCTAAATTAATTATTATCTTTATAACACAGCAGAATAATATTATCAATCTAAGTGCACACCTAAACAACAAAAATAGCAAAGTAGTAATGCAACACACAAAATATTTATACTGGTTCACCAAGCTACTTTTGGCTAATCCAGTCCCCCGAGCTCCATGGAGGTTGTACCCACTAAAACTAATATCCCTTTAAAGGTAGGAACCAAACCCACACACCGATTCTTTTACAGGCTCAGAATCAACCTTTGCAATATTCTTTTCCCAAACTAAGGAAGAACCTCTACTTTTTACAGAGTAAAGAATAACCTAATTCTTTTTAATACTAAGGCACAAGAATCAAAATCTCTCAAAACACTCCAACTATCCTTTTCACTGGTAAGGATAGAACCTTTACAAATTCCTCACAACGCAATTCTTATCCAGGAAGATTCACTACCTCAATCTCTTTTCAAGAAAAGACTGAAACCTAGTTACCCTTGATTAAATACCCCCAATGATATTTAACCTATCACAACTCACCAATACAAAAATTGATAAGGATGAAACCTTTACAAATTACTCACAACGCAATTCTTATCCAAGAAGAATCACTACCTCAATCTCTTTACAAGAAAAGACGGAAACCTAGTTACCCTTGATTAAATACCCCCAACGATATTTAACCTATCATAACTCACCAATACAAAAATTGATAAGAAGTAAATCTCACTCAGAGCTTCTAACACCCTAGATAAATAATAACTCAATTAATATTCCAACTAGTGATAGAAAAATGTGAGATACAAAAATGTGATTTTAACAAGAATATGGGGAGCAAATTGGAGCACGTAGATTCAAGAAATTGTTTGAAAAAATATTTTTTTCAAAAATCATAAACAATTTCTAAGATCAATTAAAAAACAAATAATAAGCAATATGAAAAGATCTCACCTGGAATTCACTGAAATAATGATTAGAATAATGTAATTTCAAATCCGGTATCAACAAAAATTGATTGCAATTTATTCTCAAAATCACTCTTAGAAAAGCACACAATATCGTAGAATTGTAACTCTTATAAAATCTCACAAATGATATAAACTCTTTTAGCTCTCTCAATGAATGATTAATTATATAAAAAATTCGCAGGTCTATATATAGGAATATGAAATCAGTCTTCTAACGGTTAGTTTACATATGTCATAACAATTAAAAGCTCTTATAGACCCCTTATATTATAAGGACTTCATTTTGGTTCAATTTCCACTTAAAAACAGCTTCCAAATCTCTCAATTAAACCCCCAAAGTATTTCTTAATCTTAATTAATAAGAATATAATCTATTTCTAGTACTAAATTGAGAAATATTAATATTTGATGAACCATATTAATAGGATTTAATTAATATATGAATCATATCTTAAATATAGAGAATATCCCCGAAATCTATCTCAAATCCCAACCAAAAATGGCTACTATTGGATTTAATCTCGGATAAAACAATATCCTAAAACAACGCATTCAGTCGACTGCCCAATTGACTGGAAGATTTAGGATGTAGCCAATGCAATTCATCGGTCGACCGCCTAATCGACTTGTGGATTCAGAGAGTTGGTCTTTCTTTCACCGGTCGACCTATCAGTCGACTTGTTGATTTAGAGAGTTCAACTCTTCTTGGCCGGTCGACCTATCGGTCGACTTAGAAATACAAGATGTTACAGCTACTTGGTTCGGTCGACTCACCAGTCGACTGTTATCTTCTGGATCTCTTATCTGAATACGTTTTTAACTCATTTTCTTTTACGTTTTTACCCCTTTAACCATTTTCTCTCTTAAATAAGCTCCACTAATATTCTTATATTTCATTTTAGTCATTCAAAATTATTTCTTCTCAATTCACATAGGAGCAAATAATTTAACTTAATCAATACACACATAAATGAGAAAATATATTTTATGTCATGTGTGTTCCTAAATGGGATATTAAAAGTTGAAATTTACTTGGGTTGTTTTCCCTAATTTCTTCAAACTCTTAAATCTTCAATATCTTCAAGTTCATCATTTAGTATCCATTTAATTTGTCATCTTCATCACTTGGAACTTTAAATCACTGAAACACTCAATTAAAACATTAGTTCCACCAAAACATCAATATACAATTGTTCATCAAAATCTTAGGATCAATAGGTGGAATTTCACTTTAATTAGTTACACGCTGATTTTACTGGTTGTAAAGTTGAGCATAAAAGCACTAGTGAGTCATGTCATATTTCTGGTCATGTATTTGTTTCTTAGTCAAGTAAGAAACATAACTCAATAGCCTTATCTACTACTGAGGCTAAGTATATGGCAGCTAGTAGTTGTTGCAAAGGTTCTATATATAAAACAATAGTTTCATAATTTTGGTGTCTGCTTGGAAGAGGTTCCTATTTATTATGATAACACAAGTACTATTTGTCTTAGTAAAAATCCTACATAACACTCATGTACTAAGCATATTGAAATTCGTCACAGTTATTGGAGATCACATTCAAAGGGGTGATTTTTCTCTTGAATATGTTGACACACGTGAGCAATTGGCCGACATTTTTACAAAATCTTTGGCTGAAGATTAGTTTTCAAAAATCATTCAGCGTTTGGGAATGACTAGTCGCAATTATGTTTGCTTAGATTAAAATTTGATATTTTCAAAATTGCATCATGAAAATAGTTTTATGCATATCATTTGATGTTTTGATTTACTTTCCCCATATTTTGAGATGATAAAAAGGGAGAGAAAATAATATTTTCCTGGTTTATGCTTTATACTTGGCTTGATATGATAAAAGAGGGAGTTGTTTTTCAGATCTTGAAAATTTATTATGTCAAAGGGGGAGTTATTTTATAATTGAAAAAAAATTTGATATTCATTGTATGATCTCTTTGCACGATTGAATTTGTTTTCTCATTATGATATTAAATGTAAACAAAAAAACCTTTCTCATATTAAGGGGGAGAATGGTTATATATTTTTTAAGAAAATATCAAAGTTAATTTTCATAAAAAAAAAAAAAAAAAAAAAAAAAAAAAAAAAAAGGGGAGATTGTTGACTCTAGATGTTTTGATGAACCTATTAATGTTGATGTTTTAAATAACTAATGCGCTTATCGATTATCTTAAATTTTAGTTCAAGTGCATCAACGAGAAAACATTATAAATGGATATAAGAAAGATCAAAATGGTTGCAATGAAGATATTGAAGATTTTTTTGGCAAGAAGATTTTGAGTATGGAAATTTTTCGTATTTGTAGGTAAAACAACTTAACTTTTCTTGAACTATTAATGCAACCCGATTAGAATCACACATGACACTTGAAAATAATTTAAAATACTTTTAATATGGTAAGAAGTGATAAGTTTAAGTGTCCAAATATGTTTCCTAAAATTTGATCAAGAACATATTTAAAAATATGAGAAAACTGATTTTTCGGCCTAAACAATCGAGCGCTAGGAAAAATGGTCGACCGAATGATTCAAGTTACTATGTTTTGGGGTTTTAGGCTAATCGATCGACCGATAAGTTGAACAATAGATTCAATTCCTAAAATAGTCGATTAATCAATGTTCAAATGGTTAGAAATGTAGACGTTGAGGGTCAACCGATCGACCGCCTAATGAACCGATCAACCGATGTGGTAATTTTCAGAACTTTGACCAGAACATTTTTAAAATATCTTCTACCCATTTTTCATGGATTTGAACTATAGGATATTATATTTTAATAGGTTTGGACTATATTTCAAAGATATATTATATATTTTGAAATTCTTATTTAGTCCATATAATTCTTGATTTAGTGATTTATGCGGGTCAAACTTCTTTCTATCATTTGGGGTTTTAAATAAAAATATTTTTGGGGCTAAATTAAGTGTTTTAAAAGTTCTATTTTTGGTCAAATATAGCTGATTTAAATTGATTTGATATATGGGGTTCATATGTGCTATTTTTGGGCATATCTTTCGAAATATAGCCGTTATAGGCAATATTTAAATTTCTTATATATAGACCTGCGAATTTCATCTTCCAATCTATCAAGAATAAAAAATCAAATCATGTTTTTTGAAAGAGATGGTATATTTTTCTGGAATATATTTTTGAGGGAAAGTTATGAAGAAAATCTTGATCGAAACTATCTTTGTGAAAATTCTAGATTTGATACTATGTTACTATTATATACTTTTCTGAAGGAAATTCTGATGATATCTCTCTGATTATTTTTGCTTGCTTAAATTAATTGTGTTATTATTATTTTACATATCTTGAGAATTTGGATTTGTCATCTTTGTGATCGAAATTTATTTTATAAAAATATTGAAATTCTTTAAAATGATTTTTCTGTAAATCGAATATTTGTAATCCATGTGCTTTAATTGTGATAAAATCAGATTTATTTTCTCACATATTTCTATCATTAGCCTATCAAGATATTAATTGAGTTTAAGTTTGAACTGAGGTGGTAGAAGCTCATGTGAGAATAAACTGTTATTTTTTTTTTATATATTTGTGAGTTGTAACTTAGACCTAAATGTGCCTAGTCTAAGTAAGGGCGGATTGGGTATAAAGGGGACATTGCCTAACTAGGGTTATTCTTTAGACAAGGAAAAAGATAAGGTTTACCTTTAACTTGTAAAAAATATAGGCTTGATTATGAGTCTGCAAAAGAATTAGGTTTCAGCCTGGGCAAAAAATTGTAAAGGCTTAATTTTTTGCCTGGAAAATAATTAGGTTAATTTTGTGCCAGTGAAAAGGATTGTAAAGATTTGGTTCCTACCTGGGAGAAGGATCGGGTTTAGTGGATTTCAAATCCCTACAGGAGCTTAGGGAAGATGACATAGGCAAAAGTAGCTTGTCGAACCTCTATAAATCTTTGTTTCAATTTATCTATCCCTATCTGTTTGATTGTGCATTTAGGTAATTCATGATAAAAACTGGTTAGGAAAATTGAATTGATTTGATTGTTCATTTATTGAAATTATTTGTTTAATTTTTTAAAAACTCAATTCACCCTTCCTCTTAAGTAGATCTTTGGGCTAACAATGTTATTAAAAAACATTATCTATAATTTTAATCAGTTATTTTGAATTAAGAGATAAGATCAATGGAAAAATAGTGTGAAATAAAAAATTTATTTTTCAACCCTAAAATATAGCCTTTTTTGTAGTTGTCTTTCTCCCTGCGGATTCTTGCTCAAATTGGATGAATTGGAATGTTGTGAGAGTATGAAATCATTAGCAAATTGTGCGTTCATTCATTTAAACTATCTCAATTTCTCAGATCTAAGGCTTAGATAAGACTCTATAGAAAATCTCTCTATATGATACATTATAGAGAAAAAAATCTATAAATTTAACACACCTTGTGCATTCTTAGAGTCATATTCTTTGGAGTTAATCACGCTTAATGCTATATTGAGTGAAATAGTATTTCTATAACACAACTTTTTTTAAAAAGTAAGAATTTAAGATTGTCACCAAAGTAAGTTGTTCTAAGAAGATTATTATGTTGGCCAGCGTATACCCAAGAAGGGGGTGAATTGGGTATTGCAAATAACTCTATCTTATTTTAGTCTCTTTTACCTTTTGTTATTTTTACTTTATACTTAACAATTATTCAATTGTGATCAAAGTATTAAACAAAAGTATAACAGAATAATAAAGCAAGTATAAACAAGCACACACAAGTGATATAGTAAGAGACAAGAGACATAATGATTTATAGTAGTTCATTAAGGCCCCTCCTTACCTACGTCTACTCCCTCGAGCTCCTTCGGGGATTTCTAATCCACTTGCATTCACATCTTCTCATCCAGAAAAGACCAATCTATTATACTCTCACATAACAAGGTCATTTTATGTTTTGATATAACTCTCACAAGGAAAGCTATGTTTATCCCTTTTTACTCTCTCACAATGTAAGGTATGTTTATACCTTGCTACAAATATCTCACACGACATGGTAAGTTTATATCTTGCTACTCTCTAGCTAGACAAGCTATATTTATGCATAGATATTATTCTCTGACTTAGACCAACACCCTAGTCTAAGTTACAATTCACACACTCACAGTATGAAGTTTTGTCTTGTTAGATTTTAACGAGTCTAACACTTGTAGATTCTATCAATCACCAATAATCGCTATACACGATATATTGACTCTTGCAAAGTGCTAGTAGAAGTATGTGTACAATGATGAATCAATGAAGTATGTACACAAGTAATCACGTAGATATGGATATATATAATACATAGCATGTGATATATGAAAGAATCAAATATCTCAAGAAGGCACAATAATATATGTATAATTATTTATCAAATATGAGTTGTGACAACTTTCAATATAAATTAAATCTTTAAGAAAGCATAGTGAAAACGTCCAATTAGCTTACTTGCTATTTGAATGGTACGCGGGAGATTTAAGATCTCGATGAGTAACTTAATCTCGCCTATAGTGCAAGTTCTTCCCGTATCCAATATACTGATTCCAACGGATTTTTTGATTAAGTTGAAAATCTCTTTAGATTTATCTTCGAAAATGTCCTATAGATTTTTACAAATATTTGGATTTCACAAAAATAGATATACAATCATAGAAAGCTCAAGTATGATAATCCAATTCATTTTAACATGATTTCAAGTAATAATATCTAGAATGAATATATATATATATATATATATATATATATGGCTAAGCTATTGTAGATATATGCAAGTATAACACACAAGAGCAAATAAGAGCAAACAAGTGCAATGCAACTTAGAACGAACTCACTAGTATGATTGGAGATTTATACAATGAAGAGTTTTCATTGTGACGTTTTTTCCTTAGCTCAATTTTTTTAGGAGATCACCAATTGAAAGAATATTTTCTTTTATAAATGCTCACTTAGGTAGATCTCACTCAAGCTCACGCTTTTTACAAAGTAGTGTTAATTATAACACTATATCACTCAATTACTCTCAATGAGTGTTATTAACACAAAAATGAATCTATAAGAATGTATAAGGTGTGAATAATTTAAGGAATTTCGTGTGTTGCTCTCTTGTCTTTCTTCTTCTATTCTGTTAAAAACAGAGTAATGTTCTTTCTCTTATATGGGGCCCTAATCTGAGTAATTTGGTAGGAATACATTGTAATTAATTGATATGAACATTAGGCATAATCAATCATATGTCATACATGAATTACAACATTCTAATTGAGCTTAATTTGATCATATAGTCGTTAGGATAAGTGTAGTGAAAAAGGCTCCAACTTAGAGTAAAAAAATGGTAACTTTTAGCTATGAGACTTGGCCCCTAAGACTTGCCTCATAATTCGACTAAATTTATTCAAATCAATGCTAAAAAATTTAATTCAAGTTATATATATTTTTTAATCAATATGACGTTCAATTTAAGCTCAATTTGTTATTTTTGCTCCGGAAGGGGCAATTGGCTAGCTTAAAAATTAAATCTAAATAGTTGTGATCTATTTAAATTTTACCCGATTTTATCTTAGTTAATGAAAGTGTTCTAACATTATGTACACACAACCGTAAACACATAGAGAAGAGTTATAGAAATTGACATGAAAATTTTATAATAGTTTGGCAAGCTACTCGGGCTTATGTTTACACCCCTAAGCACTTGCAAGGTATTAATCGACTAATATTCAAATCTTCTTTCAAAGTGAAAGTCAAACCTTCACATCTAGTTTGAGTAAGTTCTCTTTATACTCAAACATGTTCTCATTTGGACTAATTACACTTAAGTCCAAGTTATAACTCACAAAATACAAAAAATACACTTGGAGCTTCTACCAACACAAGTAAATGAGAAATATAATTTTACCCTGATCAAAGTGAGATATAAGTATACACAATCAAATGATATTCAATTTCATATTCATGTTTAATTTGTCTGCTTTAAATCAATGAAGTAAAGAAATAGATAATCTAGTCAAAATTAATCAAATTGTTTGACTCATTCTAATTGATATAATATCCAAGATCAAAATACACGGGTTTTGGAAAATAATTTTTCAAATTCAAAAATAAAGTACATCCAATTTAATTTTTCAAGTGTTTAGATCTGATTAGAAAAAAAACGAAGAATTTTAAATAGATCTTAACAAGGATGGATCTTACCGGGATTTCAAATAGTAGATATCAACAAAAGGAATTCAATCCAAAAAAGCAAACCAACTCGATCAATTTAAGATAGTATCACGTAATTTCGATCTTTGGTATTTTCAAAGAGTTCATGTGTTCTCTCTTCTCTTGATCACTCTTTTCCCTTTTTAGAAAATGAATATTCGTAGGTTTAAAAACTCAATATTCATAATATTCCAACATTCATAAATTTTTTTAATTTTTTTTTTTAATCTAATTTTAAGGCCTATGACTATTAACCCAAAACATTTGCCCAATTAAATATGAAATTTGACCAATGAATGAGGATATACATCAGCCTAGATTCAAGTCAAAATTTCTAACTTCTAACTAGCTAATTAATTTGGTCAAAATATTTTACTAAACAATTTACAAGATTAGAAAAAATGGGTACCAAAATAGAATTTGTATCAAACTATTAAATTCAAAAATTTATACCATTATAGACACCGCATTTTGTCCTGCTTGTTTTCGCATTCTGTAAAAGTGTTGGGTCTAAAGTGCAAATTTGAACAAACTTCAAACCACATTTAAAGGGACAAATTTTTGCCTTATATTCATATGTTTAAATTTCATTTAATGTTTTTAAAAGCAAAGAAACAAAAAAAAAAGATCGACAATTTGATTGAATGAGGTAAAAATAAAGTTTCAGGCAAAAATTGAAATTTCTAAAAGTTAATTGGGGACTAAATTTTTTTAAAAGTGTATGTTGATAGAATATTACTTTGGATATAATTAATTTTGTTTCTCACACCTTAATTTTAAGAAATTTTACTAATTTCAACTACTTTTCATTTTAGCTCAAAACTTGTACTTTTTCACCCGTTTTATCAAATTGCCGACCAAAAATATTTTATTTTCTAAAATTTAACTTTCCAATATTTATTTTGATAGATTAATTTTATTTTTAGCATTTCAATTTCAAGAAAAATAAAAGAATATATGTGTAATTGCTTAAAGTGTCCAAATCACAAAAAACACTAAGAAAACACCCTCCAGGAATAAGATAAAGCATTGGATTCCGAAATTGAAGTGTCCAAAGTGACCAAGGGAGTGTTCAAAGTCATTTCCCGAAATGGTATGACTATGATAGGTCACATCAAGAAGGTTTTCCACCTGATTCCACAAATAGGGGCTAAAGTGTAAAAAAACACGAAATAGGGCGTAAGACTATCATGCGATCACATGGGCCAAAAACAAAGCACCGTGTGCACTTCCCAAGGTGCATGCCCTGAGGAGTGCATGGGCAGCCTCCTCTATAAATAGAGGAGGCCCCCCTTTCATTTTTTTATTTTTTTTTTTGTGTTAATTCATTTTTATTCTCGTGTTTCTCTCTCTAGAACACAAGAACTCTCTCTCTCTCTTTTTCTAAAAACTATTAAAATAATTTTTGTTTTAGGAATCTTAGATTTTCTACACAAAAGAAAACTAAAAAAGAAGAAGAAGCAAACAAAAGGAGAAAAATCAACCTTCCAAAAGGCAAGATAAATTTTTAAAACCTCCAAAAAAAATTATATTCCTATCTAAAAAAAAAAGATAAACAAAGAAAAACAAACCTAAAAAATGGTTAAAACCCTACAAAAAGCAAAAACATAATCAGTTCTTTGAGAACGCACTTTACTTTTCTTACATTTTACTTTACCCTTATTTACTTTCATGCACTTTACTTTTTCGCATTATTGTACTCTTATTTATTTTACCGCTCTATGTCTTTCCGCGTTTTATATTTTTGAGTGCATCTTTTTCTTTTTCTTTTTGTCAAGTTCTCCTATTGGCAATATATATATATATACACACACATACTTACATACTAATATATCTACATGTACTCTACTACATACATATACATAAATTTTTACTTTTGTTTACATATTGAAAACACAAAATCATTAAAGGATATGGTTTATTATTAAAGGTGTGACCGAACCCTTATAGGTTGCCTACATACTTTGGGTGGTTACCAAAGATCAGGTCAAACGTAATTCATTCTAGTTAAGTTGAAAACTGGCAAGCTGGGTTGGTTTAACTGAAAATTGGTCTAGTTTTAGTTAGAAACTGGCTTGTTTTAGTTAACTTTAGTTGATTATTAGTTAGTTTTGGTTGTGAACGACCTGAATCTCAACCTTAGTTAGTTTATTATTAACAATTTGAAAAGTTGTGAACAACCTGAATCACAACCTTAATTAGGTTTATTATTAATCATTTTTAAGTTGTGAACAACTTGAATCACAACATGATATGTATATAACACTCTTGTGTTTTGTCAAGAACACTTTAAATAAGCTCTTTTGTTTTGGTTAGTTTAGTGTTAGTGTGAGAGTTGTTAAGGAAACGAAATACCATATATTTATGCCAATCCTACTCATAACTAAGGAAAACTGAAAGGTTTCTGAAGAATAATCACACATATCCCTGAAGGAATAGAGGTTCTCCCTTTATCCCGAATTCTTAGCTACAAGGATATGTTGGTGTAGTGTGTGTGTGTGTGTGTGTGTGTGTGTTTGTGCCAGTCCACAAGGCAACCTGGCCGTGATCTTAATGTTTAGCATAAAGTAAATATGGTTATTAGTAGTTATATTGTTAATATTAACAGTTAGTAAAGAGTCGGTGTAATGTTCTTGAGAGAATCGTAGAGACCATGCATAACTCATAGTATGATAGAAGTTTTGTTTAAATCCTCACATGTTCTTATTCTCAAATGATTTAAGTCCTCACATGTTCTTAACATGTTCCTGAACGTTCTTGATGTTCTTGAGATGCATGGAATAGCTTTGTATGATTTGAATATGATTTGGTTATTATAGCAAAAATTAAGTGTTTGTTTGGTTGTTCTTAACAAAATCAAGTGTTTGTTTGGTTGTTTAAGTGTTTGTTTGGTTGTTTATGGGTTTTATGTATTATGTACATGAAATTAAAGTGTGTCATCTCCATGATTGTGCTATGTACGAGCAATATACACAAGTTTAAACCAAGATCATAGTGGGTTTTTAAGAAATATACCGACTTAGGGGATGTAGTCTTCCCAAAGTGATTTCCTCATTTTCTTCCTTGGTCTTCTTGGTCAATGGTTGATTGGTGATCTTTGATCCCTCAAGTTCTTAGCCAAGAACTCAAGAACACCTTACTTAGGGATTGTAGTCGTCTCGTAGTAGCTAATCTCATTTCCTCTGTGACCCTCTTTGCTCGGTGTTGATCGGTGACAGTCGATCTTTCGAGTTCTTGCTCCAAGAACTTCAAGACACCTCCTGGGATTGGATTTCAATATAATAATGGTGTGTTATTTGAGAAATATACTTGAGAATCCTAGCACCCGAGAGAGTTGCTGGAGTTTAGAGAGATCACCTAGGCATTCAAGGCTTGAAAAAATTAGAAGAAGACCCTTGTATTTATAGGCCTAGGGGCCTATGCATTAGACAATGAACAGGTCATTCCAAGGCCTTCCCTTAGGTCGTTTGGCCTAAGGGACTTGGTTTCTTGCTTTGGTTTTGTTTTGTGTTGCACAAATTTAGGATGGAATTGAAGATTCTCAAAGATTTGGTAATCATTACCAATAATTGGCAATCATTACCAATCATTACTTTCCCAACAATCATATTCCTTGCACATGGGTGCATTAAAGGCTTGATGTGATGCATCCAGTTCGGTTTAGGGGCTAACTACCAGTTAGTTTCACTATTTTGGTTAAGTTGTCATAAATGATTCCAAGGTGCTTTGAGCCTAGTCTTGAAGTGCCACTTTTCATTTACTTCTGGATGATGAATCATTTCTTGGATACCACACATTCGGTTCATTTTGGATGGAATTGGGTTAACTTAACTTGTAATTGACAGTTGGTTTTCAAGTTCTTAGTTAACCCTAAGATATTTTGGTGAAAATATCTACATCCTTTGAACCTAGCTATTCCATGTCATCCCAAGAATTTATTTCTTGATGGGTTGTGCAGTTAATGCATGGATTAGGTGGTAAACCAATTCGATTTGGTTTCGGTAATGGGTAGTCACAATTCAAGGTTTTCGGCTAACTCTAAGATATTTTACTCAAAATATCTAGATACCTTGAATATAGTCAATTCATGTCATCCCAAGTATTTAATGATTTATGTTATGTGCACTAAATTCTCATTAAATGCCTAACTTAGGTGGCGAACCGAATCGATTTAGTTTCGATAACGGTTGGTTACACCCTAAGTGTCTCGGTTCCCTTCCTTAGCCATTTGGTTGGAATTTTCTAGGAATATTCCTTGATCACTTCAAGGCTCCTTATGTGGGCCTTAAATGATGGCTAGGCCCCTAATCCATTGGGCCTAGGGTGGTTTTGTCAAGGCAAGCTTGAATTGGTGTAAATCCAAATCAAGCTTAGCCGCTTAATCATCCTTGTGTTTTAGGGTTTTGTTATGACCTTTCCAAGCCTTGATTAAGGTCTATTGTATTATTTATATCTAGGATTTGATATAATATGCATAATTAAAACAATTTTTTTTTGTGCCAAACGGACAAGATTCAGTGATTGTAAATGTTTTAGGGTTAGGATAAGTAACCGAAGAAATTGTTTGAAATATCCTATAATTTAAGGGTAGTGGATAATTTTTATCTATACTAAAGTTGATTTAATGAAAATCAAACTTCAATAAAGTCATTTTAGACCCCCTTTAATTATGGGAATTTGAGGTTGACCCAAAATTTTTACTTAACTGTAGTTTGTCAAATTCAACATTTTTTGTTTTTCTAATATTTTTTTGGGCATTTTTGTATATTATATAGAATGATCTCAGGTAGTAATTCATTCCCTTTAAAACCAATTTTAAAGTTTATCCGAACTTGTACTTGATTCGACACTGACTGGGCAGAACAAAATGCAGTGTCTACAACTATAATACCATAGTATGGTCCCGATAGGAGGGCATGCCCTGTGGAATGTTGTTGGTCCTAACATGAGGGTATATCCTGTAGGACGTTGTGCTGTGACCAGACCGAAGGGCAAATTGTAATACCCCAAAAATTTATATTTTGAAAGATATTATTTTATATAAGTTTAATATTTTTGGAGATAATGTTGTGAATTTATGGTGTACATATATAATTTATAATTTTTATAGTTAAATGTTAAATTTATTTTTGAAAATATTATTTTACTATTTTTTGAGTTATTTTGTATATTATGGTATAAATAAATATTTGATAATTTTGGGAAGGATAAGTGTAATTATTGAGTTTAATATGAATTATTTTATAATTATGGGGTGTTAAATGTAATTTTTCAAAAAAAAAAAAAAAACCAAAAAAATTAATACCTAAGCAATCATTCATGACCAAGAAATTAAAAAAGAAAAAAAAAGGGAAAAAAAAATACCACATGAAAGGCTTAGTAGGATTTACACGTGTAACTATTATGTAATGTTAATATTATAATAATGATAATGAATGAACTTCATTCCAATTCCATGATACATGTATTGGCATATATCTGTGAAAGAGGAAAAGTTTCAGGAAAAAAAAAAGATATAAATAATGTTTGAGCTGAAAAAGAAAAAGAAGGGAAGAGAACCAAAAGGAAAAAAATAAAATTTATGCCGTGGCGATGTCGATTCGGATTTTGACTTTGGATTTCAGGTAAAATTTGTAATTCTTTTAATATATGTATTTAATTTTCCTATTGTGTGATTCATGTTGATATTATTGTTGAATTTTAAATGTTAAATTCCATGAAATGATTATGATTATATGAAAATCATGTCAAGATATTTCATTTGTTGTATTAATTAAATGCACATATTAAATGGGTTGAAATTCTATTGAGCGTTGGTTCACAATCCCACGATTTTGATTGTAGGGCCGGTGAGGGCGAAACCTCGCCGAGAATTTATTTGAAATTCTATTTAAATTTGTACCAATTGTATTTATGATTTACAGGTGTAAAAATTGACTTGATAAATCAACAATTATAATTATAAAATATAATTATTAGCAAATCTTTTTTTTTTAAGAATTTTTCGCCCCTTGGTATAGTTTAGATTTGGTGGCCAAATGGTCATTATTAGTTTATTCAATAATACTAGTTTTATGTAATAGTCACTTGTAAAAAATCTGTTAAAACTTGTAAAGAATCTGTTAAATGTGAGTAATTTAAATTATTATTATTATTTTTATTTTTACTATTTTGGCTAATTTGTAGAAGGTGAATTAGCTAGAATTTTATTTGAATTTATAGTTAATTTGTAATAGTTGTATTGATTATTTACGATTGAAAAATTATTCGATAAGTCGACAAATTTTATTGTTGTCGTAGCATTATAAAATTTACTAGATTTTTATAGAATGGAATATTGGTTATTCGGTTTTAATGTTAATTCTCCAATATTTTATTTGAAATTCTAATTAAATTTATAAAAATTGTATTTATTATTTACTGTTGTAAATTCGATTCGATAAATTTGATAATTGTAATTATTATCGTCGTGTATAAAATTTATCAGATTTTTATTAATTAAAATATTGATTATTTAGTAAAATTATCGTCATCGATAAATAAAATTGTCTCCATTGTTTGTAAAAAATTTCAGATTAATTCAAAATAATTTTTTGGTTATTCAGTTGGATTTAAATTGTAATTATTCTATTTATTAGTTACCGTTGTAAAATCAACAACTAAAATTATTGCCGTTATTTGTAAAATTTATTTGATTATATAGAATTAAAATATTGGTGATTCAGTTTCAGTTAAGTTCTCCAATAGGAGAAATCGCATAGCGGCCCTAGGAAACCGAATCATTACACAAATCCTGCAAGTTGTTATTGTTATTGTTGTTGTTAACAATGATGATTATCATCATGATATGGTGGTTTATGCCACGTGTTGGCTCCTACTATTGGATATAATGAATGACTTTGACACTAATGGCAACCTTAGATTACACAGTTGTATAGGTTACGGTACCGTTATAATTTCCGATTGTGAGGGAAAGCGATCCTATAGTTAGTAGGAAAGTATGTTTCTAGTAGTTTCTTATATAAAAGTGATTTGGTTGGTTGATTTATATTCAGTTGCTATATCTTGATGATATTTGTAAATTTTGTTATTATTCATTACAGTTATATTCTGTTTTGAAAAATATCACTATGATTATATTTTGTTTTAGAAAAGTGGATTTTGACAAATGTACTTGATACATAAATTGTTTTATATTATGAAGATAGTACACCGATAAAATATTTTATCTCAAGTATCTCAGATAGAGACGGGTCCACTACTAGCGCTAGGTAGATTTAGAGGGTGTTGTTGTTTTTAGGTTAGCAGGATAAGTGTGAATCGCGAATGGTTAAGTTTTTATAGTGTTTGTTATGGAATGTTTTTGGGACATGTGTATTTCTAAATTTTGAGTTGATAAATATTTTGAAAATCTATACCAATTGATAGTAGTGCGTACATGTGGTTGATCGGGTAATATTTAGTCGAGGTGTGACACTTCATTTCTTCCATTCTTTTCCTTCTATTTTAAAATATAAAGTTTGTCATCATAACTTAAGTTAAAATAAAAATAAAAATAAAATAATAAATAAATAAATAAATAAATAAAAGAAAACCTTTTTCCCCGGGACCACAACTTGTCGATTCTTCCATAATCGATAGGTGGTTTTAAAGGGGGACTTTTTACATTTTAATTACTTGGTTTAGTTTACGTTACATTTTATCATAATAAACACGTCCAAATAAACTATATCAAGGGAAAAAATTCCTGTTAACCAACAAAATCAAATAAATTTGGATTTGATTTAATTTGAAATACTTAGACACTAAGGTACCGTTTTTGAACGGGTGTATTAGAATGCTTAATACCTTCCCAGAGTATAACTAACCTTTGAATCTAATGAATACTTTGGTTAAGATTGTTTAAGTCAAATTTGGGCTTTTCTTCTCTTTTATTAATATTCTTTAAAACTCGGTGACCTAATACACTATTTCAAAACCAATGTTAGATGGCAACCCCAAACTTTTCATAGAACTTCGACCCAATTAAATTAGTTCGAAACCGATAAATAGAAATGTTCTTGAACTTGTTTTTTCTAAAATCATTTTAAAAAATAAAGATTATCCAAAAGTAATTTCTAAATGATAAGTTGTCTTAAAAAATAAACGAGATTTAAAATTATAACATCGACACTCGGTTGGCAAGTCCTTCCGGATTCTCGGTACACCATTATGGTGATTGCGCAAAAAGATCATGGAGCCGTTATCTAGAGAGAGTAATAGTTCCTTTCTCACTAGATAGAGTCAGCTCAGACTGCTTGCGAGTAAGAGTGTTATGGCGCTCGCACCCAAGGAGGTGTGATCCTAGTCGGGTGTGGAGATGGGCCCTGGTCGAACTAGCCGATTTGTAGTCCCTCCGTCAGTTGCGTGTTTGTGACATGTGATGGCCTTTTACGTCCAACCAAATTTTCCCTCATCAAACATGATTTTGTTGTCAATCAGTATGGTGATAGTTCCTCTTTCTCTGGCAATATGTTACAAAAATAACATTTAGTCAAAAAGTATGTTCAGACCAACTTATGTGTACCTCGATTAATCATCTTCATGAACGATCTTAAAGACGTAGTACTATACATCAGTTTTATGCATTCATAATTAAATTTAAGATTTAATTATTGAAGTATTTTCTAGTAAAAATAAATTCTGATTGATAAGAAAAATGAGCTATTATGTTCCTAACATGTATTTTTCTTTCTCCAGTCTTTCTAAGTTGTCGAAGTTAACTCCATCTTAATAGAATCGTATTTAAAAAACTCCACTGCACTATGTTGTTTAAGGGTTTTTTAATTCAAAGTGTAGTAAATAAAATAGGATTTTACAAATTGAGAGTAAAGATTTCCTTTAACAAAGACAAGACGTTTATTAGAAATTTATTGTCCTTTTTGTCACTAAAAGGGAATTTATGTAGCAAAAGAACATAATCAAAATACCAAAGAAATCAGATTAAATGGACAAAAATATTAAATGCGACGTGGTGCAATTTGGGGAACAGCTCTCTATCCACGTGTCCATTTCCTAATCTACTCCTGCCACCACTACCCTGTAATCTATTTATCGTCAAAATATAGTACAGTTACGAGATAATGTCGCGAGACGTACCACTAGAACCGTATGAACTCGGAATAATGATAACCTTACATGGTTGTTAAAACATAATAAATCACAGTTACGTTACGATTGTGGATAAATTATCATACGGTACTTGGTCCCACCACCAGGATTTTTGAGGGCGTGAAGTTCACGTACATCTCACTTTAACCGTACTGGAGATGGGAGTTGTCTACACCTATATTATATTTAAAAAAACAAAATACTGAAAAGTTGTGATTTTGAACTTAATTACCGAATTAGATTTCCCGGGAATTTGATTCATGAGTATTAAACCCAAAATTCACAACTCCGGATATAAAAAAATCTTTTTTTTTCTAAAAAAAATATAGAACCCGGGGTTGTGTTCCCTAGGTTCTGTGTAATACACGGGGTACACAACCTCGGGTTCTACACAGTAAAAAAAAAAAAACTCAAATTATCGACGACTTTAAAGTAATTTTCAGTGATCTATCGGTATTTTAAATAAATTTTATTTTTTGTGCATAAATTACGTTCAAAACACTTAATAATATTTTTTACAACACTAAAAACGGACAAATGAATGATTTTTAAAAAATCGTCAAAGTTGTCTAGATAAGTTGTTTCGATGACAGCGTAATTTTTTCGTCAATTTGGAGTTAACAAAAAATGGTCTACTCGTAACAGAAATGAGCTCAATTTTTTTATTTTATTTTTTTGTATACAAACTATGTTCATAATACTACATAATAAAACTTAGAACGCTAAAAATGGATTAATGAATAATTTTTAAATAATCGTCAAAGTTGGTCGGATGAGTTGTTTCGATAACGATACAGTTTTTTTTGGAAATTTTGAGTTGATAAAAGATAACCTATCCGTAACAGAAATGAATCTATTTTTTTTTTTTTTTTCGTAAACAAACTATGTTTGTAATACTAAATAATAAAATCGATAACACTAAAAACGTATTAGTGAATAATTTTTAAATAATCGTAAAAAACCACAAAAATTTATTATTCTTCAACGTTTCAAAAACATTCTATTGTTCTTCAAAGTTTGAATAGACAACTTGCGTTCGGTGGTCCGTTTGAGGCGATTTAATTTTTTTTTTAATTATTTTGGGTATTTTTTCGAGATCTAGGCGTGAAAAACAGCCATAGACAGTTTGGTGGAGTATTTTTTTAAATAAAGCATGTTTTCACCTTCAATTTTGGATTTGAAGTGCTTGGTGACTAAATTTGTAATCTTCGTCACGAGCGTGCATCTTGTCCCGTTGGTAAAATTAAAATCTTCAAAATTAGACCCAACAAATCTCGAAAAAATACCCGAAATAAAAAAAAAAAAAAAAAAAAATGCCTCAAACGGACCATCGAGCGCAAAATTATGTTCATCCAAATTTTGAAGAGCAATAGAAAGTTTTTGAAACGTTGAAGAGTAATAAAATGTTGTGGTTTTTTACTATTATTTAAAAATTATTCACTAATCCGTTTTTAGTGTTCTCGATTTTATTATTTAGTGTTATGAACATAGTTTGTTTACAAAAAAAAATATAGGTTCATTTCTGTTACGAATAGGTCATATTTTATCGACTCAAAGTTTCCAAAAAAACTGTATCGTCATTAAAACAACTCATCCGACCAACTTTGACAATTATTTAAAAATTATTCTTTAATCTGTTTTTAGCGTTATAAGTTTTATTATGTAATATTATGAACATAATTAGTATACAAAAAATATTTGGCTCATTTCTGTTACGGATAGATCATCTTTTGTTAACTCTAAATTGACGAAAAAATTATGCTGTCATCGAAACAGCTCATCTAGACAATTTTGACGATTTTTTAAAAATAATTCACTTCTTCGTTCTTAGTGTTGTAAAAAACATTATTGAGTGTTTTGAACGTAATTTATGCACAAAAAAATGGGATTTATTTAAAATACCGATAGACCATCGAAAATTACTTCAAAGCCGTCGATAATTTGAGTTTTTTTTTTTTTAGAACCCAGGGTTGTGTACAGGGGTTCTACACAGAACCTGGGGAACACAACCCCGGGTTCTATACCTTTAATATATATATATATATTTTATTTTTTTTTATTTTTTATTTTTTATTTTTATTTTTTTTTTGTACCCGGGGTTGTAAACCCCCGGGTTTAATACCCGGTGGATCAAATCCCCGGGTAACTCTAATTCGGTAATTAAGTTCAAAACCACAACTTTTCAGTATTTAAAAAAATATATATATAATATAGGTGTAAACAACTCGTGGAGATGGTGGCTAAAATAAATAGGATTATTTGCATGATTTATGTTAAGTATTTTATAAAATAATAAATCAAATAAGAGAAATAAATATAAACATCATGTTTAAAATTATTTACAAAACTACTCTTTAGTTAGCAGGTGGAATGAAATAGAAGAAAGAACCGAGAGAAAGAATAGATAGTTTTGTCTATAAAATTATTATTTCATTCTCGTGTTTGATTATTATTGTATGTTTAAAGGAATGAAATAACATTTTTTTACATATAAATTTTGAGATCAAATTCATTAACAAATATATTTAATAATAATTTATTTTAAAAAATAACTGCAAATTATGCATAATATCCCATGTAAAAAATGTTTAAATTTATCAACAACTAAAATCATTTTGTTTTTAAATTTTTGCTTTCGCTCTGAGAGCATAAACATATTTTTTTTAATCAGATCTCCACTTCCATTTATTATATAGTTGTTTTGGTTCTCAAATTTCTATTTCTGATTCAGGAAAACTACTAGATTTTTTGTTTCTATTTTCGAAACATTAATATATTTTTTCGCCTTCAAATTTTTATTATTGTTCAAAATATAAGTTTGTGAACAAGAAAATAAGATTTTATGTAAGAAACATAAACAAAAATCTAGAAACAAAAAATATGTTTCTATTTAAAAAAAAAATAAGAACAAAAAAAATCTATTAATTCTATTCCCAAAACAAAAACAGAATATTAGAAAAAAAAAAAAACTATTTTTTCAAAATAAAAATATAAAATTGAGAGCAAAATATTTTTTTCCCCGTCATTTAACAAATAAATATAGAACTAATTGATAAAACTAATTTATGGGAAATGTGGAAGTCATTTTCAAATTGATAATTATAAGCTAAAATTGAGATGGGGTATTTTAGGTGTTACCGAAAAAAATTTCTTACCATGTACTATCGAATCCGACTTTGCCACATGAAATATGAAAATCAATTCCATCTATTTTCATTCAAATGGAAAGACTAACATTTTAATTAGGGTCGTGTCGCCAATCGTTGCTCCACCATTGGTAACCACTAGATTTCGGTTGTCGAATTTCGCTCACCACCGATCACTGATCGTCGAAACTCTAGTTACCGGTCCTCGATTTTTTTTTTTTTAAATGCATTCAACTAAGTTTTTAGTAACATTTTTTATAATGTACTTTTTACTTATATATTTTTTTTTTAATTATATTCAAGTAATTTTTCGATTGTCTTGTATGGTCCTTAAAAGCTCATAGAAATATTTATTTTAGCCCATTTCTTATACCTATTCAACCATAGCCCCCCAAAACCCATGTTTGCATGTTAAATTTCCACTCCCAAATGGAAAACCTACTACTTGAATAGAGAGAAACGCACACTCATATTAAAGAGTGTGTGAGATACACCATTGGGTCTCCCGGTAAAAAAAAAAAAAAAAAAAAAAAAAAAAAAAAAAAAAAAAAAAAAAAAAGTGTATGGTTTATTGGACTTAAATCAATGAAGCCCCAATGTAATTTAATCCTTATAATGGAGTCATGTTAAAAAAAAAAAAAAAAAAAAAGAAAAAGAAAAAGAAAAGAACCATTAAAAATATTGTTACCTATAGCTAAAAAAATACACTAAAACGTAGTTACATGTATCCAAAAAAATTTAGACGGTCGGTGGATAGACTTTGGCAACCGGAGACTAAGTTCTAGTGTCGAGCAACAGTGAGTGGCGACAAATGATAAATCCAGTGATCGACAATATAAATTTTAATTGAAAGTATTTAATTGGAGATATAAAAGAATATTGACCCTGAGAGAAAAATATAAAATATAATTAAAAACTTTAAAATTTAAAATTAGATTGCCTGCGACTATTTTCCAATTATCTCTTAAAATAATTCATATTATATTAAAATAAATGGCATATGGTTGTTCCAATAAATGTTATTCTTTCCTTCATAATTTAAGTTATTACTAAAAAAATAATAAAATAATACAAATTTAAAATTTAAAATTAGATTACTGAGACTATTCTCTAATTATCTCTCAAAATAATTCATATTATATTAAAATAAATTGCATATGGTTGTTCCAATAAATGCTACTCTTTCCTTCATAATTTACTTTAGGGTAATTAATTTTTTAGTCCTTTATAGAGACCTAATAGAAAAAAAAGACCTCCTGACATGAATAATAAAGGATGTTAACGTTAACGTAACTTGTTTAAGTAAATATTATAATATTACATTGAGATTGATGTTAACGTTGTTGAATCTATTTTTTATTTTGTTAACGCATCATCTTTCAATCTGTCTGTTTGTGCATTATGTTAAAGTTAACTCATTTTATCACCAGACGTATTGTATATTTTTTCTCTTGAATATTTATCATATTTTGTATGTGTGTTAACGTTAATGCATTTTTTTTTGTGTGTTTCATATTATCGTCTCTTTAATTATTTATTTTGTGTGCATTAACGTTAATGTTAACGCAAATATAATCTAACACATTAATTTAATTGCGTTAACGTTAACGTGATTACAATTCAACACATTTAATTTTATTGCGTTAACGTTAAAATAATTACAATCTAACATACTTAACTTAATTATGTCAACGTTAGCGCAATTACAAACTTAATACATTTAGTTGTGTTAATACTCAACACATTTAGTTGTGTTAACGCTCAACTTTAGAGAGTGAGTGAGAGAGAGAGTGAGAGAGAGAGAGGGTGAGTGATAATTAATATAAATAAGAGAAAGGGTTTGTTCAGGGGTACATGTGTCTTTTTAGTGTTCTTTTTGTTTTTTTGGAGGACTAAAAATTTAATTGATTGTACTATTTGGTTTGAATCCTAACCAAACATATGAAAAATATTTTTTTCTCAATAAGGAGACTATATAATAAAAAACTCTTTATTTTATCACTAAAAAAAAATAATAAAATAATACATACACATGGTGCCGGTCACAAATAATAATAAATTTATTAAGGACAAATTATAATTTTGATCTTCCTTTCTAGGGTGTTTTTTATGTGTCCTTTTAATATTTATATTTTTTTTAACGTGACCCTCCTAATTTTTTATATAATCCTTTCGGAAAAAATTGTGTAAATTATGACAAATTTTTAGTCATTTAGGGATGAAAAAGTAATTTTAGCCCTAAAATGAAATAAAATTAAAAAGGAAGGCGATGGTGGAAGGAAAAAGTCGATTCTTCAATAATTTTTGGTAGATTTAACATGATGGTGAATCTCATGTTAAATTCAATAACACGCGTAATTGTTTAGTCTATTTTTTAAATAATTTTTTATTTAATTTACATTCAACATATTTTACAAGAATAACATAATAGATTTATAAATCATATTGAATTCAATATGAATATAAAGGCTGATAAAAAAAATAATGAATGTGGTACTGTTTTTAAGATTTGATTCAAATAAATTTGAGTATATACTTAAAATATTAAAAAAAAAATATATAAAATAGTAATTATTAATAACATGATTTTAAATCTCCATATATCATTAAATGGTTGATATATAATAGTTTTAAGAATAAATTCGACTTTAACAATTACAAAACACTATATTGTAATCGACTAAAAAATTTGGTTCACTCCGTAAATTTATCTTACAAATAGGAGAAGCGGGTAAAACCCCATTTAATTATTGTTTTTCGCAATCCATTTTTTTAAATAAATAAATTGTGGGTGGAGCGTTGATGTGGGTGTGGCCCAGTTTGAAACTAGGGGCAGGGGTAGAGGGGGTTAACTGATATATTAAATCAAAACATGAAGGGGTAAAAGTCAATTAACTCATGGTATACTTCTTTTCTAAAACCAGACCACGGTTAGTTTTAACTTTTACCACGGTTAAAAATGCAGTTTATATTTCAGAGCCTGAAACCACCGATTCGGTGTCAGCATTACAGAGAGCGAGAAGCGTTAGAGAGATAATTTTTTGTTTCCCCACAAGGAAGAAGATGATGATCGGAGAAACTTTCCGTGCGAATCCGACCGTCAAAGTGCCTCCATGGGACTGTTTTGACGATCCGACGGATACGATTTCGTCATCTTACCCACCGTCCGGCGTCTCTGTTCGCGACGGCATTGTTACTAGTCCGTACGGAGAGAACTGCTCATCTTTCGAAGCCTTCGCAGCGCTCCAGCGTTACCTTCCGTCGAACACGTGCGGAAAAGTGGCCGTCGACGACTTTGACCCGGAAAACGATGACTTGGATGTTCCGGTCGATGCTTTCTCATGCGATCATTTCCGGATGTTCGAGTTCAAGGTGAGGAAGTGCGCTCGCGGGAGGTCCCACGACTGGACGGAGTGTCCGTACGCCCACCCCGGAGAGAAGGCTCGGAGGAGGGACCCGAGGAAGTTTCACTATTCTGGCGCAGCGTGCCCCGACTTCCGGAAGGGCCAGTGCGATAAAGGTGACTCGTGTGAGTTTGCTCACGGCGTATTCGAGTGCTGGCTCCACCCGGCTCGCTACCGTACGCAACCGTGCAAGGACGGAACCCACTGTCGCCGCCGGGTATGTTTCTTTGCCCACACTCCGGACCAGTTGCGCGTCCTGCCTCAGACGAGTCCCCGGAATCACGCCGATTCGTACGACGGATCTCCGAGTCGACTCGCTTTCGACGCGTTTCTTGCAAGCGGGTCGTTCGGGTCCTCCCCGACGTCGACTCTACACTCTCCGCCGCTGTCTCCGCCGTCCGAGTCGCCGCCAATGTCGCCCAGTGGGTCGCTGATTCTGAACTCTCCGAGTGGACTCGCCGATTCCATGAGGAATCTGCAGATTGGGAAGTCGAGGATGGGTTGCAGCCCACCTTCTTGGGGAGTACAAATGGGTTCCGGGTTCGGGTCTCCCCGTAGCCCGTCCGCCCTTCGACCCGGTTTTCTAAGCCTTCCTTCCACTCCGACTCCCACCTCGACCCGATCCGGAGTCCGAGCATTTGATCTCTGGGACAACTCGTGCAAAGAGGAGCCTGTAATGGAGAGGGTGGAGTCCGGTAGGGAGCTTCGTACAAGGATATACGCGAAACTGAGCAAGGAAAACTCGCTCGACCGAGTTGACTCTGCCTGGTAAGATCCCGGACTAGGGTCGGTTTTTTCCTGATTCTATTTTTCCCCTCGGTTTGGGATAATGGGTTGTCGGATCGTCGATTGTTCTTTTGGCTTGTGAATATTGTTGTCCTGCATCCGTAGATCCAATGGTGCTTGGCGTATGTACATAGTTGATCGGACGGCGGAGATTAAGCTTCAATCTCTATTTTGTGGTGTTTTAATTTAATTTTTAAGGGAAGAAAAAGAAAAAGGTATGGGTGGAAGCTTTTGTATATGGGAATGGTTCTTTATGGGGGGTGGCTTTTGGTTGGGTGTTGATCATCATTTTGTTCAATATTTGTATGTTTGATGATGTTTTATTCTTAATTATCTCGAGTTTAATTGAAAATAATGGATGTAATCTTCATTAACCCTTGTGAAAATTGTCTTCATAGGATGGCATTCATTAACCAAGTTTTTGGTTTCATGGAATGATATTATTGGAAATAGGATTAAAATTTGAGGTATATGATGTAAAATTTGTTTTAGTTTTTTCAATCTTTCTGCACTTGCATTCTGCTCTTGTTACTTCTTTGCTCAAATTCTGTGTTCAGACAGGCCTTCAAATGCTCCCAACTTTAATTTGGCATTGCCTGCATGTTGACGGCCTTGCACATTGAGACGCGTTGCATGCCACGGGCAACAAGTCATCAAACCAATAAGGCAAAGTGATTTGCATTTGCAAAGTGATAAGAGTGATTGAATTCTCTCCAAGATTCTCGAAAATGTTCCTCCCTTTCTTCTGCTCCTTTCTCCATCCAGTGCTGCTGGTGATTTACCCCTGCCACCAACGCAGCCAGTTCCTAATCCCACTCCTCCATCTTTCAATCCTTCTAATGGTTACCTTCAACCTTCATCTCATATTACTTTTGCGCAAAGGATTTTTGCGACCCTGTTACAGAAAAAAGATCTAGTTCTTTCAGAAAATCTGTTCAATCGTTCAAAGGTGAACCAGCTATATGCTTTACATGGGAGGAAGTGGTCAAACTCTTGTCCCCTTTCAAGTTTGCTCTGGTTGGGAAATTCACTCATGGAAGACTCCCGTTTGAAACAATCAAGAAAATGTTTCATGATCTGAATATTGTTGCTGGTTTCGAAATTGGTTTTCTTGATTCAAAGCATCTCCTTATGGATCAAGGATCAATGGTTAATTCATCGTTTCCCTATCAAAATGTTCAAATGGACTCTTGATTTCCAGGCCAACGCGGAATCTCCTTTGGGGCTAATTTGGATAATTTCAAATCTCTTCCAATTCACCTTCACAATAAGGAGGCTCTCTTCTCTTTCACTTTTGTTCACTTTTGCCATAGGTACTCAATTGAAAGTTGATTTTGCCATGCTTAATTTGTCCAAACCAACGGTTGTTTGAGTATGTGTTGAAGTTGATTTGCGTCGTCCTCTATTCAAAAGAATTTGGATTGGCTGTGGTGCACAAGGGTTTTGGCAGGTCATTTCTTACGAATCCAATTTGTTTTATTGCAATCATTACTTCAAATAAGGATATTCAGAATCCAATTGCAAGATCAAGAATCCCCTGCTCCAATTTCTAAAGAGACCGTAATCTCTGTTCTAGTCATTAGAAAATAGAGTAAAATTAATCCCGTTTTGCTTGAACTTTCTAAAGGATTGATTTCTAATTCTGTTAAAATTCCTCCTTTAAATCATCCATTGATGATTCTAAGATGTTTCCAAAATGGTTTCTTGAAAATTATGATGATGACTGATGAGGGTGATCTAGATTTTTTAGTTCCTGTTCAAAATCTTGGCAAAAAGTCAATTTCCCAGTCCGAGCCTTCATCATCCAAAAATCATATTTCAAAAGGCTCTAACCTTTCTTCCAAAGTTGTTATAGTCAAATCTTCCTCCCAGAATAATGCATTTCCCAATTCCATTGATGCTTCTATTTCTGGCCATCTTACTGCTCCTAAGTCTAATAAAAAGCTTACTACACATTCCAAGCCTCCAATCCTAAAAACCTTTCTTTGACAACGCCAAAACATTCTAGCAATTTAGGCCCCGTTTGGTAACCATTTTTATCCCATTCCGTTCCCAGATTTTTGGGAATTCTGTTTGGGAATAGCGTTTGGTAATTTTTGTTTCCGTTTCCATTTCATTCCCATTTGAGAATTGTGCCCACTTTTTTCTTAAGAAATGAGAAACAAAAAAAAGTTGTTTCTTATTATTCCCATTCCATTCCCAAAACCCATGATCACTATTCACCTACCGGCCGGCACCGTCCGCCGCCGCCGACCGCCGCCGGCCACCGTCCGCCGCCGCCGACCGCCGCCGGCCACCGTCCGCCGCCGCCGACCGCCGACGGCCACCGTCCGCCGCCGCCGACCGCCGACGGCCACCGTCCGCCGCCGACCGCCGCCGGTCATCTCCGGCGACCGTCGCCGGTCACCGTCCGCCGCCGCCGGCGGTCACCGTCCGGCGACCGTCGCCGGTCACCGTCCGGCCGGAATTTTTCCGGCCACTTCCGGCAGTCGCCGGCGACGGCGCCACCGCCGTCCGGTCATCGCCGGCGGGGGCACCGCCGTCTCCGACGTCGGAGAACCGTCGCCGGCCGTTTCCGGCCGGCCGGCGATGGCGCCGCCGGAGCACCGCCGGCCGGCCGGCGACGGCGCCACCGCCGGCCGGCCAAAACTGAAAAGAGAAAAAAAAAAAAAAAAAAAAAAAAGGGATTTTAGGATAAAATCGTTACCAAACACAATTCCCTTCCCAAAACAAAAAAAAAATTATCGTTACCAAACGCAATTCTACTCCCAAAAAGAAAACAAAATCCCCATCCCATCCCATCCCATTCCCATCCCACTGCTGGAATTGAAACAGAAACGGTTACCAAACGCCACCTTAGTTTCAGCTATACCTCATCCGAAAATGATTCAATTGATTATTCCACTGCTAACTCAGATTTTGACCATCCTACTAGTTCATAGATTGTCAAACCCTATGCTTAGGTAACTCTTGATGAAACCACTTATTTGATAGGTCTAAATCATTCCAGCAAGTTTGTTATAGCTAATTCTTCCTCTCCAAATGATTCAATCGATCAATATCCCTTTTATCCCAAGTTTTGGCCAACCTATTGTTTCTCGGCATGTCAAATCCCATGCCAAGGCTTCTTTTGATAATAACCCTTCTTTGACAACCCCCAATCCTCCCAACAGGCTTGATTCATCCTATACATCTTCCCTTAATGAGTCAATTACTCATCATAAAGGTATAGCTTATTCTGAACCCTTTTCTACTTCATATCTTGGCCAATGTTTTAAAAACTAGACCGGACCGTCCGGTTCAACCGGTTGAACCACTACCTAGGCTAGTTTTCGGTTCGGTTATCCACTAAAATCCAATTTAGGTAAAAAACTGGTGAACCGATCGGTTTGAACCGGTTCAATCGGTGAACCGGAACAGTTCTTAACCCCTTGCAGTTTATGAATGGTTCTCAAAAGAAATGCCCCCAAATCGCTAATTTTTCCCTACCCTCTCACACAAACCTTATTTCTCGCTTCTCTCTCTTGTTCAAGCCGTCATCAAGTTCCTAGCTTCTCTCTATCTTCAGCTTTTCACTCTCTCGTTCGTTTAGAATCTTTAGATCTAGTTCGACGACATTCAAACCCGACGATGACGCTTCTCTACCGATCTTAGATTTCACCCTGAAATCCCAAATCATCTCCGATTTCAGCCACTTCCTCTACCGATCTCAGATCTTCTTTTGTTTTTCTGTCTGATCTCAGCCAATGACGAACGGACGACGTCCTTGCTTGTGAAACCTTCGATGACGACCGACTCCAACGATAGACGACAGACAACAGACAACGGACAGTAGACGACGGACCAGTGTTTTGGGCTTCAACACTCCAGTAAGTGTTTTTTTCTTTCTGAAATTTATATTTTCAGCACTCTAGAATTCCACTAGCTTATCTGATTTATGAATGTGTTTGATTACTCAAATGTTTAGGGTTTCAAATGGGTGTTTCCCTGTTTTATTTCTCTGTTTGATTACTCAAATGTGTTTAGTGTTTACGTGTTTCAATTTTTAAATGGATTGCTTGTCTTTCTCTGTTTGATTTCACTTGACATAGGGAATTTTTTTATAAGCTTGGGCAATGAGGCAGTCAATTTCCTATGAACACTGCAATATTTTTTTTGTATATATATATATATATTACATTTTTAGTATTTTTTATTTAAATAAATATATATAAAAATAATAATGACATAATTATGACATCACCGGTTCAACTGCGGTTCGCCTAACGGTTGAACTAGTAACGCGTAACCCGGTGACTTTTCCGGTTCGATGTCTGGTTCGGTTTTGAAAACATTGATCTTGGTAAACAAGTCAATTCCAAGACCAAGCCCTCTTTTACTAATCACTCTTCATTGAAATCTCAAATCTTTCCTACAAGTTTGTTTTAACTCACTCTCCCTTTCAAACTAATCCAACTGATCATTTTGATGGTTTTCCTAATTTTGATCATCCCAGTGTTTTGAAGCCAGTTCAAAATTCTGGCAAAACTAATCTACTGGCAGTTATGGAAGTTAAACCTATCAAACTGCACCATTCTCCTTCTTCTTCAAGCAACCCTTATTCCAATGAGCATGATGCGATTCAAAATTTTACTTTATTACTTAGAAAGGTTGGTGATGATGCTGTCTCTCTTGAAGCTGAGGCTATTAAATGGATCATCCCAAAAAAGAGAAATTGTGTCACATCCCACCTCGGGCGCCTGTCACCCGAGGCTGGGTATGACGTTGGCGTGACATTTTCCGACCAACCAACCAAACATATACATATATATTTTCATATATACTCAGATGCACACGAACCACTATCAATATATATTTTTCCAAAGACAATACCTCAATTTTGTTTCCAAAAAAATATGGGACACACCCGTCCCAAATATATACAACAAAAAAATCACCAAAAGAATATGTTGAACCTTTCCTGGTTTGCCTCTGACCGGCCCACCTCCAAAATGACACTACTTCCCGGACTCTGCCTAGTGCCAGTAGTGGACCCACTCTTATTTGCGGCACTTGAAACCAATTTTTTTTATCGGTGTACTGTTTTCATAATAAAAATATTTTGGATGGATCAAGAATAAATATTAAACATCACGTTTCAAAATATAATATTGTATAATCACATACCGTACGAATATTCAGTTTCCTTGTCACCACTGAAATAACTCATATATTCAAAACACCCAATCCAAATATTTTAAGTCAACCAGTGCAATAAATAGTATACATATATACGCCAATCCATTTTAAAGTAATATATTTAAACCAAATCAATCTAGGCAGTTCATTGTATAATAAAACACCCCACACCACTTTCCTACTAGCCAAATGATCGTTTTTACCTCATGATCGGGAGTTGCAATAGTACCGTACCACCTGCAGGTTTTGCACTCCTTACGGGTCAAACCACCCTACAGGACTTTGCCTAGCAGGTAATCTACATCTCACAGGACATATCTTCCTGACAAGAAAAAAATTCATATCTCGTAGGTTACACTCGCCTGATGAGAAAAAAATTCACATCTCGTAGGTCATACCTGCCTAACGAGAAGAAAATCCACATCTCATAGGTCATACTTGCCTAACGAGAAGAAAATCCATATCTCATACATCATACCTACTTAACGAGAAGAAAATCCATATCTTGTAGGTCAAACTCACCTAACGAGAAGAAAAACTATGGCATAGTTGGGCAAAAATCACTCTTTAAACCCACTTGGTCCAAAAATCATTTCCCACCTCTAACACCAAAACCACTTGATCCATATAAGTTGAAAATTCGTCCGTTTTTAATTAACACATTTTTCACAATTTATACGAAAATAAATTTTGTAGATTTACATAGAAGACAATACACTCACCTTGTTCTCCGCACTGCAAAAATTGTCACATTCCAAGACCTACTAGGATGCTGGCGTCTGTGAACCTAATAACAATAGGGCCTAAATTAATATTTTATTTAAAACAACCCTAATATGCAATGCATGACCCTAAGTTACGTACTTTTCTATTCCCCAAATTTAATTATGCAAAATTATTATTTACCCCATTCCATTACGTTAATATTTTATATACAATGTTATTAAAATTAACCGTTATGAAAATTATTACGATTACAAAAATTTTAACGCTAAAGATTTAATTTAACAAAATTAATAATTGATTGAAATTTTACCCATTTCTGAATTGTTTAAAATTCCTTATTTTTCTACACTGATCCCCACCGCCGCAACGACAGTATCACCGCTGCGGCGACGCTACAGCAATTCTGCCCACAGTATCTCACCACCGCGGCGACAGATCTCACTGCTGCGTTGATGGTCGTCTTTTTCGTTTGTTCTGGTTTCTATTTCAGATTTTCGCCGACCGTTTCTTTCTTCCCTTTCATTGACTCCGGTAACCTACACCTTGGTCACATACACACACACACACACGCCGGAGAGCAACACCACACACACCCTCTCACCTGACGAATGGAACACACACACACACACACACACACACACACACACACACACATATATACACTGTCGGCAATCACATAACACCCACACGCATATTCACTATTACCGCTGGCCAACGATCGACCATCCTCACATGCACAAAATTGACGATCACATACACACATACACCGTCGGTTGGACACCCGGTAACACCCACAGACCGTTTGACCTCCACCCCTCCGATGATCAACACTAGCACCGATCACCCTCCTTCACTGTCTGCACATACTCTGACGAGCCAACAACCCAAACGCCGATCGACTGACTGAACAACACAAAACCCACACTCTTCCTCTCTCTGATTTGATTTCTCTTCTTCCCAAGAACCTCTCGGTTGCATGCATATATATATATATATATATATATATATATATATATATATATATATTAGTGTAGCGTATATATATATACATGAGATAATGGGAGTAGGATAAAAATTTTAATTACATAATTCTCCCCCTAAGTTCTTTAAGTTTTTTAATTAAACCCAAAACAAAAACTTGGGTTTTGTAAAAATTGTGGATTAACCCCCTAAAATTTTAATTAACAATAAATGACACAATCTACCTCATTATTTCTAAATGTTCTAAAGTGCAACTCATGCTTATGCATATGCAACGATCTGGGTCTTGCAACCCTTCTCTCCTAAAAGAAATTTTGTCCCAAAATTTTAGTTACCTTGATCGAACAAGTGCGGATATTTGTTTCTCATTTCATCTTCTCGCTCCCACGTTGTTTCTTCTACAGAATGACTACGCCATAACACCTTTACTAATGGAATCGTTTTCGTCCACAACACCTGATCTTTACGACTCAAAATCTGGACTGGTTCCTCAATGTATGTCAAATCTTTTTCTAACTCGATTGGTTGAGAAGTCAACACATGCGAGGGATTTGACACATATTTTCTAAGCATCGACACGTGGAAAACATCATGTAATCTGGACAGTTCTGGCGGTAGGGCAAATCGATAAGCTACCGCACCAACCTATTGTAGGACCTTGTATGGCCCGATGTATCTTGGAATTAGCTTTCCTTTTTTTTTTCGAACCTCATTATGCCCTTCCATGGGAATATCCGCAAAAATACATGATCGCCCACTTCGAATTCCAACTCCCACCTATGCTTGTTAGCATAACTCTTTTGTCGACTCTAAGCAATCTTCAATCTTTCCTGAATCACCTTTACTTTGCCTGCTATCATTTGGGCGATATCCGGCATCAATAATTTTTTTTCTTCTACTTCAATCCAACAGACTGGGGTTTTGCATCTTTTGCCATACAACACTTCATACGGTGCCATCTCGATCGCCGAATGGTAGCTATTATTGTAGGCAAATTCCATCAACGTCAAGTGATCACCCTAGCTACCAAGAAATTCTATAATACAACTCCTCAACATATCCTCCAACATCTGGATCGTACGCTCTGATTGGCCGTCAATTTGCGGATGATAAGTGGTACTGAATTTCAGTTTGGTACTTAGAGCAGTTTGAAGACTCGACCAAAACTTCGAAGTAAATCTTGAATTTCTGTCCGACACTATAGAAACCACTACACTATGTAACCAAACAATCTCATTAATATACAATTGGGCATACTTATCAAGATACGTCATCTTTATGGAAAAAAAAAATAAGCAGATTTAGTAAGTCTATCAATGATCACCTAGATGAAATTATGCCCCTTTTTAGTACGGGGTTATCCCGAAACGAAATCTAGCGTGATTTGCTCCCATTTCCACTCGGGTATAGGTAGAGGCTGCAATAACCCACATGGACGTTATTGCTCGATCTTGACCTGCTGACAAACAAGACACCTAGCAACAAATTCAGCAATTTCCTATTTCATTCCATTCCACCAGTAGTGTTCTCGCAAATCCTGATATATTTTAGTACTGCCTGGGTGCATTACGTATGCTGAGCTGTGCGCTTCTTCCAAGATACCCTTCTTCAGATTGGCATAATCAGGCACACATAGTGTATTCCCCACCATCAAGGCCTCATCATTATCCCTAACACGATAGTCAGCTCTGTGACCACTCTTTACGTTATCTCTGATCTTTCCCAACTGGGCCTCCGACTTCTACTCTTCAATAATACGATTGATCAATGTCGGTCTCAAAGTCAAAGTCACAAGCAACACTGCCGTTTGACCAACCGCCAACTGAACTCGTAAAGATCTTAGCTCGGCATACAGATTGGTATGAACAACTTGAATGTGTGCAACCGAACCGACCAATTTTTGACTCAACGCATCTGCTACGGCATTAGCCTTTCCAGGATGATTGTGGATAGTACAATCATAATCCTTGATCAATTCCATCCAACGTCTCTGCCTTAGATTTAGTACTTCTGAGTAAACAAGTATTTCAAACTCTGATGGTCGGTGTATATCTCACAAGTCTTGCCGTACAGGTAATATCTCCTAATCTTCAGGGTAAACACAATCGCCGCCAACTCCAAATCATGCGTCGGGTAATTACGCTCATGATTATTTAATTATCTAGAGGAATATGCAATCACATGTCCATATTGCATCAGTACACACCCTAGTCCCTGATGTGACGCGTCACTATAGATCACAAATCCACCACCTTCAGTCGGAAGAGAAAGTATTGGCGCAAATATCAGTCTATTCTTCAGCTCTTGAAAACTCTGCTCATATTTATCAGTCCACTTGAATTTGGATTCTTTACGGGTCAATCGAGTCAATGAGGCATCTATAACAAAGAATCCCTATACAGATCGACGATAATAACCCGCCAATCCTGAAAAGCTTCGAACTTCGATCACACTCTTCGGCCTCTCGCATTGCACTACGGCTTTGGCTTTATTTAGATCTACCTGAATACCATCTCTTGAGATCACATGCCCCAAGAATACCACTCGATCCAACCAGAACTCACATTTACTGAATTTGGCATACAATTGCTTTTCTTGTAACGTCTACAACACACTCTGGAGATGCTTTGCATACTCTTCTCTACTTTGAGAATAGATCAGTATATCATCAATGAACACGATAATAAACTGATCTAGATAAGGTTGAAAGATCCGATTCATCAAATCCATAAAGGCAGCAGGGACATTCGTCAACCCGAATGGCATAACCAAGAATTCATAATGTCCATACCTCGTACGAAACAATGTCTTTGCCACATCACCATCTCTGACTTTTAACTGATAATATTCTGATCGAAGATCTATTTTGGAAAATACCCTGGCCTTTTGTAGTTGGTCGAACAGATCATCAATTCTAGGTAACGGGTATTTATTACGAACCATCACCTTATTCAACTGCCGGTAATCGATACATATCCTTAACGTGCCGTCTTTATTCTTCACGACGGAGAAACACTAGGTCTGATAAACCCATGGTCTAACAGATCTTGCAACTGAATCTTCAATTCTTTCAGCTCGGTAGATGCCATAGGATAGGGTGGGATTGATATCGGAGCAGTTCCTGAAAATAACTTGATAGTGAATTCTATCTTCTTATCTACTGCCAACCCTGACAATTCTTTTGGAAACACATCGGGAAAATCCCTGACCACTGTAATATCCGCCACCTGAACTTTATTCTGTCTGGTGTCAATCACATGTGCGAGATATCCTTGACATCCTTTATTTAGTAGCTTCCTGGCCTCTAGAATGGAAATCAAATTGACAGAGGTAATGATTTTGTCGCCTAAAAATACAACCTCTGACTCGCTTGGGACCCGAAAGATAATTTTATTTTTAAAACAATCCACCGTGGCATGATAACTGGATAGCAAATTCATACCCAGTATCACATCAAAATCATGAATACTCAGGGGTAGTAGATCTACTAATAACTCTCTATCACTAATTCAAAGCATACTGTCTTTATACACACTATCTATTAACACAGACTCACCTACTGAAGTAGAGATAATGATACTATATAGCAGGAAAGTAGGAAATTTGCCTATATGCATCATAAAGGTTGCCAAAATAAATGAATGAGTAGAATCGGGATCAATAAGTACACGTGTATCTCTATCATATAAAGACATGATACCTGTAACCATATCTGGAGTAGCCTGGGTATCCTGTTGAGTAGTAGAAAATACACGGCCTCGCGTCGGAGGCCTACTAGCAGATCCTCTACCACGTCCCTGAGTAGTGCTAGGGCCAACACTACCTATACTGCTCACAGAAGGTACAGTTGTGATAGCAAATTTTGGGCAATTCATAGATATATGACCCGGCTCATAACAACGGAAACATATTGGTCCTCCCATGGGACAGTCCCTGGCGAAATGATCCGGTGTACCACACTGATAGCATACAAATGCCTTGGCTCGACTAGACGACTGATTCCTCCCCTACCCTCGCTGGTCGACACTTGATCCAGATACACCTTGCTGTCGCTCGGAGTATGATTGTCGTGAACCACGATTTCTAACGGATTGGTCAAACGATGGGGCCCGAGCAACTGGCGGTCGAGATATCGTTCTCGAGAAGTGCCACCTGGATATATACTAGGTGACTCAAATCTACTCCTCTTGTACTGCTCACGGCTCTCAGCGGCTTCCTAAACATCTCTTTCCACTAACTTTTCCGTATTCACCAACTCAACGTAACTCTTAATCTGTCTGCTCGTCAGCCTGGAATGGATTTCTAAATTGAGCCCTTTTTGGAATCGCCTGCATTTCGCCTCTTTCACTTTTACCAGATCAGGAACAAAGCGGGACAAAACATTGAATCTAACTTCGTACTGCTGGACGATCATCTTTTCCTACTTCAAACTATGAACTTTTCCTCCATCTGGAATCGATAAGACTCAGGGAAATATTTCTCATTGAACACCGCAATAAAACGATCCCAAGTGATCTCCTTGCCTGGTTCCAAAAGTAACATCTTCATCTCCTCCCACTAATGTTCGACTTATTTTTTCAGTTGGAAAGTGGCAAGAGGAACTCGGCTATCGTCAATAATCCCTATTGCCTCAAATACATTCCTCACGCCTCTCAACCAATTCTCGGCATCAACTGGACTCGCCGTCCCTGTGAAACTAGAGGATCCAACTCCTTGAATCTTTTCAGAAGTACTGCCTGGGACGTAGCAGTATCAGTTTGGGCCTTTTGACATTCCATTATTTTTGCTTGCTGCTCTGTTAACTGGGCAGTAGCCTGCAAAATTCTCTCGACAACATCTAAATTTCCTTGCATCCTATCTTCTTGCCTTTGGGGTTCCACCTACCTCTGGGGTCCTATACTCCCAGAGCTCTCGTTTTCATGCTCCATCATCACTATCTGAAATAGAATTTAATAATTTGCTAGGCCAACAAAAGAAGCGATAATATTTAATTTAATAACAATACTACCACTCACGTGCCGAAACCACCTACCGACACCCTATCTCAAGGTCCACCATTGGCTTGACAAATTTACATGTCTATAGAATCTATAACCTAGGCTCTGATACCACAAATGTCACATCCCACCCCGGGCGCCTGTCACCCGAGGTCGGGCATGACGTCGACGTGACACTCTCTGACCAACCAACTAAACACATACATATATATATTTTCATAAATACTCAAATGCACGCATACCACTATCAATATATATTTTTCCAAGACAATACCTTAATCTCGTTTCCAAAAAAATATGGGACACACCCGTCCCAAATATATACAACAAAAAAATCACCAAAAAAAAATGCTGAACCTTTCCTGGTTTGCCTTTGACCGGCCCATCTCCAAAATGACACTAGTTCCCGGACTCTACTTAGTGCCAGTAGTGGACCCACTCCTATTTGCGGCACTTGAAACTAATTTTTTTTGTCTGTGTACTGTCTTCATAATAAAAATATTTTGAATGGATCAAGAATAAATATTAAAGACCACGTTTTAAAATATAATATTATATAATCACATACCGTATGGAAATCCAGTTTTCCTATCACCACTGAAATAACTCATATATTCAAAACACCCATACAAATATTTTAAATCAACCAGTGCAACAAATAGTATACATATATACTCCAATCCATTTTAAAGTAATATATTTAAACCAAATCAATCCAGGAAGTTCATCGTATAATAAAACACCCCACACCACTCTCCTACTAGACATATGATCGTTTTTACCTCACGATCGGGAGTTGCAATGGTACTGTACCACCCTCAAGTTTTGCACTCCTAATGGGTTAAACCACCCCGCAGGACTTTGCCTAGCAGGTAATCCACATCTCGCAGGATATATCCTCCTGATGAGAAGAAAATTCATATCTCGTAGGTCATACCCGCCTGACGAGAAGAAAATTCATATCTCGTAGGTCATACCTGCCTAACGAGAAGAAAATCCACATCTCGTAGGTCACACCCACCTAACGAGAAGACAAACTATGGCATAGTTGGACAAAAATCACCCTTTAAACCCACTTGGTCCAAAAATCATTTTCCACCTCTAACACCGAAACCACTTGATCTATATAAGTTGAAAATCTGTCTGTTTTTAATTAATACATTTTCTAATATTTATACGAAAATAAATTTTGTAGATTAACATAGCAGATAGTACACTCACCTCATTCTTTGTACTGCAAAAATTGTCACTTTCCAAAACCTACTGGGACGCTGGCACCTGCGAACTTAATAACGATAGGGTCTAAATTAATATTTTATTTAAAACAACCCTAATATGCAATGCATGGCCCTAAGTTATGTAATTTTCCATTCCCCAAATTTAATTATGCAAAATTATTATTTACCCCATTCCGTTACGTTAATATTTTATGTAAAACGTTATTAAAATTAACCGTTATGAAAATTATTACGATTACGAAAATTTTAATGTTGAAGATTTAATTTAACGAAATTAATAATTGATTGAAATTTTACCCGTTTTCAAATTGTTTAAAATTCCCTGATTTTCTGCACTAATCCCCACCGCCGCGGCGACGGTATTACTGCTACGGCAACACTACAACAATTTTGCCCACAGTATCTCACCGTCGCGGCGACGGATCTCACCGCTGTGGCGACGTCCATCTTCTTCGTTTGTTCTTGTTTCTATTTTAGATTTCCGGTAACTATTTCTTTCTCCCCTTTCACTGACTCCGGAGACCTACATCCTGGTAACACGCACATACATATGCGGGAGAGCAACACTACACATACCCTCTCACTTGATGAATGGAACACACACACACACACACACACACATACATACACTATCGGCAATCACAAAACACCCACACGCATATTCACTGTCACCGCCAGTCGACGATCGACCATTCTCATATGCACGAAATTGACGAACACACACACACACACCCCGTCGGCTGGACACCCGACAACACCCACAGACCGTTTGACCTCCACCCCTCCGACGATCAAACACTAGCACCGATCACCCCTCTCCACCATCTGCACACACTCTGACGACCCAACAACCCAAACTCCGACCGATCGACTGAACAACACGAAACCCACGCTCTTTCTCTCTCTGATTTGATTTCTCTCTTTCTGATTTGATTTCTTATCAGGGCCATTACCCGATGATGAGTCTGTCCCCTGATTGTTTATTGAGGTTGAGCTTAAAGCTCATTTATGTGTGTTTTGTGTGCTTAACGTATCGTTTTAGTAAACGTTATTGTAGATACTAAATGTATGAGGACGTAATCTCAATGTATAACTGTCTATTTGATTTGAAAATGATTATCTATCAACCAAATTCTTGTCAATAGGGATTTTAGAACCTGATTTGGGGGAAATTCGAAGCGAAATCCTAGGCGAGGTAGTTCAAGAGATATGATTTAGGTATTCATTTTTATCTCTTGAGCCTTTGAAGCCTACCTTGTTATATTATTATCCCTCGTTATCCTATCGAAGCTTAAAAACTATTTCAATTATGAACATTTAAACAAATACCCTAGCCGATTGAACCTTTTCCAAACCTGTATTGTCGAGTCGAAGGCATAATTTCAGTGAATCAAGCTAGCAGTTGCAAATGCTACTTAAAGTAAGTGGTTGGGTTTAGGGTAAACTTTTAATTGGTTCAGTATTCGAGTACTCACTTGTCGCTCTTATTTCATTTTAACCACACCCATGAAATTCTAATAATCGAATAAGTTTGGGGGTGTGGTTCATGAGTTGAAAAAAAAAAAACATATGTACATATAATACAATTTCTGTTTCTTTTGACAAGTGAGTATGTCCGTCTTAAATATATGTTCAGGGTTGTTTCAATTTATCTATGGGGTTTCGGGTGTGAGAGTGCCAAGCATGTGTCTCGGGTATCGTCAAGTTAACGAAGTTAACCTGTTTTCTATTTTCGATATACCCTTGGCCATATTCCTAAACCGAACCAAGTCCTAATGATCGTCTTGGATTTCTCCAAGCCTACATTAGTGGAGAAAAGATCCAAGGTCAGGCTTATGGATTCCCTATACCTAAAAGGTTTTAGTCATGAACTTTATTGAGGGATAATCCCATCTAATCAACTGATAGTAGTATATTTGAGTTTTATCACACATACTTTAATAGGATTTAGAATGACGCTTACTATCATCGAATGTTAAAATTATAGAACACCACATGGTGTGATTTATTCTTAAACTTGATAGGATTGGGGGCCGATTAGGGAAACAATCATTTGGCCGGAAGATGATACTAAAAACTTGCACATTATTGTTTTCAGTATTTTTTGTTTTTAGTTTTTAATTTCATAATTAGTTTTTATATTTTCTTATATTGTATGGGTGTTTTACTTGAGGACTAGCAAAATTCTGAGTTTGGGGGTATTTGATAGGTATGATCTACCTATCTATTTCCAAACCAAAATTATTATTTTTCGAGTACGTTTATTATGTTTTAATATGTTTTTATGTATTTTTTCATTAATCAGGTGTGTGGGGTGAAAAGGCATGAAAACGAATCATAGACGATCAAATCCGATTAAGAACGGTGGGAAAACAAGCATAGAGGCATAATTCTGAAAATCAGCCCACCGCCGCGGCATCTAGACCATCGCCGTGACGGTCAATATGCAGAGAGGACCAAAATCTTACTAAGAGCCTACCGTTGAGGCAGTGAAACAACAGGATTGTCCCTGATCCCACCGCTGAGTCCACCGTCGAGGCCGTGGCTTAACCGACATACCCACCGTCGCGGCAGTCACTTTGCACAGCTGTTAGATATTTTTTTAGATTTTTTTCTCCCTATGTAAGCCTCTCTCCTTTCTCCTTTTGAATCCCCGACCATAGGAGACCCCTTAGGTTTCCTAATATTTCGAGAGTATTTTGGGGTATGCTCAACCATTTCTGAAGGAAAAGAACACGTTGCAATAAAGGAGAAGTGATCGTTGGACGGTTTTAGCGGCAAATCTTCAGACTACGGCTAAGTTCTTCCTTTTCTCTTTTTATTTTCTTAATTTTGGTAGGTTGTTAAGCATGTTTAGCTCAGATTTCATTGTATAAATGGTTATGTCCATGAGTTAAATGAATTTTCTTTAGGGATTAATATAATTATGAAATCGTTGTTTGTTTGAGTTTGTATTTCGTTAATGGTTGTTCTTCGCTATTTCGATTGTGTTTACCGTTATTATTTGATTATATGCTAGTTTAGATATATAGAGAATACGGGATTTGATACTCGAGAGAGGTAACCTCGAATTGGAATTAGGGTAAACACAATGCGACGATCTAATAACCTGAGAGAGAGTTAGAAAGTGTGCAATCAATAACGTTGGGGCAAGACCCATGTGACCTAGTGTCGTTAAGACGTTGAGGGGAACTTTTTCATTGATGCAAAGTTGCATATTCACTCCTTTTACACTCGGGAGAGATGGCGAGTGAGTTTACGACACAGAGATTATTAGATAGGTCGAACGCTATTATTGTAAACTAAACAAGACCAAACACGTCTTTATAAATGAAGTTAATTTCTAGGCAAACCTTTCCCTAGACATCTCAATATAATATTAGTATAATTAGTTTAATTAACTTAATATTAGTATTAATTAATTATAAACTTCATTTTTATCGCCTAAAAAAGTTAGGTTATGACAATCGCGGTACTCGATAATAATCTCAACTAATCCCTGTGGATACGACAACTCCTATTCCTTCCCATCTATACTAAAACTTGACTCGTACACTTGCGGTGAAAGTGGCGATGTAATATTCTGCCACCACCTATCTCATTTAGGATTTGTGCAAACTTACCAGTGTATATCACATCCTCAACAAAAACCTTACAGTCACAATAAATTACGTAATTTGTGAACAATGTTTCGTTCAACATGAAAAGGCCTCGGAATATAATTCGTATGCTAGCACTTGTTTGATGCTCCAGTAAAGTGTTGCCGCATACCAACTCTGTCCTTGAAAAACCACTTTCCAGTGGTCTGATCTCATTTTAATTAGCCCCCCCTAATGCGGCTTCATGTTGAGAAGTTATTTGACCACTAGAGTTCACCAAATACTTGCCTACAAAAAAAAACACCATCAAATTCGGAATAAAAACAAAAGTAGTGTAATATATACACACACACACACACACACACACACACATTCAAAATAGTCACTGTAGTGTTCTTTATATATTTCATTCATTCTATTCAAAAACAATTTACCAGAGTACCTTAGGAGATTAAATTGTGAATTGAGACTTCTGCTATTTATAGAAAATTAAGGGCGGGATAAGGGCAGGAAATTGGAGGAAAAGATTTTGGACGGAAGAAAATCCATAAAATTGGTGGAAAAGAGTTTGGCAGGAAAAAAGAAAACAAAAAAAGAGGGAAATCCAATATTTTTTTTTGGTGGGAAAGGGCTTGCTTCCAAACACTACCTTAGGGTTCATGTTTTTCTTTTTGGTGTTCGGTGATAGTACAAATTTAAATGTTTGAAATTTGAATTTCAAATAAGAAATTGGTTTTACTTCAAAATTGGAGGTTTGAAATTTGAAATTAGAATGAGAAATTGGTATAGTTGTAAATCGAATTTTGAGGTTCGAGTTATGTGCTTCCAAATACTACCTAGTATTTTTTCTAGTTGGGATGAATTTCTACATGTTGGGGTTCATGTTTTTTCATCTTAGGTAGTGTTTGGTTTTATAGAAATTGGGTATTTGAAATTCGATTTAGAAATGTTCTGGGTATTCTAAATCAAATTTTGGGGTTTTGAATTTTGTGCTTCTAAACACTACCTTAGGTTTTTTTTTTTTTTTTTTTTTTTTTTTTTTTTTTTTTTTTTACCTTAGTTATAGAATTTGAGGCTTGAAATTCGAATTAGAAATGAGAATCGTTTTTTTTTTTTCTAAATCAAAATTTTAAATCAAATTTGGAGGACTCGGGGTTTGAGACATTAAAACCCAGAGTTGTGAACCTCGGGTCTAATAAACAATTTACTCAGAACCCAGGGTTGCCAACCCTGGGTTTTGAGTAAAGTGTATATTAAACCCGGGGTTCACAACCTTGGGTTTAATAAAAATTGTGTCAAAACCTGAGGTTGCCAACCCCGGGTTCTAAGTAAATTGTTTATTAAACTCGGGGTTGATAACCTCGGGTCCTATTTTTTTTTAAAGTTAGTTTTTGAATTGTATATCCAGGGTTGTCAACCCCAGGTAAATGGAATGCATTTTTTTAATACCCAGGGTTAGTAACCCTGGGTTTTAATAATCTGGGTTGGTAACCCTGACTTATAATAGTTGTGTAAAAATGTTGGGATTACTAATTTGTCAATAAAAAGTTACAAAATAATATTTATTATGTAAACAACTCTTGATTGTATGGGTTTTTATTTATTTATTTTTTACTTTTTAATATTTTTAGGAATTTTGAAAAAATTAGGAAGGTTAGGTGTTGGCCCACAGATCTATCGAAGAGAGAAGTAAATTGGGTAGTTTAAAAATTAAAAAGTAATTTCAAATTCTCTATGAAAACGTGATATTTTAAATGAACACACAAATGTAGAGGGACAGAGACAATAGCACACATATTTATAATGGTTCAACAAGATATTATTGCCCAAGTCTAATCCCCCATGATCCTATAGGGAATTCACAATCCACTAATCAACTTGATTCTTTTCCCAAGTAGGAATCAAACCCTTACACTAATCGCTTTCCCTTTGGTAAGAATGAAACTGTTACACCCTAATTAGGAAACATCACTTTATACCCAATCAACTCCCTTAATTAGACCAGTTACGTTTAAGTCTAAGCACAAAAAACGTTTTCAACCAGATTTTTTCAAAAAAAATCGTTTTAACATATTTTCAATAAATTTCAGTAGCGACGATTTTTTATCACAAATATGTAGATAGGTTTGTCTAACCGATCGATTCTGGAGTTTTTAGGCTAGTCATTTGTTCGAGAACATGTGGAACCATTATAGATTCTGACCAAATTTCCTCTCATCATATTTTCCTATTCCCAAGGGCGTAATGATTTCGCTCATTGGGAATATTTGGACACTTTGTGAGGAATCGATGTACGTCCTCTTTTCCAAGGTCTCGTCATGTAAGTGCATTGGTGGCAGCCTATCATTGTAGCTTTTCGTCTTTAAAAAGTGTTGGGAATTAATGGTTGTGTGATTTGATTCAAAGGCTGGTCGATTCAGCTTCTCAGATGACGGTTAATACAGGGTTGTGTTTGACTCGTTTAAAGGGAGGAGTTTGTGAACTCTCTTGTTCTGTTATTGAGTATTATCTTTATTTTTGAGCATTTGATGCATCAAGTTTGTGTACTTTATAATGGCGAGATATTTTGGGTCTTCGTCCCGTTCTTTAGGAAATAAAGGTGATGATGAGCCTAGGCTATCCTCGAGAGTATACGATGGTAATGATGATGTTGGGTTATTGTCTAGAGTATACGACGATAATGCTAATGCTGAGCCCTCATCTATGGAGCCTCATGCTGATGGTCGAGGTGACGCTTATAGGGTTCCTCGATAAGGCCCGCGGGCTTGAAATCTAGTAGTTGACCGCAATGGGGCAGTTAACTTAGTGGTAGCTTGGGGTAAGGGGCAGAACCAACAAAAACCCATCACCCTCCTACTCTTGAAGTTGAGGCTGCTTTTGAGATAGAATCGAAGAGGGAGCGAGAGTGGTTAGGGGCCCAACTTGTGGTAAGCCACTTGAGAGATGCTTACGTCCATAAGATGCATAGGGAGTTCTCCACCCCTATCACTATTCTCCATCCTACTATTCTGACTACTTTCATGGTGGTGTACACTTTCCACTTTATCTCTTCCTCTGCAAGGTTCTTCATGTGGTCCAGTTGGCACCTTCGCAGTAATTACCAAATGCGTGGAGGCTGGTTATGGGATTTACCATCCTGTGCTTGTGGAATAGCATCATTTCCTTATCTTTTTGTATTTTTCTACTTTCACCAGCTTTCTAAGAACACGACGCCATTCAACTACTCATACCAGTTTTGGGCCCAGAGCGGGCGACTCATTGTTGGGATCCCAGAGAATAATCAGGGATAGAAAAACCAAGGGTCCTAGTAAAAAGAGTCCTAGGAGGGACTCTTGGGAGGAGATAGGGCCCACCCTATGCCGAGGAGGTAGTCTCATCCAATTAAATTTGTCTTCTTATTGTTTTTTGTAGTAGAATAACTTTTCTTTAGGAATTTTCTTCTTTCGTAGAGAGTCCCACCCGTCCATTGCTCAACGAGGTGGAAGGAGCTACAATCACTCTTCTGTTGGGGTTTCTAGAGGATGAGAGGGATTTTGTCTCTCTTGAGGCCAACTCATTCAATCTTCTATTAGCTGCCTTTGTTAGGGATGATGGTCCTCTAGACTCAGATTCTTTATTGAGATCTGAGTTGTCTCTTTCAGATGTGTCACTCGAGAAAAGAGGTATGGTACTCCCTTCCTTTTATTATTTCTCGTTATTTCTCATTGTTTTTGTTCGACCTTTAGTAATGGTTGTTGGATATTAAGCCAGGGGTCTCGAAGGATGGTCGGATGGTTGCAACTCCATCTTCTTTGCCAATGAATTCGATGGTGGTTACCTAGGGAATGGTGGCAGCGGTTATCCCGTTCGTCGCTTCCCCTAAGGTGGCACTTTGCCCTGGCCTCGATTCTTCTAAGGGGAGGTGTCACTTAGCCGTTGGCATCATGATTCATGATGGGCCATAGGAAAGAGAGCAATGGGGTCCCTAATAGTTGCTTCTAGGAAATAAATATAAAAAATAGGCCAATCTCTATGGATCGGTTTCTATCGTTGGATCTAAAGGAACAGGCTACCAAGCTTGAGGGGCCTTCAGCTGGCAAATGCATTTTTCTCTAGCCAAAAGATATGGTGAGGTGGGCTCAAGCCGTATTTCCTCCAAGGGATTTGAGGCGGCAGCTGCAGAGTTGAGCTACGATCTGGCACTAATCTTGTTGTTGTCAACAGTTACAGTAATGATACTTATTTTTATTAACTTTAATAATTGCCTTGGGATTCAACTAGCTTTATTTTGGTGGTTCCCAGGCCGTAGCTTGTTCTTTCTCTCTGCTCGAGGAGTGGAGATGGATTGTATCCCTACTCGACGTCCTAGAGCGGGAAAAATATGAGGCTAGGTCCCAGCTTGAGGAGAAAGATCGCCAGGAAATAGAAGTCAAGCATGTTTCTTTTGAGGCTCTCCATGAGGCCAAACGGTCAAGACAGGAGGCTGGCGCTGCACAATAGAGGGCTGCTAATGCTCTGGAGATGATTATGTCTTTGGAGCGGCGACTCCGATAGTCTCTTTAGTTTGAAGTGGTGGCGAGGGCCAGGATCCATGGTGAGGGAGATGCTTGAGGGTATACTGCTGCTATACCAGTCAGAGGGAAGAGAGATAAAGGGCCTTCTCGTGTAGGAGACCTCTAACCCATGGGGTACTTTCCTTTAGTTGTAGCTTTGTACTTACCATTTTGTTTTTTTCAAACCTGCAAGGTATGCCCCTTAGTATATACAGACAATTTTTAATAAAGTCGTACTTTTACTCATTCTTTTTGTCTGCCTATTCACTTTTGGCTTTTTCTTTATCCCAGGTGGGGTTTTCAGCCGGGCGAATTCAGGCTGGGGATTATTTTTTCTTAGTTCGAACTCCTCATTTTCTGATCACAAACCATATTTTTCCTACTCCTAAGGTAGAGATGATTAGCATGTGCACTAGTGTAGCTCTTCCAAGGCGTATCTGGGTACAATCTTCATGAAGCATATCCGCGTGCAGGCTCTTGGGAATTTTTTGATATTTTCTTTCGTTAGCCATTAATGCAGCGTGCTACCTATTTTCATTAATGAGGTGTGCCCCCTAGCATTTCACCTAGGATTCTTATTTAAGAAGCGTCTTGTTCCTCTTTTTTTTTCTTCCTCTAATGTCTTCTTTATTTCTTTATGATGAGCCCTTATACAAGCTCTGTAGATGGTTGTGGTGAAGAATATCATAAGGCAAAGGTTGTTGTTCAACAGCTTTAATCTTCTATTTTCCAAAAGTGTTTGAAATTCTTTTTATCTCCATGAACGGCAATTGTCCTGATGTTTCAGGGTGCTTGGCGGCCAAAGGGGCGAGGCTTGCCAGGCTACGGTTGGAGGCTCTCTAGTAATTGAGGGAAACGGTGGAGGCAGAAGTGGATGTCCGTTGTTCTACTGATGTAATGCCCGATCATTGTTCATAGATGAATTATTATCCTTTCCCATTGACAAAACAAAAAAAGCATGTAGGAAGGGTCCTCCTGCGGTCATTAGCTATTGAGGAGTACGGGAGCTCTCCATTTGGGTCTTTGTGGCAATAAAGAAGAGGTGTGTTGTTGGCGATCTGACCCAGAGAAGGTTGGCTCTTTGGAAGCTTGTGCCCTGAATATTGGTACTTCGTGCCTTAGGGGTAAGCCTTTATAGAGTCAGTTTACTTTTAGGCTGGAGAGCCTTCATTTTCCTATTGTGGGTTAACGGGTTCGATCATTTTGGAATGACGACCCTTTACCCTGCATTGGGAGATCTATAGGCGAAGGCTATTGCATCGCCTCTTCCTGGTATTAGGAGATTGCCAGCTTTCTTTACGGGTATCTCCAATATTTATTTGTGAGATAACTTGTAAGAAAGCTTACTGATATGAATAAAATGTCATTTTTCTTTGCGTATCTACCTGCTTTTGTATGTTGTGTGTATTTTGATGACACGAAAGTTCTGGATAATGTCACAAATAGTTGAGTTCATATTGTAGAGTGCAGGAAATTTGCAGAAATAATAGTCTGTCGTTAACCTTTGTTATGGTGAGCGCATCTATTGGTGGTATCGGGTTTGCCCGAGTATACATAGTTTTTTTTTTTTTTTTTTTTTTTTTTTTTTTTTTTTTTTTTTTTTTTTATTTATGCATAAATATGATGTTTAATTCAAAGTTGTTTGTAACTCAGATGGTTGTTGCATGACATCCGCTCCTCGTCAGCCTCATTCGTTAGGGTGGCCTGGGTTATCGAGTTTGTCTGATAATACGAAAGGGTCTTTCAGCATGCCGATGATGACATTCTCCAACTTCTTATCGGATATTGTTGAAGGTGGGATCGAGTTATTGGGTGTGACTGATTGTATGAAGGGGTTATTTTGTTTTGTTATTCTTCTAGACTGTTGCAGTTGTAGCCGTCTAGTGACTAGGCTATTAAGGGCCGTAGCCACTTAGCCATATAATTGCCGAGTTAGGCTATTAGGGGCCGCAGTTGCCTTATTAGGCAAGTCGCACCATTGAATAAAGACGAATCAATTGCCACCCATAGGGTGAGGCCTTTGATCCCAACCAGACTATTGAGAGTGGTAGTGGCCTATTCGCTAAATCAGGCAATTGAAGGCCGTAGAGGCCTTATCGGGTGAGTCACGTACCCCCAAATTCAAACGTTTGCTTATCCTCAAGCAAAAACACATTAACAAGAAAACAAACTACCACAACGAATTTACAAACTTAAATACTAAAAATGAAAAACATAGATGAACTAAAACAACAACGCGTGAGTTTTGGAGTTCAACTAATCAACCAAAATGTTATCCCTCAACGGCCCCCAATCATATCGAGTTCAAGAATAAAACCGCATCATGTGGTGTTTTAGAATTTCAACATTCAATAACAGTAAATGCCATTCTAGATCCTTTCCAAGTGTGCGTGTGAAAACTCAAATATATAACCATCCAAAGACTGGATTGGATTATTCAACTACAAAGATCAGGACTTTAACCATAAAGTATTAGGATATCCATATGTCAGATTGGGTTCCACTCTCTACTAATGTAGGCTTGGAAGTTCAAAAAGATCAAAAGGACTTGGTTCGGTTTTTGACAATTGGCCAAGGGTACATTGGGAATATAAAACAGGTAAATGTTATTAGATCAATGATAACCAAGGCACTACTCTGAACTAAGATTTTAGAACTTTTTACTCACTTGTCGAAAGAAACAAAAATAGAACTATATTTATATTTTTTTTATGACCACACCCCCAAACTTATTTGATTTGTACAATTTCACGGGTGTGGATAAACGATAGGAAAATGACAAGTGAGTACTTGAATACCGAACAAATCAAAAGTTCGCCCAAAACCTAACCGCTCACTTCAAGTAGCATTTACAAATGCTCACTTGATTTTGACTCAAATTGTGCCTTAGGTTTAGCGATAGAGGTTTGGAAAATGTTTTATTGGCCAAGGTATTTGTTACGTGTTCAGAATTAAAAAGGCTAAAAGGCTTCGACAGGTTAACGAGGGATAAAACATATAACATAGTAGGCTTCAACGACTCAAGTGATCAAAATGAATGCCTAAATCATATCTCCTGAACTACCTCTTCTAGGATTTTGCCTCAAGTTTCCCCCAATCAGGTTCTAGAATCCCTAAAATTGTCATGAACTTGCTATTGAATAGTCGACGTCAAATCAATTTAATAGCTATACATTGAGTCTACGTGCTCATGCAAATTAGGATCCAATATAACTTTTATCAAAATGAAATATCAGGCACACAGAACACACATGCATGGGCATTACCCCTGACCTCGATAAACAACTAGGGGATAATATCATCATCGGGTAATGGCCCAGAAGAACTACAAAACTGAACACACAAAAACAGCAACTATCAACACACTTTTACTACACAAACATGTAAGAAGCAATTTAACTTAAACTAACACAACAATTAAAAACAATTAAATTTAAACGACACAACCAACAAAAAAATAGTATACTAGAAACTATACAAAACATCAACACCCCCAAACTCAGAATGGGTAGTGTCCACAGTGACCCAACATCCAACTCAACAAATAGCACGCATTATAGTGATGAAGGGGGTTTTGAACACGTACCTGGGAGGCGATATAATCTCGCCTCTGAGTGTAGTCGGAGGTGATGTATTGATTTATTTTGAAAGTTGGGTTGCCTCCTGATAGGTGTGATCTACCTACATATTTCTAAACCGAATTAACTTAGTTTTCGAGCGTTTATATAATATTTTATTATGTTTTAATTAGTTTTTATAATTTTTGTATAAATCAGGTGTGTGGGGCAAAAAGGTATGAAACTTGAGTGAAAACGATGAGATCGAACCAAAAACGGTCGAAGAACGGTGGAGGCAAAATTGTGAAAGAAGCCCACCGCCGCGGCGTCTAGACCTTCGCTGTGGCGGTAAAGATGCAGAGACTGACCTATTCTTGCTGAACACTTACCACCTAGGCAGTGAAACTACAGAATGTCATCCTAATCCACCACTGTCTTCACTGCTACGACGATCAACCAACCGACATACCCACCGCCTAGGTGGTGACCTCTGCACAGACTGAAGATATTATTAGATATTTTGAGATATTTTGGATATATATATCCCCTCTCCTCCCTTATTTTTTCTCTCTCTTGGCATCTCCCTTAGAATATATCTAAGGGTAGGTTTAAGAGTTTTAGAGGGAGAGCTCACATCCCGAAGTGGAAGAAGACGACAGAGCAATCGTTGAACGGTTCTAAGAGACAAATCTTCAGACGAGGCTAAGTTATTCGATTTCTTAACTTATTTCTTTAACTTAGGATATTGTGAGCATGTTTAGCTCATTGTTTATTTGTAAATGCGGTTATGGCCGTAGTTAAACATGGATTGTATAGGGGTTAACAATAAATTTATAAATATGTGTTTGGATGATTTCAGTGTTACGCTTATGTTTGTTCTTTGTAGTTTGATTGTATTTATCACATTGTTTGTTTATCATGCTTAGATAGATAAATAGAGAATACGGGGTTTGATAAACCTCAGATTTGGATTAGGGTAAATAAACGCTACGATCCAATAACCCGGTCGGGGTTAGGATTGTGGACAATCGATGACGTTGGGGGCAAGACTCACATGACCTAGGGTTGTTAAGACATTGAGATCGACTTCTTCATTGACTCAAAGTCATGTATTCCCCTGTATTACACTCGGGAGAGGTGGCGGCGGAGTTTTAGAACCAAGATTGTCGATAGGGTAAACACGACATTACGATCGAATGACCCGGTTGGGAGTTGGATTGTGTGCAATCAATGACACTGGGCGAGACTTACATGACCTAGGGTCTTTAAGACATTGAGAGAGACTTCTTCATTGACGCGAAGTCATGTATTCCACTGTCTTATACTCGGGAGAGGTGGCGGTGGAGTTTACAAACCGAGATTGTCAAATAGGTCGAACACCGTAAATGTGAGTAAATCGAGATTGAACACGTATTTGTAAACAAGTTAATCCCTAGGCAATTATTTCCCCTAAAACATATTAGTATATTAGTATAGTTAATTTAGGTTATATTAGTATTAGTTTAATTAATTAAATATATTTATTTTTAGCCTAGATAAATCTAGGTCATGACAAACGCGGTACTCGATAGTAATGACACCAATCCCTATGGATACGATAACCTGATCTTTCACGATCACACTATACTAAAACTTTGACCTCGTACACTTGTGAGTAGTCAATACGCAAGGAACGAAATCCTCCGCCGTATAAGTTTTTGGCGCCGTTGCTAGGGATTGGTCGTTAGGTGAATTCAGTTTTTGGTGATCGCCACCAAGTTTTTGGTAATGATTGCTGAGGATTGTTTTGTTCGTTATAGTCGATTTTGTGAGTAAATGACCCGATTTTACTTTAGGTATTTATTTTGTATATAATTTTTTGTTTGTAGTTTTTTATTTATTTCTTATGCAGAGTACATAGCGATGTTAGATCGATGGGTTTTGATGCATCTCTTTCGACGGGATTCCAAGCTATTTTATTGTGCGGGGCCATGTACATAAGCCAGTGAGGCATGTCATTGAAAGATCAACTATCTAGTGTAATATCTCGCTGAGCTTGAGTGTGTTATGAAAATGTCGGGCTGAGGACATTAAACCACACACTTCTTGGGAGGCAACCTAAGGTCAAATAAATTAAATCCGTCACAGCTGAATTTATTCAAAGGTGAGATTCTCTTGCCTCCCAGGTACGTGTTCTAAACCCTCTTCGCCCGCATACTTTAATTCTATATGTTGAGATTGATGATTGGGATCGTTGAGGACACTGTCCATTTTGAGTTTGGCAGTGATGTATAGGATATTAGTATGTGTTATTGTTTTCTTGTGTGCATGTGTGTTTAGGTTAGTTTGTGTTTATTTGTTGTTATCATTGTATACTGAGTTTTGTGTTCATTTGGGCTGTTACCCAATGATGATAATTATCCCTGGTTGTTTTCGAGGTCAAGGGTAATACATATGCATGTGTGTTCTGTGTGCTTGACAATGCGTTTTAGTGAAAATTATTGTAGATCCTAATTTGCACGAGCACATAGACTCAATGTATTTCTATTCAATTAGTTAGAGGCCAATTATCGATTAACAAAACTCATGACAATTTAAGGATTCTAAAACTTGATTGAGGGGAAACTTGAGGCGAAATCCTAGGCGAGGTAGTTCATGAGACGTGATTTAGGCATTTTTTTTGTCGCTTGAGCCTTTTTAAGCCTACCTTGTAACATGATTACCCTTCGTTACCATGTTGAAGCCTAAATGCCAATTCAATTTTGAACGCACGTAAACTAATACCCTGGCCAGTTGATCTTTTTCCAAACCTATATCGCTGAATTTAAAGGCACATTTGAGTGGATCAAGTTAGCTTTCATATATGCTACTTGATGTGAGAGGTTGGGTTTAGGGAGAACGTCAGATTGATTCGGTATTCGAGTACTCACTTGTCATTTTTCTTTCGTTTTAACCACACCCGTGAAATCATACTAATCAAGTTAGTTAGGGGGTGTGGTAAGTTAATTTTTTTTTTGTTTATTTACATTTCTTTTTGACAAGTGAGTACATCGGTCTTAAACGTTTGTTCAGGATTGTTTCCAATCTTTCTATGGGGGTTCGAGAGTGAATGTGCCAAACGTTGAGCCTTGGGTAAAGTTAACCCGTTTTCAATTCCAAAATACCCTTTGCCAAATATTCCAAAATTGAACCAAGTCCTTCTGATCTTTTTGAACTACTCAACCTATATTTGTGGAGAGTGGACCCCAATAAGGCATATAGAAATCCTAGTCCTATACGGTCTAAGTCATGAGTTTCGTAGGGGGATAATTCAATCCGGTCATTGCATAACTATATTATTGAGTCTCGCACTAACACGTTTACAAGATCTAGAATGACGTTCACCATTAATGCATGTCAAAATTCTAGAACATTACATGATGTGTGTTACCGCTTGAACTCAATATGACTGGCAGTTGTTGAGGGAAAATAAATAGGCCGTTAGATGAATTTAAAACTCACATCTCATTATGTTTTGACTGTTTTTAGGATGTTTGTTATTTTATTTCATTGTGTTTTTTCATTTTCGTGTGTGTGTTTGGCTCGAGGACTAGCCAAATTCCAAGTTTGGGGGTATTTGATAGGTGTGATATACCTACATATTTCCAAACCGAATTAAGTTAATTTTCGAGCGTTTATATAGTATTTTATTATGTTTTAGTTAGTTTTTATACTTTTTGTATAAATCAGTTGTGTGGGGGCAAAAAGGTATGAAACTTGAGTGAAAACGATGAGATCAAACCAAAAACAGTTGAAGAACGGTTGAAAAACAAGCTCGGAGGCAAAATTGTGAAAGAAGGCCACCGCCACGGCATCCAGACCTCGGCTGCGGCGGTTAAGATGTAGAGACTGACCTATTCTTGCTGGACACTCACCGCCTAGGCGGTGAAACTATAGAATGTCATTTTAATCCACCACTGTCTTCACCACTGTGGCGATCAACCAACTGACATACCCACCGCCTAGGCGGTGACCTCTACACCAACTGAAGATATTTATTAGATATTTTGAGATATTTGGGCTATATATATATCCCATCTCCTCCCTCATTTTTGCTCTTTCTTGGCATTTTGAGCCCCTTAGAATATATCTAAGGGTAGGTTTAGGAGTTTTAGAGGGAGAGCTCACATCCCAAAGTGGAGGAAGACGACTGAGCAATCGTTGAACGGTTCTTAGCGACAAATCTTCGTATGAGGCAAAGTTCTTCGATTTCTTCCCTTATTTATTTAACTTAGGATATTGTGAGAATGTTTAGCTCGTTCTTTATTTGTAAATGCGGTTATGGTTGTAGTTAAACATGAATTGTATAGGGATTAACAATAAAACTTTGACCTCGTACACTTGCGATTAGTCAATACGCGAGGAACGAAATCCTCCGCTGTATACCTCCTAAGAAGCACTTGGTTTAATATCCTCAGCTTGACACGAAAAAGGGCTCGTTAAAGAGTGGCTTCCGCCCATAGTATGTATCGTACAACACCACATATGGGTCTTGGTTCAGAACACTCTCAAGCTTGGTAAAATTTGGCATTGATTGGCCCATGCTGTCAACTTGACTTGGCTCCAGATTTTGTGCTTGGTTGGCATGAATGAATGGAGTTAAAGGCGGTGAAGGACAAGTGAGCCACATCATATCCTCAAATACCTAATCGTCTTGGATTGGTGGTGGCATCAAAACATAGATCACAAATGGTGAAGAATCATAATTATCAACATGCGATTCTTCATCGCCAATCCACACTTGGGTTTTCTCTCCCTTAGCATAATCATCAACGAATTCACCCAAGCTCCTCCCGTTCATATCTGGTTTCTCTTGGTGTCTTTCACATATGGATGTAACTTGTGTGTCTCTCAGTTCCACCGCTTCTGACTCGACCTCAATGAAGCAAATAAGATGACTGATTTGCGTCTCAAGAGACGTTACAGTCACATCAATTTCAGCGCAGGTCGTCTCAATTTTTTCAAGATGGTCCTCATGATCATTGAGTCGGTCATTCATTTCCCTATAGAAAACCTGAGTCTCCCCCATAAATTCAGCGAACATGGCTTCCAAGGCGGGGAAAGACTCCATATGTTGGTCCTGGCTGCCAATCTATGGCGCCGAAATGGTGAAACTATCCCCCAAGCGTTTGTGGTTTGTTGAATAATTCCAACTCTGAAAATCAAACTCTGCCATGTCTTCCAACAACTAATAAGCTTTATCTGCGGTTAGTTTGTTGAAATAGGTTGTGCCATTCTTTCCACCCAAGTTCTTATTCTGGCTAGTAACCTGTCGAGGAAGTTCAATAGTTGACACTTTCTCGGGAAACGATGATTTGGGAACTGAATGAGCAATTCCTTGTATCTATCCCAAGCACAATAAAATGACTTGGAATCTCGTTGAAAGAAATGCAATAGCACTTGTTGATCTAACATCTTCAAGTACCTCACAAGATAAACAAAACTAAAAACAAAATTAAAAATAAAATAAATGCTTAAATTAAAATCAAGTCACTTACTCACAATATTAACAACAATCCAAAAACCAATCGCCGGCAAAGGTGCCAAAAATATGGTAGCGGAATTATTCGTCGCTACTTTTATTGCAAGTGTATGGGTCAAGTTTTAATATAGTGGGAAGACTAAGTGTTATTGTATTGATAGGTGGAATTTGTCTATATATTCCGAAGTTGGTTTTGGTAGTTTTCAAATATTTTTATAGAGTTTTGATATGTTTTTATTTGTTTTGTCATAAATCAGGTGTTTGGGGTGAAAAGAGATGAAAACAGTCCATAAACGAGCAAGTCGGTGGAAGAACAGTGGAGAAAAAGAGCAAAAAGATCAATATTTAGAACCTGCATCCACCACTGCAGCGGTCAAAATGTAAAGAGTTGCTGAATTCTCCACTACTACAGTGATATAAATCCAGAGAGTTGCTAAACTCTCCACCGCTGTAGCGGTCATTCGGTAGAAGGCTATTGATTTTCCCACCACTGCAGCGGTTCGACAATAGATCATTTTGGATATTTTGGGATATTTTGAGATATTTTGGATCTTATGTATATCCCTTCTTCTCCCTCAAACACTTAAGAACGTTTTTAGGAGGTTTTGAGAGCTCCAAGGCCATTCAACCAAGAGAAGATCACAAAGCTAAGAAGAAAGAAATGATCTCAGAGCGATTTTAGCGTCGGTTCTTCGGATAACGGCAAGTCTCCTCATTTCTATCTTTATTTCTTAGTTTGGTTGATTGTTTTTAATATGTTTATCTTGTTTCTAGTTGAATATAGGGCTATGGCCATGTATAGCTACACATATATTGTCTAGGCTACATTGACTTTATGAAAACATTGTTTGTATAAATTGATGTTTCGTTATCGGTTATTGATGTTTATCCAATTGTGTATACCATTTTATCACAATATTGATATGTTTGTTATGGTATTAGGTTTGATTTGAGAATACGGAATTTGACACTCGGGAGAGGTAACCCAGATTCGGACAAGGGTTTAAACATAACGTAACGATCTAATGACCTGGGAGGGTGTTAGAAGCATGCAATCCATGAGGTTGGGGCCAGACTTATGTGACCAAGTGTCGTATAGACGCTCGAGGGGGACTTCAGCGTTGACGCGAAGTCACATATTCATTCACTTTACACTCGAGAGAGGTAGTGAGTAAGATTTGGATACCTAGATTGTCGGATAATGTGAATGCCATTAATGTAAACTAGATTGAATCGAACACATTTAAGTGAACGAAGTTAATCCCTATACAATTTATTCCCTTAAACATCAATATTAGTATATTAGGTTAATTAGTTTAGTATGTTATTTTATTAACAAAAATATAAATTGAGTCGCCTAGATAAAGTTAGGTTATGACAATCGCGGTACTCAACGACCATCTAATCCAATCCTTGTGGATCCGACCACCCTTAATCTTCCAACTATACTAAAACTTGATCCGTACATTGCGGTGAAAGTAGCAACATAATATTCCGCTACCAAGTTTTTGGCGCCGTTGTCGGGGATTAGTTTTTAGATTGTTGTTGATATTATGAGTAAATCACTTGATTTTAATTTAGGCATTTATTGTGTTTATAATTTATTCTTTGTAGTTTTGATTTCTTGCAAGGTACTTGAAGATGTTAGATCAACAAGTGCTTTCGCATTTCTTTCAATGAGATTTTGAGCCGTTTTATTATGCTTGGGATCGATAAAAGGAGTTGCTATTCTAGTTCCCCAATCATCGTTTCCCGAGGGATTGTCAACTACTGAACTTCCTTGATGGGTTATTAGCCGCAACTAGAACATGGGTAGAAAGAGGAAACGGTACCACCTCTTTCAACCAACTAACCACGGATGAAGCCTATTGGTTGTTGGAAGATGTGTCCCAAGTTCGATTTTCACATTTGGAATTATTCAACAAGCTACAAAAGCTTGAAGGATAGTTTTACCATTTGGGCGCCATGGATTGACACCGCGGACCAACATATGGAGTCTTCCTCTGTCTTGGAAACCATATTCACTGAATTTATGAGGGAGACTCAAGCATTTTGGAGGAAAACAAATGACTGACTCAATGAGCATGAGGACCGTCTTGACAAAATTGAGACGATTTGCGCTGAAATTGATGAGACTGTTAAGTCTCTTGAGACTCAAATCGGTTATCTTTTTTGCTTCATTGAGGCTAAGTTCGAAGCGGTGGCACTGAGAGATGAACAAGCCATATTTATTTGTGAAAGCGACCGGGAGGAACCGGATACGAGCGGAAGGAGCTTGGGTGAGTTCAATGATGATTATTCGAATGAGATGAGAACCCAAGCATGGATCGATGATTGTGATTCTTCACCATTAGAGATCCACATTGTGATACCACCACCGATCCAAGATGATCACATCTATGAGGATCCAATGTGGCTCACTTGTCCTTCACCGCCATTAGTAATGTTCTTTTATGCCCACCAAGTACGTGAGTCGGTGAACAGTCTTGTTGAAAGCTCAAGCCGATCAAAGCCAAATCTCACCAAGCTTGAAGGTGTTCAAAACCAAGACCCATATGTGGTGTTGTATGACACTTACTAAGGGCGGAAGCCGCTCTTTGATGAGCACTTCTCCATGTCAAGATGAGTACATTAAACCAAGCACTTCTTGGGAGGCAACCCAAGTTTTCAAAATAAATTAGATCATCACTGCCGACTGCATTCAGAGACGAGATTGTATTGCCTCCCAGGTACGTGTTCTAAACCCCCATCATAATTATAATGCATGCTAAATGTTGAGATTGATGATTGAGTCATTGTGGACACTAATTGTTTTAAGTTTGGGGGTGATGTTTAGTATTTTCGTATGTTTAATTGTTGTTAGTTGTGTTAGTTTAGTATAATTGTTTGCATGTTTCTTTAGTTTGTGTAGTGTGTTTATGTTTGTAGTTGTGTTGTTGTGTGCTGAGTTTTGAGTTCATCTGGGCCATTACCCGATGATGATATTATCCCCTGATTGTTTTCGAGGTTAAGGGTAATGCCCAGTCATGTGTGTTTAGTGTGCTTGGCATGTTGTTTTGATAAAAGTTATTGCGGATCCTAATTTGCATGAGCACGTAGACTCAAAGTATAGTTATTTAATTGATTTGAGGCTGATTATCCATTACTCAAATTCATGATAATTTTAAGGATTCTAAAACCTGATTGGGGGAAACTTGAGATGAAGTTCTAGGCAGGGTAGTTCAGGAGATATAATTTAGGCATTCATTTGATTTGCTTGAGCCTTTGAAGCATACCTTGCTATATGTTTATCCCTTGTTACCCTATCGAAGCTAATTAACTGTTTCAATTCTAAACATGTAACAAATACCCTGACCAATTGAACTTTTTCCAAACTTATATCACTAAACCGAAGGCACAATTTGAGTGAATCAAGTTAGCATTCGTGTATGCTACTTGAAGTGAGCGGTTGGGTTCAGGGCGAACTTTTGATTGGTTCGGTATTCGAGTACTCACTTGTCATTTTTCTTTCATTTTAACCACACCTGTGAAATTGTAATAATCAAATAAGTTTGGGGGTGTGGTTCACGTTAAAAAAATATATGTAAATACCATTCTATTTCCGTTTCTTGTGACAAATAAGTACAACGCTCTTAAATGTTTGTTCACAGTTGTTTCTTTAATGTGTGGGGTTACGAGTATGATTATGTGCCAAGCGTTGTGCCTTAGGTATCATTGAGTTAATGACATTAACTTGTTTTATATTCTTGATATACCCTTGGCCATTTTTCAAAAACCGAACCAAGTCCTATTGATCTTTTTGAACTTCCAAGCCTACATTAGTGGAGAGTGGAACCCATTTAGGCATATAGAAATCCTAATCCTTATCTGTTTAAGTCGTGAGCTTCGTTGGTGGATAATCCAATCCGGTTGTTGGATAGTTATATTATTGAGTTTTCGCACATACACTTTGAAACGATCTAGAATGGCATTTACCATTATTGAATGTTGAAATTCTAGAACATCACATGGTGCATTTTACTCCTGAACTTGATATGATTGGGGGTTGTTGAGGGAAAACTGTTTTGGTCGATAGTTGAATTTAAAACTCGCATACCATTATGTTTAGGTTGTTTGTGTTTTTATTTGTTGTTTAGTTTTTGTGTTAGTTAATTTCGTTGTGTCTTTTATTTTTAGTGTGAGTGTTTTACTTGAGGACTAGCAAAATTCTGAGTTTTGGGGTCTTTGATAGGTGGAATTTGTCTATATATTTTCAAGTTAGGTTTTGTAGTTTTAGAGTATTTGTATAGAATTTTAATATGTTTTGATTTGTTTTGTCATAAATAAGGTGTTTGGGTTGAAAATGGACGAAAACGGTCCATAAACAAGCAAGTCAGTGGAAGAACAGTGGAGAAAAAAAAGCAAAAAGATCAATATTCAGAACCTGCATCCACCGCTGTAGCGGTCAAACTGTAGAGAATTGCTGAATTCTCCACTGCTGTAGTGGTCAAAATACAGAGAGTTGTTGAAGTCTTCACTATTGTAGCAGTTATCCGGCTAAAGGCTATTGATTTTCCCATCGCTGCAACGGTCCGACAACAGATCTTTTAGTATATTTTGAGATATTTTGGATCCTATATATATCCCCTCTTCTCCCTCAAACACTTAAGAATGTTTTTGGGAGGTCTTGAGAGCTCCAAGTCCATTCAACCAAGAGAAGATCACAAAGCCAAGAAGGAGGAAACGATCTTAGAGCGGTTTTAGTGTTGGTTCTTCGGATAACGGCTAGTCTCCTCGTTTCTCTCTTTATTTCTTAGTTTGGTTGATTGTTTTGAATATGTTTAGATTGTTTATAGTTGAATATAAGGCTATAACCATGTATAGCTAAACATATATTGTCTAGGGCTTCATTAACTTCCTGAAAACGTTGTTTGTATAAATTGATGTTTCGTTATCGGTTGTTCATGTTTATCAAATTAAGTTTACCATTTTATTATAATCTTGATATGTTTGTTATGGTATTAGGGTTTATTTTGAGAATATGGGGTTTGATACTCGGGAGAGGTAACCCCAAATTCGGATTAGGGTTTAAACACAACGTGACGATCTAATGACCTGGGAGGGCATTAGAAAGTATGCAATCCGTGAGGTTGGGGCGAGACTCATGTGACCAAGTGTCGTATAGATGCTCGAGGAGGACTTCGGCATTGAAAGAGCAGTCACATATTCATTCACTTTACACTCGGGTGAGGTAGTGAGTGAGATTTTGATACCTAGTTTGTCGGATAGTGTGAATGCCGTTAATGTAAACTGGATTGAATCAAACACATTTAAGTGAACGAAAATGAAGTTAATCCTTAGAAAATTTACTCCCTTAAACGTTAATATTAGTATATTAGGTTAATTAGTTTAATTAGTTAATTAGTTTAGTATGTTTTTTTATTAACAAAAATATAAATTAAGTCGCCTAGATAAAGTTAGGTTTTGACAATCGCGGTACTCAACGACCATCTAATTAAATACCTGTGGATACGACAATCCTTACTCTTCCAACTATACTAAAACTTGGTCTGTATACTTGTGGTGAAAGTAGCAACGTCATATTTCGCTACCACGTATCCACAGTGATTGGATTAAATTATCGTTAAGTACCGCGATTGTTGTAACAAAATTTTATCTAGGTGTTCTAATTTTTGGGTTTTTGTAATAATAAACTAACTAAAATACTAACTAATAAAATTACAATGCACATAATGAAATTTATGGGAATAGATTATCTAGGGATTAACTTCGTTCACTTAAACATGTTTGGTTTAGTCTAGTTTACATTAACGGTATTCAAATAATCTGACAATATAGGTATCGAAAACTCACTCACTACCTCTCCCTAGTCTAAAGTGAATGAATATGTGACTCGTGTTAACACTGATATCCCTATCTAGCATCTAAACAATCACATGAGTCTCGCCCCAATCTCACGGATTGTACACTTTCTAATAATATATTGATTCATTAGGTCGTCGCATTGTGTTTAAACTCTATTCCGAATTTGGGGTTACCTCTCCCGAGTGTCAAATCCCGTATTCTCAAACCAACCAAAATATCATAACAAGCATATAATGGAAGTAATAAAATGACAAACACAATTGAATGCCAACGATGAACCGTTAATGAAACATAGATTCAAATAAACAACGCATTCATGAACTAATTCAATCCCTAGACAATAGATACTTACTTACTCATGATCATAACCCAATTCAACATTACATGAGAATAATATCTTCGTACAAGCTACAAAGTTTAAGAACAAAGAGAGAAACAAATAATGGAAAGCAAATCGGTAGAGTGAATAGTTCCGCTTCCGCAAAATCGGCTTCGATTTTGGTTTATCCTCTCCAAGATTGATGGACTCCCCTTTTGGTTCTTGATCTTGAGCTCCCACGTATCTCCAAAATGTCCCAAAAAAAAAAATGTGCATAGGGTGTTGGGAATGAGGGGATATCAAGCCAAATCCAAAATATCACAAAAATATCCCAAAATATCTTTGCTAGGTGGTGTCGGGTCGCTGCAGCGATGGGGGGCGATGTTGTAGCGATCAAAGGATAGTAACTTACTATCGAATCACTGCTGCAATGCTCAAAAGCACTACTATAGCGCCATAATCGCTTCAGCAATGGAAATGGGCATTGCAGTGATGTCAAGGTAGTGCTGATACCAGGTTCTTTGTTTGGCGGTAACGTTCTTGTTCGAACTTCGATTGAGGTGAATCAAAAACCTATAGAAATATAAGACATATATATACAACTTCCATGTTTTGATATTTTCTAAAATTGGATTGCATCATTATCAAAAAGGGCCTTAATGTTACTGTACTTGAACCGGATTTGCATATTTTCACCAATTTATTCAAAAACCTATAAAACAATACAAACACACATTAAACTAACCAAAAATCTTGAAAACATGCAAATATTTTAATCTAAAAGTACTTGATTTTTTGGTAAATAAACCACTCATCATCACGCCATTGATTGGAGGCGACCCCTTTTCCACCCGTGGGGTGAGACATCGGATCCCAATTAGACTATTGAGGGCCGTTGCCATTTGGATGAGCTCGGATATTGAGGGTCATATTTGTCTGGATACCAAATCTGGCTATTAAGGGTCGTACCTACCTATTTTTCAAGTCAGATTATTGGCGGTTGTAGCCGCCTTATTAAGCGAGCTGCACCATTGACTAGCGGTGACTGCTTTTCCACCTGTAGGGTGAGGTATCGGATCAAAACTAGACTATTGAGGGTCGTAGTCATCTAGTTGAGTCAGTCTATTGGGGGAAGTAGTCCTCTAGAGACCGAATCAAGTTATTGAGGGCCGTAGTCACCTGTTTATTGAGTCAAGATATTGAGGGCCATATCCATCTGTTCAAGCACTTATATTGTTTTATCTCAACATGTGTATAAACTTGTAAACATTTTGAGTATGCAATTGCTATTTATTAAGAAAAACATTAAAATCACATGCTATTGAATATATTGCTTCAAGTGTTCTACAGTCAATGGATTTTTCAACGATATTCGTTCTAGCATTTCGAGCTCGTAGATGCTTGGGCCGATGACTTTGGTAACACAGTAGGGTCTTTCTCAGTTTGGTCTCAACTTTCCTTCTGCTCAGTCTTGCATGGCAATAGTGACCTTCTATTACACAAGATCATATTCTTTAAATGAGTGCGCTTTGATATGCTTATCCTGGTACTGGGTAATCCGTCTCTTATGGGTAATTTGTCAGATATGGTAGTGTTTTCATTTTTCTTCCAACATATCAAAGCTTAGTGCTAGCTTGTGTTGGTTCTCATCAAGATCGTAGCGGGCTAATCTGCAAATCGGTAGGCCCAACTCGACGGGAATTACTGTCTCTGATTTGAATGTCATGGCAAATGGCCTTTTCTCGGTAGAGACCCACGAGGTTTTGTGGTAAGCCCACATCACTGAGGGGAGATTGTCCACCCCCTTAGCTTTGAACTTCTCTAGTCAAGTCTTCAGCGTATATAGAATTGTTTGGTTGGTCACCTCGACTTGTATGTTTGATTAAGGGTGGCCTGGGGTCGACATATGGTGTTAGATTCCCAAGTCCGTGTAGAAGTTATCGAACATGGTGCAGTCAAATTGTGAGCCATGGCTACTGACGATGGCTAGTGGAACCCCAAATCGGCGTATGATGTGCTTCCAGGAAAAGTCACTAATCTTGGCATCGGTGATCTTTGCTACGGCTTCGGCTTTTACCTATTTGGTAAAGTAGTCGATGGAGATGATGAGGAACTTCTTCTGAGGATGTTTACTACCCATTGGGCGAATGTCCATGGTCCAAACATACATAGCGGACCCGTAGCTGGGGTATTGATAACTGATCTGAATCTTTGGTATTTGTCACTTCTTGGCAAGTTCCTTAGCATCGACTTCCATTGTGGGCCATAAGTACACTTGCTTGAGTGGCTTTCTGGGTAGGTATCGTTCTCTTGAGTTGTTTTCGCATAGGCCTTCGTGGATGTCAAGGAGGACTAGGTGGCATTTGTTCTGCCATATGCAGTGGAGCTGTGGTCCTATGAAGGAGCATTTGTATAGGACTCTTTGCAGCAAAATATACCGGGATACGTGATAATGAACTTTTTGGGCCTCAGGTTTTTTTGCTATAGGAGGAGTCATTTGTTGCGGTAATTATAGATAGGATCCATCTAATTGGGTTGGTGCGCTATCATCTCTATCTCTTTTTTGGGCTCGTCGCAACTTGGCTGTAAGATGTTCTGGTGCCTTGGGGAGTCGAAGGTGGAGGCTAAAACGACTAGTGGATTGGTGTGCTTTTTTCTTCCTTTGGGATCTACTTGATGGTGATGTTTTGGAATTCTTGCATTAGGAGCGCGACTTTGCTTAAGTACACCATCATCTTAGCCTCCTTAGCAGTGTACTCCTCGTTGGTGTGATTTTTTATCAGGAGAGAGTCGCTGAAGCTTTCTCCCACGGTGGCACTGAGTTCTTTAAGAATTATTATAGAAGAGATCAAGGCTTTATATTTGGTATTGTTGTTCGTTGCCTTAAATCGAAGTCTTAGGGAATATTCTAGGATGTCTCTCTTAAGGGTGCATATCACGACTCCATCCCCTTAACTACATTAGTTTAATGACCTATCTATGTGTGCTATCCAGCATTTGGCTAAACACTAGCCTGGGCCACTGGTATCATATCTACTTTTGGAGATTGGTCTTTTCAGGAAGGTGAATACCGAGATAAAGTCAACCAACGCTTGGTCTTTGATGACTATTTGTGGCCAATACTCGATGTGGAATTCTTCCAGTTCGATTGAACACTTTAGTAGTTATCCAAAAGTCTCTGATCGATGCAGTATAACCCTCACAGGTTGGTTGGTAAGCACTACCATCGGATGAGCTTGGAAGTAGTGTCAGAGCTATCTAGTGGATATTATCAATGCATACATGATTATCTCCAATAAGAGGTTGTGAGATTTTGATCTATTAAATGCATAGCTGATGTAGTACACGAGATTCTAAGCCCCATACTCTTTGATTACCAGGGTTGAGCTTATGGAAGTTGCTGAAGTAGCCAAGTAAATGATCATCTCTTGCCCTAGCTTGGGGGTGGTGAGTGTCAAAGGCTCTAAAATGTACTTCTTAAGCACCTGGAATTCAATTTTACATTCATTGGTCCTTTTTAAACTTTTTTTTCCATGTAGAGTCTTAAATAAGGGCAAGCATTTTTCAAACATTCGTGAGATAAACTAGTTCAGGGCCTCTACTCGCCCAATTAGGCTCTAAATCTGCATGATCATCCTTGGGGATGTCATGTTCATAATTTTTTTGACTCACTCTGGGTTGGCATTGATTCTCCTTTGGGTCACCAGGTGATCAAGGAATTTACTACTAGAAACCCCGAAGATACACTTGCTCGGGTTTAACTTCATCTGATACTTTTTAAGTGCATTGAAGTACTCCTATGGGTTGGCAAGATGGTCTTTGCCTTTCCTTCTCTTGACAAGTATGTCATTGATGTAGACCACTATGTTTATTCCAGGTAGTTCGGTTTGTTCACCAGTCTTTGGTAAGTAGCTCTGACATTCTCTAGTCCAAAGGGTATGACCTTGTTATGTTAGTGCCCTTTATTGGTGATGAACGTTATTTTTCCTTTGTCGGGTGGGTACACGCCGATCTAATTGTGTATAGAGAATGCATTGAGGTAGATAAGTGACTCATTGCCAGCTGTGGCATCTACCATTACGTCGATCTTCGAGAGAAGGAAACAGTCTTTGGGAAATGCCTTGTTCAAGTCGGTGAAGTCCACACACATATGCCACTTTCTTGTCTTTTTTCTTGATCTGAACAGCATTGGTGAACCATAGGGGAAAGTTTATTTCTTCGATCATGTTGGCGTCCATGAGCTTCTTTGTTTCCTCTTCGATCACTGCTTACTTCTCCAGTCTGAACTTCTGTTATTTCTAGCAGATAGGCAGATAGGTTGGGTCCATATATAATCGGTGCATGAAGATGTTCAGGTTTACCCCTGGTAGATCCACATGCCACCAATAAAACACGTCGTGGTTACCTTACAAGAGCTCAACCAGTTGATTCCTCATGCCCCTACCTAGGGCTCCTCCAATCTGGATTGTTCAGTCCTGCTCCGTCGAATAAATTTGGACAACTTCTAGTTTTTCATCGAGACGAGGTCACGGTTGGTTTGGAAGCTCGACCCAGGGGTCCTGTATGTCCCTTGTATTAGGGCACTCTATTATGTGACCAGGTAGGAAGTCTTTGTCAGCCTCCTCATTCCTTGATTACTATTTGGTAGGTGGCCCCACAGGGAGTTTCAACTTGGCAACGAAGCATTCTCTGGCTAACTTTTGCATTCTGCGCAACTCTCCTACGTCATTCTTCGTACGAAACTTTAGCATGAGGTGGTACATTGAGGTGACGGCTCTAAGGGAATTCAGGCAGGGTCTTTCGATGATGGCGTTATACGTTGATGAATAGTCCACTACCATGGCCCACATATCAATTTTGGCATGCCTTGGTTCTTTACATACTGTGATATACAATGTGATCCAATCGAGGGGCTTCATAGTTTCTCCTCTGAATTTGACCAGAAAGGTCATCATCGACTTCAATAATTTGCGGTCTGTTCCCATCTTGTCGAATAAGATTAAGTAAAGGATCTCTACTGAGCTGATGCTGTTAACTAGTGCACACCCTAACTTGTAGTTGGAGATTTACAGGTTGACCACCAGTGCGTCGTCGTGGGGTGTATGGACCCATCGAAAATCTTCTTCAGTGAAGGTGATAGCCTACTATTTAGTGGGAGGTCTTTTGGACACCTTGAACATATGTTCTTCAGCTGGGAACTTTCTACGTCGGTCGTGAGCATTTTTCTTAGCTATGGAGGTTCCTCCGGAGGCAATCCACCATAAACCGTATGGATATTGCCCTGAACCTTGGGTCTTTCTCTATTTTTGTTAGGGCATTGCTCACCCTAACCTCCATCAGTAGTGAACTTCTTGAGATATCCCCTCCGAATCAACTGCTCAACATCGTTGTTCAACTTGAAATAACTATCAGTGGGGTGGTTGTAGACACTGCCATTTTGTCCTGCTAATTTAGTTTTTGAAAGTGTCGGGTCTAAAGTGAAAATTAGGATAAATTTTAAACCAAGGTTTAGAGGGAACAAATTTCCACTTTAGATTACATTTTATACTACAAAAGGATAAAAAAACATAAAATCGTCAATTCAGTATAAACAAAGGTTTCGGGTCAATTTTGAAATTTCTAAAAATTAACAGGGACTAAAATGACAATATTAAAAGTATGTTTTTTTTAATATGTTTAAATTAGTTTCTACCTTTTAATTTAAGGAAATTTCACCAATTACATTTACTTTACGTTTTGACCCTGGAATATTTCGTTTTCACCGGTTTTGTCAAATTGACAACTAACAATATTTGTTTAATCTATTGTTTGAAGTATTAATCTCCTAAATCATGTAAAAAACCTTGATTAGGCAAATGGCTATCCAATACACCATGATTACTAAGAACACACCCTCCAAACCTTAGAAAAAGTATATGATTTTTCCACCGGTGTGGCCTTAGCCAAAGTTGGCATTAAATTCAAGCATTTAATGAGTATCTTATGGAAATATTTTATCTATAAGAACATCATCAATTTCTAGGGATGTCATGATGTCTACACTAATAGAATTAGCATGTCATTATTAAAGATCAATAATGGTATTAAATAAAGTAATTAATGAAGCATTAAATGAAGCAATGTTATGAAAGATTTGGTTCATGAACATATCATGATGATAAAATGTCATCATTCCGTAGTCATTTAAGTGCCTAAACCTATGCCATAGTAGCCTTCATCATGGCTAAACCGTTAAGAGCATTAAATAGCATTAAGTACAAGCATTAAATATCAAATCTTTTGGCAAGATTTTGATAACAAAAATCTTATTATTGATCCAAATATCATAATTTCTGAGGGTAATTAGTGCCTAAAAACTAGCCTAATTAGCCTCCATCATGTTAACGCCATCAAATACATTAAATGTAGCATTTAATGGGCATTAAATTTGAATTAAATATAGCTTTAAATGAAGCCTTAAATGGCTAGATTTTAATCATCATGATAGAATCTTCATGATCACCTCCAAGATACTAGGAGATCTTGATAATTACTTAAGCCCTTCTAGCATTAAATGGCCTTCAATGGTCATTAAATGACCAATTAAAATAAGCTGACTATACTTGCACATTCACCAATGCGCATACACACCTTTTCCTATAAAAGGCATCTTGTTTTCATCAGGAACCAAGTTTTTCCAAACCACTTCTCTCTGGGCTCGAATTCCTCTCTCGGGTCTCTTGATCTCTTAAGTTTTCTACCTCATAAACATACTTAAATTCGTCTAAAAGAACTCTTGAAGGGTGATCTTGATACTCTTCTAACAAGAGGTCAATAAGTTCCTCAAGAACAACCAAGCAAAAAGGAAGAAGAAATTAAAGAAAGAGAAGAAAGAAAAAATACTTAGAGAAAGACCAGTACCCTAAGTTAGGTAAGTTTTTCTTAAACTCCTCTTTAATTTTGTTGGTTTAATAATCTTTGATTGTTTTGTATATATTGTTCTTTTGATTATCTTTTAGTGTCTTAGGTTTGTGTATAGTGTATATGTTGGCTCAGTAGAATACCTAAGAGGGGGATGAATTGGGTAATTAAAAAATATATCTGAATAAAACTTGATAAATCAAATAATTAATTTTAAGCTTAAATTAATTATTATCTTTATAACACAGCAGAATAATATTATCAATCTAAGTGTACACCTAAACAAAAAAAACAAAAACAAATTAATAATGCAGCACACCAAGATATATCCTAGTTCATCAAGTTACTCTTGGTTAGTCCAGTCCTCTGAGCCCCACGGAGATTTGCATCCACTAATTCTCAAAATATCTTTAAAGGTAGGAACCAAATCCATACACCGATTCTTTTACAGGCTTAGAATTAACCTTTACAATATCCTTTTCACAGGCTAAGGAAGAACCTCTACTTTTTACAGGCTCAAGAATAACCTATCTTTTTACAGGCTAACGATTAACCCAATTCTTTTTATCACTACGACTCAAGAATCAAAACCACACAAAACATTCTAAATATCCTTTTACCCAGTAAAGATTGAACTGTTACAAAATCACTCAAAAAACACAATTCTTATCCAGGAAGAATCACTGCCTCAATATTTTTACAGGAAGAGACTAAAACCCTGCTACCCTTGATTAAATATCCCCAATGATATTTAATCCGTCACAACTCACCAATACAAAAATTGATAAGTAAATCTCATTTGGAGCTTCTACCACCCTAGATAAATAAAAACTCAATTAATATCCCAACTAATGATAGAAATATGTGAGATACAGAAAGTTGATTTTAACAAGAATATGGGTAGCAAATTGAAGCACGCAATCAAATTCAAGAAATTGTTTGTAAAAATATTTTCTTTAACAAATCAGAAACAATTTCTAAGATCAATTTTCAAAATATAAACAAGTAACACAATGAAAGAATATAATTGGAAAGATCTCACCCGGAATCCATAGAATAATTAGATAAAGCAATGTAACTTTAGATCCAGTAGCAGCAAATATTAATCACAATTGATCTTCAAGATCACTCTTAGAATAACTCACAAACTCTTAGAAAGATAACTCTTAGAAAAGCTCACTCTTATGATATGATATGATTTTGCTTCTTTACTACTTAATTTTGCTAAAGAAATTCGTAGGTCTATTTAAAGGAACATGTAATCAACCTTCTAACGGCTGGTTTTCAAGTGTCATGACAATTAAAAGCTCTTATAGACCCCTTATATCATAAGGACTTCAATTAGGTTCAATTACACTTAATAACAACTTTCAAAACTCTCAATTAAATCTCCAAAATATTTCTCAATCTCAATTAAATAGACTAGAATCAATTTCAAGTACCAAATTGAGAAATATTAATATTTGTTGAATCATATTAATAGGATTTAATTAGTATATGAACCATACCTTAAATATAGATAATATCCCCGAAATCTATCTCAAATTTTAACAAAAAATGACTACTTTTAGATATGAACAAGATCCTGAAGCAGCTCCATCGGTCGACTGGTCAGTCGACTGCCCAATTCAGGATGTAGCCAAGGACGTTCATCGGTCGACTTATCAGTCGACTGCTAGATTCAGAGACTTCACTTTCTTCTCATCGGTCGACTGATCAATTTAGCATGTTTGTCTTATACCCATCAGTTAACTTATCAGTCAACTTATCAGTTAACTCCTCTTTAATGCACATTTCTCTCTAATTCATTTTAATACATTTTATTCTCTAAATTAGCTCCACTAATATTCTTATATTTCATTTTAGTCATTCAAAATTATTTCTTCTCAATTCACATAGGAGCAAATAATTTAACTAAATCAAAACACACATAAAAGATAAAATACATTTTGTGTCATGTGTGTGTTCCTAAATGGGATATTAAGAGTTAAGATTCACCTGGGTTGTTTTTCCTAATTTTTTTCAAACTCTTAATTCTTCTTCATCATCTTGACATCTTCATTTGACATCCATTTAATTTGACGTCTTCATTACTGGAACTTTAAATCACTGAAACACTCAATTAAACATTAGTTCCACCAAAACATCAATACTTAATTGTTCATCAAAATCTTAGGATTAATAGTATATAATTTATTTTTGTGTCAAGAACAACAATAACATATGGTATATGAAAAGCATCTTTTGCCTTTGTCAAGAACATATGAAACCAAACTCAATGAATTTAAAATAAACCACCAACTATGGATGACTGGCTATGGACTACTAACTACTAACAACTAACATTTATTTTTCTCACTCTACACCTTTTCACACTAGCCTAGATCACGGCCTAGACCTACGTCTCTGGCTATGGGTTGGCACCCTTAATATATATATAAGCCTAGATCATGGGTTGGCATCCATTATATATTACTATTGTAAGACCCCTATTTAACACGTACGTCATTTCAGTTGCATTTTAGAGCAATTGGGAAAAATATGGGGTATAATTGAATTAATTACTATCCGAATTAAAAGTTTAGGGGGCGAATTGTAAATTTGTATACATTAAATCCAACCTTTAGGATTCAAATTGTCTTTCAATTGATAACATTTAAACTTTTAGGGGTGAAATTACAATTTGAAGAAAATTATAAATGGTGAATTGGGCTAAAATAAGAAATTAAAGAAATTTGGGGGAGAAAAAAGTAATTAGAATAAAAGATTTATATATATATATATATGTATATATATATATACGCATACGGTGTGGGTGCCGAGAGAACAACCGGAGACGGAGAGAGGAAGGATCGAGATCCATTGACGTGGCAAGCTAGGAATAAACTGATCCACTTGAAACATGAAATCGTGATCTTTAATGGAAGAAGGAAGGAAGAGTAGAAACAGAGGAGAGAGAAATGAGAGGTCCGACAGTCAGGGGGTGGTGAGCTCCGACGAGTGTAGGTGTGAACGATTCGTTCGGTCGTTGGTCGATCGTTGGTGGTGCTGACGGTGTGATGTCCCATTCATTGTCGATGGTGTGGAGTGCCAATGAGGTGATTGTCACCGTTTCGTCGGAGGTTGCTGTCGGTCAGTTCAACGGTGGGCTATTCAGCAGCCGACGGTGGTGTGCTGGGTTGACGCTGAGCTTTTGGTGGCCTTTGTTGACGCTGTGATGTGTGTGTGCATGTTGTGGGTGCATGGAGGTCGCGGAGGTTTCGCCGAAAAGCTAGAGAGAGAGAGAGAGAGTTGTACGTGTGTGGGTGTGGGACGATCGGCCATGCATGGGTGAGGTAGACGTGGAAGTGCGTGGGTTCGGTTGTTGGAGGTGTGTGGGTCCAGTTGGTAAGACGACGGGGTTTGAACGGTGGTGAGATCCCGTCGGCGGCGGGGAACTCCGAAACAGACAACAGAAACGCAAAAAAAAAAAAAAAAAAAAAAAACTAGAAAAAAGGAGAAAAGGGAGGAAAAGAAAAAGAAAAAAAAAGGGAATTTTTTTTTACACAAACCCCCCAATAAAAATCCAAAAATCTATCTCGCAGCCAACGGACGATTCGGGGCAGGTTAAAATTCTAAATCGATTACCATTGTTGTTAAATTGAATTATTAGCAAACAGGATTATAATTTGGAATCGTTAATTCTAATAATTTTTGTCATCGTCCATACTAACAAATGCGTACTGTAGTTATTAACGAAATGAAATTTACCGAATAACAATTTTTCATAATAAAAAGTAGGTGCGGGAAAAATTACAGAATTTAGGGCCTGCATTGCATGATTCGGTTATTTACATAAAATATTAATTTAGGCCCTGTCATTATTAGGCTCGCAGACACTGGAATATCGGTAGAAGAAAGTCAGTAAAAACTGTTCAGAACGGATAGCCAGGTGAGTGTACTGTCTTCTTACCAAATTATTTTTCTATGTATATATATGATGAAATATGGATTTACTGAAACTGTATGAATTTATAAATGATATGGATCAAACCGGATTTGGGTAAGTTGTTAAACTGGATTTTCGGAAGATTTCGGTGGTTTTCGAAATGAAGTCAAAAATGATTTTTTGCTAGATTTGGTGAAATCGGATGGTGTTTTTAAAAGAGAATAAAAAACATCTGCTTTTCTAAAAATGCCTAGTTTTCTAAAAATAAAAGGGTGAAAAAGGGGTTTTGATAAAATCAGACGTTTTCTTTAAAAGAAAGGGGGAAATATGATTTTTGGATTTAAAGTTGGTTTCGAGGAAAAGAGATAGACATGGTAATTTGACGAGGTTGAGTAGACGATATTTATTGAGTTGTGATTCGATGATGATGTATTTGATTTGAAGATGCTATAGTATTTATCTGTTCCGGTAGAGTGAGGTTATCTGCTTCGGCGGAATGATGTTATCCGCTTCGGTGGAGTGATGTTTATTTGCTTCGGCAGAGTGATGTTAGACGTTTATACTGCGCAGTAATTATCCGCTTCGGCAGAGTAATGGGTGTTCGTAGGAAGGCATATCCTACGGATGGTACGGTACCGTTGCAAACTCCTGATCGTGAGGTTAAAACGATCACTAGGGCTGACCAGTGTGTGTGGGTTTGAGAGGATGTTTTGAGATGTGGTATTTTGATTATACTGGGTGATTTATTATTTATTATGATGATTGGCGTGATTCTTATACTAAATGATTTAGTATGGAACTTATATATAGTGCTTTATTCTCACGGCAATATTATGAAAACTTTAGCAAGTTACGTAATGTTTACGTATTTAAGCTTGATCTATTTAGATATTGTAGAATAATTTATTATTACTATAAAAATGTTTTACTAAGAAGGCAGTACACTCGCAGGTACAACAGCTAGGAGTCGGTCCCCTACTGGCACTAGGTAGAGCTACGTGATGAAGTCATATAGGCGATTGAGAGAAGCTGTCAAAGGCGAACCTATAAAAGGTTCATGGATAAATACTTTTAGTTAAAAAAATTTCGGGATGGGTGTGTCCCCCATAGTAGATGTTTGTATTATACAGTAGGTGTATATTGTCATTTGTTTGGTTATTTGGGTATTGGTGATGTTATGTTGTAGTCACGCCCGCCTCGGGATGACGGGTGTCCGGGACGGGTTGTGACAACTATGTCTAGACCCTTGTGGTTGAAAGGTGAAATAAAATAAGGGATAAGTGTGTAGCTTCTTCAGAAACCTTTCCTCATTCTTAGTTACGAGTATAACTCACAATTATATTCTGTATTTTCTTCTATTTCTGAATAATAAAAGTAAACATTAATATTAAACTTGCCTAAGTAAGTAAGTTTGGTTGGAGTGTTCCTAACAAAATCAAAGGTGTATATCAATTATCATTTATGTCATGACTTGTTCTTAATTTTCTTAAATAAAAAAGAAATAAAAAAAAAAAAGAAAAAAGAAAAAGAGTTTTTTCACATAAGAGTTTTTCAATATAAGAACACTTGTGTTTTCCGCTTAAAAAGTAAAATATTTGTCTTTATGAAATATTTCATAAATAAATGTTTTTATATTTTATCTTAGATAAAACTTTTTGACTTGTTGTTATTATGTTTTCTATACTTAAAATATGGTTTTCCACATTCCTATAAAAATGTGTTCTCAAAATTGTTTTAACCTTTTCATCCTATAAATAAACATACTACTTTTTAACTAAATAAACAAAATTCCCCCCAGGGGATAAACTTGTCTATTCTTCCATAATCGATGGGCAGTCTACAAGAGGAATATTTTTTTTTTAATGTGTTTTACCTGTTACTACTTTTAATAAATATTTTTATTTTTTATTTCATTTTATAAAAATACATAAAAAGACAAATATATCAAAAATGGAAATTAGTGTGTTAATCAAAACCGAAGGAAATTACTTAGAGTAGTTTGAATGTAAAGATTTATTTAAACTTAGGTACTGTCCTTGGACTAGTATCTTGGAGTTTCCAACACCTTCTCTGAGCATAACTGACCCTTGAATTTTAAAGAAATCTCTGGTAAAGACCTAGTATTTGTTGAGTCAAAAGTTAGGCATTTTCTTAAAATAAAAGTGATTTTCAAAATCTTAGTGACCTAGTACACCATTTAACTCAATGTTAGGTGAAGAATCTATTTTTAAAATAAATCTGATGCAAAGAACGTTTCCAAAATTGGCGCCTAGAAAAGCCCCAGAAACTGTGTTTTCTAAAATGAATGATTTTTTTGAGGATTTTGAGAGGGAGGAAACCAAATCGCGTTTTTATTTTTTTCTCACTTTTTTCTCCTCTTTTCTGAAATCCAAGGTGCGTCAATGGTTATGAATTTGGTGGAAGTCATACCATTTGTCAGTCTGGTTGTTCTTTCCCCAGACTTTAAGGGATTGAGGCCACTTGAGCAACTTCTTGTCATCAATTTCCATCAGGACGGTGGCTATCAAGGTATTGAGGGGCATGAAGTTTTTGAAGCATCGAGGGCATCTATTTTCTATTTCCTCCAAGTAACGCGTGAATACGCCGCTACTTTCACTCGCAAGTATATGAGGTCAAGTTTTAGTATAGATTGAGAGAGTAGGAGTATCGTGTCCACAAGGATTGATTGTGATTATTATTGATTACCGCGTTTATCATGATCTAACTTTATCTAGGCAAAAATAAATGTGAATAAAATTTATATTAAACTAAACTAATTAACTAAATTATCTATACTAATATAATAAGATGTTTTCAGGGAAAGAATTGTCTAGGCATTAACGTTGTTTACAAATACGTGTTCGATCTCATTTTAGTGTATGTTAATGGTGTTCGGGTATCCGATAATCTTGATTCGTAAACTCACTCGCCACCTCTCCCGAGTGTAAAACGAGTGAATACATAATTTCGCGTAAAAAAAGAAGTCTCCCTCAACGTCTTAACGACACTAGGCCACGTGAGTCTCCCCCCAATGGCATTGATTGCACACTTTCTAATGCCCTCCCGGGTCGTTAGATTGTCGTGTTGTGTTTACCCTAGTCCGAATCCGGGGTTACCTTTCTCGAGTGTCAAACCCTGTATTCTCTAATTATCTAAACAAGCATAATAACATAACAACATAGCAAGCACAATCGAAATTATTATAAAACACACATTAACGAAACATCGAAATCAAAATAACCACATATTTATAAATGTATTGTTAATCCCTAAACAATCCATGTTTAGCTAGTGGCCATAACCATATTTACAATAAGAATGAGCTAAACATGCTCAACAAATACCTAAGTTAAAGAAATAAAAGAGAAAATAAAAGAACTTAGCTAAGTCCGAAAATTATGCCATAGAACAATCGCTTCCTTCTTTAACGTCTCCTCATTCAGATTGTGAGCTCTTCCTCCAAAATACTCCAAAATATGCCCTAATGGCTTTCTTAAGTGTTCTACATGAAAATGGAGAAGGGAGGAAGGATAAGGGCCAACAAATATCCTAAAATATCTAAAAAACACTTTACAAGTGCCGGGTGACTGCCTAGGCAGTGGAATTTTCGCCTAGGCGGTGGAACAACAGTGAATTTATGCTTGATTTTGCACTTTTATCGCCTAGGCGGTGACACATTTTCTTATTTTGGCTGTAACTTCTTTGTCCGAACTCTGATTGAGGTGATTCAAAAACCTATAGAAATATAAGAGAAATGTATACAACTTCTATGTTTTGAGTTGTTCCAAAATTGGATTGCATCGTAGTAAAAAATAACCTTGAATTTACAACACCTATACCAGCTTTGCACATTTTCACTCTTTTTTCACCATTCTTGATCCGATTTAATTGTTTTTTTATCTGTTTACATACCTTTTCACCTTAAACACATGATTTAGACAAAAACACATAAAAACATATTAAAACATACTAAACATACTCGAAAACTAACAATGTTTGGATTAGAAATAGATAGGTAATTTACACCTATCACCTTCTATCGGCTAAGCCTCAATCTGTCTCACCCGTCTTCTTCTTTGACCACTCGAGTTTGTTACTGCCAAGCTCGTCGACTTTTTTTTTTTTTTTTTTTTTTTTTTTTTTTTTTTTTTTTTTTTTTTTTTCTGCTAGCGTCCCCCTCTTCTTGGGGGCTTAAGACTTGCTGACGTCCTCTGTAGTGATAAGTTCGGTGGAGGGGACGAAGACCATAACTATGGTCTTTAAAGGGGTACGGGCCATCTTGCGCACGAATGGGCCATACCTTACCCTAGTCATGAGGAAAATGACAGTCACTTCGTTGTTTGTCTCTTGGTGTTGGTTTAACTCATAGTGAAATCTCTTGATGTAGGACTTAAGTCTTTCACCCTCTTTCAATCTGATCGACAGGAGGTGTGATGAGTTCTTAGCCAGTCTCTTGTTGCTTACAAACCTGTGGGAAAAAACAAGATTAAATGACTCAAAAGAATTTAAATTACCTAGCTCTAGGGTTTTGTACCACTTGCGTGCGTCTCCGGCCAAAGTGATTTGGAGGCCTTGGTACTTCGTTAAGTCTGATGCTCCTCTAGGACAATATCTTGAAGTTGGTCGGGATAGGCTCCCATAACAAATAAGAGGTGAAGGGAGAAGCGTTCCACTTTACTATCTCATAGACACTTGTCTTATTCTTCCCAATTTGTCCCAGTTTCTCGTGAATTGTTTTGACTTGGTCCTGTAAATTATTGTCAGTTGGACTACTAGGTTCAAGTTCACACTATTGAGGCCTTGATCAAGTTGTCAAGAAAGCCTCTTCCAAGCACAATGAGGTTCATTAGGATGCCCCGTGAGTTTCACCCGCAGTATGGGCGCACCGCATTTTGTTTCTCTATGGAAGAGCCCTACGGGTTTCGTTACCTAGTTCTTCTGAGGATGCTTGTGGGCCTAGTCAAGAGTGAACACTAGGGGTCTAGTTTGACCTTGGGGGCTCGGTGTCGCACCTGCAATTTCTAGTCTGCTGGTGCGGTTCATATCTCTCCCTGCGGATCATTTCCAACTCCTGTTGGAGGTCTCGCCGCGTAGGGTAGCATTCTTCCTCTTGGTCTTTCTTGCGTCGAGCCCTTCGTCCCTAGCAAGCAATAGGACGTGCCTCACAAATAGTGACACCACCTCTTATAATGTCGACAAGGGTAGATGTTGCGTTAAATTATGAGCTAGGAATACTCACAAGTGTATGAGGTCGAACTAGTAATAAAGTGATCTGAAGATCAAGTATCATCCCCTGGGATTTACCATTAGAACAGGCTAAGTACTACAACTAGAATAACTCAATTTTATCTAGACGATTAATGATTTGAAAGGTGTTAGAAATATTAAAACAAATTACACTATAAGACTTGGAATGAATTAATTGGGAATGGATTATCTAGGGATTAATTTTGTTCACTTATATGTGTGTTTAATTTATTCTAGCTTACACTAATGGTTATCAAAATATTCAACAATCAAGATTTCTAAAACTCACTCACTATCTCTCCCGATCATCAAGTAAGTGAATATGTAATCACTTTGAAACCGATATCCCTATAAAGAGTTTAGATGATTACAAGCGTCGTGCCCCAACCTCATGGATTTCACAAGATCTAATAATCTTTCGATATATTAGAACTTGTTTTATGTCTAATCCTAGTTCGAATCTGGGGTTATCTCTTGGTAGTGGAATATTATGTCGCTACTTTAACCGCAAGTATACAGGTTAAGTTTTATAGAATAGGGCAGAGTAAGAGTTGTCGTATCTACTGGGATTGGATTCAATTGTCGCTAAGTACCACAATTATTATAACCGAACTTTATCTAGGTGATTGAATTTAGGGTTTTTGGTTTTAGATTATATACTAAAGTAAATTAACAATTAATTAAACTATAATACAAAGTATACTATATGGGAATAGATTATCTTGAGATTAACTTCATTTACTTATATGTATTTGATCTAATCTAGTTTACATTAACAGTATTCAAACTATCCGACAATCTAGGTATCGAAAACTCACTCACTACCTCTCTCGAGTATAAAGTGAATGAATATGTGACTTCGCGTCAATACCAATGTTCCCATCTAGCATCTAAATGACACTGATCACATGAGTCTTGCACCAACCTCACGGATTGCATACTTTCTAATACTTTCCCCAGTCATTAGATCGTCACGTTGTGTTTAAACCCTAGTCCGAATTCGGGGTTAGCTCTCCTGAGTGTCACACCCCGTATTCTCAAACCAACTAATATATCATAACAAACATATAATGGAAGTAATAAAATGATAAGCAAAATCAGATAAAGATAAACAACCATTAACAAAACATCGATTTATTCAAACCACGTTTTCATTAAGTACATCAAACCTTAGACAATATTTGTTTCGTTATGAATGGCCATAACTAAATATTCAACAACAAATAAGATAAACATGATCAAAACTACCAACGAAAAATAAAAATAAAAGAGAGAAACAAGGGAGAATAGCTAAATCTGAAGAACGGATGATTCCACGTGCGCTAAGTCCTCTCTAATCTCATTTTCTCCTCTTTAAATGGATGATCCTTTGGTTAGTATGTCTTGGAGCTCTCAAGACACTCCCAAAAACGTGCCTTAGGTGTTGGGGGAAGAGGGGATATCATAGGGATCCAAAATATCACAAAAAATATCCCAAAAGTTTTTATCCAGGTGGAGCCGGACCGCTGCAATGGTGGGTTTTTGGCCATAACGTTCTCGTTTGAACTCCGATTGGGGTGATTCAAAAACCTACTGAAAGCTATGACATAGATCTACTGTACCTGAACCAAATTTGCATCGTTTCATCCATTTATTCAAAAACCTATAAAACAATACAAACACACATTAAACTAACAAAAATACTTAGAAACACATAAATATTTGAATCTAAAAGTACTTGATTTAACGGTAAATAAACCACTCATCACCCCTCCCGATCATCAAAACCCGTGTTCTCCAATCAACCACAATATCATAAACAAGCATACAATGGAAGTGATAGAACGATAGACACAACTGAATTGAGATGAACATCCATTTGCAAAACATAGCTTCAATCAAACATAGCATTTGTGAACTACATTAATCCATAGACAATAAAGGTTTAGCTACACATTGTCATTTCCAAATATCCAACAACAAATGAGGAATACGTAATCAAAACAACGAACCAAGATTTTAAAATGAGAGATAGATTGAAAGGGTAAAGATCCAAATATGATGTATGGATGATTCTACTTCAGCAAGAGCCACTCTAAGCCGCTTATCTATCTCTAATGATGGCCTCTTTGGTTTGGTTAGAAAATGGGCTCCCAAAAATGTCCTAAACAAAATAGCTATAATTTTTTATTTATAGGCTTCCTCTCAAACCCTAAAAATGGCTAAAAAAGCGTTGCTAGTGATGGAACGACACTGCAGCACTTAAAGAGCTGAAAGAGAGAGAGATTGGCGTGCGCTGCAGTGCGCTATGGACAGAACACAAAAATAGGGTGCGTTGCAGCGCGCCCAGGGTTGAAATATAATTCCAGGCCAAATCACTTGTTTGTTTACCGAAATTCCACCGACGGGCCTGATTTTCAACCGGTTTTGCCAAAACACGTTATCTGCATAAAAATAATTAAAAAGGATAAAAAACACTAATGAAACACTCTACAACTACAAAATTCGTAAGGAAACACATAGATAAATATCAATCTATCAAATACCCCAAAACGTGGAGTTTTGCTAATCCTCGAGCAAAAACACCCACATAAGAAAACAACACTACCACAATGAATTCACACACACCAATAAAAATGAAGAATGACACAAGCGAACTAAAAACAACGATTTGTGAGTTTTAAATTTCAACTAATGACCAAATATTTCCCTTAACAACCCCCAATCATTTTGAGTTCAAGAATAATATTGCACCTTGTGATGTTCTAGAATTTCAACATTCAATAATATTATATGCCATTCTGGATCCTTTTCAACTGTATGTGCTAAGACTTTCATTACATAACTATCTAAAGATTGGATTGAATTATCCACCAACAAAGTTCACGACTAAAACCAAAGAGGTATAGGATTTCCATATGTCAGACTAAGTTCCACTCTCCACTAATGTAGGCTAAGCAATTCTCAGAGATCAATAAGACTTTTATCGGTTTTTAACAACTGGCCAAGGGTAAAACGAGAAAATAAAAGAGGAATGCATCATCAGTTCAAAGATACCCAAGGCACGACGATTGCCCCTCAACCACATTCATACCCAAAAAGATAAACTCGATATAACCCCGAATATAATTTTAAAACAGTAACACTCACTTGTTGAAGCAAACAAAAACAAAACAACAATTTTTTTTCACACCCCCAAACTTATTTAATTTGTACAAATTCTTGGGGTGAGGAACAACAACAAAAGATAACAAGTGAGTACTAGAATACCGAATCAATCAAAAGTTTGCCCAAAACTCAATCGCTCACTTTAATTAGCACAAACAATTAAAAATGAGATAACAACTCGACTTGTGCCTTTGGTATAATGACAATGGTTTGGAAAAAATGTTGAATTGGCTAGGGTATTTGATGCGTGTTCAGAATTGAAATGGCTAAAAGGCTTCAACAGGGTAACGAGGGGTAAAATAATTTGCATGGTAGGCTTCAACGGCTCAAACGATTAAAACGAATGCCTAAATCATTTCTCCTGAACTACCTCACCTAGGATTTCGCCTTGAATTTCCCCAAATTAGGTTAGAATCCCTTAAATTTGTCATGAACTTGGCTAACTGGATTATTAGCGTCAAATAATTTAGACAACTAGTACATTGGGTCTAAGTGCTCGTGCAAATTAGGATCCACAGTTACCTTTACCAAAATGAGATGTCAAACACATAGAACACACATGAATGGGTATTACTCTTGACCTCAACAAACAACTAGGGGATAATATCATCATCGGGTAATGGTCATGAAGAACAACAAAACTCAACACACAATAACAAGAAGTTACAGACATACTTGCACCTAAACTAAACAAACATGCATGAAAGTAACTTAACAAAAAATAAAATTAAACTAACATAACCAAACAAATAGGCAAAAAAATAAGAAAACACACAAAACATACAAAAACCACCCCAAACTTAAAATGGGCATTGTTCACAATGACCCAACTTCGAACTCAACATTTGTCATGTAGCAAGGTGAAGAAGTTTTTTTTTTTTTTTAACACATACCTAGGAGGTGATACATTTAAGTCTCACTTTCTACTGAGCGTTAATACACATGTTGTCCCCATCGCCTCCATGATGGGAATGATTTGTTTGTGGTTGCTGAAATGGATGCACAAAATACAGCTGGAGATGATCTGGGAGCGGAGGTATCTGGGGATATCCACTCATATTATAGACAGATGCCATTTTGAAGTATTAGAACACTTGATGCATTGACTGGTAGCACGACTCTTGATACGTTCGGAACTCAGCATTTTCATTCCGTAACTTGGCAGTTACATTCCGTAGAGCTTAAATTTGTTCGCCTTGGTAAATAACTTTTTGATGAAGATCTTCCAGGGAGATTTTTTCTTTGCTTGGGTCCCCAGAACTTTGGGCTTTAAATGGCCCTGCTTTATCTTCCTCTTTACTTTCAGCTTATTTACTCCAAATCGTCTTCATGGCTTTGAAATCCATTGCTCGAATGGGCTGGCATATGTTGTCATCCATAATGGAAATGCCCACCTTCTTGAATAGTGTAAGATCTTGATTTTTTTTAAGATGTATTTTAGCACATTTAGAAATAACGGGATAAATGGTGTTATTTATTAATTAAACTTAAAATTTTAGGGGTCAATTTGGAATTTGCAAAATATTAAAAATTTGAATTTGGGTCTAACTAAGAACTTAAAGAAAGTTAAGGGATGAATAAGGTAATTAAGGGGAAAAGATTAACATATATATATATATACACACACACACACAGGTAGAGGCTGCTTAGATCATTCCGTCATCACGATCGGAGAAACGGGACGGACGTGGCGAGGCAGGGATCAAGCTCACACCACTTCCTTCATGCATATATATAGGTATAAGCACTATAAAATTGTCACAAAACACAATGAAAATTGACACGAAACGCAAAGAGGAAGATCAAATGGAATAGGGAGGAGAGGCAGAGGATCGTAGGTGGCGTCATCGATCGACGAAGGGTGATCGTCGGCAGGGGATGTGGATCTCTGTGTGTGTGTGTTCAGGGTGTGTGTGTGTGTGTCCAATTGATGTGAACATATGGGTATGTTGCTCCGGCTACAGGTGAGTCACCGGAGTCGGTAGAGAGAGAGAAAAGTTCGGTCCGGTGGTATGGGCAGTCTGTTGATGGGGTGATCATCGCTGGGAGTTGGTCGACTATACGGGTGGATTTCATTGACCGTTGTGCTGAGAGTGTGTATTCTGATCGGGGGTGGTGGTGCGTGTTTTGATCGTCGCCGGAACGGAGAGAGAGAGAGGGCTTGTCATTGCCCTGTTGTCAGTGGTGGTAGTGTCGTGTTTCATCGTATGTTTATGTTTGTCGTATGTGTGCGTGTTTCGAAGTGTGTGTGTTTTAGAGGTCGCCGGATGTTCACCGGCGGTGAGTTTAGAGAGAGAAAGCAGCATGTGTGTGTGTTACTATGGGTGTCGTGTGGGCGAATGGTGGGTGTGCATGGGGGGTAGACGTGGTGGTGTGTGGGTTCGGTTGTCCGGTGGTACGGGTGTTCGGTTGGTGGGACGGCGAGGCGTGATCGACGACGAGACCTCGTCGGCAGCAGCGTGTCAGGGAAACATAAAACAGTAACGCAAAATAGAAAAGGAAAAAGGAAAGAAGAAAGAAAAAAAAAAAGAAAAAAAAAAGGAAAATTTGCAAAAACCACCCCAGCGTAAATAAAAATCCAATCTCGCGGCCATTGGAAAATCCGGGAAAGGTAGAATTTCGAACTACTTTAATATATGTATTTAATTGTTTAAATTGAAATGGTGATAGGAAATAGTGGGACCGTTCACGTGAATAAATTTGATAAACTGTAGCGGAATAACATTAGTTGAGTAATAATATTTTATAATAAAATATGAGAAATAAAATATCATGGAAATTAGGGCTTGTATTCCATGGTTATGTATTATTTTATACCTAAAATATTAATTTAGGCCCCGTCACTATTAGGTTCGCAGGCATCGGGGTACCGGTAGAGAATAGGTGGCTAAAGTCTTTGGAAGCGGATAATCAGGTGAGTGTACTGTCTTCTTATCCAACTACCTTTTGTATCTATATATGATAGAAAATGGTTGTATGTACATTAGATGCTTTAAAAATTTTGTGGATCAAGCAAGTTTTGGTGAGTTGGAAAAAAAATGGATTTTCATGATATTACAACGGTTTTCGAAAAGAAGGTGAAAATGGTTTTGGTGGGATCATATGTTTTTATAAAGAAAAAATGAGAAATACGATTTTGGATTAAAAAAAAATCAGTTTTGGGAATAGAGGGTGATGTTTGAGATTTGCCGATATTGATTAGAGGATAATAATGGTTTGTGAATTAATGATGACGTTATTAATTTGACAATGCTATGGAATTTATCTGCTTCGGCAGAGTGATGTGATCCGCTTCGGCGGAGTGATGTTATCTGCTTCGGCGGAGTGATGTTTATCTGTTTCGGCAGAGTGATGTTAGACGTTTATACTGCGCAGTGATTATCCGCTTCGGCGGAGTGATGGGTGTTCGTAGGAAGGCATATCCTACGGATGGTATGGTACCGTTGCAAACTCCCGATCATGAGGTTAAAACGATCACTATGGCTAGCCAGTGTGTGTTGTGGTGGAGTGGTGTTTGTGATGTGGTGTTTTACTTACATTGGGTGGTTTATTTTTTTATTATGGTGATTGGTATGATTTTATACTAGATGAATTTGGATGAAACTTATCTGTATCACCTTATTTTTACTGCTTATATACTGGAGATTTTACAAGTTATGTGGTGTTTATATATTTGCGTTTGATCCATTTAGATGTTATAGATATAAATTCTTATTATAAAGTATTTTTACTAAGAAGACAGTACACTCGCAGGTACAATAGCTAGGAGTCGGTCCCCTATTGGCACTAGGTAGAGCTACGTGATGGAGTCATATAGGCGATTGAGAGAAGCTGTCAAAGGCGAACCTATAAAAGGTTCTTGGATAAATACTTTTTGTTAGAAAATAAAATTTGGGATGGGTGTGTCCCCCATAACAGATGTTTGTATTATACAGTGGGTGTATATTGTCATTAGATTGATTTATTTGGGATTTCAGGTGATGTCATGTTGTAGTCACGCCAGCCTCGGGATGACGGGTGTCCGGGACGGGTTGTGACAAAAAGCTTGGTGAGTATAGAAGAGAAAGGCAGGCTGAGATTGGTGTTTCGGATGGCGTGGTAGATGGACGAACTGATAAGAAGTCCAATGTTCAGTGGTTATTTTTTCTCAATTGCAAAAATATCCGATGCCCTTTCTTTTATCACGTTCGTTAGGTAAGCTGTTGGAAACAATCTGGTGCAGACGAAGTGGAACCAGACTTTTGGGAACTTTTTCTAGTGCTTGGACTCAAAAAGAGTCTGATAATTTTTTGTAGGTGTCCAACGTGCACGTCCCAAACATGACGCCTTAATGACTTCATCTAGATCCTATTTCATCTCATCCTCATTAGATTCCTCATCAAATGCATCATTAGGCAACCCTAGGTGTTGGTTAATCATTTCAAGATCAAATTTCACCCAACGATTCTGGACCTTGGTCTTGTGGTTCTCGCATCTCATGGCGTTTGCATAAAATTCATGAAACCAAGGTGAGGACACCTGGGCCTGGTTATCTATAGAAGCGCTGCCATTTCCTTTATCTTATCACATCTGCGATTTCAACCGGAAGATCTTCGATATCGGCGAATTCTCGTTCATGAATGCAATTTATGTTTTTCTCTTACTTATTGAAATGCTGCTTAGCCTACTTGGAAATGAAGTGTCTTGAATCAAAATCCGAGGCTGGATCCATGGCTCTCGAATCGGACCCCTCTCCCCTTTATTGCGTCGAAACTAATTTCGACGACATGATCTTTATGAGACAAAACACAACAAACCCTCACCAACATAATGTGGAACTTCACAAATAATAACCCACGACCACAGTTGTCAAGAAAATCCCAAAAGCAACACAAGATTCACGGGTTTCAAACAAAACTACGATTTCACCATCAAACCCCAATCCGATCGAGGAAATGAAAGCACAAAAATGGAAATTCCTTCCTGAAACAACTTACTTGATGATTTTTGGGTGATCAAATCATAGGAGATAAAGTCCTCTTCGCATTTGACCCCTTGAATCGTCTTTGAACGATCAGTTGTTTAAAAATGTGGGAAAAATTAGTGGATTTGCGGTGGGGATGGAGATTCTTGAGGAGGGTGCAGATGAACTTAGAGGTGGGTAACGGTTTGAGAGAGAAAAAAGGAGAGAAAGATCAAAATTAGGGTTTCGATTTGGAAAAAAATGAGGAGTGACACATTTTATTGCAATAGGGGAGAGCGCGCTGCAACGCGCTCACAGTAGTGAGCTTCTGCATATTAGGCACTGTAGCGCGTAAACGAGCACGCTGCAGTGCGCTAAGGCCAGTAGGCCTTAGCTCTTCCTTTCTTGGATTATTGAATGGTAGACTACCATTTCGATGTCATTTTTCTATTTCTTCTCATTTCGGATTTACTCAACATCCCCGAATGTCTGAGCACCTCCATTTACTCAAAAAACTCGCACCGCGATCACTAAAATCCCCCAATTGTTTTCTATTTTTTCAAAATAGGTGAGAACCATTCCCATGGTTGCATTTCAAAAAAGGCGCTAAATTTAGCGTCCCTTGCTAGACTTAACAACGACTCGTATCAGTTATCTACGAGGGGGATACTCTCCATAACTCATTCTTCATTTCCATAATATTGCTTGATTCTTTCTTTGTTAACTTGAAAAAATCGTCCATCATCACCTTCCTATTCAACAGCATCGAATGGAAATACTTGTTTAATTCAGAATGGTCCGGACCACCGCGACTTCAATTTTTCAGGAAAAAGTCTTAATCAAGAGTTGAAAAGTAACACTTGCTATCCAAGGCCGAATTTTCTCCTAACGATGTGCTTGTCATGCCATCTCTTGGTTTTCTTCTTGGATAACTTAGCATTCTCGTATGCCTCATTTTAGAATTCCTCTAGCTTATTGAGTTGTAGGAGACGTTGTTTCCCTGAAGCATTAAGATCAAAATTTACCTTTTTAATCTTCCAATAGGCACAGTGTTCCAACTCAACCGGTAAGTGGCACGCTTTTTCGAACACCAATCAATATTGAGACATTCTTATCGGTATTTTAAACACTGTGCGGTAGGCCCACAATGCATCGTCGAGTTTTATCGCCCAATCTTTTCAGTTGGAGTGAACCATCTTCTCTATAATCTATCTGATCTCTTGATTAGAAGCTTCAACTTGACCGTTTGTTTGGGGCTGGTTAGAAAGCGCCACTTTGTGTCGAACTTCGTATTTGGTTAGTAGAGTATTGAAAATTTTTGTTGCAAAAGTGGGTTCCTTCTTTGCTAATGTCGGCTCGAGGAGTCTTGAACATTGTCAATATGCTCTCTTGAAGAAATTTTAGAACAACTTTTGCATCGTTGGTCAGCGTGGCAATAGCTTCTACCCATTTTGACATGTAGTCCACTACCAACAAAAGGTACTCCTAATCAAAGGATGGAGAAAACGGTCCCATGAAATCTATTCCCCAAACATCAAAGAGTTCCAACCTCAAGATATTATTGACCCTCTGGCACTGATCACAGGTTTTCACAATAGTAATAGAGTCACAAAAAAGAGTCGTCCACTAGAAACCAGATTAAAGCACATTTGTGGCAGTCCGTGTTGCACGAAAATGCCCCCCATATGGCGATGAGTGATAATTATAGAGAATACTCGCTATTTCTTCTTCCGGAACACATCGCCGAATGGCTTGACCGATGCACTTCTTGAATAACATAGGATCACCCCACATATAACTCTTCACATCAAAAAAGAATTTCTTCTTTTGAGCACTAGATAGGTCTGAGGATAACACCATGCATGCGATATAATTGACTATATCTGCGAACCACAGAAGTTCAACTTCGATATTAAATAATTGCTCGTCCGAAAAAACTTTTGTAATACACGAATCATCACCAATGTCTTCTAAAACAAGTCTTGAAAGTTGACCAGCGACCACATTTTCACTCCCCTTCTTGTCGCGAATTTTGACATCAAATTCTTGAAGCAAGAGAATCCACGGAATTAAATGAGGTTTTGCGTCTTTCTTTGCAGATAAGTATCGGATGGCAGCGTGGTCTGTATAGATGATCACCCTAGACCCAATAATGTATTTTCAAAACTTATCACAAGTAAAGACCACCACCAACATCTCATTTTCTGTGGTGGTGTAATTATCTTCTATATCATTAAGAGTTTTTCTTGAATAGTAGATCGACCAAAAACATTTCTCCTTCCGTTGGCCCAAAACAGTCCCACCGCCTAGTCACTAGCGTCACACATAATCTCAGATAGCTCATTCCAATTGGGTGCGACAATAATCGAAGCTGAGATTAATTTTTCCTTCATTGCATTAAACGCCTCCACACAAGAATCATAAAAAATGAATGGGGGGTCTTTTTCAAGCAGATTGCACAACGGCTTCACAGTTTTCGAAAAATCCTTGATAAATCTCCGGTAGAAGCTGGCGTGGCCTAGAAAAATCCTTACTCCCTTTACATTATTTGGTGGGGGACCTCAAGTTCCTTGGAAGAGACACGATGGCCTAAGACGATACCCTCCTTAACAAAAAAATGACACTTCTCCCAACTGAGAACAAGATTTTTCTCTTCACATCACTTTAGCACAAGTGATAGATTGTGGAGGAAATGGTCAAAAGATGAACCAAATACTGAGAAATTGTCCACGAATACTTCCATAATATCTTCCACCACATCTGAAAAGATTGTCATCATACACTGTTGAAAAGTTGCTGGAGTGTTGTATAGTCTAAACGGCATACAGTGGTACGCAAAAGTGCCGAACGGACAAGTGGACGTTGTATTTTCTTGATCCTCTAGTGCAATGGCTATTTGATTATAACCTGACTGTCCGATATCGCATAAATGGTTTCGGCATTCAACAGTTTTAGAACTTCAGCACATACCACTTCCTTCATCGCAGGGTTTAGCCTTCATTGATGCTCAATTGAGGGCTTAAATAAGTCATCCATCAGAATTTTATGCATGTAAATGGTTGGGATTATTCTCTTGATGTCGAAAATAAACCAAGCAAACGCAGACATGTGCATTTTTATGATAATGAGTAGTTTTTCTTCTTCATCTTCTTGACTCAAGGATGATGAAATTATCACCGACTCAGTAGAGTTCTTCCCCAAAAATATATACCAAAGGTGCTATGGTGATTGCTTGAGAACCAACCCATTATGAGGTGGATTTGAGGGATTTGGCGAACTATCATCTCCATCAAGAGTCTCAACTTGAACTGAATTTACTATGTTGCTAGGCACAACTTCGAGAGATAAAACGTAGTCCACAACACTTTCATCTTTGGTAGATTCTCTCTCACCAAAATCCACCATAGATAGAGAATTTGTGGGACTGTGCTCTAAAGGATCTTGGTGTATGATTTCATGAAATAACCACTTAACACACGAGTCTCCCACTTCCACTCGATTGCAAGTTGAGCACTCTTCTGGAAACTTCATGGTGTTGAAGATGTTGAACTTCACTTTCTCATCATTGATCCTTAAGGTCAAGTTTCCATTATGCACATTGATCAATGCCTTCCCGGTTGCGAGAAAAGGCCTCTCAAGAATCATGGGAATTTCCCGATCTTCCTCCATCTCCAACACATTAAAATTCACTTGAAAGATGAATTTGTCCACCTTTACTAGTAAATCTTCAATAATGCCTTTTGGATAGGTTAAGGAATGGTCCGCCATTTGTAGAGAAATAGTAGTGGGCTTTGCTTCTTCAAGCCCCAATTTTTAAAATACAGATGACGTCATGATATTAATGCTCACTCCAAGATCGCAAAGTGTCTTCTCAAAATAAGATTTCCCAATAGTGCATGGGATGGTGAAACTTTCGGGATCTTTTAGCTTTTGTGGCAATTTCTGTTGAAGGATTGCATTACACTCCTCCGTGAGCTTGACGGTCTCGTACTCTTCCAACTTCTTCTTATTAGTCATTATATCCTCAAAATATTTCCCATAATTGCGCATTTTCTCTAATGCATTGGCGAACGGGATATTGATATGGATTTTCTTGAAAATTTCAAAAAACTTTCCAAACTGACTATCCAATTTCTTCTTCTGAAACTATTGCGGATATGGAAAAGGTGAAGTGATCATCGGTGGATTGCCCAGAAATAAGATGAAACCTGGATTTGCCTTTGGAGCTTCTTTCTTTTTCTTATCCAAAATGGGTTCTTTTTTGCAATCTATTTTCTCCTTGGACTTGTCCTCCTTTGGCTTTGTTGCTTTAATTTTCTTTTCGCATCTCAAGGTGATAGATTTGTAATTCCTTGGGTTAGTTTCCGTATCACTTGGGAACTTTCCCGAGGTTTACCCATTTGTGGCGCAAACGAGCTGACCAATTTGCGTTTCCAGAGACTTTGTAGTCAAATTGGTGTTGGTGCATGTCGTCTCGATGTTGTCAAGACGTGTTTTATGTTGGTTGAGAAGATTATGCGTTTCTCGCTTGATATTTTGCGTCTCCTTCATAAATAAGCCGAGCAAATCTTTCAATGGTAGATTATTTCTGTCTACCAGTTGTTGTTGCAATGGACGACTTGGATGCTATGTCATAAAACCTTGTTTTTGTGAAGAATATCTGGGAAGAGGTCACAAGGTATTATGGGTATTCGCATAAGAGAAATTTTTGTCATTCCAAATCCCGGGATGATAGTGAGTTGGGATGTTGTTGGAGGGCCTAAAGGTATAGGCTCGATTGTTAACGAAGTGACATTTCTTGAACTCATTATCAACCCCCTGTTGGGAAATACTTGTAACCTTTTCCATCTCCCGACTTAATGAGACGTCTCTGGTGGTGAAAGCAACAAGATGTTCTATGAGTTTCAAAACTTAGGCAGACAATGTATCTAGATGATCGACCTCATGAATACCAACTACCTTTCGTCCCATACTACGTTCATTGGGCCATTGAAAATTATTGGCGACCATCTCCTCCAATAGAACCTAAACCTCGTCAGAAGTTTTAGATAATAGCAAACCTCCAGATGTGGTGCCCACAATTATTCTCGTTTGTCCATCCTACCCATTGTAGAAAAGTTGGGTTTGAAACCAATCTTGATATCCATGGTATGGGAATCTTCTCAACAAGTCCTTGAATCGCTCACATGACTCAAAGATTGGTTCTTAGCCACTTTGGAAAAATTGAGCAATCTCACCTCTCAATTGTGACGTCTTTGATGGAGGAAAGAACTTAGTGAGGAACCATTGAACTAGTTCTTCCCAAGTTGAGATACTCCCCAGTTAGACGGATTGAAACCAACCTCCAGCTTAGTCTCGAAGTTAGAATAGGAATAGCCTTAGCCGAATGATATCCTCCAAGAATCCATTGATCTTTACAGTATCGCATATCTCCAAGAACATCGCAAGATGGATGTTGGGATCTTTGTGTAGATTTATGCCATGTTGGATTTGTTGAACTATGTTGATCAGGGCGGGTTTCAACTCAAAATTATTGGCGTGGATTGGTTGCCTCCAGATCCCTGAATAATTTTGGAACATAACTGGTTTGTAGTAATCCCGAAGGACCCGCTGTTGTTGTAATTTAGGTTCCAGTGGTTGTTGTGGTAGTGCTTGAGGCACCGACGATTATTGTGGTACACGGTCATTACCACCGTCGACCATTTCCTGAGCTTGGTTTCTCCTTTCTATCCTTAGTCTTCTTAATGTGCGTTCAATTTCTGGATCAAGAGCAAGGAATTCCAAGCTACGGCTACGTTGAATACACTATCAATCACCACAACCAACGAAAAATATTAAACAAAAATAAATAAAACAGAAGAGTGTCTAAACTAATATTGAGTTACTTGGTAGTAATATCAACTTAATTTCTAACTTTAAATCTTCGACAACGAGGCCAAAAACTTGTTGCATTAAATTATGCGCTAGGAATACTCGCAAGTTCACGAGGTCGAACAAGTAATAATGTGATCCGAAGATCAAGTATTGTCTACTAGGATTTACCGTTAGAACAAACTAAGTACTACAATTAGAATAACTCAATTTTATCTAGACGATTAATGATTTGTAAGGTGTTTGAAATATTAAAACAAATTAAACTACAAGACTTGGAATAAATTCAATGGGAATGGATTATCTAGGGATTAACTTCGTTCACTCGTACGTGTGTTTGATTTATTCTGGATTACACTAATGGTTATCAACCTATTCAACAATCAAGATTTCTAAAACTCACTCACTACCTCTCCTGAGTGTCAAGTAAGTGAATATATAATCTCTTCGAAACTGATATCCCTATCAAGAGTTTAGATGATTACAAGCGTCTAGCCCCAACCTTATGGATTGCAAAAGATCTAATAATCTCTCGATATATTAGAACTTATTTATGTCTAATCCTAGTTCGAATCTGGGGTTACCCCTTGGTAGTGGAATATTACGTTGCTACTTCAACCGCAAGTGTACAGGTCAAGTTTTATAGAATAGAGAAGAGTAATGGTTGTCATATCCACAGGGATTGGATAAATTGTCGCTAAGTACCGTGATTATCATAACCGAACTTTATCTAGGCAATTGAATTTAGGGTTTTTTGGTTTTAGATTATATACTAAACTAAATTAACAATTACTTAAACTATAATACTAAGTATAATGTTTATAGGCTTCTTTTTAAACCCAAAAAGTAGCTGAAAACGCATTGCCAGCGATGCAACGGCGCTGCAGCACATAAAGAGCAGAAAGGGAGATAGGCTGGAGGGCGCTGCAGTGCGCTATGGATAGAACACAAAAATAGGGCATGTTGCAAAAACACGATTCAGGTTGAGATCACTCGTTTCTCCACTGAAATTCTACCAACGGACCTGATTTACAACCGGTTTCGCCTAAAACACCTTATCGGCATAAAACAATTAAAAATGATAAAAAAACACATATAAAACACTCGAAAACTACAAAATTCATTAGGAAATACATAGATAAATATCAATCTATCAGTAGAAGGGGTTGTTGAGGGCATGTTTGCTTGACATGGTTCCCAAAGTTTGTGGCAGGATTTTGAACTTCTCTCACTATCTTCGCCAGGAGTGTTGGTAACTCTCTTGAGGGACTATTATCGGGGGCATCCATGTGGACTGGCTGACTTGCACTTTCACTATAGTTATTCATGATTTCCAATCTTAAAGAGACCATTAAATTGAGAGCATAAGAACAACTATAAGTCGTTCTGACGGACAATGCCAATTTGATGCTGCATGCAAGTAGATTAGTGGACACGTCAACTTTTGAGATCGGGAAGCGATGGATGGCTATGGTTTCTCACTATCACTCGGTTTGGATCTTGCAAAATAATGCACCATGGGTGGGCCTACTGGCATTACACTTTTGGTGTAAGAATCAATAAAAGGGTATTGAAATAAATATAGTATAATGCAATAAGCATGAGGGCTATTTATCTCAACAACGTAACATTGCCCATGAATTTTCACATCAAAGAGTGTACCTCAGACCAGGATTCTAACCTTTATATATGAAGGAATAAGACTTTTTCAGAAAAGTCTTCCTTGATTATTTGGATACCGTTATGGTATATGGCATAGATCTTGGTTCCCTTTCTATAGAGATGGCTAGGATGGTAGGTGGAGATTGCAAAACTTTTATGGCAATGGTACTTATTGGCCTAAAGATCTACCCAAGCGGGGGGAGGGTGAATTGGGTATTGACAAAATTTTGAACAATAAATTCAACAGTTATTATCAATTTCCATAATTGAATATTATCTTGTTAAGCATCAAAAATATGTTTAGACAAGTGATGATAGGTGTAAATTACCTATATATTTCCAAACCGAAATTGTTAGTTTTCGAGTACGTTTATTACGTTTTAATACATTTTAATGTATTTTTATTCTTTTTACACTAAATCAGGTGTGTGGGGTGAATTGGTATGAAAGCGGAGCGTAAACAATCAAATCGGACCACGACTAGTCGAAGAACGGCAGAAAAACAAGCACGGTGGCAATAATTAAATCAACAGCCCATCGCCACGGTGGTGAAAATGTAGATAGGGCTAATTCTTGCTAGACATCCACCGCCGTAGTGGTGAAATCCATCACCACGGCGGTGAAAATGTAGGATGGTCACCAATTCCACCGCCTCCTCCACCACTGTGGCGATCACTAACTGGCATACCCATCGCCGTGGCTGTCTATAAAACCCCTCATCTCCTCTCCTTATATATTCCTATTTTATCACCCCCTAAGCTACTTATAATATATTTAGGGTGAGTTTGAGATATTTTTGAGGGAGAGCTCACAACCTGAGGTGGAAGAAGAAGGAAAAAGTGATCGTTCAACAGTTTTAGCGCCAAATCTTCGGATATCGGCTAAGTTCTTTCATTTCTTTTCTTTGTTTTGTTCATTTTGGTAGTTGTTAGGCATGTTTAGTCCATTTTACATTGTATATATGGTTATGACCATTGGCTAAACATAGGTTGTTTAGGGATTAACGCTATAATTATGAATTCGTTGTTTATTTGAGTTTATGTTTCGTTAGCGGTTGTTGTTCATTATTTTTATTGTGTTTATCGTATTGTTTGTTTATTATGTGTAGATAGATATATCAATAATTCGGTTTTGACACTCGGAAGAGGTAACCCCGGATTCGAACTAGGGTAAACACAACGCGATGATCCAATAACCCGGGAGGGAGTTGGATTATGGGCAATCGATGACATTGGGGAAGGACTCATGTGACCTAGAGTCGTTAATATGTTAAGATGGACTTCTTTGTTGACACGAAGTCATGTATTACCTCGTCTTACACTCGAGAGAGGTGGCGGGGCATTTTACGAACTGAGATTGTCGATAGGGTAAACATAACGTGACGATCCAATGACCTGGGAGGGAGATGGATTGTGTGCAATCAATGACGTTGGAGCGAGAATCATGTGACCTAGGGTCATTAAGACATTGAGAGGGACTTCTTCATTGACACGAAGTCGTGTATTTCTCATCTTACACTCGGGCGAGGTGGCGGGGGAGTTTACGAATTGAGATTTTTGGATTAGTTAAACGGCGTTAACATGAACTAAAACGAGATCAAACACGTATTGATGAACGAAGTTAATCCCTAGACAATCTATTCCCTAAAAACTATCTTAATATTAATATTAGTATAGATAATTTAATTAGATTAGTATTAGTATTTAATTTTATTCACATTTATTTTTACCTAGATAAAGTTAGGTCATGATAAACGCAGTACTCAATAATAGTCAAAGCTAATCCCTGTGGACACAATGCCCTTACTCTCCCTACCTTTACTAAAACTTGACCTCCTATACTTGCGACTGAAAGTAGCGGCGTATTTATGCGCTACCAAATGCACACCTAAACAATCCGAAAAGTAACAATACAACACACAAAGATTTATCCTTGTTTTGGAAAGCTACTCTTACCTATGTCTGGTTCCCCGGGCTCCATAGGATTTTTCAATTCACTAACCCTTTGATTCTTATTCTAGGTAGGAATCAAACCCTTACAATCCTGATTCTTTTCGTAGGCTCATAATCAAGTTTACAACACTAATTCTTTTCACAGGCTCAAAATCAACCTATCACTCTCTCACACTTATCCATTTCGTAGGCTTAGGAAGAATCTTCTCAAACTCTAATTCTATTATAGGAAGAATCAAAACCTAATATTTTAAAAGGCTAAAGATTAACCTAATCTTTTTTACAGGCTAAAGATCAAATCCTAATCCTTTTCTTAGGCTAACAATCAAACCCTAATCATTTTCTTAGGCTAAAGATCAAACCCTAACTACCCAGATTAGATACCATCACAAATGTGGCTAATCTACCTAAACTTGCAAATACAAAAGATTACAAGTTTCTTCCTACAAGAAGCTTCTACCATCTCAATACAATTATACTCCATTAATGTCCTGAAATACAACGTGATAGACTCTATCCAAGGCACGAATTTGATTTGAAACAATTTAACACACAAATATCAAATAATCATATTTCTCTAATAAAAATCCGTTCTACAATATTTTCGCGATATTAAGTTTAAAAAAAAACTTTTCTCAAAACAATTAATCAAAATAATTAATAAAATAATCTAAAAAGAAAACTAATTGGCTTGGAAATATCCCACCGGAATTTGTTGAAAACGATTACAATAACACAATAACGAACACAAACCGGTGACCAAAACTTTTAGTACGTCAATCAAGAACTCTTTCAATAATATCACTTACAAATTTTAGCGTGGAAAAATCTCTCTTATTAAAATCAGAATGTTCTTGATTGATGAATTTGAAAAACACAGATATTTACTTATAGACCTTTAAATAGACCTGCAATGGCTAGTTTCCAAATTCCAAGAATCAAAAAGACCTTTTGACACCCCCATATATCATGCACTTGCAAAATAAATATGTTTCATCTAAGAATACATTTAGAAAAGCTCAATTTGATCCCCAAAAGTTTTTCAATTCAAAATCCTTAAGTATAGGAAGTAATTTCATCAATTCAATTAAGAGAAAATTAAATATGTGGACCCAATAAATGAAAAAATAATAATATTTGATATATATAAGTAAGACATTTAAATCCATTAAAAAACGTATTTAAAATAATCCAAAATGAGGAGGATTGGCCCAAAAAACATGTTAGTAAAAAAACTAACTATAGACTGTCGATTGACTGAGCACGTTCTCGGTCGACCTCTCTCTCCAACGGTCAGTATTATGACCGTTGGCCAGCCTTCGATTGCTTGACCAATCTGTCTAGCACACTTTTCCCTTTTTCTTATTTTGCCTATTGGATTTGTTAGTCAAACGACCATACCCGTCAGTTGACCGAATTAGCTAGTAGGTCACCTATTTCTTTTTCTTAAGCTTCTGTTTTGGTTAGTTGACCGACCTCTTTCGTCGGTTGATTGAATTGATTCGAAAACAACTTAGTTTAAGTGTTAAAACTATTTTTCAAATTAGGCCCTTAACCAAAAACATTTTTATGACTTAATACATTCTAAAAACCATATTAGGGCCTTAAAATGATCAATTCTTAATAAGACACATGTAAGATTTATTCATTTTTAAGTTCGTGCGTGATCCTAATTCCGGTTGCATTAAGAGCATGAAGGTAATGAGTTGTTTGCACTCAATTGTCTTCATTATCTTCAATACTGCGAAAATCTTCATTGCCTTCATCATGCACCCGTAGTGAATTCTTCAACGATTATTCCTTTTTGACCAATTATTTCTCTCATTTTAACGTATGGAACTGAAATCTAAAACCACTTAATAAAAACATTAGTTTCATAAAACATCAACGTTTAATTGTCCATCCAAAGATTTAGTTCACCAATCTCCCATTTTTCTATGATGACAATTAATTTTGATGTTCTCTCAAAAATAATGTAGCCACGCTCCCCTTAAATATGAGAACAAATTTTTTCAACTCCTTTAAGCCCATTGATGAGAAACATAAAAATTTTGAAAATATTTTCAACATAGCATAGCATAACACAAAATTTCTCCCGTTATATGATTACATGCTTAGCCGAACAAATACATAAAACATCATACAACTTCTCCTCCTTTGTCATCTCAAAAAGTGGGGAAGAAGGATTGGAAGATTATTCTAAGCATACATCATTATGCCTAGCAATGCCTAAACCTCGAATAATTTGCATAAATTGATCTTCATCTTGAGTTTTAGTAAACATATCAACAAGTTGCTCTGAAGTACCAAAATATTCAATTGTAACATCTCATTTTGGAATGTGATCACCAATAAAATGATGATGTATCTTTATGTGCTTGGTTCGTGAGTGCTGTGTTGGATTCTTATTTAAGAATATAACATTTTTATTATCACAATAGATAGGTACTTCCTCCATACAAATTCCAAAATTATATAATTGATGTTTAATATATAGAATTTATGCATTAAAATTACCAGCTGCTATATATTCTACCTTAGTTGTAGATAAGGTAATAGAATTCTATTTCTTGCTAGACCAAGAAATTAAGGCATGTCCCAAGAAATGGCATGAACCGCTTGTGCATTTACGCTCAACTTTGCATCCAAAAAAATTAGCATTAGAGTAACTAATTAATGTTAAATCACTCCCCCTAGGATATTATAATCCTATATCACTTGTTCCATTTAAATATCGAAAGATTCGCTTGACAACTGTTGGATGCATTTCTTTTATACAAGATTGAAATCATGCGTACAAGCACACACTAAACATTGTATCAAGTCTGATGGTGCTTGGAAATGGATCACTGAACACATCGGCTTCTGAGATCGGGGATGGTGGTTGGCAGTGAAGGTTATCTCCCTTTCTTTCGGTTTAGTTCCTGCAAAACAATGCACCACGGGTGGGCCTCTCGGTATTTCACCTCTGGTGTGAGAATCAATTTAGGTTTTCTGAAGAGAAAGGTAGTGAAATATGCCAGGAGTATTTGGTAGCGTACAGTCCCATAACACATACCTAGAACTACTAGGGTTCTAACCTTTATATAGGAAATGGAAGAAAAACTATTTGGAAAGGATTCCTTAATTCTTTGAGCAATGAGATAAAAAGTAGTATGGATTTCACCCTTCTTACTAATGAGATCGTAGGACCGTTGGCGGAGATTGTGGGACCGTTGTGGTAACGACACTTTTCTCCGAGGGAGATGTGACTCTAACCACCTTTAGAAGAAGGATCATGATGGAACCCATGCCCCAGGAGTGTTAACCCATATGGGATGAAGAGACTCGGTCGGGTGTTGTGACCAGGAGCGAGCGTACCGAGGGGCTCATCTGACCGGTCGATTCTGGAGATCTGAACCAGTGGCGTGAATTTTGGTTAAATTCATCTTCATCAGATGCCCCTATTCCCATGGGTTTAATGAGTTCACACCTTGGGAAAATTTTTCGCACGTAAATAACGTTGCTACTTTCACCGCAAGTGTACGGGTTAAGTTTTAGTATCGTGGGAAGAGTAAGGATCATCGTATCCATAGGGATTGGATTAGACGGTCATTGAGTACCACAATTATCATAACCTAACTTTACTTAGGTGACTTAAATTTATATTTTTGTTAATAAATACTATACTAATATATTCGTATGACGTTTATGGGAAAATATTGCCTTGGGATTGACTTCGTTCACTTAAACGTGTTTGTTTCAATTTAGTTTACATTAATGATATTCCAATCTATTCGACAATCTCGGTATCAAAATCTTATTCACTACCTCTCCCGAATGTCTAGTGAATGAATATGTGACTTCGCGTTATTGCCGAAGTCCCCCTCGAGTGTCTATACAACACTTGGTCATATGAGTCTCGCCTCAACCTCATGGATTGCACACTTTCTAATGCCCTCCTAGGTCATTAGATCATCGCGTTGTGTTTAAATCGTAGTCCGAATTCGGGGTTATCTCTCCCGAGTGTCAAACCCCGTATTCTCAATATATCATAACAATTATATAAACGTGGAAGAATGGTAAAAACAATCGAATAGACAAAAACAACCATTAACAAAACATCAATTTTATATAAATAACGTTTTCGTGAAGGGCATCAAGCCCTAAACAATATGTGTTTAGCTACACATGGTCATAGCCCTATATACAACTAAAAACAAGCTAAACATATACAAAATAACCAACCAAACTAATAAATAAAAGAGAGAAATGAGGAGACTAACTGTTATCCGAAGATCTGACGCTAAAACCGCTCCGAGAACGTTTCTTCCTCTTGGACGTGATGATCTTCTTTTGGTTGGAAGTGTCTTGGAGTTCTCAAGACTCCCAAAAATGTTAACTATGTGTTTGGGGGAGAAGAGACGATATTTATAGGATCCAAAATATTGCAAAATATCATAAAATATCTAAACTATCAAGCGCCTGACCGCTGCAGCGGTGGGATCACTGCTGTAGCGGTGGAGAGGTCGGTAGGTTTCTGGCTGGTAACCGCTGCAGCGATGGAGAATCGCCAGCTCTCTATATTTTCACCACTGCAGTGGTGGATGTAGGTTCTGAAAATTATCCGTTTTTCTTTTTTTTCTCCACTGTTCTTCCACCGACTTACTCATTTATAGAACGTTTTAGTCCATGTTCACCCCGAACACATGATTTATAACAAAATAAATAAAAACGTATTAAAATATATTAAAACGCTATAAAATACTTGAAAACTAGCAAAACTGGCTTGGGAATATATAGACAAATTATACCTATCAAATATTCAGATGATGAGTCGGTGTTTTATCGTTTTGTTTTTTGTGGGCCGCGTCGTGTCAATAAGCTGGCGATGGCATAACGTCCCCACTTTTTGCCTTTCGAGAGTTTTTGGGCATTAATTATCAAATGACTTGATTTAATGGATGATCTTTTCAGCTTTCCTGGTGATGGCGGTCGGGGATTCGTGTTCGATTGGTTTAAAATGAAGAGTTTGCAGGTTGTCCAAAAATGTTCTTTTGGAACGTTACTTTTATTATTGAGTAGTCTGCATATCCGCTTGCAGCATTTAGTAATAGAAAGAAGTTCAAGATCTTGTTCTTATATTTCTAGAGGTGATGATGAGGCTGGACCATCATCCAGAGTGCATAGTGGCAATGAAGACATTGGGATGTCATTCAGTATGCATTACAATGATGCTAACGGTACTGGGACAATCAGTTTAGAAGTAGCTTGGAGAAAAGGGGCAGATTCGGTGGAATCCCGTTGCCATATTACCCTTGAGGCTAATGTTGCTGTTGAGGTAGCACTGGCGAAAGAGCAAAGATGAGAGACTGTTTGTTGTGTAGTGAGTCACCTAAGGGACTTTAATGTTTTTGATATGCCGAAGGGAATTATTTGTCCCATTGACCATCAATATGATCACTTCCAAACCTTTGAAGAATATGCTACAGTGTCCGTTTGGATATGTTGCTTTTCAAGACGAAGCCTTTCATAGTAGAGTTCGTTTTCCGCTCCATCCCTTCCTTCGTGAAGTCTTCCATATGGTCCAGTTGGGGCCTTCACAGTTGGTGCCTCAAAATTTGGCTAGTCCTCGAGCCAAACACACACACTAAAATGAAAAAAAAAAACACAAATGGAAATGAATAACAAACAATCTAAAAACAATCTAAACATAACAATACGTGAGTTTTGACTTCTTCTAACGGCCTATTTATTTTTCCCTCAACAACCGCCAATTATTTCGAGTTCAGGCGGTAACACATAGCATGTAATGTTCTAGAATTTTGACATGCAATAATGGTGAACGCTATTCTAGATCCTTTAAACGTGTTAGTGCGAGACTCAATAATATAACTATACAACGATCGGATTGGATTATCCACCAACGAAATTCATGACTTAGACCTTAAAGGACTAGGATTTCCATAGGGTTGATTGGGGTCCACTCTCCACTAATGTAGGTTTAGTAATTCATGAAGATCATTAGGGCTTAGTTCGGTTTGGTATATTTAGCCAAGGGTAATTTGGAATAGAAAACGGATTAACGTTGTTAACTTAACGTTACCCAAGGCTCAACGCTTGGCACATTCACTCTCGAATCCCCATAGAAAGATTGGAGACAATCCCGAACATGAATTTAAAACCGACGTACTCACTTATAAAAAAGAAACGGAAATAAAAACTGTATTTACATTTGATTCTTTTTCTTTTTTTTTTTTTTTCTATTTTTTTTTCTTTTCTTTTCAACGAACACACCCCCAAACTTATTTGATTGTCACAATTGAAGGGGTGTGTGAAATACAAATGAAAAATGACAAGTGAGTACTCAAATACCGAACCAATTTGAAGTTCACCCTAATCCCAACTGCTCACATCCAGAAGCCTTTGCAACGGCTAACTTGATTCACTCAAATGTGCCTTTGGTTTAGCGATAAAGGACTGGAAGGAATTCAATTGGCCGTGGTATTGGTTTATGTGTTCATAATTGAATATGAATTTAGGCTTCGACAGGGTAACGAGGGATAAACATATATCAAGGTAGGCTTCAAGGGCTCAAGCGACAAAACGAATGCCTAAATCACATCTCCTGAACTACTTCGCCTAGGATTTCGCCTCAAGCTTCCTCTCAATCAAGTTCTAGAATCCTTAATGTGTCATGAATTTAGTTAATCGATAATCGTCCTCAAATCAATTGAATGACTATACATTTAGTCTATGTGCCCGTGTAAATTAGGATCTACAATAATTTTTACCAAAAAACATAGTCAAGCACACAGAATCACACATACATGGGTATTACCCTTGACTTCGAAAACAACCAGGGGTAATTTTCATCATCGGGTGACGGCCCAGATGAACGCAAAACTCAACATATAACAACAACACAAAAACATAAACACATTCTAACCTAAACACACATGCAATACGGAAAACGATAACACATAAACCAACATACTACTAAATACAACACATCACCGCTAAACTCAAAGTGGACAGTGTCCTCAGCGAACCCAATCATCATTCTCAACATATGAAATTTAAAGCATGCAGACGAAGGGTGTTTAGAACACTTACTTGGGAGGCGAGAGGATCTCGCCTCCGAATTAAGTCGGATGTGATGGATCAAAAAGAATTGCTTGGGTTGCCTCCCAAGAAGCACGTGATTTAATGTCCTCGACCTGACATTTTTAGAACGCCCTCAAGATTGGCGAGATTTTGCTTTGGATGGTACAATCTTTCAACGAAACACCTCACCGGCTAATGTGCTTGGCCAAGCAACATAAAACAATTTGGAATCCCGTCAAAAGGGATGCATCAATACCTGTCGATCTAACATCGCCAAGTACCCTACATTGGAAACAAAAACAAAACTACAAACAAAAATTATATACAAAATAAATGCCTAAAGTAAAATTAAGTCATTTACACACAATATCAATAATAACAACTTCGCCAATCCCCGGCAATATGAAACACTTGCTTCCCCTATCTAAAACTTAAGTTCAGAGCCGTTACAACGTTTCTCCGACAATAACATCAAAACAATCCCCGACAACGGCGCTAAAAACTTGGTAACGAGGCCGGGAACAGAATTTGACAAACAACCAATCCCCGGCAACGGCTCCAAAAACTTGGTAGCGCGTAAATATGCTGCTACTTACTCTCGCAAGTATACGAGGTCTAAGTTTTAGTATAGTGTGATTGTTAAGATCGGGTTATAGTATCCACAAGGATTGTTGTCGTTACTATCGAATACCGCGTTTGTCGTGACCTAAGTTTATCTAGGCGAAAAACAAATGTATTTAATTAATTAAACTAATACTAATATAACCTAAATTAACTACACTAATATGCTAATATGTTTTAGGGTGAAGAATTGTATAGGGATTAACGTGTTTACAAATACGTGTTCGATTCCGATTTACTGACGTTTATGTTGTTCGACCTATTTGACAACCTCCGTACGTAAACTCCACCGCCACCTCTTCCGAGTGTAAGACAGGAGAATACATGACTTCGAGTTAACGAATAAGTCCCCCTCAATGTCTTAATGACCCTAGGTCATATGAGTCTCGCCCAGCATCATTGATTGCACACAATCCAACTTCCTCCCGGGTTATTGGATCATTGCGTTGTATTTACCCTATTGACAATCTCCGTTCTAAAACTCCCTCCCCACCTCTTCCGAGTGTAAGACAAGGAATATAATGCAACTTTGGGCCAACGAAGAGGTCCCCCTCAACGTCTTTACGACCCTAGGTAGCGTGTGTCTTGCCCAACGTCATCGATTGTCCATAATCCAACTCTCTCCCGGGTTATTGAATCGTGGCATTTGTTTACTCAAATCTGAATCTGGGGTTTTGTCAAAACCCCGTATTCTCCATTTATCAATCTAAGCATAATAAACAAACAATACGATAAATACAATCAAACTACGAAGAACAATCACAAACGAAACACCGAAATCATCCAAACAACGTATTTATAAATTATAGATTAATCCCTACTACAATCCATATTTAACTCAGGGCCATAGCCGCATATATAATGAGATAACAAGCTAAATATGCTCACATGCTCCTAAGATAAAGAAATAAGGAAAAATGATTGAAGAACTTAGCCTCGTCCGAAGATAAACCGCTAAGAACGCTCAACGATCGATTTGCCGTCTTCTCCACTTCGGGATGCGAGCTCCACCACTAAAATTCCTAACCCTTGTCTTAACTAGAGTCTAAGGGGCTCAAAAATGCAAGAGAGAGGAGAGAGATGGAGAGAAGGGAAAAATAATATCCCAAAAGATCTCAAAATATCTAATAAATATTAAGGGTGTGCTGCAGGATTTTCGCCTAGGCGAAGAAAACGTCGCCTAGGCGAAGTTAAGTCGGTTAACGTTTTGCCAAAAATTTGCCTAGGCGCAGAAAAATTCGCCTAGGCGAAGTTACTGCAGGTTTTAAATTGTGTTTTGCCTGTAACTTCTTCATCTGAACTCCGATTGAGGTTATTCAAAAACCTATGGAAAGATAAGAAACAGATATACAACTTTCATGTTTTGAGAATTTCCAAAATCAGATTTCATCATAGTCCAAAATAGCCTTGACGTTACAGAACCTGTACCGACTTTGCAGGTTTGGTGACCGCCTAGACGAAGAAGTAGGCGGTGGACTTGGAAATGTTTCTACTTGGGCTTCCACCTAGGTGGAGGAATTTCCTACCTAGACGGTGGGCTGTCAGTAGCCTTTTTTCATTCTCAGCATCTTCATTGCCTAGGCAGAGGTCTGGACGCCTAGGCAGTGGGCTTCCTTCATATTTTTGCCTTCTTGCTTGTTTATCGACCGTAATTTCGACTCGCCTTCGGTTTGATCTCATCGTTTTTGCTCCAGTTTCTTATCGTTTTGCTCCACCCACTTGATTTATACAAAAAGTATGAAAACTAATTAAAACATAATAAAATACTATATAAACATATTCGAAAACTAACAAATTCGAATTGAAAATAGATAGGTTTTTCACACCTATCAGTGCCCAGTGAATGGAGGTTAATGGTAGGGTTTTCAATTCTATGCTTGTGGAATGGTATCTTCCCCGTCTTCTATTTTCTTCCACTTTTATTAGCTCACCAAGAATATGGCCCCACCTGACTGTTGGTATCAATTCTGGGACCGGGATAGACAATTTATTACCGGGGTTCCGGAGAATGCCCTTAGGTTGAGGAACATGTGGGTCCTTGTGATGAGGTCTTGGGAGTGAGCCTTGTGAGGATATAGGTCCCACCTAGTGCCTAGGGAGTGGCAAGATCTGAGTAACTTTGCACCCTCACTCCGTTTTCATTCTAGGTGTCGACATCGTATTTTGTCCTGCATAGTTAGCATCGAATCAAAAGTACAAGTTCTGATCAACTTTAAACTAAGGTTTAAGGGGAATTATGTTCTACCTTAAGATCACACTGGATACTATGAAAAACAACAAAAACCAAGAAAACATAAAACTGTTAAATTTGACTAAATTTGATTAAGTAAAAGTTTCAGGTTATCCATGAAATTCCTAAAGTTAAAGGAGGACTAATATGACATTATTAAAGAATTATGTTGATGAAATCACCTTTAATATGAATAAAAATTAGTTACTATCATTTGAATTAAGGATATTTTATCAATTTACCTCTGTTACTTACTTTGACCCCTAAAACATTTACTATCAACGGTTTCGTCTGTTTAACGCCAAAAATATTACTTTAAATATTAGTTTAAAATATAAATATTCATAAATCAAAGCCAAATACCTTGATCAAACCAGGGGGAGTTCCATGACAAGTCCAAGTTACCCAAAGTAACTAAGGCTTAGGACTCGGTTTAAAATGAGCCAAACTAAAGTCATCATGACTAGCCATCAAAGCCCATCAAATGAAGGACCCTACCAAGTATTTAATGACTCATTAATAACCATTAAATGCCTATGTTTTTTCTTAGATACTTCCTATAAAATATCTAAGGAAGGAAACCAAGTTAATTAAGAAGTGACTAACGGTTATTAATCCAACCGATCCAATTCGCCACCAAGGCATGCATTGAATGAGACATGAAATGCCCATCCCATTAGGTGTTAAATGCTTGGGATGATTTTAGACATTGCATTTTGTCCTGCCCAATTAGTGTCGAATTGAAAGTACAAGTTTAGATAAATTTTGAACTTAGGTTTAAAGGGAATGAAATTCTACCTTAGATCACACTAGATAATATAGAAAAACCATTAAAACATGAGAAAAACGTAAAAACTATTAAATTTGACTGAATTCGATAAAGAAAAAGTTTCAGGTCAACCTTTAAATTATTAAAACTAAAGGAGGTCTAAGATGACATTATTAAAGGTTAATTTTCATTAAATCACCTCTAATCTGAATAAATATTAGGCACTACCTTTTTATTATAGGCAATTTCACCGAATTATCTTGGTTACCCACTTTGAACCCTCAAACATTTACGAGCACTGGTTTGGTCTGTTCGACACCAAAAATTTTAATTTGAATTATTGTTTAAAGTATGTATCTCATTAAAACAAGTCTAAAATACCTAAATAAAGGTATGAAATTTCCCAAGAAAGTCCAAGTTATACAATGTAACAAAGCATTTAGACTCGATTTAAAATTAACCAGAACCGAAGTCATCTTGGTTAATCACAAAAGCCCAATGAATCATGGGCCAAAACCATCATTCAAAGGCCCAAAAACGAGACACTTAGGATGTGACCAACCATTATCAAAATTAAAGCGATTCGGTTTGCCACCTAAATTAGACATTTAATATGCATTAAATTTCCATCCCATCAAGCATTAATTTCTAGGGATGACATGGATACACCACATTCAAGGTATCAATATATTTTGATCAAAATATCCAAGAGTTAACCAAAAAACCTTGAAATGTGACTACCCGTTATCGAAACCAAATCGATTTGGTTTACCACCTAACCGATGCATTTAATGGTCATTAAATTCAAATCCCATCAAGCATTAATTGCTTAGGGATGACATTGAATGGATGGATGCATTAAATCTATATATTTTATTAAAATATCTTAGGGTTAATTAGAAACCTTGAAATCCAACCGTCGGTTAGAAGGTAAACTAACCTGTTTCAATCCAAAATAAACCCAATGTGTGCTCACCAAGTAATGACTCATCATAGAGAATTAAATACAAGGTGACACATCTAGGCTACATACATTTCACCTTGAAAGCTTTGATGTCAGCTAAATCGAAATAGTGAAACTAATTGGTACTTAGCCCATAAACAAAATTGAAAGTGTTAATTCTTCCCATTAATGTACCCATGTGCAACCAATAGGATTCAAGGGAGTGTAATGATTGGTAAGGATTGATAATCATTACCAACTCTAGGAAAAGATTTGGTAATGATTACAAAATCTTTGAGAATCTTTCCCTGCAACTAAAATTCATTCAAAGCTGATCAAAACCAAGACAATAGATCAAATCCCTAAGCCAATCGAACCCTAAGGAAGGGCCTGACATGTCCTACACATTAGTTAATGTGCAAGCCCTTGGCCTATAAATAGAGGGTCCTTGTTTCTTATTTTTCAAGTCTTGAAGATCTGGATTTTCTCTATAAACTCAAGCAATAGTCTCGAGTACTAGACTTTTCAAGCAATTCTCTTGAATAACACACCATTATTTAGCTAAAATCCAATCTCGGAGGGTGTTCTTGAAGTACTTGGTTCCCTTTCTATAGAGATGGCTAGGATGGTAGGTGGAGATTGCAAAACTTTTATGGCAATGGTACTTATTGGCCTAAAGATCTACCCAAGCGGGGGGAGGGTGAATTGGGTATTGACAAAATTTTGAACAATAAATTCAACAGTTATTATCAATTTCCATAATTGAATATTATCTTGTTAAGCATCAAAAATATGTTTAGACAAGTGATGATAGGTGTAAATTACCTATATATTTCCAAACCGAAATTGTTAGTTTTCGAGTACGTTTATTACGTTTTAATACATTTTAATGTATTTTTATTCTTTTTACACTAAATCAGGTGTGTGGGGTGAATTGGTATGAAAGCGGAGCGTAAACAATCAAATCGGACCACGACTAGTCGAAGAACGGCAGAAAAACAAGCACGGTGGCAATAATTAAATCAACAGCCCATCGCCACGGTGGTGAAAATGTAGATAGGGCTAATTCTTGCTAGACATCCACCGCCGTAGTGGTGAAATCCATCACCACGGCGGTGAAAATGTAGGATGGTCACCAATTCCACCGCCTCCTCCACCACTGCGGCGATCACTAACTGGCATACCCATCGCCGTGGCTGTCTATAAAACCCCTCATCTCCTCTCCTTATATATTCCTATTTTATCACCCCCTAAGCTACTTATAATATATTTAGGGTGAGTTTGAGATATTTTTGAGGGAGAGCTCACAACCTGAGGTGGAAGAAGAAGGAAAAAGTGATCGTTCAACAGTTTTAGCGCCAAATCTTCGGATATCGGCTAAGTTCTTTCATTTCTTTTCTTTGTTTTGTTAATTTTGGTAGTTGTTAGGCATGTTTAGTCCATTTTACATTGTATATATGGTTATGACCATTGGCTAAACATAGGTTGTTTAGGGATTAACGCTATAATTATGAATTCGTTGTTTATTTGAGTTTATGTTTCGTTAGCGGTTGTTGTTCATTATTTTTATTGTGTTTATCGTATTGTTTGTTTATTATGTGTAGATAGATATATCAATAATTCGGTTTTGACACTCGGAAGAGGTAACCCCGGATTCGAACTAGGGTAAACACAACGCGATGATCCAATAACCCGGGAGGGAGTTGGATTATGGGCAATCGATGACATTGGGGAAGGACTCATGTGACCTAGAGTCGTTAATATGTTAAGATGGACTTCTTTGTTGACACGAAGTCATGTATTACCTCGTCTTACACTCGAGAGAGGTGGCGGGGCATTTTACGAACTGAGATTGTCGATAGGGTAAACATAACGTGACGATCCAATGACCTGGGAGGGAGATGGATTGTGTGCAATCAATGACGTTGGAGCGAGAATCATGTGACCTAGGGTCATTAAGACATTGAGAGGGACTTCTTCATTGACACGAAGTCGTGTATTTCTCATCTTACACTCGGGCGAGGTGGCGGGGGAGTTTACGAATTGAGATTTTTGGATTAGTTAAACGGCGTTAACATGAACTAAAACGAGATCAAACACGTATTGATGAACGAAGTTAATCCCTAGACAATCTATTCCCTAAAAACTATCTTAATATTAATATTAGTATAGATAATTTAATTAGATTAGTATTAGTATTTAATTTTATTCACATTTATTTTTACCTAGATAAAGTTAGGTCATGATAAACGCAGTACTCAATAATAGTCAAAGCTAATCCCTGTGGACACAATGCCCTTACTCTCCCTACCTTTACTAAAACTTGACCTCCTATACTTGCGACTGAAAGTAGCGGCGTATTTATGCGCTACCAAATGCACACCTAAACAATCCGAAAAGTAACAATACAACACACAAAGATTTATCCTTGTTTTGGAAAGCTACTCTTACCTATGTCTGGTTCCCCGGGCTCCATAGGATTTTTCAATTCACTAACCCTTTGATTCTTATTCTAGGTAGGAATCAAACCCTTACAATCCTGATTCTTTTCGTAGGCTCATAATCAAGTTTACAACACTAATTCTTTTCACAGGCTCAAAATCAACCTATCACTCTCTCACACTTATCCATTTCGTAGGCTTAGGAAGAATCTTCTCAAACTCTAATTCTATTATAGGAAGAATCAAAACCTAATATTTTAAAAGGCTAAAGATTAACCTAATCTTTTTTACAGGCTAAAGATCAAATCCTAATCCTTTTCTTAGGCTAACAATCAAACCCTAATCATTTTCTTAGGCTAAAGATCAAACCCTAACTACCCAGATTAGATACCATCACAAATGTGGCTAATCTACCTAAACTTGCAAATACAAAAGATTACAAGTTTCTTCCTACAAGAAGCTTCTACCATCTCAATACAATTATACTCCATTAATGTCCTGAAATACAACGTGATAGACTCTATCCAAGGCACGAATTTGATTTGAAACAATTTAACACACAAATATCAAATAATCATATTTCTCTAATAAAAATCCGTTCTACAATATTTTCGCGATATTAAGTTTAAAAAAAAACTTTTCTCAAAACAATTAATCAAAATAATTAATAAAATAATCTAAAAAGAAAACTAATTGGCTTGGAAATATCCCACCGGAATTTGTTGAAAACGATTACAATAACACAATAACGAACACAAACCGGTGACCAAAACTTTTAGTACGTCAATCAAGAACTCTTTCAATAATATCACTTACAAATTTTAGCGTGGAAAAATCTCTCTTATTAAAATCAGAATGTTCTTGATTGATGAATTTGAAAAACACAGATATTTACTTATAGACCTTTAAATAGACCTGCAATGGCTAGTTTCCAAATTCCAAGAATCAAAAAGACCTTTTGACACCCCCATATATCATGCACTTGCAAAATAAATATGTTTCATCTAAGAATACATTTAGAAAAGCTCAATTTGATCCCCAAAAGTTTTTCAATTCAAAATCCTTAAGTATAGGAAGTAATTTCATCAATTCAATTAAGAGAAAATTAAATATGTGGACCCAATAAATGAAAAAATAATAATATTTGATATATATAAGTAAGACATTTAAATCCATTAAAAAACGTATTTAAAATAATCCAAAATGAGGAGGATTGGCCCAAAAAACATGTTAGTAAAAAAACTAACTATAGACTGTCGATTGACTGAGCACGTTCTCGGTCGACCTCTCTCTCCAACGGTCAGTATTATGACCGTTGGCCAGCCTTCGATTGCTTGACCAATCTGTCTAGCACACTTTTCCCTTTTTCTTATTTTGCCTATTGGATTTGTTAGTCAAACGACCATACCCGTCAGTTGACCGAATTAGCTAGTAGGTCACCTATTTCTTTTTCTTAAGCTTCTGTTTTGGTTAGTTGACCGACCTCTTTCGTCGGTTGATTGAATTGATTCGAAAACAACTTAGTTTAAGTGTTAAAACTATTTTTCAAATTAGGCCCTTAACCAAAAACATTTTTATGACTTAATACATTCTAAAAACCATATTAGGGCCTTAAAATGATCAATTCTTAATAAGACACATGTAAGATTTATTCATTTTTAAGTTCGTGCGTGATCCTAATTCCGGTTGCATTAAGAGCATGAAGGTAATGAGTTGTTTGCACTCAATTGTCTTCATTATCTTCAATACTGCGAAAATCTTCATTGCCTTCATCATGCACCCGTAGTGAATTCTTCAACGATTATTCCTTTTTGACCAATTATTTCTCTCATTTTAACGTATGGAACTGAAATCTAAAACCACTTAATAAAAACATTAGTTTCATAAAACATCAACGTTTAATTGTCCATCCAAAGATTTAGTTCACCAATCTCCCATTTTTCTATGATGACAATTAATTTTGATGTTCTCTCAAAAATAATGTAGCCACGCTCCCCTTAAATATGAGAACAAATTTTTTCAACTCCTTTAAGCCCATTGATGAGAAACATAAAAATTTTGAAAATATTTTCAACATAGCATAGCATAACACAAAATTTCTCCCGTTATATGATTACATGCTTAGCCGAACAAATACATAAAACATCATACAACTTCTCCTCCTTTGTCATCTCAAAAAGTGGGGAAGAAGGATTGGAAGATTATTCTAAGCATACATCATTATGCCTAGCAATGCCTAAACCTCGAATAATTTGCATAAATTGATCTTCATCTTGAGTTTTAGTAAACATATCAACAAGTTGCTCTGAAGTACCAAAATATTCAATTGTAACATCTCATTTTGGAATGTGATCACCAATAAAATGATGATGTATCTTTATGTGCTTGGTTCGTGAGTGCTGTGTTGGATTCTTATTTAAGAATATAACATTTTTATTATCACAATAGATAGGTACTTCCTCCATACAAATTCCAAAATTATATAATTGATGTTTAATATATAGAATTTATGCATTAAAATTACCAGCTGCTATATATTCTACCTTAGTTGTAGATAAGGTAATAGAATTCTATTTCTTGCTAGACCAAGAAATTAAGGCATGTCCCAAGAAATGGCATGAACCGCTTGTGCATTTACGCTCAACTTTGCATCCAAAAAAATTAGCATTAGAGTAACTAATTAATGTTAAATCACTCCCCCTAGGATATTATAATCCTATATCACTTGTTCCATTTAAATATCGAAAGATTCGCTTGACAACTGTTGGATGCATTTCTTTTATACAAGATTGAAATCATGCGTACAAGCACACACTAAACATTGTATCAAGTCTGATGGTGCTTGGAAATGGATCACTGAACACATCGGCTTCTGAGATCGGGGATGGTGGTTGGCAGTGAAGGTTATCTCCCTTTCTTTCGGTTTAGTTCCTGCAAAACAATGCACCACGGGTGGGCCTCTAGGTATTTCACCTCTGGTGTGAGAATCAATTTAGGTTTTCTGAAGAGAAAGGTAGTGAAATATGCCAGGAGTATTTGGTAGCGTACAGTCCCATAACACATACCTAGAACTACTAGGGTTCTAACCTTTATATAGGAAATGGAAGAAAAACTATTTGGAAAGGATTCCTTAATTCTTTGAGCAATGAGATAAAAAGTAGTATGGATTTCACCCTTCTTACTAATGAGATCGTAGGACCGTTGGCGGAGATTGTGGGACCGTTGTGGTAACGACACTTTTCTCCGAGGGAGATGTGACTCTAACCACCTTTAGAAGAAGGATCATGATGGAACCCATGCCCCAGGAGTGTTAACCCATATGGGATGAAGAGACTCGGTCGGGTGTTGTGACCAGGAGCGAGCGTACCGAGGGGCTCATCTGACCGGTCGATTCTGGAGATCTGAACCAGTGGCGTGAATTTTGGTTAAATTCATCTTCATCAGATGCCCCTATTCCCATGGGTTTAATGAGTTCACACCTTGGGAAAATTTTTCGCACGTAAATAACGTTGCTACTTTCACCGCAAGTGTACGGGTTAAGTTTTAGTATCGTGGGAAGAGTAAGGATCATCGTATCCATAGGGATTGGATTAGACGGTCATTGAGTACCACAATTATCATAACCTAACTTTACTTAGGTGACTTAAATTTATATTTTTGTTAATAAATACTATACTAATATATTCGTATGACGTTTATGGGAAAATATTGCCTTGGGATTGACTTCGTTCACTTAAACGTGTTTGTTTCAATTTAGTTTACATTAATGATATTCCAATCTATTCGACAATCTCGGTATCAAAATCTTATTCACTACCTCTCCCGAATGTCTAGTGAATGAATATGTGACTTCGCGTTATTGCCGAAGTCCCCCTCGAGTGTCTATACAACACTTGGTCATATGAGTCTCGCCTCAACCTCATGGATTGCACACTTTCTAATGCCCTCCTAGGTCATTAGATCATCGCGTTGTGTTTAAATCGTAGTCCGAATTCGGGGTTATCTCTCCCGAGTGTCAAACCCCGTATTCTCAATATATCATAACAATTATATAAACGTGGAAGAATGGTAAAAACAATCGAATAGACAAAAACAACCATTAACAAAACATCAATTTTATATAAATAACGTTTTCGTGAAGGGCATCAAGCCCTAAACAATATGTGTTTAGCTACACATGGTCATAGCCCTATATACAACTAAAAACAAGCTAAACATATACAAAATAACCAACCAAACTAATAAATAAAAGAGAGAAATGAGGAGACTAACTGTTATCCGAAGATCTGACGCTAAAACCGCTCCGAGAACGTTTCTTCCTCTTGGACGTGATGATCTTCTTTTGGTTGGAAGTGTCTTGGAGTTCTCAAGACTCCCAAAAATGTTAACTATGTGTTTGGGGGAGAAGAGACGATATTTATAGGATCCAAAATATTGCAAAATATCATAAAATATCTAAACTATCAAGCGCCTGACCGCTGCAGCGGTGGGATCACTGCTGTAGCGGTGGAGAGGTCGGTAGGTTTCTGGCTGGTAACCGCTGCAGCGATGGAGAATCGCCAGCTCTCTATATTTTCACCACTGCAGTGGTGGATGTAGGTTCTGAAAATTATCCGTTTTTCTTTTTTTTCTCCACTGTTCTTCCACCGACTTACTCATTTATAGAACGTTTTAGTCCATGTTCACCCCGAACACATGATTTATAACAAAATAAATAAAAACGTATTAAAATATATTAAAACGCTATAAAATACTTGAAAACTAGCAAAACTGGCTTGGGAATATATAGACAAATTATACCTATCAAATATTCAGATGATGAGTCGGTGTTTTATCGTTTTGTTTTTTGTGGGCCGCGTCGTGTCAATAAGCTGGCGATGGCATAACGTCCCCACTTTTTGCCTTTCGAGAGTTTTTGGGCATTAATTATCAAATGACTTGATTTAATGGATGATCTTTTCAGCTTTCCTGGTGATGGCGGTCGGGGATTCGTGTTCGATTGGTTTAAAATGAAGAGTTTGCAGGTTGTCCAAAAATGTTCTTTTGGAACGTTACTTTTATTATTGAGTAGTCTGCATATCCGCTTGCAGCATTTAGTAATAGAAAGAAGTTCAAGATCTTGTTCTTATATTTCTAGAGGTGATGATGAGGCTGGACCATCATCCAGAGTGCATAGTGGCAATGAAGACATTGGGATGTCATTCAGTATGCATTACAATGATGCTAACGGTACTGGGACAATCAGTTTAGAAGTAGCTTGGAGAAAAGGGGCAGATTCGGTGGAATCCCGTTGCCATATTACCCTTGAGGCTAATGTTGCTGTTGAGGTAGCACTGGCGAAAGAGCAAAGATGAGAGACTGTTTGTTGTGTAGTGAGTCACCTAAGGGACTTTAATGTTTTTGATATGCCGAAGGGAATTATTTGTCCCATTGACCATCAATATGATCACTTCCAAACCTTTGAAGAATATGCTACAGTGTCCGTTTGGATATGTTGCTTTTCAAGACGAAGCCTTTCATAGTAGAGTTCGTTTTCCGCTCCATCCCTTCCTTCGTGAAGTCTTCCATATGGTCCAGTTGGGGCCTTCACAGTTGGTGCCTCAAAATTTGGCTAGTCCTCGAGCCAAACACACACACTAAAATGAAAAAAAAAAACACAAATGGAAATGAATAACAAACAATCTAAAAACAATCTAAACATAACAATACGTGAGTTTTGACTTCTTCTAACGGCCTATTTATTTTTCCCTCAACAACCGCCAATTATTTCGAGTTCAGGCGGTAACACATAGCATGTAATGTTCTAGAATTTTGACATGCAATAATGGTGAACGCTATTCTAGATCCTTTAAACGTGTTAGTGCGAGACTCAATAATATAACTATACAACGATCGGATTGGATTATCCACCAACGAAATTCATGACTTAGACCTTAAAGGACTAGGATTTCCATAGGGTTGATTGGGGTCCACTCTCCACTAATGTAGGTTTAGTAATTCATGAAGATCATTAGGGCTTAGTTCGGTTTGGTATATTTAGCCAAGGGTAATTTGGAATAGAAAACGGATTAACGTTGTTAACTTAACGTTACCCAAGGCTCAACGCTTGGCACATTCACTCTCGAATCCCCATAGAAAGATTGGAGACAATCCCGAACATGAATTTAAAACCGACGTACTCACTTATAAAAAAGAAACGGAAATAAAAACTGTATTTACATTTGATTCTTTTTCTTTTTTTTTTTTTTTCTATTTTTTTTTCTTTTCTTTTCAACGAACACACCCCCAAACTTATTTGATTGTCACAATTGAAGGGGTGTGTGAAATACAAATGAAAAATGACAAGTGAGTACTCAAATACCGAACCAATTTGAAGTTCACCCTAATCCCAACTGCTCACATCCAGAAGCCTTTGCAACGGCTAACTTGATTCACTCAAATGTGCCTTTGGTTTAGCGATAAAGGACTGGAAGGAATTCAATTGGCCGTGGTATTGGTTTATGTGTTCATAATTGAATATGAATTTAGGCTTCGACAGGGTAACGAGGGATAAACATATATCAAGGTAGGCTTCAAGGGCTCAAGCGACAAAACGAATGCCTAAATCACATCTCCTGAACTACTTCGCCTAGGATTTCGCCTCAAGCTTCCTCTCAATCAAGTTCTAGAATCCTTAATGTGTCATGAATTTAGTTAATCGATAATCGTCCTCAAATCAATTGAATGACTATACATTTAGTCTATGTGCCCGTGTAAATTAGGATCTACAATAATTTTTACCAAAAAACATAGTCAAGCACACAGAATCACACATACATGGGTATTACCCTTGACTTCGAAAACAACCAGGGGTAATTTTCATCATCGGGTGACGGCCCAGATGAACGCAAAACTCAACATATAACAACAACACAAAAACATAAACACATTCTAACCTAAACACACATGCAATACGGAAAACGATAACACATAAACCAACATACTACTAAATACAACACATCACCGCTAAACTCAAAGTGGACAGTGTCCTCAGCGAACCCAATCATCATTCTCAACATATGAAATTTAAAGCATGCAGACGAAGGGTGTTTAGAACACTTACTTGGGAGGCGAGAGGATCTCGCCTCCGAATTAAGTCGGATGTGATGGATCAAAAAGAATTGCTTGGGTTGCCTCCCAAGAAGCACGTGATTTAATGTCCTCGACCTGACATTTTTAGAACGCCCTCAAGATTGGCGAGATTTTGCTTTGGATGGTACAATCTTTCAACGAAACACCTCACCGGCTAATGTGCTTGGCCAAGCAACATAAAACAATTTGGAATCCCGTCAAAAGGGATGCATCAATACCTGTCGATCTAACATCGCCAAGTACCCTACATTGGAAACAAAAACAAAACTACAAACAAAAATTATATACAAAATAAATGCCTAAAGTAAAATTAAGTCATTTACACACAATATCAATAATAACAACTTCGCCAATCCCCGGCAATATGAAACACTTGCTTCCCCTATCTAAAACTTAAGTTCAGAGCCGTTACAACGTTTCTCCGACAATAACATCAAAACAATCCCCGACAACGGCGCTAAAAACTTGGTAACGAGGCCGGGAACAGAATTTGACAAACAACCAATCCCCGGCAACGGCTCCAAAAACTTGGTAGCGCGTAAATATGCTGCTACTTACTCTCGCAAGTATACGAGGTCTAAGTTTTAGTATAGTGTGATTGTTAAGATCGGGTTATAGTATCCACAAGGATTGTTGTCGTTACTATCGAATACCGCGTTTGTCGTGACCTAAGTTTATCTAGGCGAAAAACAAATGTATTTAATTAATTAAACTAATACTAATATAACCTAAATTAACTACACTAATATGCTAATATGTTTTAGGGTGAAGAATTGTATAGGGATTAACGTGTTTACAAATACGTGTTCGATTCCGATTTACTGACGTTTATGTTGTTCGACCTATTTGACAACCTCCGTACGTAAACTCCACCGCCACCTCTTCCGAGTGTAAGACAGGAGAATACATGACTTCGAGTTAACGAATAAGTCCCCCTCAATGTCTTAATGACCCTAGGTCATATGAGTCTCGCCCAGCATCATTGATTGCACACAATCCAACTTCCTCCCGGGTTATTGGATCATTGCGTTGTATTTACCCTATTGACAATCTCCGTTCTAAAACTCCCTCCCCACCTCTTCCGAGTGTAAGACAAGGAATATAATGCAACTTTGGGCCAACGAAGAGGTCCCCCTCAACGTCTTTACGACCCTAGGTAGCGTGTGTCTTGCCCAACGTCATCGATTGTCCATAATCCAACTCTCTCCCGGGTTATTGAATCGTGGCATTTGTTTACTCAAATCTGAATCTGGGGTTTTGTCAAAACCCCGTATTCTCCATTTATCAATCTAAGCATAATAAACAAACAATACGATAAATACAATCAAACTACGAAGAACAATCACAAACGAAACACCGAAATCATCCAAACAACGTATTTATAAATTATAGATTAATCCCTACTACAATCCATATTTAACTCAGGGCCATAGCCGCATATATAATGAGATAACAAGCTAAATATGCTCACATGCTCCTAAGATAAAGAAATAAGGAAAAATGATTGAAGAACTTAGCCTCGTCCGAAGATAAACCGCTAAGAACGCTCAACGATCGATTTGCCGTCTTCTCCACTTCGGGATGCGAGCTCCACCACTAAAATTCCTAACCCTTGTCTTAACTAGAGTCTAAGGGGCTCAAAAATGCAAGAGAGAGGAGAGAGATGGAGAGAAGGGAAAAATAATATCCCAAAAGATCTCAAAATATCTAATAAATATTAAGGGTGTGCTGCAGGATTTTCGCCTAGGCGAAGAAAACGTCGCCTAGGCGAAGTTAAGTCGGTTAACGTTTTGCCAAAAATTTGCCTAGGCGCAGAAAAATTCGCCTAGGCGAAGTTACTGCAGGTTTTAAATTGTGTTTTGCCTGTAACTTCTTCATCTGAACTCCGATTGAGGTTATTCAAAAACCTATGGAAAGATAAGAAACAGATATACAACTTTCATGTTTTGAGAATTTCCAAAATCAGATTTCATCATAGTCCAAAATAGCCTTGACGTTACAGAACCTGTACCGACTTTGCAGGTTTGGTGACCGCCTAGACGAAGAAGTAGGCGGTGGACTTGGAAATGTTTCTACTTGGGCTTCCACCTAGGTGGAGGAATTTCCTACCTAGACGGTGGGCTGTCAGTAGCCTTTTTTCATTCTCAGCATCTTCATTGCCTAGGCAGAGGTCTGGACGCCTAGGCAGTGGGCTTCCTTCATATTTTTGCCTTCTTGCTTGTTTATCGACCGTAATTTCGACTCGCCTTCGGTTTGATCTCATCGTTTTTGCTCCAGTTTCTTATCGTTTTGCTCCACCCACTTGATTTATACAAAAAGTATGAAAACTAATTAAAACATAATAAAATACTATATAAACATATTCGAAAACTAACAAATTCGAATTGAAAATAGATAGGTTTTTCACACCTATCAGTGCCCAGTGAATGGAGGTTAATGGTAGGGTTTTCAATTCTATGCTTGTGGAATGGTATCTTCCCCGTCTTCTATTTTCTTCCACTTTTATTAGCTCACCAAGAATATGGCCCCACCTGACTGTTGGTATCAATTCTGGGACCGGGATAGACAATTTATTACCGGGGTTCCGGAGAATGCCCTTAGGTTGAGGAACATGTGGGTCCTTGTGATGAGGTCTTGGGAGTGAGCCTTGTGAGGATATAGGTCCCACCTAGTGCCTAGGGAGTGGCAAGATCTGAGTAACTTTGCACCCTCACTCCGTTTTCATTCTAGGTGTCGACATCGTATTTTGTCCTGCATAGTTAGCATCGAATCAAAAGTACAAGTTCTGATCAACTTTAAACTAAGGTTTAAGGGGAATTATGTTCTACCTTAAGATCACACTGGATACTATGAAAAACAACAAAAACCAAGAAAACATAAAACTGTTAAATTTGACTAAATTTGATTAAGTAAAAGTTTCAGGTTATCCATGAAATTCCTAAAGTTAAAGGAGGACTAATATGACATTATTAAAGAATTATGTTGATGAAATCACCTTTAATATGAATAAAAATTAGTTACTATCATTTGAATTAAGGATATTTTATCAATTTACCTCTGTTACTTACTTTGACCCCTAAAACATTTACTATCAACGGTTTCGTCTGTTTAACGCCAAAAATATTACTTTAAATATTAGTTTAAAATATAAATATTCATAAATCAAAGCCAAATACCTTGATCAAACCAGGGGGAGTTCCATGACAAGTCCAAGTTACCCAAAGTAACTAAGGCTTAGGACTCGGTTTAAAATGAGCCAAACTAAAGTCATCATGACTAGCCATCAAAGCCCATCAAATGAAGGACCCTACCAAGTATTTAATGACTCATTAATAACCATTAAATGCCTATGTTTTTTCTTAGATACTTCCTATAAAATATCTAAGGAAGGAAACCAAGTTAATTAAGAAGTGACTAACGGTTATTAATCCAACCGATCCAATTCGCCACCAAGGCATGCATTGAATGAGACATGAAATGCCCATCCCATTAGGTGTTAAATGCTTGGGATGATTTTAGACATTGCATTTTGTCCTGCCCAATTAGTGTCGAATTGAAAGTACAAGTTTAGATAAATTTTGAACTTAGGTTTAAAGGGAATGAAATTCTACCTTAGATCACACTAGATAATATAGAAAAACCATTAAAACATGAGAAAAACGTAAAAACTATTAAATTTGACTGAATTCGATAAAGAAAAAGTTTCAGGTCAACCTTTAAATTATTAAAACTAAAGGAGGTCTAAGATGACATTATTAAAGGTTAATTTTCATTAAATCACCTCTAATCTGAATAAATATTAGGCACTACCTTTTTATTATAGGCAATTTCACCGAATTATCTTGGTTACCCACTTTGAACCCTCAAACATTTACGAGCACTGGTTTGGTCTGTTCGACACCAAAAATTTTAATTTGAATTATTGTTTAAAGTATGTATCTCATTAAAACAAGTCTAAAATACCTAAATAAAGGTATGAAATTTCCCAAGAAAGTCCAAGTTATACAATGTAACAAAGCATTTAGACTCGATTTAAAATTAACCAGAACCGAAGTCATCTTGGTTAATCACAAAAGCCCAATGAATCATGGGCCAAAACCATCATTCAAAGGCCCAAAAACGAGACACTTAGGATGTGACCAACCATTATCAAAATTAAAGCGATTCGGTTTGCCACCTAAATTAGACATTTAATATGCATTAAATTTCCATCCCATCAAGCATTAATTTCTAGGGATGACATGGATACACCACATTCAAGGTATCAATATATTTTGATCAAAATATCCAAGAGTTAACCAAAAAACCTTGAAATGTGACTACCCGTTATCGAAACCAAATCGATTTGGTTTACCACCTAACCGATGCATTTAATGGTCATTAAATTCAAATCCCATCAAGCATTAATTGCTTAGGGATGACATTGAATGGATGGATGCATTAAATCTATATATTTTATTAAAATATCTTAGGGTTAATTAGAAACCTTGAAATCCAACCGTCGGTTAGAAGGTAAACTAACCTGTTTCAATCCAAAATAAACCCAATGTGTGCTCACCAAGTAATGACTCATCATAGAGAATTAAATACAAGGTGACACATCTAGGCTACATACATTTCACCTTGAAAGCTTTGATGTCAGCTAAATCGAAATAGTGAAACTAATTGGTACTTAGCCCATAAACAAAATTGAAAGTGTTAATTCTTCCCATTAATGTACCCATGTGCAACCAATAGGATTCAAGGGAGTGTAATGATTGGTAAGGATTGATAATCATTACCAACTCTAGGAAAAGATTTGGTAATGATTACAAAATCTTTGAGAATCTTTCCCTGCAACTAAAATTCATTCAAAGCTGATCAAAACCAAGACAATAGATCAAATCCCTAAGCCAATCGAACCCTAAGGAAGGGCCTGACATGTCCTACACATTAGTTAATGTGCAAGCCCTTGGCCTATAAATAGAGGGTCCTTGTTTCTTATTTTTCAAGTCTTGAAGATCTGGATTTTCTCTATAAACTCAAGCAATAGTCTCGAGTACTAGACTTTTCAAGCAATTCTCTTGAATAACACACCATTATTTAGCTAAAATCCAATCTCGGAGGATGTTCTTGAAGTACTTGGAGCAATAACTCAAGAGATTGAAGGTCACTGATCGAGTTCCAACCAAGAAGATCAAGAAGGAAAATGAGATAATCACTTAGGGAAGACTACTTCCCCTAAGTAGGTATGTTCTCTTCAAACAATCCTTTTTTCTTGGTTTAATTTCATGTATTATACTTGTCTATAGTAGAATCATGTATATATCATTCTTTATATTCATGTACATAACCTAAATAACCCATAAATAACTAAATAACGTTAAATTTATGTTGTATAAAACAAACCATATTAGAATTGTTCAAGATCGTGTCAAAAACATCAAGAACATCCTAGAACATGTTAAGAACATGTGAGGAACCAAAATCATCCTACAACATGTTAAGAATATGTGAGGATTGAAAAGAAACGTCTATCACACTATGAGTTGCGCGTAGTCTCTACGATTCTCTCAAGAACACTTTAAACCGAACTCTATTAATTGTTAACCTAACCGTATAAACTGTTAATAAAGTAATTTATTTCATGTTAAACATGAAGATCACTACCTGGGAGGCTAGTGAATTGGCATATATATATATATACTACACCAACAGACCCTTGTGGCTAAAAACTCAGGATAAAGTGAGGGCCTCTTTTCCTTCAGGGATATGTTTGATTCTTCTTCAGAAACCTTCCCATATTTTTTTAGTTACAAGTATGTCTTGCATAAATATATTGTATTTTATTTTCTTTTTAATTAATCAACTTAAAAACAAAACAAAACTAATCAGTTCAGTTAAGGTGTTCTTGTCAAAATCAATAAGATTATGTATACATCGTGTTGTTATTGACATTTTATTTTAAAGATAAAATTTACTAAAACTAATTTGTAACCCTATATGAAGGAAGTACGTCAGATCTGATCTTTGGTTATTCGCCAAAGTACGTAGGCAACCTAATAAGGATTCGGTCACCATTAATAAATAAAACCATATCCTTTAAAACCTTATATAAATGAACTACGTGATGACCTGATCTTTGGTTACTCGCCAAAGTACGTAGGCAACCTATATAAGGTTCGGTCTCTTAAAAATAACAAAAACATGTTCATGTCATTCAGTATAGTTTGCGTATTTATGTTCTAGTCTCTTATAAACTGCTATTGGGTTGACGCTGCCTTAAATAGTATAGTATGGTATAGTATTTAATGCTTTCATTACATAAAAACACACCCAAAAAAAAAAAAAAATCATTTCTAGTTGTAGTTGCATAATAGATAATATTTACTACTTTAATCATGCTAAAATACATCAAAAGGAAAAAAACTTTAAAAAGGGAATTGTTATTTTTAATAAATCAAAGAAAGTTAATCGGGTAATGTTTAATAGTGAATATTAATTTACACTAAGGTACCACTTATGGACGGGTGTCTTGGGGTGTGTAAAACCTTTCCCGTGCATAACCGACCCCCGAACTTTAAGAATATCTCTAGTAAATAAAACTTATAAAGTCAAAACATGAGCCATTTACAAAATAAAATTGAATTTCCAAAATTCTAGTGACCTAGCATACCATTTACCCCATGCTAGGTGGCGACTTTGTTTTCAATATAAAATATCGGCCCAAGAAGGTTTTCAAAATTGACGCCTAGAAAACCTCTTGAAAAACCATTTTAAAAATGAATGGATTTAGACTACTTTAAGAGGGAGGAATGACACTTGTTTCCTCTTCTTCTTGATTCTCTACTTCTTCTGCTATCAAAATCCAGGGTGCGTTATTGAAATAGAAAGACCACATTCAATGCACTTAGATATTTTGATCAAACTATCATATGGAAACCGAAATACTTGAAATATGACTACACCGTTACAAGATAAACCAAACTAAATCAATGCAATTAGAAGGCAGTCAAGCCCATCACATCAAGTGTCGTTATCAAGCATTAATTTCCAAATAACACTTGAAGACTAGATTCAAAGCACCTTTAAAGAATTAATGGCAACCAAACCGAAATAGTACAATTAACCGGTACTTACCACCAAACCAAACCAAAAAGGGTCACATCATGCATTTAATGAGCCATATGCAACCAATCATATCTCGTGATTACTAATGTTGACTAAGGGTTGCCAAAATAAATAAATAAATAATAATTAATTTTTTTAAGTTAAAATTTATTTTACATATCCTGTATGTACTAACATGCATGCATATTTAATATCTTTTACTTTTATTTACAATACTACCTTCAAATACTGTATTTTAATATCTATCCTTACATTCTTGAATTTTATTTCTGTATACTCTCTCTAACGCACAAGCACTCACTGTTGCATTGCATATCATATGGAAAACTTAAGCCGTAACCCTTTTAGGGATAAGAGACCAGCATTAGGGACTGACGTCGGAGATTTCATCACACTGAACTAAGCTCTAAAAACCATTAGGATAGAAAAAGGCGTTAGTAGAAGTAAGGTCTGGGGGTCTTTCCCCCAGGATCTGGCTACAAAACTTTTCTCGCTCGGACCACCAACCAATGATGGTTGTTCCCTCGGGGAGGCTGCCAAAGGTTTGAAGGTCTGGGAATCAAAGCTTTTTAGGACGCGCTAGAATAAAAGCCATGAACAACATATAGTTAGCCTATGATAGAGGAATACCCAAAGTCCTGTTCTATTGGGACACTTATCTTGGAGAGATATTTTGTTTTATCTTCTGTAAAGTTATTTACATAATTGTCATATTAGGTAGACAAATAAAACTTCTAGGACAAGTAGGGGCATAATAATCGGTTGCTCGACATCAAAAAATATTTAAAAAAATTGAAATATGGAGCAAGCTATAGGAAAGAACAAGAATCCTTGTCTAACTTAGTATAATAAATCATTAAATATAAAAATTAAATTATGAATGCCCATTTCATCTGTAATAATTCATTGAAAACTTACCTTAATAAATCATAAATCATATTCACCTTTAAATAAACGAAAAAACCACCTCTTAAAAACGTATAAAAATAGCCTTTGGCGAACAACTATTGATAATGGGTAATTTTGCTAACCATTTACCATCAAAATTACCACTATAACCAAATTTGGCCACTAAAACCTACCACTTCCATAAAATGGCCTAACCACTAATAAGTGGTGGCCTAATTATTTATCTCCAAAATTAGTCCAAGAAACCCCTATAAATAGGGGTCTCGTCTCATTCTTAACCAAAAGGCACACAAAGACTTGCTTACAAAACATATATCTTCGAATGTTCTCTCCACTTGAAGAAAAGTCCTGGCTTAATAGCAAAACAGGGAAGCCGAATTCTTGAGCCTACAGTTCTTGTTAGAGAGCAATATAGTCTAGTTCACTATAAATTCTACTTTAAATTCCCTAAAGTATATTTTTCTTGTAAACAACGGTGACTTATTCTCACATTGGATAGGCTTAACAGGGAACCCAACCTCTAGTGTCTAAGCCTTGTTTTGCAAGAACAAGTCAAAAAAGTAAAACTAGTAGAGTTCAACCATATTGATTGTGATCCATCGAACCAGATTTTGGAATCACTAGTTTAGCGCCATATGTGGGAACGACAAACAATTGTACGAATAATTGCTCTAAATAATCTCATCAATGGTTACTTTGAGATCCGTAATCATGACCAATGAAAACAAAAGTGGGAGACAACCAATCCGTACGCTAATCATGAAACTGGTACTTCAGAAGAATCACCCACTCTCTTAATGTAATTGAGGAATGAGATACGTGATCTCTCTCAAACTGTCTGATACCTAATTGGATAGGTTAATTAAGGTTAACTGTATTCGTCGCCACTTGTGCCCAAAGGATATATCCCACTTGTCAGTGAGGCACAACTTATTACCGATGAACGATAGAGAGTTTGTGATGAAAAACGCCAAGAGGAGGAGTGTTGCCAAGGGCAACATGATCTCTATCAAGAACTTGCGATGATCTAAAATTATAGAAACGAGCTACATCTAGGAAGTCAGAATAGTCAAAAAGGCCCTAGAGCTCTACGGTCTAAGAAAACCCCCAGTGTACACTTGCAATTGGGACCTCGCACATCATCGACACGAGCTGAAGATAGAAGGAATGGAGCACCTACATCGAGAAATAAGTCATGCTTTACTCGGATGGTGGACAAAGCTCAGACGTATCTCACAATGTTCCATTACCTTCAACAAAGGCCTCATCGACATCGCATTTAAGAGATTATCAAAGCAACTTGGATCGACAAATCAACAAAGACCTACGAAAGCAAGTTAAGGCCATCAATGAAAAACTCAAGTAGATTGAGAAGAAGGAGCCTAATGTTTATGAGATTGTGAAAAGAAACATTTCTCTCTTTACTACCCAGGTACTACGGGAAAAAGACCCGACAAACTTCCAGTTGCCGTCTCAAATCGGGACATACCAAGGAGACTCTGATCCGGCAGAGCACCTCGATACATACCATGCTCATATGGATCTACGCGGGGCAACAGATTTAACGAAGTGCCAAGCCTTCCAGGTGACTCTGGCCAAAGCGACCCGAAAATAGTACAAGGCATTAAAACCAGAAGTTTTGAATCTTTTAGCCTTACTTTTGCACAACGATTTGTAAGCAGCAAGTGGCGCCCTAAAAACCCATCTCACCTTATGTCAATAAGGCAGAGGAAAGATGAGACATTGGAAGCCTACATTAAAAATTTCTGTTGCGAATTTGATCAGGTGGAAGAATTGAATGATGGGATGGCAGTGGCCGCCTTGATGGCAGGGGTACAGATAGGTCCATTCTTGCGTGACATAGCCCGTGCACCGCCAAAAAACTTTAGCCGTGGCCTTCGCCTTCTCCACAGAGTTCATTGCTGCGGAAGATGTATATCAGGCTTGGGTTGAAGAAGAAGAAGAAGAAGACGTTAAAGGGAACAGAAAACCTGAGGAGCCAAACTACAACAAACCTAATCGAGATGACTGTTGGTCAAAGAAGAGTAGAAATGAGGCAGAGAGGGACGGATCTGACAATGAAATCGTGGTGGAATAGGTCTCCACTGTGGTTTACTAACCACACACCCCTCAATACTCCATTGGTGTAGTCCTGATACTAATTAGGGGCAAGAAATTAATCAAGTGGCCTTAGGCAATAAAAAGTCGAGTAAATCTTAGCATAAGGCGCGTGCTCGGCGGGGCAAATGTTCGGCCGAGGACTATGTGTTCCAAATATCTAAGAAGCCTCTATCTCACACACACACACACACACAGAGTCCATCATCTTTACTGAGAAAGACCTATGCGGGGTTCACACACCGCACAACGATGTTCTGGTGGTTATCCAGCAGAATGCCAACTACAATGTGGGGCGAGAATTGGTCAATAGTAGCAGCTCAGTGGAGATAATATGCTTGACTATATTTATTAGGATGGGAATCAGCCACGACCAGCTGAAGCCAACAATGACCCCTAGTCGACTTTGGAGGGGAAACAATAAAACTGTTCGATTGGATCATGCTCTAAATTACAGCAGGCACGAAGCTAAAGCACTCGACAGTTGATGCACGGTTCATAGTAGTGGACTGTCTGTCGGCATACAACACTATCATCGGAAGGTCGTGCCTAAATGCTTTAAAGGCCATCACTTTAGCATACCACCTAACGCTGAAGTTCCCGACCAGGAATAGGATCGACGATGTACAAGAAAGCGAAAAGGTAGCTAGAGAGTAATTCATAACTAAAATAAAAATCCCCAAATAGCAATGAAAGAAAGAGAAAGTTAACGAGGACATGGTCGAGCATCCGAGGAAAGAAGACATTATAGACCCACTGGTCGAACAACTGCGAGAACATTGGCCTTAACCCGATGAAGAATTAAAGGATGTTCAAGTACAGCTGACTAATCTAGATTCAACTGTCCAGATCGGGATGGCCCTTTCGAGAGATAACAAAATGGCAACTAATTGAGCTTCTCAAAGCCAAGCACGATGTGTTCGCTTGGTTGCATGCGTATCTACCCAGGATATACCCAAATTGCTCTATGCACCGATTGTACATTGACCTAACATACCCACCAGTTTAAAAGAAGCAACAAAAGTTTGGGCCAGAGTGACATGCTGTGATCACATAAATACCATTGAAGAAATCAACTTTCCGCTTTGGCTATTAAACGTGGTCTTGGTAAAGAAAAGGTGGGGAAGTGGCGTATGTGTGTGGACTTCACCAACCTCAAAAAGGCTTACCTGAATGATTGTTTTTCGATTCCAAAGATGGATGTAATCGTGGACGCTACGGTAGGTTACGAGTCACTTAGTTTTCTCGATGCCTTTTTAGTGTACAACTAGATCAGCATGTACTCGTCTGACACACAAAAATAGCCTTCATCATTGACAAATACCTTTACTACGATAATGTAATGCCGTTCGGATAAAAAAATACTAGAGCGACATACCAAAGGTTAGTGAACAAAATGTTCATTGATCTACTCGGGAACACCATGGAAGTCTATATCAACGACATGCTGGTAAAAAGAAAAGTAGATGGTGATCATCTAGCTGATTTGTAGAAGTACTTCGATGTGTTTAGCAGGCATAGGATGAAGTTGAACCCAAGTAAATGCGTTTCGAGTTAGCGCCGGGAAATTTCTCAGTCATCTAGTAACAAGAAGGGGAATCGAAGCTAGCCTATAGCAAGTCAAGGCGATCTCAAAAATTCCATCTTCAAGGACGATCAAGGAGGTAATCGTTTTAATTCTTGTGCGTCAGATAAGTGCCTACCTTTCTTTAAAACTCTACGAGGCAAGAAAAGTTTGAAGTGGACCGATGAGTGTAAGATAGCCTTCCAACAACTCAAGAAGTACATCTTAGAACCACCGATGCTCACCACCTCGAAGCCAGAACAAGAAATAATGATATACATGGCGGCATTGTCAACCGCCGTGTGCTCGACACTCATAATAAAAGAACAAGGAGTTCAAAAATCTGTATATTATGTCTGCCACGTGCCGAACGGGAAAGAATCTCTCTATCATCGGATTATGCTATTAGCTTACGCGCTCATAATTTTGGTAAGAAGGCTTCGACATTATTTCCAAGCTCATCCAATAATGGTATTGACCAACCAACCATTGACACTTATACTACACCGACTAGAGACTTCTAGACGATTGCTCAAGTGGTCAATCCAACTTGGAGAATTCCATATTGAATATCATCCAAGGATCACCATCTAGGGACAGGCCTTAGCTAAATTCATATCAGAGTTCACTTTCCTCGAGAAAAAAGTCTTGACAGAAGAAGAAATTATCCTGGGTCCCGACCAACAGGCTACTGATATCTGGACCGCTCAGGTTGATGGATCATCAAACCAGAATGGATCGAACGTCGGGTTGGTAATCTGCACCCCTGAAGGAGATGTCTTAGAGTACACATTAAGGCTTGACTTCAAAGCAACAAACAATAAAACTGAGAACGAAGCACTACTCTCCTCCTAGAGGGTCTTGAAGGAACTCGGAGCGACCGAAGTGGAACTTTACTATGACTCCCTCTTATTAGAAAACCAAATCAAAGGGGAATACACACCTAAAGAAGTAAAAATGATGCCATACCTGCGAAAAGCCAAGCTGCTCATGCAAGATTTTTCTAAAGTCACCATCAAACAAATCCTAAGAGGGGAGAACAAGAACGCAGGCTCATTGGCTTACTTGGCCTCTACCATCGACGCCAAGAGATAGTGGACCATTTTGGTCGCAAACATGTGATGACCCAGCTTTGACGAGATTGAAGAGGAAGCCAAAGTAGTAACGCACCAACCTGGGTGGATGGGTCCCATCTACAACTACCTCAATAGCGGAGTTCTACCCGAGCAAAATAACGAAGCCAAAAGAGTTCATCATTGGGCATCCTGGTGCATACTAATACGGGGGGAAGGGGTATTGTACAAACAATCTTTTTTTTAACATCAAGAGACTTCGTGTTTTACTCTAAAAAAAATTTAAATCATTGTTTTTTTTTCAAAATTATTTTTCATAAATATAAGTTTTTATATACGCTAAACAAATAAAATTTTCCCCTCTTCAGGGCCGAACTTGTCGATTTTTTCATAATCAATAGGCGGTCTAAAAGGGGGACATGTATTCTTTATTTTTAATTTGTTTTATTTGTTGCTGTTTTTTCTTAAATAGTTTTTCTTACATAAAATATACATAAAAAGACAAAAATATTTAAAAACATTACTTGGACTAATTTGAACTTAAAGACTCATTTAAACTTAGGTATCATCTTCGGACAAGTGTCTTGGAGTGCCTAATACCTTTCGCGAGCATAAACGATGCCTAAACTTCAAAAAAATCTTCAGTTAAGACCAACTATTTTTCGAGTAAAACCTTGGACCTTTTTTTGAAATGAAACAATTTTTCAAAATCCCGAAGATCGAGCACACCATTTGATCCAATGCTAGGTGGCGACTCTATTTTTTAAACAAATCCTATCCAAATGAAAGTTTTCAAAAGTAGTGCCTAGAAAAGGCCCTGAAATTATTGTAGACACCACATTTTGTCTCGCCTAGTCAATGCCAAATCAAGTACAAGTTCAGATAAACTTTAAATTTAGATTTAAATAGAATGAATTTGTACCTAGGATTATACTATAAAATATACAAAAATACCCAAAAACATACAAAAAACACAAAACTGTTAAATTTGACAAAATACAGTCAAGTAAAAGTTTCGGGTCAACCTCAAAATTCTCATAATTTAAGGAGTCCTAAAATGACTTACTAAATTTTGATTTTCACTAAATCATCTTTAATATTGATAAAAATTAGCCACTACCCTTAAATTTTTGAACATTTCACAAAAATTAACTCAGTTATCTACCCCAACTTTGAAACATTTCCTTTTCACTGAATCTTGTCAGTTTAAAAGAAAAAACATTCATTTACTAAAGGTCATGACAAAATCCTAAATCACAAGGTGATTTAATATTGGGGATTGATTTGGATTTACACTAAATCCGAGCTGTCTTGTTGAACCACCCTAGGCCCAATGCATTAAGGGCCTAGCCATAATTTAAGGTGGCCTACAAATGAATCATTATAAATGACCAAGGAAACTTCCTATAAGTTGCCTACGAAATGGCTAAGGAAGGGAAGCAAGACACTTAGGGTATAACCAACCGTTATCGAAACGAAATCGATTCAATTCACCACTTAAATAAAGAATTCAATGAGCATTGAATGTCCATCCCATCCAGAATTAAATTCTTGGGATGACATGTCAAGACCACATTCAAGGTATCTAGATTCTTTAAGCAAAATATCTTAGAGTCAACCGAAAGCCTTAAAACTTAACGACCCATTACAAAAACCAAAACGAATGTGTGGCCTCCAAGCAATGCATTAAATGCACATCCCATCAAGAATTAAAAGCTTAAGGACGACATGGAAGGGGTAGATTAATTGACCCTAGATATTTTCACCAAAATATCTATGGGTAACTGGGAAACTTGGAAATCAACCGTCGATTACAAGGAAAGTTAACCTGATTCTATCCTAGCCCAAAAATAGGAGTGCTCATGATTTATCAACTAAGATTAAATGCAAAAATGACATCCTCAAGACTAGATATAATGCACCTCGGAAGCATTTATGATGACCAAATAGAAATAGTGAAACTAACCAATACTTAGCCAATAAACTGAACCGAATGCATCACATCAAGTCATAAATTCACCCATGTGCATGGAATTTGATTGGAGGGAAGTTAATGATTAGTAATAATTGCCAATCATTACCAAATCTTTGAGAATCCAACCATCCATCCCGAATTCGTTCCAAGCCAAACAAGGCCAAGGCAAGACAACTAGTCTCCTAGGCCAAACACCCCCCACGGAATAACCTGTAATGGCCTGTGCGTTGGCCAATGCGCAACCCCCAGGCCTATAAATACAGGGTCCTTCTTCTCATTTTTGCAACTCTTGAAGGTCTAGTTTCTCTCTGGGGTGCTAGGATATTAAAGCATATTTCTCAAATAAAACATTGTTATTCTATTGAAATCCAGTCTTGGAAGGTGTTCTTGAGGTTCTCGGAGTAAGAACTCAAGAGATCGACGGTCACCAATCAACACCAAGCTAAGAGGATAAAGGAGGAAAGAATATTATCTACTTAGGGATGACCACATCCCCTAATTAGGGTGTTCTTGTCTAAGAACTCGAGGGATTGATAACCACCGATTAACCACCGACCAAGAAGATCAAGGAGGAAAAAGAGGTAATCACTTAGGGAAGACTACATTCCCTAACTAGGTATGTTTCTTCAAAACCTCCTATGATTTTGGCTTAAACTTGTGTATATTTCTTGTACATAGAATAATCATGTAGTTAACACACTTTAGTTTCATGTACATAACACATAAAACCCATAAACAACCGAACAAACACTAAAACAACCAAATAAACATTTGATTTTGTTAAAAACAACCAAATAAACACTTAATTTTTGCTATATTAACAAAACCATGTTCAAATCATACAAAATCATTTCAAGAATCTCAAGAACATTCAAAAACATTCAAGAACATCAAATCATCCTAGAACATGTTAAGAATATGTGAGGATTCAAACAAAACTTCTATCACACCATGAGTTGTGAATAGTCTCTATGATTCTCTCAGGAACACTACATCGACTCTTTACTAACTATTAATACTAACTATACAACTACTAATAACTAGATTTACTTTTTGCTAAATGTCAAGATCACATTTTGGTTGGTTTGTGGACTGGAATTTATACATATACATATACATATACATATATATATACTACACCGACAGACCATTGTGGCTAAGATCTCAGGATAAAGGGAGGGTCTCTACTCCTTCTTCCGCTATCAAAATTTGAGGTACGTCAAGTGTGTTTTCTAAAATGAACGAATTTTAATATGGAGGAAACCAAATCATGTTCTCTTCTCCTCCTCTATTTTCTAAAATTTGAGGTGCGTCATCTCTAATTGATTGTTCCCAATGAGTTATGGTTCTTCACTCTCAACGAAGCATGTTCATCATGAGTTATTTTCAATCCCTCTAAATGAAACTTGTTCTTCATGAGTTATCGTTGTTTTTTTTAAATGAATCTTGTTCGACTTGAGTGTCACACCCCACCCCGGACACTCGTCACCCTAGGGCTGGCGTGACGACAATACAACATCACTTGGACATTCCACCAACTAAAAAAATGACACTATGCATACATAAATATATAATAACATATACAGACCATATACATCCTCCCTAATTGGGTACACACCCGTCCCTTAGCTATATACTAACAACTAAAACAATATAACAACCATGAACCTCTCACAGGTTTGCCTCAAACAGCTCGTCTCAAAAACTCTCACATGAGTTCATCGCAGGACTCTACCTAGTTCCAGTAGGGGACCAACTCCTGGCTACTGTACCTGTAAGTGTACTGCCTTCTTAATAAAAATATTTTAGATGGATCAAGCATAAAACATACAAAATATCACATATCACAAAGAAAACTCCTTTTTTTCTTGTCACCACAGAAAACAACATATATATGTTTATAACATCTCAACTAAGCAGTAAAGATTAACCAGAACGTCACAGGAACCATATAGTATAACGCAACCGAAATAATAGATATATCAACATAAATGGATACACCAATCCAGTATAAAATAAATTATATATAATTTGAAAATTTATCCAACTTATTCACTATATACGACAACACCCCACTACACCACATCACACATCACACCACACTACACCACATCATACCACACCATACCACATCCACCCCAGCTAGCCTTGTGATCATTTTAACCTCACAATTGGGAGTTATAATGGTACTGTACCACCCGTAGGATATGCCTTCCTGGCGGGACATAACAACGCTCTGTCGGACTATACCAAGCAGGTGAATAACGCTCTGCTGAACTATACCAAACAGGTAAATAACGCTCTGCTGGACTATGCCAAGCTGTTGAATCCCCAAACACTAATTTCCATCTCAACAACAACTCTGCCCACAATCAATTCCCATCTCAACAACAAACGTCTCTATCTACAAACAATTTCCACCCCTTAAGAAAAACAATGAAATCCACAAATTCAGAAATACCCAAAATACTGCTTGATCCATGTACGTTAGAAAATTCATCCAATTTTAAGTAAACAAAATTTTCCATCTTATATATGAAAATAGATTTACTAGAAGGCAGTACACTCACCTGGTTATCCGTTCTGAAGACTTTTACCGACTATCTTTTATCGGTATTCCGGTGCCTACGAACCTAATAGTGGCAAAGCCTAAATTAATATTTTATGTAAAAACAACCTAATCATGCCATGCAATCCTAAATCCCATAATTTCTTATTCCCCACCTTTTATTATGAAATATTACTATTCCACAAATATTGCTCCGTTTAAAGTCTACTATATCAAATTTATTCATGTGAATGGTCTCTATATTTATTATTACCATTTCAACATTTTTTTTATGCTAGTAATTACAGTTAACATTTATAAATTATAACGAGAAACATTACCCGTTCTGAAACAGTTGTCGATCTCCTTAAAAATTTCCTAGATTTTGCTTATGTTCTCACCGCCTAGGCGAACTCCCCATCGTCGAGGCGAAAAATCCACCACCGAGGCGCACGTCCCGTCTTTCTCTTCTTGTCTGCACACTGCTCCCCCATCGCCTAGGCGAAGAAAACCTCGCCGAGGCAGACCGTCTCCCCTCACTTTTTGATCTTCCACCGCCTAGGCGAAAGGACCCCCGCCTAGGCGAACACGTTCTCCTTCTTTCCTGTTATGCACACTGACGCTTCTCCACCGAGGCGAATGTCGTTCCACCTAGGAGAACTCACCATCGTCTGACCTGCTTTGTTTTTCCCCAAAATCAATCGTCTCTTTCTTTCTCTCTCTCCTCACTAACTTCGGCAACCACCTCCCACGAACATCCATACACACACAATACACACCCACATGCGCACCGTAAGCTTCACCCATACACATTGCAGGCACCTTCACACACACACTAACAGCGTCAGATAGACCACCACAGCTCTCTCTTTCTAGCTTACCGCTGACAAACTCCGGCGACACCCACACTACCAAACAAAATCGACGAACAAACCAAACACACACACACACAATGCACTCACACACACGGCAGCAAGAAATAGAAACAGAAAACACACACACATACACATGCACCTCCGACGACCGACAACACACGCACCCACATACCCACATGATCGCCGCCGAATAGAGCATACCCAGACACCAGTTGCGACAACACACACACACACACATACACACACGTCGTCGGATAGAATCTATGATGAACAACACCTTCGATCCTCTATCTCTCTCCCCTGTTTTCGATTTTCTCATAGCCGAACGGCAACCCACTGCCGGCCATCTTCTTTTTCTCTCTCATTTTCTTTGGATTCATCTTGATCCTTCTCTCGTCTCTAACTGTATATGCATATAATATGTGTATATATATATATGTGCGTGTGCGTGTGTGTGTGTGTGTGTGTGTGTGTGTGATCAAACGGCCGGCAAAGTGGCCTTCTCTCCTCCCTTCATTTTCGACCATCTCTCTCTATCTCTGTCTCTCTCTCTCTCTCTCTCTATATATATATATATTATTTAAAGTATGAAATTTACACAATCCTCCCCTATGTTTTGTTAAGATTTTATTTAAACCCAATTCTAATATTTGATGTTTTATAAAATTACAAATTAACCCCTCAAATTTTTAATTAAACAACAAATAACACCGTCAACTCCATTATTTTTGAAATATTTTAAAATGCGACTTAACCTATGCATATATCAAAGATCGGGGTCTTACATTGAGTCATATTCTATTCCTCTAACTGTACTTTATTCGTTATGTGTAATTATCTTATTCCTCTAAACAAACTTTATTCATCATGAGTCCTTCATTTGCTATTATGTTTTCTCTAAATGAACACTGTTTATCATGAGAATTTTCTGTGCCTTGATAAGGCACCTCATTTAACTATGTTTGACCTGATCTTGGACTTCTCCAAGTTATGTAGGCAACACGCAGGGGTTCAGTCATGTCTTCTCCTAAATTTAAAAGATTGTAACAAGATGGGTCTGTTCCCTCATAAGTTGTCTTTTTGAGAATTCAATGTAGCGGTAGCACAAAATGATATGTTTCTCCTACCTTTACCATTAGGAGAAAACTCGCAAGGCAAATAGGGGTCACTCTAGACACCATATTTTGACCAGCCTAATTTTGCATTGAAAAAAAGGTTTCCAGGTCTAAAGTAAAATTCTAAGAAACTTTAAGTCAATACTTGAAGGGACAAATTTGACTTTAGATTAAATTCTTTTAAAATGTTTTATTTTAAGAAAAACCAAAAAAAAAGAAAAAACAAAGAAATTGACAATTCTGATGAATCTCGACAAAAAATAAAATTTTAGGCAAAAAATAAATTTTTTGAAAGTTAATGCTTGGGAACATTGACTAAATTGAAAGTGGTTTTCCATGGGATATCACTTTTAATAGATTTAGTTTTGGTTTTCACCCTTTAATTTTAAGAAATTTCGAAATTTTACAACCGCTTTGTATTTTGACCCCGAAAATTGTATTTTTCAGTTATTTGATCAAATTAACAGCCAATCCCACTTCAAGTTTTCAAAATTGAATAATTCAATTATATTTTGGATAGTTTAATTTCATGTTTTTCATTTCAATTGAAAGAAAAACAAAATATATATATATATATATTTATTTATTGATAAAAGGGTGCCCATAACACCCAAATTGCTTTGTGTGCACTGCCCGGGAAAAGGAAGAAGCCTTGGATTCCTAAATAGATTGTGAACAATAATTTGTGAGCATCCCTAGATCATTTCCATAAGTGGAAAGACTTAATGGGGTGGATTTTGAAGCCTGAGCACAAAATACCAAATATAAGGGGGGTCTAAAGCTTAGTAATTTAGCAATAGCGCAATCATCCTTATGTACACTCGTGAGAGCTTAAGATTTGAGAAGCTGCCTATAGAAGGCAACCTCCCCCTCCTCCAAAGGACATCTGAAAATTTCCATTGCTTGGTCCAAAAATATTGTTCCGGCAGCTCCCTCTCTCTGCAAAAGTCCCCAAAAAACCCTCTTGATCCTCTATCACCCCATCCTACAAAAAAACAACCAAAAGAGAGAAAATAAAGAGAAATAAAATAGATAAAGAAATAAGGGAGAAGAAGAAGAAGAGAAAAAAAAAATAAAAAAATAGGCCTCCACTTGGGCCAAGGTAAGGTTTTCAAGTTTTTTCACAAGACATATTTTCCTTTTTAAAAAAAAACAAAAACTCTTGAAAGGATCCAACCTAAAAATAGACAAAACCCAAGAGGACGTTATTAAGAGAACAATTAAAAAACAATTTATTTTCCAATCTTTTACTTTTCTGTCATTTACTTTACTGGTCTACACCTTTCCGCGATATTTATTTTTCCTGTCATTTACATTTCTGTTATGCGTGTCTCCACGCTATTAATTTTCTATCATTTACTATACTATTTTGCGTCTTTCTGCACTTTACTTTTCTACAATTTACTTTTTCATTTTGTGCCTTAAATTTTCCTCCAATGTTTTTCTATATATATATATAAAATATAATATAATATAATATAATATAAGTCAAGTCCTCCTTAGCTAAAAAATTGAAAAAATTATGGTTCCTGATACCCCATTTTAGGTTTACCTTTTTTTTGAAAAATATTTTCTTCAACTTTGTCAAATTAACCCAAAATTAAAAATCATAAAAATAAAATAAAAAAATAACCCCCCGGGGTCATTCATGCTAAGTCATCCATATTTGACAAGAGATCACATTGGGTGAACATTTAGAAAAAAAAAAAAAAACTTGTCCCTCTTTATTTCGAATACTAAAAATATTTTTTTTAAAAAAATTTCAAAATCAAATAAACATTTGGACTTTTAATTTCACTTAGACTTAATTGGATAACATACTATTTTCGAATAGACGTATTGGGGCGCCTAACGCTTTCTCTGAGTATAACTAACCTCGAACCTTTTTAAAATTAATCTTCGGTCGGACTATACTTTTTCGAGTCAAAATATTGTTTCATCCTCTTCTAAATTCATTTTTAAAAAATTCGGTGACCTAACATACTATTTAAACTCAATGCTATGTATTAACTCAATATTCTGAGAAACTGGCTTAAGTTCTTTTTTGAAAAAATTGACACTTTTAAAAAAATCTCTCCTTACTTCTTTCAAAAAAAAAAAACGCCTTCTTTTCTTTTTAAATTTTATTTTTTTAAAATAAAAAATCCAGAGTCCGTCATATGTGGTTGGAGGCCGGTGGGTGGTAAAAATACCTCACATCAATGTACCTAAAAAAAAAGAGTATTGAAGATAAACCTGAGCAAGGCATGAAGGAGAATTGGGGAATGGTTGGGGCAACAAACAATGAAATTGACGAGAAAAGCTTTATTTTGAATTGTACACAATAATTTGAGTTCTTAATAATGCTGTAAAATAATAAATTATTTTGTTATATTAATGGTCAATTGTTGATCTTCTTAAATTAAAAATTACATTAATATTTGAAAGAAGCATAAAAACAATAGCCCGCCTGCGTATACGCATACACCTTGTAAAAAATTACACACAAAAATTTAATTGTTTAGAAGTCTAAAAAAGCTTAGAGAAATTTATTTGAACCCTTTAATTTTACTAATATTATTATACATATATTCAACAAACATACTTGTTAAGAATAATATTTTAAATTAATGAGTCTATGCATTCAATTAAAATATAAATGATTCGAAAATTTTTTATTTTTTCTTCGAAAAATTCCAATTTTTCCATTAAAATTTAGAGCAAAAATTGAAAAATAATAGATTTTTTCTTTTTTTTTTTAAAAATTAATTCTAATTTTATTTTGAAATTCCAATTATTACTAACAAAATAACCAAAATGATCTAAATGTTTCATATGTAAATATTATTAACATAAATTTATTTTATTTGATCAAATCCGCTCGTTTAAAACTAATTTAAGCAGTATATAAATACTTTGGATGTTACTGTAAAATTACACAATTTCAAAGTGCTATGATGATTTAGTTTTTTTTTCTAACGATAGGAAAAAAAACAGTCATTTTAATTTTAGATAAGATTCTTTATGTAGACATGGATTAGACATGTGATGTGGACGTGGAATAGATAACCCCATCCTTATCTACTCTATATTTATATAGTTCCACTTTACAATTTACAATCATCTCAACGAATCCTCACATACAAGTTACTATAAAGTAATTCCAAATTCAAATATAAAATTTAATTAAGTAAATGCTTTTGATCATTATTGTGCGGTCAAGGTGGTGCTTGGGTTCGAAAAGAAAAGGAGAAGTGGTGTTTGGGTTCGAACTTTAATTTGTTCTTGTTTAATGATTTTGTCGTTGAATGCATATAATCTATTAATAAAATCCGCACGAGTTTTTTAAAATAATTTTTTATCAACAATTAAATTAATTTCATAAGAATAGATGGTTAATATGCTTGGTGATGTCAAAAATTATCTAGTACATACTACAAGGCCTCACAAATAGAAAACTTCCGCAACTTATAACTTGACCTGCAAAATCAGTTAGTTCTATGGGGGATACCGTTGTAGTGTTGGTTAAAGAACCTCCGGCGTGAGAATAAAGTCAAATTGTTCTGAAGAGAGAATAAAAGCTTTATTGGGTATTGAGAATAATATTGAGAGTATTGTGTCTTTATACCTATTCTTCCCTGCCGTATATATAGGCCGTACCTCCACTAACTGTCCATGTCATGATCTTCTCCACGTTCCATAATCAGTCGCCCTAAATGTTGTTGGTGCTCCCATTATGGGAAGTGGTATCAATCGTGTCCGTGTATGGGGAAAGTGGTAGGTAAGGTAACGGCTATCGTCGACCTACCATTCTTAGATCTGGGCCTTCATTAAGTGGCTTGTCTTGCACCGAATAGTCCCATGCATGGATGAACTGCATTCGACTGGCCAAACACTTTATTTTGGGCCATTAGGGCAACCGACCCATTATGTGCAACCGGGTTGCTCCTGCCAAGTCAGACTTCTTAAACAGCCTCGACCCGCTACTTCACCATCGGCTGTTCCATCTTGCATGTAGGGATTTTTCCCACATCATTTGCCCTTTTAACCTTCATGGTGGTTCACCGAAGTGAAACCAAATGAAATAATTTTCCTATAACTTTTATTCATCTCCTACTTTGTTGATTGATTTCTTTGCCGTATTATAGTTCCTCGCATTCCCCTAAGTTCTTGATTCCAGTAATGGATTCTACCACATAGCTCAGTATGATAGAGGACGGTTCTTTGTCCACTCCTCTGTTGGAGAAAGCGTTAACGACTGGGGCTTGCGCATCTACTGATTTCTCGGTGAACTGGGTTATACATGGGGTGAGCGCTTTCAGGAAGGAGTGTCTCGGATCGTTTTGGAACACGTTTCAAATCCTTTCCTCTGTCGAAATTAGGGTTTGTTTGTCAAAATTAGGGTTTGTTCCGAAAATAAATGACCCTATTCATGTAAGGAGGATGAAATATATTTCTTCGTCTAGATGTTTGAATATGGTCTCAGGCTTATCTTTACTCCACTTCTTCACAACTTATTCCACCAACTGGAAATCACCCTAGTCTAGCTTGTTCCTAACGGGTTTTGCCAAATTATGGATGCTCTTGCGCTGTCCCATTTAAACAAGGAGCCCTTAACCGTAAAGATGATAAAAAGCGTGTGTAATCTCAAATTTCATAATGATACTGGGAGATTCTATTATTCGGCCATGAAACAATATACTTTTCTTACAGACCTTCACCAATCTGTAAAGGATTGGAAGAATTGTTACCTATTTTTCAAACATAATTGGGAATTTTCCTCTACTAAGAAAGGGCGGCCCTCGGTTGTACTACGTCATTTCATTTACTTGAATAATTTTCCTTTTTTCATTTCTGTAATTTTTGAGATTTATTGTCGTTGTGGCATCCTCACCTGTTTGGTAAATTGCTTTGCGTAAATATGAGTGTCTGTCAAAGATTTCATTTAACAAAAAAGGTCATTGATCAATTGAGGAAGATCTTGATACCAAACGATTGACCTTGCTAAGAACTGGCTTATCAACCGTTCGTGCCGCCCAAAAATAAAGACTGATAAAGCCCACGTCTCCAAATTTCATGATTTAGCTCTGGGAAAGAGTAAAAGATAACCTAAGACAATCACGCAATCTATCACATCTACCGCAGCTGTCCATACCACCGTGGTTTCTCTTAGGTCTGCTCAGCCTCACGAACCTCATCCTATCATTTCCATATCGCTAGGATCTGATGAGGACTCACATCCTTTGCGAATAAAGCGGCGTGAAGTGGTGTGCATCCTTATCGCTAATACTTGTCCCCTGGTCCCTACTGAAATTCGTGGGTTGGAATCAGCTACCTGAGCAACTAGGATTCCCATAGCCTGTACCTATGAGGCCACAGCTATTTGTGCTCAGCCCATTCTACCTGTATTTGTTTCCGAGGTCGATACGTCCACAACCCTGATAGGTGTAATTTACCTATCTATTTCCAAACCGAAATTGTTAGTTTTCGAGTGTTATTATTGTGTTTTAATATATTTTTATTTGTTTTGTAATAAATTAGGTGTTTGGGATAAAAAGAGATGAAACTGGATCATAAACGATCAAATCGGATCAAGAGTAATGGAAGAACGGTGGAAAATGAGCAAAAAGGGCAAAATTCAGAACCTGCAGCCCGCCGCTGCGGCGGTCAAAATACAGAGAGGGGCCTAGATCTTCTGATCACTTACCGTTGTGGCGGTGAGATCCACCGCCACAGCGGTGAAACAACAGGAAACTCTCTGATCCCACCGTTGCAGCCACCATTGCAGTAGTGACCCCTGTAGTTGTAAAGTATATTTTTAGATATTTTGTTCCCTTTATCTTTATCCATCCTCTCCAATTCGGCTATTAGAGCTCATATATAGATTAGATAGATTAGAGAGAATTTTGGGGAGTGCTCAACTAAATCCGAATGAGAAGAACACAAAGCGAAGAAGGATAAACGATCTCAGAGCGGTTTTAGCGGGGGATCTTCAGAATATAGCTAACTTCCTTCATTTCTTTCTTTATTTTCTTAACTTTTGTAGTTCGTTTGAGCATGTTTATCTCGTTTATCATTGTATATATGGTTATGGCCATTAGCTAAACATTGATTGTCTAGGGATTAATATAATTTAAATGATATCGTTGTTTGTTTAAGTTGTGGTTTTTTAACGGTTGTTCTTTACTAATTCGATTGTATTTACCATTTTGTCATGTTTATATGCTTATTTAGATATACTGAGAATATGTGGTTTGACACTCGGGAGAAGTAATTGCAAATTTGGATTAGGGTTAAACACAACGCGATGATCTAATAACCCGGGAGGAAGTTAGAAAGTGTGCAATCAAAGACGTTGGGCGAAGACTCATGTGACTGTGTGTTCTAAAAAATGCTAGAGGGGGACTTTAGCATTAACGCAATGTCACATATTCATTCACTTGTCACTCGGGAGAGGGAGTGAATGAGTTTTTGATACGGAGATTGTCGGATAGGTCGAATACCGTTATTGATAACTAAACGAAATCAAACACGTATTAGTAAATGAATTTAATCTCTAGATAATCTATTCCCCTAAACGTCTTAATATAGTGTTATAGTATAATTAGATAAATTAGTATTTTAGTTTAGTATTTATTAATTATAAACTCTATTTTTATCCCCTAGATAAAGTTAGGTTATGATAATTGCAGTACTCGACGATAATGTTAACCAATCCCCATGGATACGATAACCCTACTCTTCCCATTATACTAAAATTTGACCCGTACACTTGCGGTGAAAGTAGCGACATATCTACGCGCTACCAAGTTTTTGGCACCGTTGCCGAGGATTGTGTTTTAAATTATTGTTGATATTGTGAGTAAATGACCTGATTTTAATTTAGACATTTCTTTTGTGTATAATTTTTTCATTTGTAGTTTTGTTTTTGTTTTTGTTTTTTGTTTTTTGTTTTTCTTCAGTTTTTCCTACAGCGTAGTTGGAGATGTTAGATCAACAGGTACTTATGCAATTCTTTCAACGAGACTCCAAGCTGTTTTATTGTGCTTGGGATCGTTACAAAGAGTTGTTACTCCGTTTCCCAAATCATGGTTTCCTGAGGGAGTGTCAACTACTGAATTTTCTTGATGGGTTACAAGTCGCAACCAAAATATGGGTGGAAAGAGAAAATGGTACCTCATCTTTCTACGACCTAACTACGGACAAAGCCCTTTGGTCGTTGGAGGAATTGGCGGACTTCGATTATTAGAGTTGGAATTATTCACCAAGTCACCAAAGCTTGGGGGATTTTTCCAATACCACGGCGCTATGGATTGACACTCCGGTTCAATATGTGGAGTCTTCCTCCGCCTTGGAGGAAATACTCTCTACCGTTATGGGGGAGACTCAGATATTCATGAGAGAAACGCATGATTGACTCAACGAGCACGAGGATCGTCTTGATAATATTGAGACACTCTACACCGATATTGATGCGACCGCAACGTCTCTTCAGACGTAAATCGTTCAGCTTATCTGCTATGTTGAGGCCGAGTTAGATACGGTGGCGCTAAGAGATGAACAAATCACATCCGAATATGAAAGCCACCGTGAGGAACCAGAAATAAACTGAAGATACTTGGGTGATATCGAAGACGATCATGAAGATACTACACCCCAAGTGTGGATTGGCGATGGAGATTCATATATTAATCGTTGTGAGTTTTTACCGTTCAAATTCCAGTTAGTGATGCCACCCCCGAGCCAAGACGATAACATTTATGAGAATCCGATGTGGCTCACCTATCCTACCTCGTTTCAAGCTCAGCACATTCATGCCAACCAAGCACATAAATCGGAGCTGAGCCAGGTTGAAAGATCGAGCCGATTAGAGCCAAATCTCGCCAGTCTTAAGGGCGTACAAAATCAAGACTCGTACGTGGTGTTGTTTAACACGTACTATGGGCGGAAGACCCTCTTTGAAGAGCCCTTCACTGTGTCACAACCCGTCCCGGACACCCATCATCCCGGGGCTGGCGTGACTACAGCATGACATTACCCAAATCCAAACAACCTAATAGAAATGACAATATACACCCTCTGTATAATACATACATCTATTATGGGGGCGCACCTAGCCCGAAGTTTTTCTAACTAAAAGTATTTATCCATGAACCTTCTTAGGTTCGCCTTTGACAACTTCTCTCAATCGTCCACATGACTCCATCACATATCTCTACCTAGTGCCAGTAGGGGACTGACTCCTAGCCGTTGTACCTGCGAGTGTACTGCCTTCTTAGTAAAACATTTCTAAAATATTAATACTTTCTAAATATTTCTACAATCTAGTATGGATCAAGCACAAGTATATAAGCAATGACAATAAAGCGATATAGATAAGTTCTATCTAGTATAAAATCCTACCAATCATCATAATAAATAATATCAAATCAACCAATATACGTGAAACACCACATTTTAAGCACCAATCTCAAACACACACCTCCAACACACGCACACTGGCCAGTCCTAGTGATCGTTTTAACCTCACGATCGGGAGTTGCAACGATACCGTAACATCCGTAGAAATGCCTTCCTATGAAATATCCACACCCCTTTTTGGGGAGAAATATAATCCACACCCCTTACGGGGAGAAACATAATCCACACCCCTTACGGGGAGAAACATAATCCACACCCCTTACGGGGAGAAACAACTATAACATCGTCAAAATCAAATACAACATCATCGAATCACAACTCAACAAATATTGTCTACTCAACATCATCAAATTACCACATCTATCTCTTTTCCTCAACACCAATATTTACATCCAAAAATTATATTTCATATCTTCTTTAAAAGAAAACGTATAATTTTATCAAAATCATTTTTCCACCCTTTTATTTATAGAAAACCCGGTATTTTTTAGAAAAACAGATATTTTTTATTTTCCTTTAGAAAAACACCGTCTGATTTCACCGAAACCAATCAAAAATTTATTTTTAACTTCTTTTCGAAAAACCATCGAAATCTTCCGAAAAATCCAGTTTACCCACTCCCTCAAATACTGCTTGATCCATATCATTTATAAATTCATACCATTTAAATAATCACATATTTCATCATGTATATTCATAGAAAAATAGTTTGGCAAGAAGACAGTACACTCACCTCAATATCCGTTTGTAAAACTGACACTGACCGCACTTTATCTGGACGCCAGTGCCTGCAAACCTAATAGTGGCAGATTCTAAATTAATATCTTATCTAAAACATCCTAATCATGCAATGCGGACCCTATATTCCGAATCGTTACTAATTTTATGTACTACATACTTAAAATTAATTAATCGTCACGAAATTATTATGATTTTAGGATTTATAACACTAACTAAAATTTAATTTAACGAGAATTAATAATCGATTGAAGTTTCACCTGTTTCCGAAACGTTTGGCGACCACGAGATGGGTTTTGGATTTTCCTGGGGTGGTTTCTGCAATTTCCCCCCCCTCCCTTTTTTTTTTTTTTTTTTCCCGTTTCCTATTTCTGCTTCTTGGCTCTGTTTGCTGTTTTGGGGTGTCCACCGGCCGGCCACGCACCACCCGTCGGTAAGGCGGTACCCACCTACGCACACTGTCACAGGCGGCCGACGGCCGACGGCCGTCCACCCATACATCCACGGACCAATAGAACCGACAAACGCCCCTCCGTGCCGATCTCTCTCTCTCACCAACTCCGGCCACCCCACTAAATATACACACCCACATACACACAAACACGTTAAAAAACACTCTCACACACACAGACAATAGCTCAAAGCAGAGCATGCACGCACGGCCGAACCCACACAGCCCACCGGCGAACAGTACCCATACAGCCAAAACACACACACACACACACACACACACTCACCACCGGAGTGAACGAACTCTCCGTCGAACGGACGGACATCATGCACACATATAACAACGGACTGAGAGATGGACAAAGCACACACATACACACACACACAAACACAGTTTATGACGAGCCGAACATATTACCGAACACTTACCGGACGACTGGCGACGATCACCCACCACCTATGCCGAACCACCCTCTCTGTCTCTCTTGAAATTTGACAACGGCACACCCACGAAGCTCTCCGTCGACTACTGAATACCCACGCACGCCCACAACCCTGTAACCGGAACACCCTGCCTTCGCCCGAGAACCCTCCGATCTTCCCTCTCTCTCTCTAGATTTTCTCTCTCTTCCTTCTCCGGTTTGCGGTTCCTGTTTCGAGAATTGTTTCTTTGTGATCATTACATGCATAGGTCAGTATTTATATGCATGTAGCTAGTGGATTAAGCGGTAACCTCCTTCTGCCACGTCACTATTCATGCACTGCTCCGGCCGGTGGCTCCCGTTCACACACACACACACACACACACACACACATATATATATATATATATATATATATATATATATATATATATATATATATATATATATATATATATATATATTTGTGAAATTACCTTTTTCTCCCCTTAATTTCTTTAAATCTTCATTTTAGTTTAGGTCCACTTTTAAGATTTTTTCTTAAATTGCAATTGCACCCCTAAAAGTTTTAATTTTAAGTTAAATGTCAATTTACCTTTCTAAATTGGGATTTACTGTTTACATATTTTCAATTTGACCCCTAGACTTTTTATTTAAATTTTTAATTGTCCTAGTTCCACCCCGAAGTTTCACAATTATTCTAAAATACTACTGAAATGACGCACATGCTACAATTGAGGTCTTACACACTGTGTCAAGCCGATGACCTTAAATCAGGCGCTTCTTGGGAGACAACCCAAGGCAAAAATAAGTTAGATCTATCTCCGCCGACTCAATTCAGAGGTGAGATTCTCTTGCCTTCCAGGTACGTGTTCTAAACCCCCATCTTCATTATAATACTTTATGCTTTCATTGGGATCGCTGATGGGTCATTGAGGACACTGTCCGTTTTAAGTTCGGGGGTGATGTGGAGTATGTTAGTATATTTTATTGTGTATTGTGTGCATGTTTGTTTAGTGTAGAATGTGTTTATGTTTGTTGTGTTGCATGCTGAGTTTTGCGTTCATCTGGTCCATTACCCGATGATGATATTACCCCTGGTTGGTTTTCGAGGTCAAGGGTAATGCCCATTCATGTGTGTTCTGTGTGCTTGATATGTCGTTTTGGTAAAAGTTATTGTGAATCCTAATTTGCACGAGCACGTAGACTCAATGTATAGTTATTTAATTGATTTGAGGAAAATTATCCATTAGCCAAAATCATGACAATTTAAGGATTCTAGAACCTAATTGAGGGGAAACTTGAGGCAAAATCCTAGGCAAGGTAGTTCAGGAGGTACGATTTAGGCTCAAGCGATTAAATTGAATGCCTAAATCGTGAACTTCCAAGCCTAAATTAGTGGAGAGTGGAACCCAGTCAGGCATATGGATATCCTAGTCCTTTACGATCTAAGTCGTGAGTTTCATTGGTGGATAATCCAATCCGATTGTTGGATAGTTATATCATTGAGTCTCGCACACACATGGTGAAAAGATCTAGAATGGTGTTTACCATTATTGATTGTCGAAATTCTAGAACATCACACGGTGCATTTTACTACCTGAACTCGATATGATTGGGGGTTGTTAAGGGAAAAATATTTTAGTCGATAGAAGAATTCAAAACTCATATATTATTATGTTTAGATTGTTTCTGTTTAGGTTGTTCTTGTTATTTAATTTAGTTGTGTTTTTCATTTTAGTGTGAGTGTTTTGTTCGAGGACTAGCAAAATTTTAAGTTTGGGGATATTTGATAGATGTTATTTACCTATCTATTTTTAAACTGAACTTATTAGTTTTTGAGTATTATTATTGTGTTTTAATACGTTTTAATATATTTTTATTTGTTTTGTAATAAATCAATTGTTTGGGGGTGAAAAGAGATGAAAACAGATCATAAACAATCAAATCAGATTAAGAGGGGTGGAAGAATAGTGAAAAATGAGCAAAAAGGGCAAAATTCAGAACCTGCAACCCACCGCCGCGGCAGTGAAACAATAGGAAACTCTCTGCTTCCACCGCTGCAGCCACTACCACAGTGGTGACACTGCCGACATACCCAACGCCACGGCGTTGACCCCTGTAGTTGTAAAGTAGATTTTTAGATATTTTGTTCCCTTTATCTTCCTTCTCCTTTTCCAATTTGTCCATTAGAGCTCATAGATAGATTAGATAGATTAAAGAGAGGTTTGGGAAGTGCTCAACCAAATCCAAAGGAAAAGAACACAAAGCGAAAAAGGAGAAACGATCTCGGAGTGGGTTTAGCGATGGATCTTGGAAATACTACTAAGTTCTTTCATTTCTTTCTTAATTTTCTTAACTTTGGTAGTTGGTGTGAGCATGCTTAGATCGTTTATCATTGTTGTTGATCTTAAGATTTTGATAGACAATTAAATGTTGATATTTTTGGTGGGACTAATGGTTTGTTTAAGTGTTTCAGTGTATTAGTTTCAATTGACGAAGATTTGATGATAAAGATGATAAAGGAATAAGAGGTTTAAGAATTTGAAGAACCGAGAGAAAGCAACTCAGGTTTAAATTTCAACTCTTAATATCCCAATTAGAATCACACACGACACAAAAAGATTTTTAAATAATTTTTATAAATATGTGTGTTTTTAATAGGATTCTAATTAGTTAAATTATTTGCTTTTATGTGTAATTGAAAAAGAAATGTTTATAATTGATTAAAATTGGAGTTAAGTATTTAGTGGAGCTAATTAATAAAATAAAATGGTTAAAGGGGCCAAAACATAAATGAGAATGTATTAAAAACAAGTTTAGAAAAGAAATTCAGTATCCTTAAGTCGACTGGTAAGTCGACCGAAGAGTATAAGGAAAACTTTCTGTATCTCTCAGTCGACTGGTAAGTCGACCGAACAAAACAGGTAAAACTCTCTATATCTCTAAGTCGACAGGTAGGTCGACTGGTGAAGAGAAATGAAACTCTCTGAATCTCTAAGTCGATAGGTAGGTCGACCAGTGAAGAGAAACGAAACTCTCTGAATCTCCAAGTCGACAGATAGGTCGACCGATGGGCACAAAATCTTTGGCTTGACTACATCCTAAATCGAGCGGTCAACTGGTCGGTCGACTGATGGCGCAGTTTTAGGATATTGAGGATTCCGAATTCATATCTAAAAGTAGCCGTGTTTTGTTGGGATTTGGGAGAGATTTTAGGGATTTTATGATATTTAAGATATGCTACACCTATTATTTATTTCCTATTGATTTGGTTCATTAAGTTTTAATGTTTCTCAATTTGGTACATAAAATTATTTCTATTCTACTAAATTAAGATTGAGAAATATTTGGGGGATTTAATTGAGAGATTTAAAAGCTACAATTAAGTGAATTGAACCAAAATGAAGTCATAATGATATAAGGGGTCTAAGATAACATTTAAGTGTCATGACATGTAGGAACTAGCTGTTAGAGAGGTCATTTATATCTCATATATATAGACCTGAGTTTTTCATATCATTAAGAGTGGTTAAGAGAGATTAAGAGATCAAGAGATCATTTTGAGCTTTTCTAAGCGATATCATACTGAGATTTTTTGAGAGCTATTCTAAGAGACAATCTTGAGAATCATAGGCTATTAATCACTGCTGCTACTGGATCTGAAGTAATTACATTCTAATTATTTTTAGAGGATTCCGGGTGAGATCTTTCTAATTACTTTCTATTTTGCATTACTTGTTTAATTTTGGGAAATTGATCTTTAGAAATTGTTTCTGATTTTTATTGAAGAAAATATTTTATAAATAATTTCTTGAATCTGGTTACGTGTTAAATTACGTGCTACCCATCTTTTGTTAAAAATCAGATTTTGATTATCTCACATATTTCTATCACTAGTTTTGGGATATTCATCGAGTTTTAATTTATCTAGGGTGGTAGAAGTTCCGAGTAAGATAATTTACTTACTAATTTGTATTGGTTACTAGTGTGACAGATTAAATACTGTTGGGGGTATTTAATCAAAGGGTAGTCGATTTCAGTTTCATCCTATAAAGTTATTGAGGTAGTAATTCTTCCTGGATAGAATTGATTTGTGTGAATTTTGTAATGGTTCAATCCTTACAGAGTAAAAGCATATTTAGAGTGTTGGTGAGGTTTTGATTATTTTGCCTTTGTGTTGAAAAGAATTAGGTTATTCTTTAGCCTGCAAAAAGTAGTGGTTCTTCCTTAACCTGTGCAATTTTTTTTGTAAAGGTTGATTCTGAGCCTATAGAAAAATTGTTGCAAGGGTTTGGTTCCTACCTTTAAAGGGATCTTGAGTGTTAGTGGATACGACTCTCCGTGGGGCTCGGAGGACTAGATTAGCCAAGAGTAGCTTAGTGAACCAATATAAATTTCTGGTATGCTGCAATATTTATTTTATTATTGTTGTTTGGTGTGCACTTAGTTGATTTGATAATTCCGCTGTGATATAAAGATAATAATGAATTTGGGATTAAAATTAATTATTTGATTTATTGAAGTTATTATTCTGATAATTTTTTAATTACCCAATTCACCCCCCTCTTGGGTATTCAACTGGGCCAACAATTGGATGCAGAGCTGGTTTAGCTCGACACTTTTAGCTAACAAAGATCACATGATGCACATAATAGGCATACTAGCTGAGGGGCAATTTATGCATCGACCACCTTTGTTTGCAGGTGAAAGTTACTCGTTCCAGAAAGACAGGATGATAGCCTTCCTTCAGGCTGCAAATTACGATGTATGGCTAACAATCGAGGATGGTCCATTTATTCGAATGGAAAATGGAGTTGAGAAGAAGAAGGAATAACTAACTGCTTCTGATAAGCAAAAACTCTCTATTAACTCCCAAACTATTAATATTCTATTTTTCTCTTTTGATGCTAATGAATATTCTAGAGTTTTAGGTTGTAAATCTACAAAGGAGATGTGGGATAAGCTACAAGTTACCCACGAAGGGACATCTCAAGTGAAGCAGTCAAAAATTAACTTTCTTATGTGAAAATTTGAGCTATTCAAGATGGAAGAAAATGAATCGATTCATGAGATGTATACTCACTTCAACAACATATGCAACAACTTGAGTCAACTTGGAAAGCCATAGTCCATGGAGGATAGAGTACAAAAGGTCTTTAGATCCTTAACAAAAATATGGGAGTCAAAGGTGACGGAAATTGAGGAAGCTAAGGATCTTGGCAAATATGAAATTGATGATCTCATAGGCAACTTGATGACTCATGAATCGACAATTAAAGGATATAAGGATGATACCGGATATACCAAAAGAAAATCCTTGGCGCTAAAAGCTCAAAAAATTGATGAAGATGATGAAAGTCTTGACAATGAGGAAGAGAAAGATGTAGCGCTTCTTACAAAGAATTTTAGAAGAATGACGCGACGCACATTCCGTGGGAGAAGAAACCTCAACATGAATAAAGTAGAATGTTACAACTGTCACAAGACAGGTTATTTTCAAAAAGATTATCCTGAAACTGAAGAAGGATAAAGAAAAGGAAAATAAGAAGAAAGAAAAAAAGAAAGCAAATAAGAGTAAGAAGAAATCGATAAAGGCTACTTGGGATGATACTGATTCAAGTAGCTCAGAAAAATCAGATAGTGAAGATACATCCATGTTTGCATTAATGGCCACTGGTGGTGAGGTAATTGAATGTTCAAGTTCTTGTTCTTTAGATTTTGATGAATTATTTGATGTTTATCAAGAACTTTTACATGATTATAGAAACCAGTATTCTAAAGTAAATGGCCTTCAAAGTACAATTAACATATTAAACAAGCAAGTGGTGGACTACAAATCTGAAAACAATGAATTGAAATCCAAATTGGTGGATTTGCAATAAATTGTTCTCAAATTCACCGGCGGTGAAAATAACTTGAAAATGCTTTTGGAAAGTTCACATGGAGTTTTTGATAAAGCCGGTATTGGATTTCAGAAAAATCTTAAACAAAAATATTTTCATAAAGTGTTTTCTGAAACCAAGGATCTTGTTAGATATTTTAAATGTAATACAGTAGGGCATACTATTCGTCGATGTTTTGCTAAAATATCTAACTGTAGACAAGTTTCGGTTCCAAAAGAAACAAAAATTGTCCCAACTAACAAGATCAGACCTACTTAGGCTGGGTACTACTTAGGAACTATTTGAGTTGCTCCTTGTAGGTTATTCTAAAAGCTTCCATAAGTAAGGATAAATGGTTCCTGGATAGTGGTTGTTCTCGACACATGACGGGAGACAAAGAAAAATTTACATCTTTGACACCTAAAGATGGAGGTTATGTGACTTTCGGAGACAACGAAAAGGATAAAATTATCGGTATAGGTAATATCGGTAATGGTACTATTATTATTAAAGATGTGTTACTAGTTGATGGACTTAAACATAATTTGCTCAGTATTCGTCAACTATGTGATAAGGGCGATAATGTTATATTTGATCATGATAGGTGCGTTATTAAGAATAGTCGTGATAGTAGTATCTTGCTAGTTGCATCACATTTTGAGAATATTTATACTTGCTCATTTGATGATTTTAATTCTCAAAATTTATCTTGTTTGAATGCTTTATCTGAAAATAGTTGGCTATGGCATAAAAGATTTGGGAATGCTAGTATGGAGTTAATTTCTAACTTTTCTAAGAAGAGTCTTGTACGTGACATACCTGATTTGAAATTTGTGAAAGATAAAGTATGTGATGCATCTCAATTAGGTAAGTAGGTTAGATCATCATTTAAGAAAAACATACACACATCCACGTCTAGATGTCTTGAATTATTACATCTTGATTTTTTTGGGCTTAACTCTGTTGCTAGTTTTGGTGGTAAGTTTTATGTATTTTTTATAGTTGATGATTATTTCAGACTTACCTGGGTATTTTTCCTTGCTAAGAAAAGTGAGGTTGCTTTTGTTCTTGCTAAATTTTGTAAATGGGTTCAAAATGAGATGCATTGCTCTATTATTAACATTCGTAGTGACAGAGGAACAGAGTTTAAGAATGATGATTGGTAGTTTATTGTATTTAACTGCTAGTAGACCTGACATTATGTATAGTGTTTGTCTTTGTACTAGATTTCAATCTTGTCCTAAAGAATTGCACTTGACTGTGGTTAAGCGAATTTTTCAATACTTAAAGGGGATGACTGACCTAGGATTATGGTATCCTAGGGGGAGTGATTTTAAATTGGTAAGTTACTCCGACGCTGATTTTGCCGGTTGTAAAGTTGAGTGAAAAAGCACAAGTGGGTCATGTCATTTGTTAGGACATGCTTTGGTTTCTTGGTCAAGCAAAAAGAAAAATTCAATAGCCTTATCCACTACTGAGGCTGAATATATGGTAGCTGGTAACTGTTGTGCTCAAATTTTATATATTAAGCAATAGTTAAATGACTTTGGAATTTGTATGGAGGAGGTCCCGATCTTTTGTGATAATAAAAATACTATTTCTCTAAATAAGAATCCTACACAACACTCATGAATTAAGCACATAGAGGTTCGACATCACTTTATTCGTGATCACATTCAGAAAAAAGAATTTTGTTATTAAGTATATTGATACTTCTGACCAGCTTGCTGATGTTTTTACCAAACCACTAGCGAAAGATCAGTTTGTGAAAATTGTTTGCGGTTTGGGTATAGCTAGGCATAATGATGTTTGTCTAAGTGTTCCCCCCTCCCTAAATTTTGTTTTTGAAGATGACAAAGGGGGAGACTTAGTTGATGTTTTATTGCATATCTTAAGGGGGAATTTATTTTTATATTTGTGCTTTATTATTTTTTTTAAATATTTATTCCTATGCATAAAAGAGTTATAAAACCCGTAATTGGATTCAGGAGAAGTGTGGTTATATTATTGTTTCGAAGAAAATATCAAAATTAATTGTCATCATAAAAAAAAGAGAGATTGTTGATCCTAAGATTTTGATGAACAATTAAATGTTGATATTTTTTGTGGGACTATTGGTTTGTTTAAGTATTTCAATTTATTAGTTCTAATTGATGGATGATAAAGATGATGAAGGATTAAGAAGTTGAAGAATTTGAAGAATCTAAGAAAAACAACTCAGGTTTAAATTTTAACTCTTAATATCCCAATTAGGATCACACACGACACAAAAAGATTTTTAAGTGATTTTTAGAAGTATGTGTGTTATTAATAGGATCCTAATTAGTTAAATTACTTGCTCCTATGTGTAATTGAAAAAGAAATATTTGTAATTGATTAAAATTGGAGTTTAGTATTTAGTGGAGCTATTTAAGAAAAGAAAATTGTTAAAGGGGTGAAAACATACATAACAATGTGTTAAAAACGAGTTAGAAAAGAGATTCAGTATCCTTAAGTCGACTGGTAAGTCGACCGAAGCGTATAAGGCAAACTCTCTGTATTTCTTAGTCAATTGGTAAATCGACCGAACAAAATAGGTGAAACTCTCTGTATCTCTAAGTCAACAGGTAGGTCGACTGGTGAAGAGAAATGAAACTCTCTGAATCTCTAAGTCAACAAGTTGGTCGACCGGTGAAGAGAACCAAAACTCTCTGAATCTCCAATTCGATAGATAGGTCAACTGATGGGCACAAATTCTTTGGCTTGGCTACATCCTGAATCGAGCGGTCGACTGATAGTGCAATTTTAGGATATTGAGGATTCCGAATTCATATCTAAAAGTAGCCATTTTTGGTTAGGATTTGGGAGAGATTTTAGGGATTTTATGATATTTTAAGATATGCTACACCTATTATTTAATGCCTATTGATTTGGTTAATTAAGTTTTAATATTTCTCAATTTGATACATAAAATTGTATATATTCTATTTGATTGAGATTGAGAAATATTTGGGGGACTTAATTGAGAGATTTAAAAGCTACAATTAAGTAAATTGAACCAAAATGAAGTTATAATGATATAAGGGGTTTAAGAGAGTATTTGAGTGTCATGACATATAGGAACTAGCCGTTGGAGAGGTGATTTATATCTCATATATATAGACTTGCGTTTATCATATCATTAAAAGTGACTAAGAGAGATTAAGAGATCAAGAGATCATATTGAGCTTTACTAAGAGATATCATACTGAGATTTTTTTAGAGCTATTCTAAGAGACAATCTTGAGAATCATAGGCTATTAATCATTGCTGCTACTATATCTGAAGTAACTACGTTCTAATTATTTTTCAGTGGATTCTGGGTGAGATCTTTCCAATTAATTTATATTTTGCATTGCTTGTTTAATTTTTGAAAATTGATCTTTAGAAATTGTTTCTGATTTTTATTGAAGAAAATATTTTATAAACAATTTTTTGAATCTGATTACGTGCAAAATTATGTGCTACCCATCTTTTGTTAAAAATCAGATTTTGACTATCTCACATATTTCTATCACTAGTTTTGGGATATTAATCGAGCTTTAATTTATCTGGGGTGGTAAAAGCTCCGAGTGAGATAATTTGCTTATCAATTTGTATTAGTGAGTAGTGTAACATATTAAATACTATTGGGGGTATTTAATCAAAGGGTAATCGGTTTCAGTCTCTTCCTGTAAAGAGATTGAGGTAGTAATTCTTCCTGGATAGAATTGATTTGTGTGAATTTTGTAACGGTTCAATCCTTACTGGGTAAAAGGATATTTGAAGTATTGGTGAGGTTTTGATTCTTTTGCCTCTGTGTTAAAAAGAATTAGGTTTTTTTATAACTTGTAAAAAATAGAGGTTCCTTTTTGGCCTATGAAAATGATTTTGTAAAGGTTGATTCTGAACTTGTAATGGAATCGTTATGAGGGTTTGGTTTCTACCTTTAAAGGGATCTTGAGTATTAGTGGGTACGACTCTCCGTGGGGCTCGGAGGACTGAATTAGCCAAGAGTAGCTTGGTGAACCAGTATCAATTTCTGGTGTGCTGTAATATTTATTTTATTATTGTTGTTTGCCGTGCACTTAATTGATTGGATAATTCTGCTGTGATATAAAGATAATAATTATTTTAGAATTAAAATTAATTATTTGATTTATTGAAGTTCTTTTTCTAATAATTTTTTAATTACCCAATTAACTCCCCTCTTGGGTATTCCACTAGGCTAATATTTTTTTTTAAAAGAAGAAATGTTTTAAACTTCAAAAAGAGGAATTAAATACCTTCAATAGTACAAAAAAGATTTTTCTAAATCTAGAAAAACCAAAGAAAACAATAACAAATTCCTCTCACAAATGAGATACAACAGCAAAAACAGTTAGAATCCAGAATAAACATTCTCAGAAGAACCATCTCCTTAGAAAGAAGCTATTTTCACTTTACTTCTCAAACTATATCTTGAAGTCACTTTGGATTAGAACCTGTGCTCTGTCTGACTTCTCTCATTAGAAACAAACCATTCAATATTCTCAGCAACAAGAGAAACATCATAAACTCTTCTAGGAGAAAGAGTGAATCTATGTATGATTCCATGCTCAGAAGAGGAAGAAGGAGAATTTTGTTGACTAAAAGCCTCAGTTGCTGCAATTTCAGTATTATCCAAAGGCAAATCAACATTCAAGACAGAAGGCTGATCCAAACTTGTTTGATGCTCAAAATGACCTTTTGGAGAGACCGAGCATGAATGATGTAAAACAGACTTGCCAAGGTAGGGTTGATCTTGAGAAGACAATTTAGAGGAAGAATTGATCACAACATCCTCAGAATTCTGATAATTTCTATTTATGCCAGCAAGTAAAACAGGTTTGAGGACCATTATGAGCAAAACCATCTGAAAGAGGAATTGGAACCTCAGGAATTGTCTCTGAAGGAAACATAAAATTGTGAGAAAGGTCTACATCAAGAGAAAAATCAGAAATGTAATTGTGAGGATGCTTAGCCAAAACTGTCTGAGATACCACAACCTGTAAATTCTCAGCTTGAGAATCAGAAGGGATAGCAAAAGTATCTTGAGGTGGAGAATGATCAATTGAGGCATAAAGAGAGGAAGAAATATATATAACATCTTTTCTAGAAGGATTTGGCAAAGGCAAAGAGTATGTTTTTGCCAAAGTGATCATAGCCTTAAGTTACCAGCTTGAAAATCAAAAGGGAGATCAGAATTTGAAGGCACACCGGAATGAGAAATTTGAACTTGCTGAAATGAATAATTAGGAGAAAAAACCTTGTTGGAAAGGTTTGAAACAATTAAAGAAGGATTTTTGACAAGGGATAACTTTGGCTTCAAAACTGTTATTTTGACAGGAGAAATCACAAAATCATTTCCCAACTTAGGAATAACAACTGATTGAGCTTGGGAAGAATAAAAGGATGAATTTTTAGGATTAATAGCCTTGGGAGGATGATTATGACCCTTCAAAGGCAAAGATTGAGACACAAAAGATTTAGAATGAAAAGACGGATTTTTAATGAAATTATAATTTGGCAGAAAATCAGGATCATTATCATCAGATTGATCATCATAATTTTCAAGAAAGCAATGAGGGAATGATTTGTTAGTATCTAATGAAGGATTAGCAGGCAAAATTTCAACAGATTTGAAAATTAAACCTCAAGATAAATCTGGCTTATCAGAATAAGGAATACTCTGTTTTCTGGTAACAGGAACATAGACAGTTGAGTTGTGAGGAATTGAAGCCTGAAGTTTCTTGAACTCACAATTCTCATCAGAATGACCTTTCTCGAAACTTAAATTGCAGTAAGACAGATTTGATTCATACAAAATAATCTGCCAAAAACCTTTAGAACCACATCTAATCCAAATTCTTTTTAACAGTGGACGACGGAGATCAACTTCCACACAAACACGAGCCACCTTTGGTTTAGCCAAGTTGACAGTAGCAGCACCAATTTTTAAAGGATTTCCAATTGCTGAAGCAATTGAAAATAGAGCCTCTTTATTATGAAGATGAATAGGTAAAAATTCGAAGTTGACCGAAATTGGAGCCAAAGGTGATTCAACGTTAGGATGACAATCAGGAGTACATTTGAACATCTTGATCGAATACTAATGCATTTGCCACTGATCTTTAATCCATAAATGCTGAAAATCTTCTTCAGCAAAGAGTTGAATGAGGAGATTTCTTTGATCAAGAAAACTGATTTCAAAACCACCCGACAGATTTAGAGCACGAAACATTTTCTTAATTGCTTCGAAAGGAAGACGTCCATTGGAAAATTTTCCAACCAGAGCAAATTTGGACGGAAAATAAAACGTGTCCACTTCTTCTTCAGAAAATAAATTGGCAGGCTCACATTTGAAATACTGGACTTCTTTGAGGGAAACAACAGGGGGTTGATTTTTAAAAATGTTCGCAAAAGATTTATGCTCAAACGAAAAATGGTAAGGAATTGATTGATTAGAAGGGTTGGAGGAATGAATGTGCTGGGGAAGAACCCCAGCACTAGTTGCCATCATGGATGAATCAATCAGAATCAAAATGAGAGGAGAGAAGAAAGCTGAGAGAATATTGAAGAGTTATTGGAGCCTCTCTCTCTAAAATTTGCGGGGTGATTATCACTTTGCAAAAAAAAAAACTTTACTAGGATAATAATTGTATATATGGTTATAGCTGTTAGCTAAACATGGATTGTCTAGAGATTAATATAATTTAAATAAAATCGTTGTTTGTTTGACTTGTGTTTCTTTAACGGTAGTTTTTCACTAATTTGATTGTATTTATCATTTTGTCATGTTTATATGCTTGTTTAGATATACTGAGAATATAGGGTTTGACAATAGGGAGAGGTAACCTCGAATTCGGACTAGGGTTAAACACAATGCTGTGATCTAATAACCCGGGAGAGAGTTAGAAAGTGTGCAATCAATAACGTTGGGGCAAGACTCATGTAACTATGTGATCTAAAAAATGCTAGAGGGAGACTTCGGCATTAACGCGAAGTCACATAGTCATTCACTTGTCACTCGGGAGAGGGAGTGAATGAGTTTTTGACACGGAGATTGTCGGATAAGTCGAATACCGTTATTGATAACTAAACAAAATCAAACACATATTAGTAAATAAAGTTAATCTCTAGATAATCTATTCCCCTAAACATCTCAAAATAGTATTATCGTATTATTAGATAAATTAGTATTTTAGTTTAGTATTTATTAATTATAAACTCCATTTTTATCACCTAGATAAAGTGCACTAATTGTGAGTTTTTTCAAAGCAGCAATCACTCTTTACTTTGTAAGAACTCTAGGCCCTTAACTGACGTTAAAAGATTGTCAACTGAGAACTCCATTTTGGGAGAGAAGCTCAGCAAGCAACAGTCTGAGCTTGATTTGAAGAGAACAGAGTTGGATACCAAGATAGATGCCCTCCAGTAATCAGAGAAAAGGAAAAAACTGGTTTCTAACGAACTGAGCTCTGAGAAGGTTAAGAGAACAGCGCTGAAGGCTAAATTAGCAGTCCTGTGGCCAGGTCAACGAAGAAAGCTAAAGCTTTAGCAGATCTGACTGTAGTGGTAAAGCAAAAAAAGATTGAACATGAGGAAGAAGTCAAAGAGATCTTGGAACACTTTGACTCACTCAAGGAAAGCATTCAACTGGTGGGTTTTTGATTCTGTCAAGCATAAGTACAACATGTACACATTGATCTGGACCTCGCCTTTTTGGACCAATTTGTCCGTAATGACGAAGAAGGTCCCAGCTCTACCTCAGTACAACCGCCGAGTTCATAACTCCCAATTGTTTGTGCAATAGACTCGTCCCTACCTCCAAGCTTACCCTCCACTGGTTAAGCTCAACCAAACACTGACCAAGTCAAGCTCAATTGTGAAGAAGCTCATGTCATTTCTGATCAAGCCTGCCCTGCTCTTGAACCAGCTCACCCTATTTCTGTCCAAGCTCAGTAGGCCATTGGTCCAACTCAGCTTAGCTCCAGTCAAGCCTCTTCCGTTCTTAATTCAGCTAAACCCATTGTTGTCTAATCTTAGCCCGTCCCTTAACCAGTTCAGCTAGGCTCTAATCTGGCTCTAGTTGCTTCTGACCAAATCCAAACTTTACCCAGTGAATCAATTCTGGTCATTACTGATGCCTATATTGTACCTCAGCCAAATAGCGCAGACCAACTGGGCACCATTTAATTAATCAACTATCTTTTCCATTTATATTTCCATCAATTTTGTAATGATGATATACTACTATTATGACTAGCTTTAATTGTTCGCCGTATTCAACCTTGGGAATTGTTGTCTTTTTCCTTAAGTATTGGTTGCCACTGTTTCATAACTGATGTTTTAAATTCTCTAACAATTTGGTTTAGCTTTTTGTTGTTTAGTGAACATTGGTTTGATTTTTTAAAGCCAAACCCTATCAAGGTTTCTTTTTTGTGTTTTCTTCAAATGTTTTTTTTCTTATTCTTTCTTTTATTTTATATCATCTCATATTAGCTATGGCCACATCGTTTTTCGCATCGGACATATTTGATGTCGTTCAAGCTAATAGAAAGGTGGAGGTCGAGCTAGGTCCTTGACGAAGAACATCCATGACTTTGCGCCTACGAAAGTGCTTGTGTCGCCTTCACCTCCCTTAATGCCACCTATTTTTGTGCGGTGTCTCAAACCCACAAACTTCATGACCGCCTGAAGATGGCAGAAAAGGAAATCGATTCTCTATAGGCCAAAGTTGATCTTCACAAATCCTACAACGACGTGCTGAAGATGAAAAGACATAGGCTTTGGGAAAAAAATGATGAGAAGAAGGAGAAGATACGTTCTCTAATTCGAGCATTGAATTGGTACGAAGAACATGATTTTTATCGTTCACTCTTGGATTTTGAGGCCTTAGGTCCTGTGTCTTCTCTTGGATCGGATTAGCCCTTTCCCTTTCTCTCATATTAGTTACCAAAGAGGCCCCTACCATGCTATTATAATGGCTCCATCAAGTATTGGTAGGATTCCTATGATGGTAAAATCTAATATATGTTGGAAGAAAGATGTATTGTACCTTCTGATTTCACAATAGAGAGTGACAAGTTCAAGCCTTTTCCTTTTTTTTTTTTTTTTTGGGATTGTACTGATGCGTTTGTCATATATGAAAAATCATTGGGACTTCATATATTATGTTTCTAAATTGTGCACTTAACTAAATATATCAAAGATAGGTCTTTTGAGGAATGACCGGGTACATTAGGAGAATTAGTACTCCGTAGTACTCTATTAGTAGCCCCTAGTGCTCCTCCTACCCTCTTCCATAACAAGCTTAAGTAATTAACAAGTTATGGATTGCCCGAGTCTTCGAGGTTTATGGTTGGGCTAAGTTGGCATTAGTTGAGTTGAGTTAGACATTGATTAAGTTGGGTTAGGCCACCATTAGTTGAGATGGGCTAGTAGCTCTAGTCCTGAACTGGGCTTGGTAGTTTGGTTCATGATCAAATTAATCTAGGCATGTCAATTAAGCTAAGCTAGACAGCTTTGGTAATGAACTAGGTTGGGCAGTTCAGTTAATGAATGATAGATTGATTTTATCTATATATTTCCAAGACGAATTTGGTAGTTTTCAAGTGTTCTTGTAGTGTTTTAATTCATTTTTATTTATTTTTTATGTAATCAGGTGTTAGGGACGAAAACAGTTGAAAATCGAGCTAATCGATAGGATGTCGGTGAAGAAACGATTGAAAAATGAGCAAAGTGGCTAACTAGCAGTCTATTCGCTGCAGTGATCAAAGGTTAGTAGACCTTCTGACCTTTTTTCACTGCAACGAGCATATTTCTCACTACAACGATCAGTGGGAAGAAGCCCTACTGACTTCCCATCGCTGCAGCGAATTTCTTCTCGCCGCAGTGACCAAGTAAAAGTTGGTAATGTGTTTTCTTGATATTTTTAGGTTATTTATTATCCCTATTCATATCCACCCATTTCCAACCTTTCCAAGAATGTTTTTAGAGTTCTAAGAAGCCCTAGATCAGACTTAAGAGGAGAATAACACATTTGGAGAAGAGGAAACATTCTTGGAGCGAATTTTGCAGAAATGGAACCATCCATTTTACCAGTTTACTTTTCTTTCTTTGTTTCTATCTTGTTTCTGAACTTTGTTGATTGTATGATGATTCTATTCTCATATGTTGTTGAATATTTGGTTATGACCATGAGTGGCTAAGTAGTTATTATCTACGGATTGATTAGTTCATGAATATACATGTTTGAGTAAATTCGTGTTAGTTGTTCATCTATATTCGATTGTGTTTATCATTTTATTACATCAATAGTATGTTTTGTATGATATTGTGGTTGGTTTGAGAATGCGGGGTTTAACACTCAGGAGAGAAAACCTCGGATTCAGATTAGGGTTAAACACGACACCACGTTCTAATGTTTTGGGAGATTATTAGAACGTATGCAATCCGTGAGGTTGGGACAAGACTCATGTAATTGTTTAGATACTAGATAGGGATATCGGTGTTGACACGGTTGCGTATTCACTCACTTTACACTTAGGAGAGGTAGTGAGTGAGTTTTCCATAACTAGATTGTCGGATAGATTGAATATCGTTAATGTAAACTACAATAAATCAAACATGTATTGGTGAACAAAATTAATCCCTAGATAATCCATTTTCATAGAATTAATTCTAAGTCATTTAGGTTTAATTAGTTTTAAAATAGCAAACACATTTCAAATCTTGAAACTTCTAGATAATAATGAGTTATGTAAATTATAGTACTTAACTAGTTCTAACGATAAATCCCAATAGACGACACTCGATCCTAGAATCCACTTTATTAAAATTGGACCTTGTGCACTTGCGAGTAAAATCAAAGTGTAAAAATATCGCAATAATGAACGAACTGAGCTAGGCAATTAAGTTGATTTGAGCTAGACATAGATTAAGTTGGGCTAGGCCAATATTAATTGAGATGGGCTGGGTAGCTCTAGTCCTGAACTAGGCTTGGTAGTTCGGTTCATGATCAAACTGAGCTAGGTAGTTCAATTTAGCTAAGCTAGGCAGCTTTAGTTGTGAACTGGGCTGGGTAGTTCAGTCAATAAACGAACTGAACTGGCAGTTTAGTTGAGCTGATCTAGATAGCTTTGGTTGAGCTAAGCTAAGCAGCTTTATTCATGAATTAGACTGAGCAGTTCAGTTAATAAATGAAATGAGTTAGGCAGTTCAGTTGAGCTGAGCTAGGCAACTCTGGTCGTGAATTAGACTGGGCAGTTAAATTAATAAATGAACTGATGTAGGCAGTTCAGTTGAGCTGAGCTAGACAGCTTTGGTTGATTGTTTCTGAACATAAAATTGATACTTCTTTGTGAAAGTAAGTGGTTTTTATTATAGTTCAAAAAATAGTAAGGAACAATTCTTCTTCCAAACTTGAAATAAACAGATCACAAAACAAAAATCAGAAAATAAAAACTCACAAAATGGGTCTTTAAAGTAAACTAAATCATCTGGGCTATGGACTCTATCTCTATAGAAATCTTGTCCTTGATCTGGGTTGCTGGCCTGCACTTCTTTACCTCTTTATGTTCGTCATCACTGTATAGCCCTCTTCCCCTTCATGGCTATCACGAAGCACTACTTGGACGCGACCTGGTCTCTCTTTATTATGGTTACCTTGCCGTCCTTCACGTACTTGATGCATTGATGGAGTGTCAACACCATTGTACCCATTGCATGGAGCTAGGGCCACCCTAGGATAGCGTTATATAGGGATGTTGAGTCCATCACCATAAATTCGGTGGCTTTGGTAACCCTACCTTCATTTTTGTTCATTGTGACAGATAAGGTGATCTTCCCCTTAGGAGAGCTTAGGTCCCCATTGAAACCTACCATTACTATATGGGTTGACTCAATGTTTGAGTTGGGAACACCTATTTGATTAAGCGTATTGACAAAAATAATGTTGGTTGAACTGCCGGTGTCAATCAGGATTCTCCTAATTTCAAAGATAGATATCTAGAGCGTTATCACTGATGCATCATCATGAGGGTGAGCTACCCTTTATAATCTTCGTCATTGAAAGTGATCACTAGCCCCATATTCCTGGTTGTATCCATCACCACCCTATAGCATCGCTCCTCGACAACCTCGCAGACCTTCATTTTTTGCTCACGATTTATCTTCCCAATATGGGGATTTAACGTGTTTATCATATAAATGACGCCAGGAATATTGCTCGGATTATCATTCTTCCTTTTTTCTTCTAGGTTCTCTAAACGAACTTCATTTCTTTGTCTTTTTCTTTCCCTCGTCTGCTCTTGTAGATATATGCATTGTCGTCCCATGTCAATCAATCGCTTGATTTCTCTTTGAAGCTCCCAGCAACTGTTAGTATCATGTCTATGATCCTTGTGGAATTCACAATACTTGTCTTTATTCTCAGTAGATTTCTTTGGGAGCTTCGGAGGCTATTGCATGACCTCGGACGACTTGATCTCATGAAGTATTCTAGAGATTGGAAAACATAAGCTTGCGAGGTATGGCTTTCGATGTACCCCAACTCTTGTTGTCAAAATCCTAGGATGCTCTTTCTACCGATTTGAGGTGTGGATCTTAGCCTTTTTATGACTTGTTTTGCCAGTTCTGGAGCTGTTCTTTGTTGCTAATCTGCCCTCACGTGCGTATTTAACACGTTCTAGTTTTATATAGGGCTTTTGTCTTCGGAGTATGCTTTGTTAGTGAATCTTAGAACTGACCTTACTTTAGTCCCAACGTGAAGGCATTTATAATAGGATTTGAATCACAGCCTTCGATGCATGTCAATTCTTTATTGAAGCGATTCATGTACTGATGTAAGGATTCACCCTTTTTATACCGTAGTGTTAACAGGTAGTCAGTACCCATCATCAGTCTTTAGTATGTGATAAAGCAGATGATGAACTACTTTCTGCTAGCACATAAATTATGTCGCTACTTTCACCGCAAGATTACGGGTCAAGTTTTAGTATAGATTGGGACGAGTAAGGGTTGTCGTATCCATAGGGATTAGATTAGAATTGCCGTTAAGTACCGCGATTGTCATAACCTAATTTTATCTAGGCAACTTAAATTTATATATTTGTTAATAAATATACTAAACTATGTTAATTAAACTAATATACTAATATTAACGTTTAAGGGAGTAAATCGTCTAGGGATTAACTGCATCCACTTAAATGTGTTTGTTTCAATTTAGTTTACATTAATGACATTCATCCTATCCGACAATCTCAGTATCGAAATCTCATTCACTACCTCTCCCAAGTGTAAAGTGAATGAATATGTGACTTTGCGTCAATGTGAAAGTCCCCTTAGAGCCTCTATACTACACTTGGTCACATGAGTCATACCCCAACATCACAAATTGCACACTTCCTAATGCCTTCCCGGGTCATTAGATTGTCGCGTTGTGTTTAAACTCTAGTCCGAATTTGGTGTTACCTCTCTCGAGTTTCAAACCCCGTATTCTGAAAATCAATCCTAATACCATAACAAGCCTATTAAGATTGTAATAAAACAATAAACACAATCGGATAAAAATGAACAACTATTAACGAAACATAGATTTATTCAAACAACATTTTCATACACGAATCGCTCCCTAGACAATATATGTTTAGCTATACATGGTCATAACCAAATATATAACAATAAAATTAACCAACAAAATATCCTAAAATATATAAACTGTCTGGCGCTTGACCTCTGTAGTAGTGGGATCATTGCTGCAGCGGTGGAGAGGTTAGTAGGTGTACGATGAGCATTTGTTACACGCTCGCATATTGACTATTTGCAAGTATACAAGGTCAAATTTTAATATAGTGGATCTTTACGATCGGATATCGTTCCACAGGGACGGTGTGAATAATTGAATACTGTAATTTGCATAGTCTTATATTATCCCGACGGTTAAAGAATTATTTAAAATTAAACTAATTAAAACTAAGTTAAACTAAAATTAGTGGGTTAATACTAACTAAGTTGATTACCTAGGGATTGATTTCATTCACTTAATACATGTTTGTTTTCATTTAGTTAACAATACCGCTGTTTATCATATCCGACAATCTCGGTATCTAAAACTCATTCACTCCCTCTCCTAAGTGTTTAGTGAATGAATACATGACTTCGCATTGATACCAAAGTCCCACTCGAATGTCTTTTCAAACATATAGTCACATGAGTCTTGACCCAACCTCATGGATTGCACACTCTCCAACTCTGTCCTAGGTTATTGGATCGTCGCGTTTTGTTTACCTTAGTTCGAATCCGGGGTTATCTCTCCCAAGTGTCAAACCCCATATTCTCAAAACCAACCCTAATACCTTAACAAGCATACTAAGATTGTAATAAAATGATAAACACAATCGAATTTAAACACAAATAACCGTTAAGGAAACATATATTAGATCAAACAAGTATTTACACAACTACATCGATCCCTAGCTAATATTTATCTAATCTATCATGATCTTGGCCATTGAAACATTAAACCAAGAGGTATTCATCATCATTCACAATAAAACATTAAATTACAAAAAGAGAAACCAAGAGAGAAAGATCAAATCTTAAAATTGAGTGATCCACTGTCGCCAAAGATTGATCTGCTAGTGTTTCCTCTTCTCTGGATGATAAATATGCTATTTGAGCCCTTCAAGATTGGACAAGGATCACCTCCTAATGTTAAGGACGTCCAAGACATTTTTTTTGTAAGTGGGAGAAAGGGTCTTATAGTGGTAAGGTTTCAAAAATATTTAAAAATATCTCAAAAGATCTTAATTCTGCACAAAGCCCACCGTGGCGGTGGTGGAGATCAGTGTTATGGTGGTGGGTATGTTGGCCAATTTCCGAAACTCTCTGATTTTGACCGCCGCGGCAGTGAAGCTTTATCAATACATCCTGTATTTCTATCGTTGCGGTGGCGTACTGACGCTGCAGCGGTGGGACTTTGTTCAAAAATAGCCTTTTCTACATTCTTACCGCTGCGATGGTGGGTCTTGTGTTCTTGAAACCTTGATTCTTCACCATTTTCCCACCATTTCGCTCGTTCATAGCTCATTAACGTCTCTACACCTGATTTACTTAAAAATAAACTAAAATGCAATTAAATATTAATAATACACTCGAAAACTGGTAAATTCGACTTAGAAGTAGATAGGTATTTTTCACCTATCAGTAGGCTTCTGGTGGGTGACCGCTGCAGCGGTGGTTTCACCTCTGCAACAGTGGAGCTCTCTGTATTTTGACCGTTGCAGCGATGGAGAGTTTAATAAGTCTCTATATTTTGACTACTATAGCGGTGGTTGCACCGCTGTGGTGGATGCAGGTTCTAAATATTATCCGTTTTGCTTTTTTTCTCCATCGTTCTTCCATCGACTTGCTCGTTTATGAATCGTTTACGTTCCGTTTCACCGCAAACACATAATTTATAACAAAACAAATTAAAACATATTAAAACGCTATAAAAATACTTGAATACTATCAAAACTGTCTTGGGAATAAATAGATAAATTACACCTATCAAATATCCCCAAACTAAGAATTTTGCTAGTCCTTGAGCAAAACACTCACACTAAAATAAAAAACACAACTAAATTAACTAACACAAAAACTAAACACGAATAAAAACACAATCTACCTAAACATAACGATATGCGAGTTTTGAATTCAACTATCGACCAAAATATTTTTCCCTCAACAACCCCTAATCATATTGAGTTCAAGAGTAAAACGCATCATGTGATGTTCTAGAATTTTGACATTCAATAATAGTTAATTCCATTCTAGATACTTTCAACGTGTGTGTGTGAAACTCAATATTATAATTATTCAAATCCTACGGATGGTACCCCTACCATTGGGGATAATAAATGGCCCTAGCACTGATAGTCCCGTTAGATGGCACAGTTGTAGCAGTAATGGTACCATTGTAACTCCCGATTATGAGGTAAAAATGATCCTATGGCTAGTAGGAGAGTGGTGTGTCGTATTTTATTATATGACGAGATGTTTAGATTGGTTGATATAAAATGTTTGATTTAGTTTATTTAAAATGTTTAGATTTGGTATTTTAAATATATTAGTTTATTTCATTGGTGACAAGGAAACTGGATTTTCGTATAGTACGTTGTTATATTATATTATATTATATTTTAAAACGTGGTGTTTAATACTTAAGCTTGATCCATAAAATATTTTTATATTATGAAGATAGTACACTGATAAAATATTTGATTTTAGGTGCTGCAGCTAGGAGTGAGTCCACTACTGGAACTAGGTAGAGTCTGGAGGTAGTGTCATTTTGGAGGTGAGTTGGTTGGATGTGAACCGTGGAAGGTTTTGTTTCTTTTGTGATTTTGTTATGAATATATATACACATATATATTGTGTAAAAAATTCATAGTGGTGTATGTATGTATGTATATATGTATGTGTGGATATTCGTTGATTAGTCAGTAGTGTCAAGTCGACGTCACGCCCGGCCTCGAGTGACGGGTACCCGGGGCGGGGTATGACATCATGTGCATAGTTAAAAGAATATATAACTCCCTACACATTTCTTAACCTTGGAATCCCTCAATTGACTCACCACATGATGGGCCACTACCAATCCTCGCTCCCATACTGGCACAACCTCACGAGCAATATTATGCTTATGAGCAGGGTGGCAATGGTTTTCCACCGACTCGGCCCCTTCACTTTGGGTTGCCAGCAAATTGGCTGCCTCAGCACCACCAGCCTTATAGCCATACGTCCTGAATAATGACCCAACATCTTCATTGCAGTTGTATACTCTGGATGATACCCTAGCCTCGTCATCACCTTTGTTTCCTAAAGGACGGAAAATAAGATCCAAAATCGTTTTCCATTACGAATTACGTAAGATGGACACAACAACTACTTAGAAATGAAAGCAATACTCCAAGGAATACAACTAGAGAGTTTACACACTCCTCCATTTAAACGGCTTAAACACAATTCTTTCTCAACCATCATCAGGGAAGCTGAATCGATCTGTTGTCGAATCAAGTAATGAACTAGTTAATGCCCAAGACTCTCAAAAGACGAAAATCAACTTCGCTAGGTCACCACCAGAGCACTGACACGACGCACCCCAAGAAAAAATGACAGAATACCGAATCATCATGAAACGTCCAAGTATTCCTAAGGTGTGAAATCATTACACCCCTAGGGAATAGGGGACATCTAATGAGGAAAAATTCAATTAGAAGATAATAGGGTGCCACATGTCCTCGAACATTCTACTGGTCAGGGATTTTTGGAACCGACCGGTCGGATAGTCCCCTCTATATACTTGCTCCGGGTTACTATACTTGATTTTCGTTCCAGGTCTCCATGCCCATTTCGGGTCAATACTCCTTAGGCATGAATGCTACCATGCTCCCACTCTAGAGGCAGTTAGAGCTGTCTCTCCTACAAAGGAAAGCACATATGACATAACGGTCCCATGATTTTCGCCTTCCATCCTGCCATCTCTATAGAAAAATAAACAAGATCCTCGCTACTTACCATATCAGTATCCATAGAAATAAGAAAGACTTTCCAAATGGGTCATCTCTACTTTCTATATAAAGTTCTAAACCCTAGAGGTTTGAGGTATGAGGTGATTACGCTCTTTACGTCTTACTACATTATCTTTCTGTTTGAAACCTATACTAATTCTCACACCAGCGAATCCGCCGACAGGCCCACTTATGTTGCATGGTTTTGCAAGAACCAAACCGAGAGAAATTGAGTTAGCCATCATTGTTAATGACCTTTCTGGTCTCAAAAGCCAACGTGTTTAGTGATCCACTTCTCGGCATCATCACCTGTGCATGGCCATAAAATCACAAAACTGTGAACACAATCTAATACCTATGTTGCGTTTGTGCTTATTGACGCTCAGCTAAAAGAATTTAGTTCAAGACATAGTTCACTATGGTTCCTTCAGGTGAATGTTTGTTACACAAAATGAGGTTCAAGTCTTGAAGACACCTATACGTATTACACAATATTATATTGCCCATTATTATTATATTATTATTTCCATTTTATTATTTATTTTTATTTTACATTATGTAGGAGATTGTTAGAAAAACAATTTAAAATTAAATATTTTATTTTATTATATTATATATAAATTATATTATTTTATTTAATAAAATTATTATTGATATATTTATAAAGATTATATAAATGTGTTCTAATTACATGTTTATCATACATTATTATTGTGATTAAATTAAACAATTTATTAAAATAACTGTAGAATAATGTGAAAACATAAAAAATGAAAGCGTACCTTTTGAATTCGGAAAACTCATTTACAACCCGTTCCTCGTTTTTTCTCTCGTCGGCAAAAAATAAATATCCACACACACTAACCAAAGACATTGGAATTTTTCTGTAATTTGATGGGGATTGAAACCTTCGAGGTATCAACACATATTTATAAAGAAATAAGATGTGTCCGTTCCAATGGGTGTCTCCCGAAAAGGCATGTCCGTTCCAATAGGTATTTATCTAATAGACATGATCCTTAAGACCAAGAGGTGTACTCATTCACATGGTGACTCTCTATGAATCATGGGGCCTATGTGGATGCTTTACGGGTCAACCCAACTCGCTCCATAATCCAATAATGACTTTTATGACTTCCATTATAAATGTAGGTGATAGGTGTGATCTACCTGCATATTTCCAAATTGGTTTTGTTAGTTTTAGAGTAGTTTTTATATTTATTTTATTATGTTTTAATTAGGTTTTATACTTTTTGTATAAATCAGGAGTGTGGGGCAAACAGATAGGAAACTGGAGCGAAAACGATAAGATCGAACCAAGAACGATCGAAGAACGATGAAAAAATGAGCAAGTCGGCAATATTCTAAAAGAAGCCCACCGCCGCGGCGTCCGAACCTCCGCCGCAGTAGTGAAAATGAAGATAATGACTTATCCTTGCTGAACATGCACCACCGCAGTGCAATACCATTGCCATAGCGCAGGAGATACAAGATGTTAACCTAATCCACCACCGAGGCGATCAACCAACCGACCTACTCACCGCTGCGGTAGTGACCTCTGCACGGATGGTAGGGGGCGATTTTGTGCATGCCTACTTACGCTCGCAAGTATACGAGGTCTAAAGTTTTAATATAGTGGATCATTGAAGATCGGATATCGTTCTCACAGAGAAAAGCGTGAATAATTGAATTGAATACCGCAATTGACGTAGTCTCGTGTTATCCTGACGACGGAAAACATGAATTGAAATTAAATTAAGCTAAACTACAATTAGTGGGTTAATTCTAACTATGTTGATTAATTAGGGATTGATTTCGTTCACTTAATACATGTTTGGTTTCGTTCGATTAACAATAATGGAGTTTAGGTATTCGATAATCTCGGTTCGTCAATGTCTTAACGACTCTAGGCCATGTGAGTCTTGACCCAACGTCATCGATTGCACACTAACTAACGCCCTCTCGGGTCGTTAGGTCGTAACGATGTGTTTAGTCTAGTCCGAATCCAGGGTTACCTCTTCCGAGTGGCAAACTCTAGATTCTCAAATCCAACCCTAACACCATTACAAGCATATTAAGATCGTCATCAAATGATAAACACAATCGGAATTAAAACAACAACCGTTAAAGAAACGTATATTAAACCAAACGAGTATTTACACAACTACACATTTCCCTAACTAATCTCTAAATTAGTCTAACATGTTCTTAGCCAATACAATATTTAATCAAGAGGAGATCATCATCATCAACAATAAACATTAAATAAAAAGATGGAAACAAGGGAAGAAAAGCCAAATCTCAAAGTGGAGTAGTCCACTTTCGCCAAAGAACAGTCCTCCCGAGCTTCCTCTTCTCGCTTGATGAACTTCCTCTTCTAGCTCTTCAAGGATTGGCTAAGAACACTCTTTACAACTAATCTAATCTACTTCCTAAACTAATCTAATCTAACTAAGGTGGAAGAGAGCTCCCAAGAACAACCAATCCCTTTCCCACGTCTATGGAGTGTCTAAGGTGTAAGGGTCTTTTGAGCAATTGGGGGAGAAAGGGGTTTTAGAGGCAAGGGTTGGAAATATCTTCAAAATATATGAAAATACATATTTCTGTGCAGAGTGTCACCGCCTAAGCGATGGTTCACCGCTCGGGCGGTGGCTTTAAGTCTGTTAACTTCTGTCGGTAACTTCGCCTAAGCAGTGATTTTTCCGCTTAGGCGGTGGCTGCTGGCAAGATATTCTATTGTTTTCTCGCCTAGGCAGTGGTTTTCTTGCCTAGGCGGTGGTTCAACCCTTCAGCACTCCAACATTCTACCTCTTTTCCGCCTAAGCGGTGGAACTTCCGCTTAGGCGGTGGTCTTCATTCACCGAAACCCTGTTTTGCATATTTTGTTCACCGTTTCTCTACCGTTTTCACTTGTTTCTCTCCCTTTGATGTCCTTTCACCTGTTCTACACTAAAACACACTAAAATACAATTAAATATAACTAAAATTCTTGAGAACTAACAAATCCGGTTTAGAAATAGATAGGTTTTTCACACCTATCAATACCTCCAAACTTAGAATTTTGCTAGTCCTCGAGCAAAACACTAACACTAAACTAAACTAACTAATGAACTAACTAACTAAAAATGAAAAATTAAACTAACACAAAAGAAGTATATGCATGTAAATATAGAGTTCAATCTAAATGACCAATTTGTTCCTCCCTCAACATCCCTAAATCGGATCAAGTTCGGGAAGGAACCCACACTAAGTGGTGTTCTAGAATTTCAACGATCAATATCAATAAAAATCATTCTAGATCCATTTGAAGTATGTGTGTGAGAACTCAAATGCATAACTAGTCAAATACCAGATTCGATTATTCAATCGTTAAGCTCATAATTTAAACCGTTAATGGATTCAGGAAAAGCATACGCTTGATTGGAGTATACTATCCACTAATGTGGGCTCGGATATTCACAGAAATCAATAGGACTTGGTTTGGCTTTGGAGAACGACCACGGGTATCACTGGAATAAAAATAGCAAATTGGTTTAATCGATCGATACCCGAGGTAAAATCGCTTGTCGCTACCCTCTCTCATGACCCCACATTTAAAGTACAATTCTGAATAAGAAATGAAAATCCTAGTATTCATTTGTCAAAAGAGAAAAAAAATGAAAAATTATCTTCATTTTTTTATTTTTTATTTTTTAACAACATATTCCTAAATTAAGTTAAATAATTACAGTTTTAGGAGAGTGCAAAAACAAGTTAGAGAAACACACCCCCAAACTTATTCGAATTTGTAAAATTTTAGAAATATGTAAAAAAGAAATGATAGAAATACACCCCCAAACTTATTTTAGGAGCGTGCAAAAATAAATAATAAATTGACAAGTGAATACACTAATACCGAATCAATAAAAATTTATCAAAAACCCGACCGCTCACTTGATTTCACTCAATTTTTAAAATTAGGCTTAGCGACATTGGGTTAGGAAAAATTTAATTGAAAAGACTATTTGAAACGTATTTAGAATTGATTACGTTATTGGCTTCGACAGGGGAAATAAGGAATGAAAATTTTCAGGTTAGCTACAACGGATCAAGCGAAAAAATGACGGCCTAAATCATGTCTCCGGAATTACCTTACCGAGGATTCCACCTCAAGTTTTCCCAGAATCAAGTTCTAGTTTCCCCATTTTTTTTATGATGAACTTAATATCGAATAATCAACGTCTAATCGTTCAGATAATTATATATATTGAGTTAAAATGTCATGCAATTTTCGGATCGAGATAATTTTTACCCAATTGACATGTTAAGCACACAAAACACACAAGGAAGGTATTACCCCCAACCTCAATATGCAATTTGGGGATAATTATCATCATCGGGTCTTGGCCCAAATGAACTCAACATCTAAATATGCAAACACAACTTTATACATACACAATACTAAATTAATTTTAATACTAACATACATAAACTAATCTAACACTAAACATTCAAAAACAAAAATTAAACTAACTAAACTAAAAATTTAAAAATTAAAACATTTATAATACATAAATAAATAAAGGTTTGTACAACAAAAATTTTCATTTTGTTAAAATAATAATAATAATAATACTTGTTCATCCTTTTCTACAAAACGTCAAAATGGATGAACATCCACTAAACTATCATCCAATCCATACCATTCAGGCCTGAACATGGCAGTGTTCCAATATCAGCGAACCTAATAAACATATAGCATGCTTGCACAAAAAAATAGGTTGAACACATACCTGGGGAATAAGATTTATTCCCTACTGTTCACCTGAAGACGAATCATCACCATCATCACTTTGGGAAGGAGAATGTGGTCTCTGGAGTAGATGTGGCGGCACAGATGGCATCAGAGGGTAATCGTCCATCTCAAGGCTAAGGCCCTCCCAAATCTTCTGTTGGACTCGATCTTATTGCCTCGAAAATTGGTACAGGAAAGAAGCAATCTCGAATTGGTTCTGGAGGATGGTCTGAAGCTTGTTGTTTATCCTCTCTTGGGAGTTTTCATCTCGGGCTCCAGAAGGTCCAGCCGTATCATCTGGTTGCTCTTCCCCTTCCTCAGGCTCAGGTTCAGGTGCCTCTTGTGCCCCAGTCTTCCACAACCGATTTATTACTGACAGAGTAAGTGGAGTGATAGGGTCATACTGGCTTCCCTCGGATACAATCACATCAGCTAATTTGAAAATATGAGTCAATAGTGATAGAAACGGGAGCCCACCCATTACCGTTTTCGTAACATGTAAAATCGATGAATAGATCAGAAATCCAACGTTAATTGGTTGTCTGGTCTGAATCTTATAGATCAAATAGGCCCTGTCCTTTGAGACGTCAGACAAATGTGATGTCGGCAAGAGGCTTCCATAGATGAAGTAGTGCCAGATTTTTTAAACTGGCTTGAGGCATCTCACCGAAAAAGTAGCGACGTTTGGCCCCTGGTGTTTCCACTTTACCGTGCCAGATATGATTGTTTAGATGACCCTATACAAAGTAGGGTCCTGGCTTTCAAGTGAATCCGGTGCCGACAGTCCAAAGAGATGGTTAATGAAGTCGGGGCTGAAGTTAATAGGTTGGTTCCGAACCCTTGCTAGATCGTCAATGGCCTCTGTGGCATTAGCATAGAACTCTTTGACCAAAGCGATCTCGCCTGGGGGTGGCGATTTGCAAAATTGCTCCCAGTGGCGGTTTCGGATTTCATTCTGAAATTCCACCGGCAGATCTTCAATCAGACTGAAACCCCGTTGACGTATGCAGGCACAATGTTTTTCGTGTTCTTTAAAGTGTTCCGCCGCTTGTTTTGACACAAAGCGGGTGGCATCATAGTCAACGTCGGTCGGCACCCTAAGGTTTGAACTCGACCCTTCGCCTCTGGCCCTCTTCTTTGCTACTCTTTTCGGTATTTCCTACAATCACAATCACAAAAACCCAACACAACCTCATCATATATGAACATTTGAAAAAACACAAGCTTCCCTAATCACATTGTCAAGAACACATTCATCCCAAAACGAACACCCTTTTAAATTTTTCAAACAAATTTCACAAATGTGACATCCTATATGAGTCCACACACTCAACCAATCCAATTAAACATGTGTATCATCAAGAATCAAACCAAAAACCCATTGAACTTCGAAATCGCGAAACTAGGGTTAAGGGTTTTTGGGCAAAAATTTCAAAATCCATTGATTTCGTTGATATAATCATGCAAACCAACCAATAATTTCAACAACTAGACTAAATGTAATGTAAAATAAACTTACTTGTTGACAATTAATGGTCCAATCAAAAGAGAATGAAGAAATCGCACCTTTCACGCAAAACCCTAAATTTTCGAAAATAGGGATGGAAATCCGATTCTTGGAGGTTTAATCGTGATAGAAATGACCAATTTTGGTAATGGATGGATGATTTTTGAGATTTGGAATGGTTTGGGAGTGATGTTTTAGAGAGAAGGTGGAGGATTTGGGAGGGAACCATGCGTTTTTAATTTTTTAGCGACGGGCTGTTTTTAACAGCAGAAGGTCCACCGCTTGAGCGGTGGAACTCTTTTCTTTAAAAACAAACCTTCTGAAGAAATTCCGCTTAGGCGGTGGTTCTTCCGCCTAAGCGAAATTACACCAGTATTTCTGCTGTTAATCCGCCTAGGCGGTGATTTTTCCGCCAAAGCGGTGGAGCATATTTTGAAAATTTGGTGCATCCTGTATTTTTACCGCTTAAGCGGTGGGCTATTTTCACCCACTCTGCATTTTTACCGCCTGAGCGGTGGGCCTTTTTTTGCTGAAAAACACCTTCTCTGTATTTTTACCCCCTGAACGGTGGTTTACCGCTTGGGCGGTGGGCCTGAAGCTCCCACTTTTGTGTTTTTCTCAAATTTTCAAAATACGACTCCACCCCGTACATTTTCACTTCGCTTGTTCAACGTGTTTAAACTTAAAATACTTTCCCAAACTTCTACACTCCTAAATTCACTGCCGAACATGTTCCGAAGCCATGCCGGCTTCCAAAAAGAATAAATAATCAAATAAATAGTAACAAAAATCGGGTAATTTGATACCCTAAGTTTCATTTAAAAACAAAATAGAGCTTGAGTTACCGTCCCCAGCTAGACTTTTGTGTCACTAAGTATTTTTTACCAAAATTCCCCATAGATAAGGAATTTGGGCTCAAATACTTAGTCGGATCAAGATCATGGCTTTGAAATCGGCTTCTCATCTCAGTCCTTATCATTTGCAATAAGCTCCATCTCGGGATTGAGAATTAGCCTTCTTTATCTATTCTCTCTCTGCTTGATCTCATTAACACAATAAAACAAAAATAAAAATTAAAAACTAAACAAAAATAAATGTCAGGATTAACACTCGACTACTTAGTCGCAATATCAATTTAGAATTCACACTAATCCCACGTCTACAATACCAAAAGTTGGTGTGTTTACAGAACTAGGATACGATACATTTGGTTTTTCTATTTAAAACTTAAGTTCTCAACCAATACCGCATTTCTTTAGCAATATTCAATTAAAATTCAAATAAAATTCACATTATTTTCCTCGACAACGGCACCAAAAACTTGGTAGGGGGCGATTTTGTGCACGCCTACTTATGCTCGCAAGTATATGAGGTCTAAAGTTTTAATATAGTGGATCTTTGAAGATCGGATATCATTCCCACAGAGAAAAGTGTGAAAAAATGGATTGAATACCGCAATTGACGTAGTTTCGTGTTATCCTGACGACGGAAAACGTGAATTGAAATTAAACTAAGCTAAACTACAATTAGTGGGTTAATTCTAACTAAGTTGATTAATTAGGGATTGATTTCGTTCACTTAAGACATGTTTGGTTTCGTTCGGTTAACAATAACGGAGTTTAGGTCTCCGACAATCTCGGTTCGTAAACTCCTCCGCCACCTATTCCGAGTGTAAGACGAGGGAATACGCGACTTTTGTGTCGACGAAGAGGTCCCCCTCAATGTCTTAACGACTCTAGGCCATGTGAGTCTTGACTCAACGTCATCGATTGCACACTAACTAACGCCCTCCCGGGTCGTTAGGTCGTAACGATGTGTTTACCCTAGTCCGAATCCAGGGTTACCTCTCCCGAGTGTCAAACTCTAGATTCTAAAATCCAACCCTAATACCGTTACAAGAATATTGAGATCGTAATCAAATGATAAACACAATCGGAATTAAAACAACAACCGTTAAAGAAACGTATATTAAACCAAACGCGTATTTACACAACTACACCTTTCCCTAACTAATCTCTAAATTACACTAACATGTTCTTAGCCAATACAACATTTAATTAAGAGGAGATCATGATCATCAACAATAAACATTAAATACAAATATGGAAACAAGGGAAGAAAAGCCAAATCTCAAAGTGGAGTAGTCCACTTTCGCCAAAGAACAGTCCTCCCGAGCTTCCTCTTCTCGCTTGATGAACTTCCTCTTCTAGCTCTTCAAGGATTGGCTAAGAACACTCTTTACAACTAATATAATATACTTCCTAAACTAATCTAATCTAACTAAGGTGGAAGAGAGCTCCCAAGAACAACCAAGCCCTCTCCCACGTTTATAGAGTGTCTAAGGTGTAAGGGTCTTTTGAGCAATTGGGGGAGAAGGGGGTTTTATAGGCAAGGGTTGGAAATGTCTTTAAAATATCTAAAAATAGATATTTCTGTGCAGAGTATCACCACCTAAGCGGTGGTTCACCGTTCGGGCGGTGGCTTTAAGTCGGTTAAATTCTGTCGGTAACTTTGCCTAAGCGGTGATTTTTCCGCTTAGGCGGTGGCTGCTGGCAAGATATTCTGTTCTTTTATCTCCTAGGCGGTGGTTTTCTCGCCTAGGCGGTGGTTCAGCCCTTCAGTACTCCAACATTTTACCTCTTTTCCGCCTAAGCGGTGGTCTTCATTCACCGAAACCCTGTTTTGCATATTTTGTTCACCGTTTCTCCATCGTTTTCACTTGTTTCTCTCCCTTTGACGTCCTTTCACCTGTTCTACACTAAAACACACTAAAACACAATTAAATATAACTAAAATGCTTGAGAACTAAGAAATACGGTTTAGAAATAGATAGGTTTTTCACACCTATCAACGGACTTAAGATATTTTTAAAATATTTTTGACATCTTTTCCCTATTTAAGCTCTCATCCTCCCTTATTTTCTTCCTCTGCCCAGCCATTTAAGCCCCTTAGAATATATCTAAGGGTAGGTAGAGAAGTTTTAAAAGGGGAGCTCACATCCCGAAGTAGAGGAAGACGGTGGAGCGATCGTTGAATGGTTCTTAGCGGCTAAACTTCAGTTCAGAGATATAGGTTTTGAAAGAATTCAATTGGCCAGGATATTTGTTATGTATTCAGAATTGAAACGGCATTATAAACTTCGACAGGGTAACGAGGGATAAACTTATAGCATGGTAAGTTTCAAAGGCTCAAGCGAATCAAATGAATGCTTAAATCACGTCTCTTGAACTACCTCACCTAGGATTTTGCCTCAAATTTCCCTCAATCAAGTTCTAGAATCCCTTAAATTGTCATGAATTTGGCTAATGGAAAATTGGCCTCAAATCAATTGAATAGCCATACATTGAGTCTATGTATTCGTGCAAATTAGGATCCACAATAACATTCACCAAAATGACATGCCAAGCACACAGAACACACATGAATGAGCATTACCCTTAACCTTGAAAAATAACCAGGGGATAATATCATCATTGGGTAATGGTTCAGATGAACACAAAACTCAGCACACAACAATAACAACAAATAAACATGGAAATAATAAATTAAACAACATAACTAACAATAATTAAACATACTAAACATCACCCCCAAACTTAAAATGGGCAGTGTCCACAGTGACCCAATCATCTTTCTCAACAATTGAAATAAAGCATGCCGATGAAGGGGGTTTAGAACACGTACCTGGGAGGCGAGACAATCTCGCCTCCGAATGAAGTCGACGGTGATGGATCTAATTTATTTTTAACTTGGGTTGCCTCTCAAGAAGCACTTGGTTTATTGTCCTCAGCCTGATACAGAGAAGTGCTTGTCAAAGAGTGGCTTCCGCCCATAGTAAGTGTCATACAACACTACGTATGGGTCTTGATTCCGAATGCCCTCAAGACTGGTGATATTTGGCATTAATTGGATCGATCTTTCAACAAGACTCAACTCCATCTCATGTGCTCGATTGGCCTGAATGAACGTTACAAATGGCGGCGAATGACAAGTGAGCCACATTGGATCCTTGTAGATGTAATCGTCTTGGATCTGTGGTGGCATCACAATGTGGTTCTTCAATGGTGAAGAATCAAAATTGTCGATCCATGCTTGGGTTCCCGTCTCATTTGAATAATCATCATTGAACTCACCCAAGTTCCTTCCGCTTATTTCCGGTTCTTCCTGGTGGCTTTCACAAATAAATGTGGCTTGTTTGTCTCTTAGTGCCACCGCTTCGGACTCGGCCTCAATAAAGCAAAGAAGATGACCGATTTGAGTCCCAAGAAACTTAACGGTCTTACCAATTTCAGCGCAAACCGTCTCAAGATTGTCATGACGATCCTCATGCTCATTTAGCCTGTCATTCGTGTCCCTCCAAAGCGTCTGAGTCTTTTGCATGACTGTAGAAAATATATCTTCCAGGGTGGGGGAAGACTTCTCCTGTTGGTTTGGGATGTCAATCCATGGCACCAAAATGGTGGAACTATCCCCCAAGCTTTGGTAGCTTGTTGAATAATTCCAACAGTGAAAATCATACCCCGCCATATCTTCCAACAACCGATAGGCTTCGTCCACGGTTAATTAGTCGAAAGAGGTGGTACCGTTTCCTCCTTCAACCTAATTTCTTGTTGCGGCTAGTAACCCATCGAGGAAGTTCAGTAGTTGACATTCCCTCGGGAAACGATGATTCGGAAATTGGAATAGAAATTCCTTGTATCGATCCCAAGCACAATAAAACGGTGCAGAATCTTGTTGAAAGAAATGAAAAAGCATTTGTTGATCTAACATATTCAAATACCTTGCAAGAAAAACAAAATTACAAAACAAAAATTATAAACAAAATAAATGCCTAAATTAAAACCAAGTTATTTACTCACAATATCAACAACAATCTAAAAACCAATTTCCCGACAACGGCGCCAAAGACTTGGTAGCATGTAAATGACGTCGCTACTTTCACCGCAAGTGTATAGGTCAAGTTTTAGTATAGATTGGAAAGAGTAAGGGTTGTCTTATCCACAGGGATTGCATTAGAATTATCGTTAAGTACTGCGATTGTCATAACCTAATTTTATCTAGGCGACTTAAATTTATATTTTTGTTAATATAATATACTAAACTAAGTTAATTAAACTAATATACTAATATTGACGTTTAAGGGAGTAAATTGTCTAGGGATTAACTTCCTTCACTTAAACATGTTCGTTTCAATCTAGTTTACATTAACGACATTCATCCTATCCGACAATCTCAGTATCAAAATCTCACTCACTACCTCTCCCGAGTGTTCAGTTAATGAATATGTGACTTCGCGTCAATGCCGAAGTTGCCCTTGAGAGTCTACACTATATTTGGTCACATGAGTCTCACTCCAATGTCACGGATTGCACACTTTCTAATGCCCTTCCGGGTCATTAGATCGTGGCATTGTGTTGGAACCCTAGTCCGAATTTGGGGTTACCTCTCCCGAGTGTTGAACCCCATATTCTAATCCATTCTAATACCATAACAAGCATGTTAAGAATGTAATAAAATGGTAAACACAATCAGATAAAAATGAATAACTATTAACGAAACATAGATTTATTCAAACAACGTTTTCATACACGAATCGCTCCCTAGACAATATATGTTTAGCTACACATGACCATGACCATAACCAAATATACAATAATAAAAAAGCTAAAAATATACAAAACAATCAACTAAACTAAGAAATAAAGAGAGAAACAAGGAGACTAACCATTATCCGAAGAATCGACGGAAAATCCACTCTGAGAATGTTTTCTCTTCTTGGCGTTGTGATGTTCTCTTGGTTGAATGGCCTTGGAGCTCTTAAGATACTTTAGAAAATGTTTACTAGTGTTTAGGGGGAGAAGAGAGGATATTTATAGGATCCAAAATATCAACAAAATATCCTAAAATATCTAAACTATCTAGCGCTTGATCACTGCAGCGGTGGGATCACCGCTGCAATGGTGGAGAGGTCGGTAGGCTTTTGGCGGGTGACTGTGCAGCAGTCGTTTCACCACTACAGCGGTGGATGCATGTTCTAAATATTGTCCCTTTTACTCTTTTTCTCCACCGTTCTTCTACCGACTTGATCGTTTATGGACCGTTTACATTATTTTTTACCTTAAACACCTAATTTATAATGAAACAAATAAAAACATATTAAAATGCTATAAAAATACTCAAAAACTACCAAAATTGACTTTGGAATAAATGATAAATTACATCTATCATTTTCCAAAGTCCATAAAAGATGAAATCAAATTGGGTAGAACTGAGTGCAACCACTATAGGGTCGACCCTTTCAAGGTCAAATCAAAATCCATACAAAGTGCGAAATTACCTGCCCATAGATTCATATCAAATGTGTGACCCAACGAATGTAGTCCACTGGGTCTATTCACTAGTTGTATTTCTTAAATTTGTTGGGGTCGAATTTATCGGACTGTAGTGCCTCTAGGATATCTGAGGTGAAAGACATTTATGTTCTCCTCAACAATGCATCCAGCTCGTTCGTCAGTAGGTTACTGCCCTCCAGTGCTCCATGTTGCTGATGTGAATCTACAATATCATTTTGAGAATGTATCCGTCCCCCACCTGTGTGGGTACTCATGCCCCTTTGGTCTGTTTGTCTTCCCTACGATAGGTACGAAGGCTCTGGTGACTCCGCCTACATCCCGAAGCCATTATTGAAGAGAGGAAGATCCTGAGTGGTAGCGGAATATTACGTCGCCACTTTCACCGCAAGTGTATGGGTCAAGTTTCAGTATAGATGGAAAGGAGCAGGGGTTGTTGTATCCACAGGGATTGATTAAGATTATTATCGAGCACCGTTTTTATCATAACCTAACTTTATTTAGGCAACAAAAATTTAGTTTATAATTAATTAATACTAATACTAAGTTAATTAATCTAACTATACTAATATTATATTGAGATGTTTAGGGAAAATATTGCATAGGGATTAACTTCATTTACAAAAACGTGATTGGTCTTGTTTAGTTTACAATAACGGCGTTTAACCTATCCGACAATCTCTATATCGTAAACTCACTCGCTACCTCTCCCGAGTGTAAAACAAGTGAATATGTGACTTTGCGCCAATGAAAAAGTCCCCTTTAACGTCTTAATGACACTAGGTCACATGAGTCTTGCCCCAACATCATTTATTGCATACTTTTTAACTCTCTCCCGGGTTGTTAGATTGTCGCGTTGTCTTTACCCTAGTCCGAATTCGGGGTTACCTCTCCAGAGTGTCAAACCCCGTATTCTCTAATTATCTAAGCAAGTATAATGCCAAAGAATAATGGTAAACACAATCGAAATAGCAAAGAACAACCATTAACGAAACACAAACTCAAACAAACAACGATTTCATAAAATATATTAATCCCTAAACAAAATTTGTTTAGATCATGGCCATAACCATTTATACAATGAAAACGGAGCTAAACATGGTCAATAACCTACCAAAGTTAAGAAAATAAAGAAGAAATAAATAAAACTTAGTCGTAGTCCAAAGATCCAGCACTAAAACCGTTCAACAATCGCTTCTCCTTCTTCGCAACGTGTTCTTCTCTGAATTTGGTTGAGCACTCTCCAAAACACTCTCAAACTATTAGGAACCCTAAGGGGTCTCCTATAGTCGATGACATTTAGAGAAGTAGAGATGAGAGAGGCTGAAATAGAGAGAAAAATATCCAATAAAAATCTAAAAAGTGTGAAGAGTGACCGCCGTGGTAGTGGGTTTCACTGCAGCTGCAGTGGGTATGTCAGTTAAGCCATGGCCTCGACGGTGGAATCAGAGACCTTCTTGTTTTTTCACCACCTCGGCAGTGGGCTTTCAGCAAGAAAAGGCCTTATCTGCATATTGACCGCCGTGGCGGTGGTCTGGACGCCACCTCAGTGGGCTGCATTTCAGAATTTTGCCCTTATGCTTGTTTTTTTACCATTCTTCCACTGTTTTTTATCCGATTTGATCGTTTATGATCCATTTTCATGTCTTTTCAGCCTACACACCTGATTTATACAAAAATATATTAAAATGTAATAAACGTACTCAAAAATTAACAAGTTCGGTTTGAAAATAGATAGGTAAATTACACCTATCAAATACCCCCAAACTCAGAATTTTGCTAGTCCTTGAGCAAATACTCACACAATAGAAGAAAATATAAAAACTAATTACGAAATTGAAAACTAAAAATGAAAAACACTAAAAACTATAATGTGCAAGATTTGAATATCATCTACCAGACAAACGATTTTTCTCTCATCGGCCCATCCAAGAATAAATCACACCATGTGGTGTTCTAGAATTTCAACATTCGATGATAGTAAACGCCATTCTAGATCCTGTCCATAGTGTGTGTGTTAAAACTCAAATATACAACTATCTATTGATTAGATGAGATTATCCCTTATTAAAGTTCATGACAAAAACCATTTAGGTATAGAGAATCCATAAGCCTCACCTGGGTTCTCTTATCTACTAATGTAGGCTCAGAGAAATCCAAAAAGATCATTAGGACTTGGTTCGATTTTGGAAAATGACCAAGAGTATATCGGAAATAGAAAACAGGTTAACGTCATTAACTTGACGATACCCAAGGCATATGCTTGGCACAAAATCACTTTCAAAACCCGATAGATAAATTGAAACAACCTTGAACATATATTTAAAAATGACGTAGTCAGTTATCAAAAGAAACATAAATTGTACTATATGTACATATTTTTTTTTTTCAAACTTACCACACCTCCAAACTTATTTGATTACTAGAATTTCATGAGTGTGGTTCAAATGAAAGAAAAACGACAAGTGAGTACTCAAATACCGAACCAATTAACAGTTCACCCTAAACCCAACCGCTCACTTCAAGTAGCATTTGTAATTGCTAGCTTGATTCAATCAAATTTTGCCTTAAATTCAGCAATAAAGGTTGTGGAAAAAGTTCAATTGGCCAGGGTAGTTCTTAAGTGTTCAGAATTGAAATGGTTTTTAAGGCTTCGACAGGGTAACGAGGGATAAACATTTAACAAAGTAACCTCCAAAGGCTCAAGCGATAAAAACAAATGCCTAAATCATATCTCCTGAACTACCTCGCCTAGAATTTTGCCTCGAATATTCCCCAAATCAGGTTCTAAAATCCCCATTGTCATGAATTTGTTTGACAGATAATCAGTTTCAAATCAAATAGACAGTTATACAATGAGTTTATGTGTTCGTGCATTTAGGATCTACAATCACTTTTACTAAAATGATAAATCAACCACACAAAACATCACATGAATGAGCTTTAAGCTCGACCTTAATAAACAATCAAGGGACAGACTCATCATTGGGTAATGGCCCAAATGAAGTCAAAATTCAGTACACAATAACAACTAACCTAAACAAACATGCACACAATAAAAATAAAACAACACAAACTAATAATACTAACACATACTAAACACACTATACATCACCACCAACTTAAAACGGGCAACACCCATAACGACCCATCAGTGATTTGAATGATAGCATAAAACATTATAAGGAAGACGGGGGTTTAGAACACATACCTAGAAGGCTAGAGAATCTTGCCTCTGAATCAAGTCGGCAGAGATGGATCTAATTTATTTTTGACTTGGGTTGCCTCCCAAGAAGTGCGTGGATTATTGTCCTCGGCCCGACACGGAGAACGGCTCGTCAAAAAGTGCCTTCCGCCCATAGTATGTGTCGTACAACACTACATATGGGTATTGGTTGTTTACATCGTCAAGCTTGGAGAGATTTAGAATTATATAGCTCAAGCTTTCAAAAATATTCCTCTCCGATTTGTGTACATGGTAGGCATGAAAGGACGTTGCTAATGGTGGCCAAGGACAAGTAAGCCACATCGGATCCTCGTAGATGTGATCGTCTGGGATTGATGGTGGTATCATAATGTGGATCTCCAATGGTAACGAATCACAATTGTCGATTCATGCTTGGGTTCCCATCTCATTCGAGTAATCATATTTGAACTCTCTCAAGCTCTTTCTGCTCGTTTCTGGTTCCTCGTGGTGGCTTTCGCATGATATGGCAATTGTATCTCCCAGTGCCACCACTTTTGACTCGGCTTCAGTAAAGCAGATTAGCTTACCAATTTGCGTCTGAAGAGACGTTATGGTTACATCGATTTTGGTGCAAATCGTCTCAATGTCATCAAGATGATCTCCATACTTATGGATCTGGTCATTTGTCTCCCTTTAAAATGCTTGAGTCTCCTTAATAAAATCAACAAATATTTTTTCCAAGGTGGGGGAAGACTCCTTTTATTGGTTCGAGATGTCAATCAATGGTGCCATAGTTTTGAAACAATCCCCTAAGTTTTGGTGACATGGTGAATAATTCCAACTCTGATAATCAAAGGTTGCCAATTCCTCCAACAACCAAAAGGTTGCATCAGCGGTTAGGTTGTAGAAGAAGGTGGTTCTGTTTCCTCCTTCCACCCACGTTCTGGTTGCGGCTTGTAACCTGTTGAGGAAATTCAAAAGTTGACACTCCCTCGGGAAACCATAATTCGAAAATCGGAACAACAATTTCTTGTATCAATCCCAAGCACTATAAAACGGCTCAGAATCCTGTTAAAAAAATGCATCAATACTCGTCGATCTAACATCGTCAAGTACCCTGCATAAGAAATAGAAAACAAAACTACAAACAAAAATTATAAAAACAAAAAAAAAATGCCTAAATTAAAATCAAGTTATTTACTCACATATCAACAACAATCTAAAAATACAATCCCCAGCAACGGCGCTAAAAACTTGATAGTAGAATATTACGTTGCCACTTTCAATGCAGATGTACTAGTCAAGTTTTAGGATAGATGGGAAGGAGTAGGGGTTGTCGTATCCACAGAGATTGGTTGAGATTATTATCGAGTACTGTTTTTATCATAACCTAACTTTATTTAGGCGACAAAAATTTAGTTTATAAATAATTAATACTAATACTAAGTTAATTAATCTAACTATACTAATATTATGTTGAGATGTTTAGGGAAACGATTTCCTAGGGATTAACTTCCTTTACAAAAATGTGATTGGTCTCGTTTAGTTTACAATAACGGCGTTTGACTTATTCGACAATCTCTATATCGTAAACTCACTCGCCACCTCTCCCGTGTGTAACACGAGTGAATATGCAACCTCACATCAACGAAGAAGTCCTCCTCAACATCTTAACGACACTAGGTAACATGAGTCTTGCCCCAACGTCATTGATTGCACACTTTCTAACTCCCTCCCAGGTTATTAGATCATCGCGTTATGTTTACCCTAGTCTAAATTTGGGATTACCTTTCCCGAGTGTCAAACCCCATATTCTCTAATTATCTAAACAAGCATAATGTCAAAGAATAATGGTAAACACAATCGAAATAGCAAAGAACAACCATTAACGAAACACAAACTCAAACAAACAACAATTTTATAAAATATATTAATCCCTAAATAAAATATGTTTAGCTCAGAGCCACAACCATTTATACAATGAAAACGAAGCTAAACATGCTCAACAACCTACCTAAGTTAAGAAAATAAAGAAGAAACGAAGAAAACTTAGCCGTAGTCCAAAGATTTGGCACTAAAACCGTTCAACAATCATTTCTCCTTCTTCGCAACGTGTTCTTCTCATTCGGATTTGGTTGAGCACTTCCTAAAACACTCTCAAAATATTAGGAACCCTAAGGGGTCTCCTATGGATGGCAGAGTTTAGAGAAGAAGAGAGGAGAGAGGCTTAAATAGGGAGAAAAATATATGATAAATATCTAAAAACTTTATAGAGTGACCGTCGTGGCAGTGGGTTTCACCGTCGCGGTGGTGGGTATGTCGGTTAAGCCATGGCGTCGACGGTGGAATCAGAGACCCTTATGTTCTTTCACTACCTTGGTCGTGGGCTTTTAGTAAGAAAAGGCCTTCTTTGCATATTGACCGCCGCCGGGGTGGTCTGGACGTCGCGGCGGAGGGCTGATTTTCCACCGTTCTTGAACCGATTTGATCGTTTATGATCCATTTTTATTTCTTTTCACCCCACACACCTGATTTATAGAAAAATATATAAAAATGTATTGAAACATAATAAAATGTAATAACGTACTCGAAAACTAACAAATTCGGTTTGAAAATAGATAGGTAAATTACAACAATCACTGAGCATTCAATGTGATTTGCTAGGCCATTTTCGTCAACATTCCTTCCAAGGCGATGATCTTTGCTGCCAGTCTATCAATATTTTTGCACCTTGGGATGAATAGTATGCCCTTCGCCTGAGGCCTCTATATGAGCTTCCATGTTTGCTGGTGGTGGGATCTCTCTTCCCAAACTTAGCACACAATCATCCTTGATTGTAATTATCTCATCTCGTCGGTGAACTTTAATTTTGTTTCCTACAAACGACGCCAAATGATGTTGCCAAAAATTACTTGGTACACGTTACAAGGCCTCACATGTCAGAAACCTCCGCAACCTGTAACCTGACTTGCGAAACCGGTTAGTTCTATAGGGGGACATAGGTGTGGTTTCAACCAAACAACCTCAAGCATAAAAATAAGGTCAAATTTCTCTGAAGAGAGAATAAAAGCTTTACTGGGTATTAAGAATAATATTGAGAGTATTGTGTCTTTATACCTATTATTCCTTGTCGTATATATAGGCCGTACCTCAGGTAACAGTCCCTACTATTATCTTCTTCATGTTCGATAATCACTTGCCGTAAATGTTGCCAGTGCTCCCATTATGGGAAGTAGTGTCAATTGTTGATCCTGAAATTTTGATGGATAATTAAGTGCTGATGTTTTCGGTAGAACTAATGAGTTTATTGAGTGTTTTAATTTGTCGAGTTCCAATCAAGATAACATTATGAAGAAATTGTGAAGGATGTAGAGACGGACATTATGAGATTAAAGATTATGAAGAATCTAAGTGAAAACAACTCAAAGCTATTTTTACTCTTAATGTATCCCAATTAGGATCACACGTGACATGAATTAAATGATTTATATTTATATGTGTTTATATTAGGGTCCTAATTAAGTTTAATTATTTGCTCCAATGTGTAATTAAAAAAGAAAAATTGATCTAAGAAAGATTAGTGTTTAAAATTGATTAATAAGTGTCAATTTATTTAATCAAGAAAAAAAAATCAGTTAAAGGATTTAAAACGATGAAGTTTGGAGTTGAAACTAGTTGAAAAATTAGAGGTTCTAGCAGTGATCGGTCAACCGAAGGTTATCGGATCGGTCATCTAATTAGCATTGGGCTGGAAAAGTGAAATTATCTAAATTGATCGATCAACTGACCGTGGCATGTTTTGGATGGAAAAACTCTCTGGATTTGTCGGTCAACTGACCGTGAGAGTTCGGTCAACATACTATGCTTGTACTCCTGTTCGTATTTTGGCCATAACTTTCTCATTTGAACTCTGATTGAGGTGATTCAAAATGTTATGGAAATATAATAAATATAGATACAACTTTTATGTTTTATAGTTTTTCAAAATTAGATTTCAGCATGGTCAAATAGGGCTTGAAGTTTCTACACCTATAACTATAACTAGTCAACCAACCATTGTGTACCGACTGTTTCGGTTGAGATCTTGAGGAACTTATGGTTCCAAGGCATAGATTTGATGGATTTGAATTATGGAAGATATGGTCCATATATTTTTAATAGATACTGACTTGGTTCATATATTAAATGATTTTATGAATTTGGTTTATTAAATACTTCATTTCTTTGTGATTAGTAATTGAGAAATAATTTATGTCCTTAAGTGAGAAGTCTAAATGCTATATTTGAGTAAAATACATTATAATTGAACAGTTACGATATATGGGGTTTACAAGTGCCTTTCAGAGGCCTATCTTGAGGAAACTAGCTATTGGAGGGCATGTTTCAAATTGCTTTATATAGATCTACGAATTTTTAATATTGGTCATCCCAATCAATCAAGAACAAAGTGTTCCGACGATTTCTAAGAGTTTTTATTCTGATATTTTATTGAGAGATCATTTGTAAGATCTATTTTGATAAAAGTTCTTGAGTTAAAGTGCTCATTGATTTCAATCTTTCGGTGTTATACTAGTGAGATCTTTCCAAACTTTTGTTTTTAATTGTGAATTTATATTATCATTGCTTTCTTGGTTATAAGATTGTTGTGAAATCGTTTTTGAATTTTAAAGAGCATAAAAATTCTTTTGAATAATTTTTTGTTATAATCTGATTATGTACTTAATTCTATGCTACCCGCTTATTTTTATAATCAGATTTTAAATTTCCTCACTTAATTCTATCACTAGTAAATTCGAGACATTAATTGAGTAAAATTTATTTGAGATAATAGAAACTCTAAGTGGGAAGAAACTTATTGATTTTTGTTATTGGTAAGTTTGTCCAGATGAGATACTATTAGGAGTATCTAGTTAGGAGTAGTTTCAGTTTCGATCTCTTCTGGTAAAGAGATTAAGGTTTAAATTTTACCTAAGGTACAAAAAGGTTAGGTTACTATTTTCCCTTGAAAAGAGATAGGGTTGATTTTTCCTGATTATAATTAATTGTGAGCGAATTGTAAATGTTCCATCCTTACTTGGGAAAATGATACTTTGAGTGATTCTGAGATTTGATTCTTAACCTAAGGTATAAATGAATTAGGTTTGATCCTTAGCCTGTGAAACGATTAGGTTAGTCTTGATCCTGGTAAAAAGATAAAATTATTCCTGTGCCTGAGAAAATGATTAGGTGGTGATTCTTCCTTAATAGAATTAGGTTAGTCTTTAGCCAAGTAGAAAGATTGAGGTTCTTCATTAGCCAAGGAAAAATGATATTACAAAGGTTGATTCTGAGCCTGTAAAATAATCATTGTGTAAAAGTTTGGTTCCTACCTGTTAAAGGAATCTAGTGGTTTAGTGAGAGTGAATCTCCATGGGGCTTGGAGAAGTGGATTAGCCAAGAGTAGCTTAGTGAACCAGGATATATCGTGGTGCACCACATTGTTAATTTTATTTACTTCTTGTTGTGTAGGGTGTGCAACTAGAATTATACACATATCCGCTGCATTATAAAGATAATAATCGATTTAGGGTAAATTGATTAATTGATTGTTTTAAGTGTTGGAAATATAAGAATTTGATTAAATGTTTTATAACTATCCAATTCATCCCCTCTGTGTATGGGGAATGTGGTAGGTGAGGTAATGGTTACCGTTGACCTACCATCCTTAGATTTGGGCCTTCATTAAGCGGCATGTCTTGCACCGAATAAGCCCATGTATGGCCAAACCGCATTCGGTAGGCCAAACGCTTTATTTTAGGCTATTAGGACAGCCAGCCCATTATGTGCTATCAGGTTTCTCTTGCCAGGTTAGACCTCTTAAGCAGCCCCAACTCGCTAGTTCATCATCGTCTGCTCTATCTTGCAAGAAGGAATTTTTCCCACATCAGTTGGTCAAATATTTAAAAAGAAAATATTTTGATTAAAAATTTCAAAATTTCATTTCTAAAACCTTTCATTTAAATTAGATTTTGTACCTTTTAACGTCAATTCTTATTATTTATAATTTTTCACTCTTAAAAAATTAGAAGCTGATATAGTGTTTTTAGGCATAAAGAATCCCTAATCTATTAATACGCCCAAATAATTTTTTCTTAAGATGTATATTTATAGAGAGTCGGAATTGATTCGGGGTGAATTGATGGTTAAGATGAGGAAATCAAATATTTAGGGAGAAAATTTCCCGCTAAAATTTTTACTCCCCCACTTACAAAATAGTTGAGACAAATTACATTTTGTACCCTTTAAGTTTCAAAAAATGTATTGATGCCCTTCAGTAAAAACCATTATGTTTAAAAAAGAAGAGCTATTTTTTAAAGAACTTTTAAAAGCATATTTTTTAAAATCTTATTATTTTGGAAAAACTAGATTTTGGGGGATTTTTTATGCATCGATTTTTAAAAATATATGTCAGTAGAATTTTTTGAAAAAAAATGTCCCCACCTAGTATTGGGTTAAAATGTGTGTTAGATCACCGAACATTTTGGAATATATACATATATAAAAGGGCCCAAATTTGACTCCAAAAAATTAAATGATCCAACCAATAGATTCAAAAAATTAAATGATCCAACCAAAAGATTAAAAAATTTGACTCTTTTCTTTTTTCTTTTTTTCTTTTTTCTTTTTTGTTTTCTTTTTTCTTTTTTTTTTTTTGAAAAGAAATGTTAATGGAAGACAACTTTTGAAAAAGTATTTTTTTCAAAAAAAATATTCAGAAGCTAATAGAAGAGAAAATTTTGATTCTTTGAAGACATCTTTTGAAATAGTCTTGTTTTATTTTCATTTATCTTTGAATAACAGAAATGACAGGTCATTTGGCAAAACATATAAATATTTCAAAGAGAATAAAAAGGGTAAAAAATTTAAAGTTATGAGAAAAACATTTTTTAGGAACCTGGAAAATCATGTTAAAAAAAAAAAAAAAAAAAAAGACCAATAAAGAAAGTTTTTTGACTTTGTTTTGAAAGAGACTGAAAGAACCTTCAGAAAACTTTTATATATTTTAAAAAAAAAGTCTAAACTTTTAAAACAAAAACATCTTTAAAGAAAAAACATTTGTTTTCCTGAAAGTACTTTGAAAACAAAATCTTCAAGAGTCTACTTTAGGAAGAATCTCTAAAAATCATTTTAACAAGAAATATAATAATAATAATAATAATAATGATAATAATAATAATAATAATTGACAAGTTTCCTTTATAAAGGAAACCAGATTTATAAAAATATTTATAAAAAGTAAATTAAAGCATTTTTGACAATTTTTGTGAAGTCCCTTTTAAGAAAACATTTTTATGAAAAATGTCTTGGGAAAAAAATTATTATTTAGAAAATAATTTTAAAAGGCAAATTTTTGAAAGATTCCTTTTTTTTTTTTTAAAAGGAAACCCTAGTTTGAAAACTTGAAAATCCATTTTTAACAAGAACCTTGAAAATCATTTTTCGAGAAAACTAAAGTTTTTGGAAAGTTTTTTTCGAGAAAGAAATAAAGTTTTTTAGATTTTTTTTTTTTTTGAAAATAAGTGGGAAAAAATCTTTTTTGAAAGAAAAATCATTTTAAAAGGAGCAATTTTTTAATTTTTTTTTTTGAGTAAAATAGAATGTTCTTTTTAAGAAGAACTTTCTTTGAAAAACTCATTTTCTTTATTCTTTTATTTATTTGGTTTTTTTGACGAAAAATGAAGACAATCAGAAATTGAAATGCATATATTTTTTGCCAACACAACCTTAACTAAAACAGAAGAAATGTTTCTAGAGAAGATTGCCCTTAACCTGCCATTTAAGCTTCATCGCGTTTGGAAAACCTAAAATAGGGTGTATGTGTGTGTGTGTATATATATATATACATTTTTGAGACATTTTGAGCCGTCGGATCGGATATTTGATGGCTGAGATTGAATATGGACATATTTTATATTTGAGACATTTTAGACCATTGGATCGAATATCCAATAGTTTAGATTGACTATTATTAAGAGATATTTTTACCCAACAGACCCCCAAATCTCGCCGCTCTTAACAAATCTTCCCCTACTTCTAGGATTATACGGATTTTGCTTTCTCTCCGTTCTTGAATGATGTCGTTTTCCCTAACTAATTGTTTTATCTTCTACGTACTCTCTCCCTGTCTCTGTCGCTGCCCCCATCGATCACACAATAGGATGGACAACGCAATTTAGAATCACTGGAAGTCGATGCTGAAGCAGAAGTACCAGGCAATGGTGGAAGCTGGTTCGTGTGACGAATCCAGAGGTGCGATAATCATGCACCTGAAGTTTTGAAGCAATCGAATAGTAATGACGTGATAATGTCCATGTGTGGCCTTGTGGCATGTCTCTATTCACCAAATTAGAAATCCAGATCGTCGGTGGAATTGACTCCCTATTGACCTACTCGATCCGATTCGCTCAGCCTTCGATCAATGGCTCGTCCACGCACCAACCGTCAATCGATCGCTCCTCCATGCCCCAGCCTTTTTGTAAGACCCTGATTCTTGATTTAAGTCATATTCATAACATTTCGAAAAATAACGGGGTGGATAGTGTAATTTATTATTTGATTTAAAATTTTAAAGGGGTCAATTCGTAATTGAAAATATAATATATAGAGCAAAATTTAAATTGGGGTTTAATTCTTAATGTAAAGGAAATCTGGGGGGAAGATAATGTAATTAGAGAGAAGAATTATATATATATATATATATATATATATATATATATATATATATATATATATATATATACACACACCATGTCCTGCGATCAAACGGGAAACAGAGAAAAAAAAAGAGAAAAAGAGAAGAAGAAGGATCGAGAGCCGATCGACGTGGCGAGCCAAGATTAAATGGATCCACCCAATTCATGCATATATATGCATCCAAATTAAGATCTAGGCAAAGGAAAAACCTTAAAAAGTGAGGGAAATCGGAAACACCAAATTCTAGAGAGAGAGAAAAAGAAAAGTTAGCCGGCAGTGATGGGTTCGGAGCGATGGCGCTGTTCCGGCGTGGGTGTGCGCATTTTATGATCGTTTGACGGTGATCGTCAATGTTGGGAGGGGTTCGTTGGTTTGATTCGGTCGGAGGTACGGTTTTGTCCAAACGAGTGTGTGTGTGTGTGTGTTTCGGACATTCGTGTTTGTGTGTGTCTGGGTGTGATTTGCAATCGTCTTGTGTGCTGTACGTGAGAGGGTGTGTTTGGTCCGGTGGTGATGCCGTTCAGCGGTGTGTGTAGATCGCCGGAGTTGTCGTCGGAGAGTTAGAGAGAGAGGAAGTGGGTATGTATGTGTGGGTGTATGGTTGTCTTGGTATGAGGGCGGTGTGTGTGCTGCTGTGAGTGTAGGCGGGTGGTCGGTTGTGGGTTGGTCGACGGACGGTGGCCGGGAGGATTGGAAGACGCCGGCGGTGCAAGGAACAGCAAATAGAAACAGGAAGCAGACATAGGAAACCGGGAAAAAAGAGAAAAAAAAGAAGAAGGGGAATTTACAGAAACCACCCCAGGAAAATCTAAAACTGATCATGTGATCGCCAAACGACTTGAAAACAGGTGAAATTTCAATCGATGAATAATTTTCATGAAATTAAATTTTATCTAGCGTTACAAATCCTAAAATTTTAATAATTTCGTAACGATTAATTACTTTTAATTATGTGGTGCATAAAATAATAACGATTCGAAATATAAAGTCTGCATTGCACAATTAGGATGTTTTAGAGAAGATATTAATTTAGGCTCTGTTACTATTAGGTTTGCAGATATTAATGTCCCGATAGAGTATGGTCAGAGAAGGTTTGGGAGAGCGGATAACAAGGTGAGTGTACTGTCTTCTTGCCAAACTATTCTTCTATGAATATATATCTGATGAAATATGTGATTATTTAAACTGTATGAATTTATAAACGATATGGATCAAGCAGGATTTGAATGAGTTGGTAAACTGGATTTCAATAGTTTCCAAAAAGAAGTTGGAAATGAATTTCAGCTGGATTTGGTGAAATTAGATGGTGTTTTTAAAAAGAGAATAAGAAACATCTATTTTTCTAAAAATGTCTGGTTTTCTAAAAATAAATAGTGAAAAAGTGGTTTTGATAAAATCGAACGTTTTCTTTAAAAGAAAGTGCGAAATATGATTTTTGAATTTAAAAGCTGGTTTTGAAGAAAAGTGGTAGGCGTGGTGATTTGAAAAGTGGTAGGCGTGGTGATTTAAAAGCTGGTCGTAACGATTAATTACTTTTAATTACGTGGTGCATAAAATAATAACGATTCGAAATATAAAGTCTGCATTGCACAATTAGGATGTTTTAGAGAAGATATTAATTTAGGCTCTGTTACTATTAGGTTTGCAGATATTAATGTCCCGATAGAGTATGGTCAGAGAAGGTTTGGGAGAGCGGATAACAAGGTGAGTGTACTGTCTTCTTGCCAAACTATTCTTCTATGAATATATATCTGATGAAATATGTGATTATTTAAACTGTATGAATTTATAAACGATATGGATCAAGCAGGATTTGAATGAGTTGGTAAACTGGATTTCGATAGTTTCCAAAAAGAAGTTGGAAATGAATTTCAGCTGGATTTGGTGAAATTAGATGGTGTTTTTAAAAAGAGAATAAGAAACATCTATTTTTCTAAAAATGTCTGGTTTTCTAAAAATAAATAGTGAAAAAGTGGTTTTGATAAAATCGAACGTTTTCTTTAAAAGAAAGTGCGAAATATGATTTTTGAATTTAAAAGCTGGTTTTGAAGAAAAGTGGTAGGCGTGGTGATTTGACAATGTTGAGTAGACGATATTGATTGAGTTGTGATTCGATGATGCTGTATTTGATTTTGACGATGCCATGGTTGTTCTCCCCGTAAGGGGTGTGGATTATATTTCTTTCCATAAGAGGTGTGGATTATATTTCTCCCCAAAAAGAGGTGTGGATATTTCGTAGGAAGGTATTCCTATGAATGTTACGGTATCGTTGCAACTCCCAATCGTGAGGTTAAAACGATCACTATGGCTAGCCAGTGTGTGTGTGGTGGTGGAATGGTGGTTTGTGACATGTGTTTGAGATGTGGTGTTTTACTTATGTTGAGTGATTTATTATTTATTATGGTAATTGGTATGATTTTATACTAGATGGATTTGGATGAAGCTTATTTATATCGCTCTATCTTAATTACTTATATACTTATACTTGATCCATATTTAATTGTGGTAGTATTTAGAATGTATTAAAATTTTGAAAATGTTTTACTAAGAAGGCAGTACACTCGCAGGTACAACAGTTAGGAGTCGGTCCCCTACTAGAACTAGGTAGAGTCCAGCGATGGTGTAGTATGGGAATATTTTAGGAGAAACTATCTGAGGTGAACCGGTGAGAGCTTCATTGTTGTTATACTTTACTTGTTATTATAATTCAGGGACGGGTGTGTCCCCAGTCAGAGGTGCTGTATTTGATTAAACTATTGTGGTCGTATATTTTTGTATGCACCTTGTCATTTATTAGTGGGATTGAGGTTAAGATGAGGTCGTGTCGACGTCATGCCGGCCCCACGGTGACGGGTGTCCGGGGTGGGGTGTGACAATTTTGGTATCAGAGCCTAGGTTATAGGTTTTGTAGACTTGTCGGGGGTTGTGCCAGTAGAAGACCATGAGATAAGAGGACGTGCCAGTCGTCTAGTCAGTAGGGGACATGAGATAGGGTGTCGATAGGTGAGTTCGGTACGTGAATGTTAGTTATTTCATTACATTAGTTGGTGCATTGGCATCATGCATGGTTGATTGTCTTGTTGGCTAGTAGTGATGTGAAAAAATGGTGATACTGCCAAACGATAGATTCGAGGGATGCTATGTTGATAATAGTGGTAATGGGTGAATCGCGATTGTGGGAGTACTATAAGAAACAACCATATGCGTATTCTTTGATGTTGAGAACTATTAGTAGCACTTAATATGTTAGTTATTAAAATACTCGATAGTATAGCAGAAGAAATGTAAGTCAGATTATGAAAACCAAATTGTGGAAACGAATAGAGAGTTCGTACTAGTTGAAAATAAGGATGTGAGAAAACCGTGGCGATATTAAAATAAAAATAAAAAAAAATAAAAAAAAAAATTAACTTGGTGGTACGTTGTAAGTTGATGGGCAGACAGAGTAACAGTTTGTGGAACCAGAAAACATAATAGAAATAATAGAGATTGATCTATCGAAAGTAGCCGAGAATTGTGGGTTTGTGATGATAGTAGGTGCGTATAAATATAGTTCATAGAGTTGTTGGTGGATTGTTCCAAAACGAAGTTACTTTTCCAATCTGGGATGAATCAAAGCTTGTATTTTGGGAAAAGATGTAATCATTACTCTGGGCAATGTGATAGTTGGCTCAGGAGATTAGAAAGGATAACAGAATATGTTACGCAGGTGCTAGGCACTAGTCAGAACCATTTTAGGCAGTGGATATTGTAGTAGCTAGGGAAAGGAATTGTCGAGGTGTCAGTAAACATGAATAATAATCATAGCCGTTGTAAAATAGGTTCCATAAGTTTAAAGAATTAAACATTCGACTTAATAAGTTGGCTAAATATAATCGTGTTGATAAAATGTGGGAAATTGTGATTTTAATTTTAACCTTGGAACTTTAAAGTTGATCACCGTTGTGTTAAAAAAAAATAAAAAAAATAAAAAATAAATAAATAAAATAAATAAATAAAAATATATAAATAAAATAATAAATAAGTAAATAAATGGATGAGTGGAGTAATTTGAAGTAGAAAAGTGATTGCACTCAGTTCGTAATTACAATTTATTGAGTATGGGAAATTCGAGTGAGTTAGTTTTAGGTGTAGGAAGTCACTATAGGAGAAGCTGTGTGACGGCCCTGGGAAACGGGGTCGTTACAATAAATTAGACTGTTAACTCATGATTAATTCAGACCTGGTGTTTCTTTCCATGAAAACCCAGTGTTGGTAACTCATCGATTAAAATTGATGGTTACTTTAATCAACTGCGAAAGTTCAGGATGTTAGATTTTGAGTAGGATATTATCAGTTAGAGGTCAAGGATTATGACGTGGTGAAAACAGTGACCCGGTCAAGAGTAGAGAAGAGTTTGTAGAACATCTCCAGATTGTGTTGCTGAAGATGTGAGAAAAGCAATGGAATGCCAAGTGCAGAAAATGTGAGTTTTGGTAAGATCAAGTGGTAAATTTGGGACATGTGATCTTGAGAAATAGTATTTACGTGAATCCAAGGGAAGATGAAGCTATGGTTTAATGAGAAGGGCCGAAAAGTGTACCTGGAGCTCGGAACTTTTGGAAATGGCAGTGATTGTAGTTGTTTTGATGTTCTAGTGATTTTACCTATATAACGAGATTTGTGGGATATGCACCGACCACCAGAGCTGGGAATAGTTACTTACTCAAAAAGGAATTAAATCTGAGGTTGAGGCATTGAATAAAATTTATTAAAAACTATAGTTGTACCCTCCATTAATTTTTTGGAAAAACCAAAGTCGGAGCCAATGCTTTAAGTTGGAAATTGGTAAGTTAGCTTGTGTACATTCGGGTTGTTCACACTAAATTATGCGCTAAGTGACCTTGTGAGGGTAGTGGATAGTTGGTCAGATGGCAACGCTGTTTGATACTCTGATTTTGGAAATCAACATTGATCAAATGTGTTGTAGAAGTATAGAGGTCCAGTTGAGAAAGATTAGAGATAAAATAGGAAGTGATCATAGAACTGACGATCGTGTCAGAAATAATGATGAAGTCTTGATGATTAAAAATAGACTGTGTGTTTCTAATGATACTCATTAGACGGAAGAAATCTTAAAGAAGTACGTAGTCCAATATACACAATGCACCCCGGTGATATCAAACTATATCGAGATTGCTGGAGCATTACAGGTAGTTTGGAGGAGAATGAAAAATCACAAAATTTGGTGTTAGGTGACTTGTAAGTTAGCAAAAATTAAGGTCGATCATTATTATCCAAGGAGGGTCATTGTAGCCTTTACCTATTTCAGAATGGAAATGTGAGTCTTAATTCGTATGTTAAGTGTGCATTGATAGGATTGTTCAGTTGCATGAGGCACCGATTCAATATAAGTGATGAATAAATTTGGAATAAGATGCCGATGTGACTTATTCGTTCGATAACTGATAATTGTTGTTAGATAAATTGAATTGTTAATGAGTAACTGTTGCCGCCGAACTGTAATTGGTAGATAATTTTTATCAAAACAAATTAAGTCACTATTGTATGAACAGTCCGCGGAGGAATTCGAAATGCAGTATTGAATGGTGATGTCTTAAAATGTGAGTTTTATATGTAATAAATACTATTGTAAAATCGACATGTTGTAATTATAGAAAGTCGGGTAGCTAATTCCAGGTAATACTTCTCTATTGGGGAAACTGTAGTACCAGGAACGGAGATTTATTTTGACGTTCTGGATGAATTTCCATACTCCTTAAGGTGCCAAATTGAAAGTTGGTACCTCATCTTATTTGTGGATAAATAGTCAATCGAGAAGTACGATTCAGATAGTGAAAGATATACTGAAGAGTTGCGTTTTAGGGATCTTCGGTTAGTAAGGAGGATTAGGTGGCGCTAATGGAATGTGTTTAAAATAAGAAATACCTATTTGATGACTGTTACGCGCTCAGATTCACACATGTTTCCTCCTCGCGGTAATTTGACTACTCTCAAGTGTACGAGGTCTAGTTTTAATATAATGGATCTTTTAGGATCGGATATCGTTCCACTGGGAAGGGCAGGTAATTCAGTTGAGTATTGCGATTTCAATAGTTTCATTTTATCTCGACTAATCAAATTTTGTTTGTTTTCTAATTACTATACTAAGATAAATGACAACTATAAAGTTAGTTTTAATTACACTAATTACTTAGGTATAAATCTCTTTCATATAATGCATAATCAATTTCATTTATTTAGCTATAACGGTTTTTATCTAATCCAACAACCTCTGTATCAATAACTCCTCCGCTACCTCTTCCGAGTGTAAAACGAGGGATTACACGACTTCGTGTCAACGAAGAAATCCCCTTCAACGCCTTAACGACCCTAGGTCTTGTGAGTTTTGAGCCAACGTCATGGGTTGCATACGTTCTAACGCCCTCCCGAGTCGTTAGAACGTCATGTTGTATTTACCCTAGTCTGAATCCGGGGTTACCTTTCCCGAGTGTCAAACCCCGTATTCTCGGTTTATCAATACAAGCATAATATCAAGAATAACGATAAACACAATGGGATTTAGACAAACAACACGTTAAAGTAACATAAATTTACTCAACTAAACGGTTACATGATTTCAACTGCTCCTAAGTAATATTTAACTACTACTACAAGATATTAGCCATATACCATACAAAATAAAAGGGATTCAACATTTTTAGATATAAAAAAGTGATTACAAAGAATAAAACAAGAGAGAAACGATCAAATCTGGAAGTGAAACGGTTCACTGTCGCTAATGATCGATCCGCAAGTTATCTTTCTTTTTCTGAATGATGAACCTCCTTCTTGATCTTCAAAATATAGCTTAAGAGCTCTTATCTAGGGTTAGGGTTCTTCAACAACCAGTTTCAGACGTGGCCAAGGGGTGTTTATAGGCTTAGGGGTTCAAAAATATTTAAATAGATATTTTGACCTATTTTGCGATTTCTGCCTAAGCGGTAGAAGCTACGCTTAGGCGGAGCTTAAGTCGGTTAGAATTTCGCCTAAGCTGTAGAATCGTAGTTTAGGCGGAGCACTAACTTCTTGGCTCCTTATCTTTCTGACGGAATTCCGCCTAGGCGGTAGCTACTTCGCCTAGGCAGATTTACATCAGTGCAGCTCAATCCAGCAGTTTAGTTCATCCAACATTCTAATGGATTTCCGCTTAGGCGGTGGAAACTTCGCCTAGGAGGATTTCAAATCTTCAGTTTTTGCATTTTTATGCTGAATTTCCGCCTAGGCGGTGGAAACTTCGCCTAGGAAGAATTGCTCTGTTATTTGAAATCTCATTTTTTCATCTTTTTGGCTACCCTTTTTGCACCATTTCGCTCGGTTTTCCGATTGTTTACTTCCCTGCTCCTGACTAATAAAAACAGCTAAAACGATATTCAAACTTCAATAAAGTACTCGAAAACTGGAAAATTCGGTTTAGAATTAGATAGGTATTTTACACCTATCAAATACCCCCAAACTTAGAATTTTGCTAGTCCTCGAGCAAAACACCCTAATGTTAAATAACACTAACTACACTAATTAGCTACATCCTAAACAACAGATACGCAATCATTAACAATTAAGAAGTACACACCTGTGAGATACAAGTTTAGTCAAAGAAACCATGCTCTTCTTCCCTCAACAACCCGTAATCAGATCCGGTTAAAGAATAACACACACCACGTGGTGTTCCAGAATTTCAACACTCAATATCAGTTTAAATCATTTTAGATCCTATTGAAATGTGTATGTGTGAGAACTCAGATATATAACAAATCAAACGCCGGATTGGATTATTCAATGAATAAGGTCATGACTTAAACTTGTTAAAACATTTAGGGAAGCCATATGCTTGACTGGGCTCAACTATCCACTAATGTAGGTTCAGACATTCACCGAGATCAATAGGGCTTGGTCAGGCTTTGGATAACGGCCAAGGGTATCGTAGAACTAGAAACTCATTATAATTTTAACGATACCTGGGTTACAAACGCTTGTCGCTAAATCTCTCTCATGACTCCCTTATCTTTGAAGATATTACCCTGAACAGGATTTAGTAAACTTGTATTCACTTCTCAAAACAATCGAATTTAAACACTATATTCACATAGTCATTTTTTTTTATTTTTTTTTAAGTACACCCCCAAACTTATTCAATTTTATACAATTTTAGGGTTGTTTAGATACAATTACAGGATTGACAAGTGAATACTCTTATACTTAACCAAAAATACTAAAACCCCAATTGCCCGCTTCAAGTTAGCATAATTTAATGCTACTTGTTTTCACTCAATTTTTACTTTTATTCCTAGAGACAATGGTTCTGAAAGATTTACTTGGTTAAAGTATAGAAACAAGTTCAGAAGTGACACAATTTTATTGCTTCGACAGGAAAACGGGGGAATAACTTTTCAGGTTAGTTTCAAAAGGTTCAAGCGATAAAAACGAGGGCCTATATCATGCCTCCGGAATTACCTCACCTATAATTTCGCCTCAAGCCTCCCCCAGTCAAGTTCTAGATTCCTCATTTCTGTCATGAACTTATTACTAAATAATCGATGTCCAATCGTTCAATTAATTATACAATGAGTTTATGCAATCGTGCGATTTTAGGATCAAAATAATTTTTACCTAATCGACATGCTAAGCACACAAAACACACGTGAATGGCATTACCCCCGACCTTAAAACACAAATTAGGGGGTGATTTTCATCATCGGGACATGGTTCGGATGAACTCAAAAACTCAGCATGCTTGTTCAACTCAATTCATTCACAATTATATTCTAATTCTACAAACTAATATTACCTATTCTAATTATCCTTACACATGCATAGCTAAACATTACACATACATAACAAAAAGAATTTCAAAATTTACAAAATTTTTAACATTAATACATAAATTTATACACAAAAAGAATTTTTGTCCCCTTTACATCAAATTTGTTTCATCTTTCTTATCCCCCCAATACAAAAAACAAAAACTACATGCATTACAGGTCATACTCTCCCCAAACTTAAACGAGGCAGTGTCCCCACTGCCTAAGCAGCGAACCCAATAACAGAATAGAAAAATATGTATTGAAACTAGGGTGGACACATACCTAGGAGGGAAGACATAGAAGTCTAACCTCCTACCATTCATTGTGGAGGAGATGGCAGTGGCGGCTCATCCGGCTCGGAAAGCGACACGGGCGTATAACGCGCCATGTCGATTCCAAGATGCTCGAATATGACTCGTTGGTTTTGATCTTGTTGTCGGATGTAGGACTCTATGTAGTTCTCCATCCGATCCAAATTATCTTGAAGTTGACTCACATCGGACTGGAGACTACGGACGTCTCGTAAGATTTGGGTAATTTGGCCTCGATTGGTTGTAGGCGTTGGTCGTTCCGAAGGACCAGCTTCTTCCTCTTCTTGACCCTCCTCTCCTTCACCTGGTTCGTCTTTCTATAACCTATTAATCATTACTAGATGGCTTCACATGAGGAAAGGGGCTTGTGGACACGATTCGAACTCCGGCTTGTTGAAAGAGCACGTTGAGGAAGGAAGAAAAATGAAGGCCACCATTTTTCGTCTTGGCAGCATGAAGTATGGAAGAATAAATGTGCCAGCCGACGTTTACGGGAATCCCTCTATCAATGCCATAGAGCATGAAAGCTCTCTCCTTGGACACATCAGACACATGGGTCATCATCGGGAGTAGATTGGCGCAGATAAATGAAAACCAAATCTTTGGGATTGGTTTTAGAAACCGCGACTTGAAGATTGCTTGGCCCTGCCATGTGTTGGTCTACTGTGTGTTTCCTGTCGTCAAGGCTTGAATCACCGTACTCATTGTCGGTGAGGCGGCATCGGATAAATCTCTTGAAGCTTCAGGCCCCGTCAACCCTAGTAATTCATTAAAATGATTGGCACTGAAGAGGATGGGAATGTTTCGGACCCGTGTTTGAAACCCTGTGGCCTCTACGATATTTGCATAAAATTCTCGAACAAGGGCCAACTCTCCCATTGGAGATGGAGCACAGAACTATTGCCATCGTCTTTGTACGATCACAGTTTTGATTTCTTCAGGAAGATCATTCAAAGGCCCAAATCCTATTTGACGAATGCCTGGCCGTTTACTCTCATGTTCTTTATACCGATCCTCCGCCTTCTTAGAAACAAATTTAAGGGAATTGAAGTCCGAAGTGGACGGAGGTTCGTCTGTTCTTGGGTGGTTGGCAGCCCTTCGCTTTGCCATTTTTCCCTCGATGTCATATCAAAAGATGTTGCTTGGTTTTACGTCCCTAGCATGGACGTTTAAGAATTCTGGCTCTATCCTTCAACGAGGGAGATGTTCTCCACAACTCGCTCTCCATCCTTGAAGTAATGCTTAATCCACTCCCCGTTGACTCAGAAAGTTTGTCCGTCTTTGGCTTCTAGCTCGATATCTCCAAACGGATAGATATGCTTGATCCAGAACGGTCCACACCATCGAGACTTCAACTTTTCGGGAAAGAGCCTCAGCCTTGAATTAAACAATAGGACTTGTTGGCCCGGACTGAACTCCCTCCGGACTATCATTTTGTCATGCCACCTCTTCGTTTTATCTTTGTAGAGCTTGGCATTCTCATAAGCCTCGTGCCGGAATTCCTCCATTTCATTTAATTGGAGGAGACATTGCGCACCAGAAGTTTTTATGTCAAAATTGAGTTTCTTAATCGCCCAGAATGCACGGTGCTCCAATTCAACGGGCAAATGTCAAGCTTTCCCAAACACCAATCGATATGGCGACATGCTGATCGATGTCTTAAAAGTCGTGCGATACGCCCATAAAGCATCATCAAGCTTCACCGCCTAATCCTTGTAATTTGTATGAACCGTATTTTCCAGAATTAGCTTGATTTCTCGGTTTGAAACTTTCGCTTGGCCATTTATCTGTGGGTGGTATGGTAGCTCTACCTTGTGCCTCACTCCATACTTTGCCAACAAGGCATTGAACATTTTGTTACAGAAGTGGGTCCCCTCATCACTGATTAAGGCTCGAGGTGTCCCGAACCGTGTCATGACTTATGTTGAAGGAACTTTAACACCACTTTGGCATCATTGGTAGGTGTTGCCACGGCCTCGACCCATTTGGACACATAATCCACCGCTAGCAGAATATACTCCTTCCCAAATGAGGGTGGAAATGGCCCTATGAAATCCAATCCCCACACGTCAAACAACTCAAGCTCAAGAATTGACGTCAGTGGCAATTCATGCCTCCTTGATGTTACCCACCCTTTGACATCTATCACAGGTTTTTACAAACGTATATGAATCTTTAAACAAAAAGGGCCAGTAAAAACCTGATTGAAGTACTTTTGATGCTGTCCAAGTCGCACCGAAATGGCTGCCACAAGGTGATGAATGGCAATGCTAGAGAATACTAGCCATTTCCTCTTCCGGAACACATCTCCGGATCACCTGATCAGCACATTTCTTGAATAGCAATGGCTCATCCCACAGATAATACATAGCATCTAAAATAAATTTCTTATTTTGGGCTCCCGTCAAGTCAGGTGGTAACACGCCACATGCAAGATAATTAACAATGTCAGCATACCACAGAAGTGCATTTTCTACTAAAAAGAGTTGTTCGTCAGGGAACACTTACGTGATAGTAGACTCGTCACCCACGTCTTCTTGAATCAACCTCGACGAATGGTCGGCAATAACGTTCTCACTCTCCTTTTTGTCCCTTATCTCCACATCAAACTCTTGTAATAAAAGAATCTACCTTATCAACCTTGGCTTTGCATCTTTCTTTGCAAATAAGTATTGGATAGCCGTGTGATCTGTGTAGACGATCACTTTTGACCCAATGATAAATGAACGAAACTTATCACAAGCAAAGACCACCACTAGCATTTCTTTCTCGGTTGTGGTGTAATTCTCCTGGGCGTCATTCAATGTTTTGCTTGCATAATAGATCGAGCGGAAGATCTTCTCCTTCCGTTGGCCTAACACCGCGCCAACGGCATAGTCAATCGCATCGCACATTATCTCAAATGGCATTTACCAATCCGGAGCGACCATTATTGGAGCCGTGATCAACTTCTCCTTTATTGCCTTAAACGCCTCCATACAAGTTTCATTGAATTCAAATGAAGTATCCTTCTCAAGAAGGTGACATAACGGCTTCACCGTCTTTGAGAAGTCCTTTATAAAGCGCCGGTAAAAGCCGGCATGCCCCAAGAAACTTCGAACTCCTTTCACATTTATTGGTGGTTGAAGCTTCTCAATCATTTCTATCTTTGCTCGGTCCACCTTAAGCCCCTTAGAAGAGACTCAATGACCTAAGATGATCCTATCTTTAACCATAAAGTGGCACTTCTCCCAATTTAGAACCAAATTCTTCTCTTCACTTCGGTCAAGAACAAGCGCCAGATTGTGGAGACAGTGATCAAAGGACGATCCAAAGACTGAGAAGTCATCCATAAAGATTTCCATTTTCTCCTCCACCATATCAGAAAATATCGCCATCATACACCGTTGGAAAGTTGTCGGTGCATTGCAAAGGCCAAACAGCATACGTCGATAAGCAAACTTTCCAAACGGGCATGTGAAAGTCGTCTTCTCTTGGTCCTCCGGTGCAATGGCTATTTGATTGTAACCAGAATAGCCATCAAGGAAGCAGTAGTACTCATAACCGGCTAAACGATCTAGCATTTGGTTAATGAAAGGAAGAGGAAAATGATCTTTCCTCGTTGCCTTAGTTAATCTCCTATAATCAATACATACACGCCATCCTATGATGCTCCGTGTTGGAATAAGGTCATCATTCTCATTCTTTACTGCCGTCATGCCTCCTTTCTTTGGCACCACTTGCACCGGGCTTACCCACTCACTATCGGATATAGCGTATATAATTCCCACATTTAAAAGCTTCAACACTTCCGCTCTCACCACTTCCTTCATAGCCGGATTTAGACGCTGTTGATGTTCAATGGAGGGTTTGAATGTATCCTCCATCAAAATCTTATGCATGCACACCGACGAACTAATTCCCTTGATATCCAAAATAGACCAAGCAAAAGCGGATCGGTACCTCTTCTAGATTCTCAACAACTTACTCTCCTCTTCTTCCGTCAGAGTTGATGAAATTATAACCGGATCGGTCAAATTCTCTCCCAAAAAAATATATCTAAGGTGTTCCGGTAATTTCTTGAGTAATAACCCACCGTGAGGCGGATTTGATTTCTTGGGAGAGTCTTCAACTTCTTCAATTTCTGCCACATGAATAAGACAATCTACGTCTTTCGGTTGAGCGTCAAGAGCTAGCACGTATTCCACAATGTTAAGGTCCGTGGTAGAGCCTTCCTCACCAAGATCCCCCATAGATAAGGAACTTGTGAGAATGCTCTCTAAGGAATCCATATCTATGTTTGCAAGAAAGAACTCCCGCACGCAAGAGTCCACAACATCAACTCGATTGAAATTGGGAGATTCATCCAGAAAGTTCATAGTGTTAAAAATGTTGAACCATATTTCTTCATCATTTACTCTTAAGGTCAAATTGCAATTATGCACATCTATTAAGGCCTTTCCCGTTGTAAGGGAAGGTCTTCCAAGGATGATCGGGATCTCTATGTCTTCTTCCATTTCAAGAACCACGAAATCCATCGGGAATATAAATTTATCAACTTTCACAAGCACATCCTCAATGATCCCCTTTGGATAGGTTAGTGAACGATATGCCATTTGAAGAGAGATCGTCGTAGGCTTTGCACTTCCGAGTCCTAACTTCCGATAAACGGAAGAAGGAATCAAATTAATACTTGCCCTAGATCACAAAGTGCCTTATCGAAGTGAGATTTTCCGATAGTACACAGAATCGTGAAACTAACCGATCCTTTAATTTGGTAGGCAACTTCTTTTGTAGTATTGCACTACACTCTTCAGTTAGCTTCACCGTTTTATAATCCTCCAACTTCCGCTTCTTTGTCATGATATCCTTCAAGAACTTTCCATAGTTGGGCATTTGTTCCAACGCATCCGCAAAAGGTATGTTGATGTAGATTTTCTTGAAGATTTCAAGAAATTTTTCGAATTGAACATCCAACTTCCTCTTGTGGAACCTTTGAGGATATGGCAATGGTGTTACTAGAATCGATGGATTCTCTGAAAATGTTACTCTTCCCGGTATCACCCTTTCATCTTCTCTTCTCTCCTCGACTTTTTCCTTGTTACTACTCCCATTCACGTCTTCACTTAGCTTCTCCTTTCCTTCATCGGCCTTTGCTTCAACTTCCTCCTCCACACTAGTTCTTGGTTCATCATCCGAAAACTCACGACTCACAGCTGGCTCAGTTTCCATAGGCCTTCTCACTTCCACGTCTCTGTCGCTCCTCAACTTAATCACCTTGCATTCCCAAGGGTTGGTTTCCGTGTTGCTTGGAAACTTCCCCTTTTGTTGTTCTTGAATTGCCCTAGCAAGCTGCGTGATTTGAGTCTCAAGAGCCTTCACTGTGGCATTAGTGTTTGTACATGTGGTATCAATAGAGTCCATCCGTATTTCATGTTTATTCAGGCGATTATGCATCTCACGCATCATAGTCTGCATCTCTTTCATAAATAACCCCAGAACTTCATCCAAATTTGACTTCGGATTGTGCATTGGCGGTTGTTGCATTTGTTGATTGGCTTGCATTGGATATCCCGAAGATTGATTTCCATACCCCGGAGGTGGCCGCAAAGCGTTCTGATTATTCCCATATGAGAAGTTCTCATGGTTACGAAGTCCAGGATTGTAGTGAGTTGGAATGTTGGTAGCCGGCCTGAAAATATAGGCATGGTTGTTTAGAAAATGACATTCTTCAAACTCGTTATCCAATCCGGATTGAGAACTACTTGCTGCTATCTCCTCCTCTTGACTCGCCAAAGCACCTTTTGTAGACAAGGCGACTAATTAGTCCGAGAGCTTGGACACTTGGGCCGATAACATTGAAATATGGTCTGATTCTTGGATAGAAGCGACCCGTCTTCCCGTGTTCCTCTTATTCGTCCATTGATAGTTATTAGCCGCCATCTCCTCCAATAACGCATTTGCTTCGGTTGGGGTTTTGGACAACAATGATCCCCCAGAGGCTGCATCGACTATCATTCTTGTCTGGCCATCCAACTCGTTATAAAATAATTAGGTTTGAAACCAATCTTGATAACCGTGTTGGGGGCACCTTCTCAATAAGTCTTTAAACCTCTCCCACGCCTCAAATAATAGCTCGAAATCTCTCTGACGAAACTGCGCAATCTCGCCTCGGAGTTGAGAAGTCTTCGAGGGTGGGAAAAACTTAGTGAGGAACCTTTGTGCAAGGTCCTCCCAAGTGTTAATGCTCTCCGGCTGAATCGATTGAAACCATCCCCTTGCTCTGTCTCATAAGGAGAACAGAAATAACCTCAACCTTATCACATCTTCGGCGACTCCGTTGATCTTGACGGTATCACAGATTTCTAGAAAAGTAGCCAAGTATACGTTGGGATCTTCGTGAAGGTTCCTGCCATATTGGTTTTGCTGAACCATATTGATTAGGGCGGGCTTCAACTCGAAGTTATTAGCTTGGATCGGCTGCCTCCGGATCCCTGAATAATTGTCCAACATAAGGGGCCGATAATAGTCCCGAAGGAGTCATTGTGGCCTCTCATGCTCCGGAGGCTGGAGTGCTTGCATCTCCGGTGGTTGCGGAATATTCTCACGTCCGCCGACCATTAATGTAGTTTTTTCTTCTTTCTGCTTAGCCATACGTTGACTCCGCCGTATGCACTGCTCAAATTCAATAGATAAATAAAATAAATAAATGAATTGAAAAAAATTTAAAAGCAAAAGAATTATCGTGATTAACATTCAACTACTTAATCACAATATAAACTTAATTGAAAAACACATTACCGCGTCCCCGGCAACGGCACCAAAAGCTTGTTACGCGCTCAGATTCACACATGTTTCCTCCTCATGGTAATTTGACTACTCGCAAGTGCACGAGGTCTAGTTTTAATATAATGGATCTTTTAGGATCAGATATCGTTCCACTGGGAAGGGCAGGTAATTCAGTTGAGTATTGCGATTTCAATAGTTTCATATTATCTCGACTAATCAAATTTTGTTTGGTTTCTAATTACTATAATAAGATAAATGACAACTATAAAGTTAGTTTTAATTACACTAATTACTTAGGTATAAATCTCTTTCATATAATGCATAATCAATTTCATTTATTTAGTTATAACGATTTTTATCTAATCTAATAACCTCTGTATCAATAACTCCTCCGCTACCTCTTCCGAGTGTAAAACGAGGGATTACACGACTTCGTGACAACGAAGAAGTCCCCTTCAACGCCTTAACGACCCTATGTCATGTGAGTTTTGAGCCAACGCCATGGGCTGCATACGTTCTAACATCCTCCCGGGTCGTTAGAACGTCATGTTGTATTTACCCTAGTCTGAATCTGGGGTTACCTCTCCTGAGTGTCAAACCCCGTATTCTCGGTTTATCAATACAAGCATAATATCAAGAATAACGATAAACACAATCGAATTTAGACAAACAACACATTAAAGTAACATAAATTTACTCAACTAAACGGTTACATGATTTCGACTGCTCCTAAGTAACATTTAACTACTACTACAAGATCTTAGCCATATACCATACAAAATAAGAAGGATTCAACATTCTTAGATATGAAGAAGTGATTACAAAGAATAAAACAAGAGATAAACGATCAAATCTGGAAGTGAAACGGTTCACTGTCGCTAATGATTGATCCGCAAGTTATCTTTCTTTATCCGAATGATGAACCTCCTTCTTGATCTTCAAAATATATCTTAAGAGCTCTTATCTAAGGTTAGGGTTCTTCAACAACCAGTTTCAGACGTGGCTAAGGGGTATTTATAGGCTTAGGGGTTCAAAAATATGTAAACAGATATTTTGACCTGTTTCTGCGATTTCCGCCTAAGTGGTAGAAACTTCGCTTAGGCGGAGCTTAAGTCGGTTAGAATTTCGCCTAAGCGGTAGAATCTTTGCTTAGGCGGAGGACTAACTTCTTGGATCCTTATCTTTCTGACGGAATTCTGCCTAGGCGGTAGCTACTTCGCCTAGGCAGATTTACAACAGTACAGCTCAATCCAGTAGTTTAGTTCGTCCAGCATTCTGATGCATTTCCGCTTAGGCGGTGGAAACTTTGCCTAGGTAGATTCAATACTTCAGCCCTTGCAACCTTCTGACGGATTTCCGCCTAGGCGGTGGAAACTTCGCCTAGGCAGATTTCAAATCTTCAGTTTTTGCATCTTTCTGCTGAATTTCTGCCTAGGCGGTGGAAACTTTGCCTAGGCGGAATTGCTCTGTTATTTGAAACCTTCTTTTTTCATCTTTTTGGCTACCCTTTTTGCACCATTTCGCTCATTTTGCCGATTGTTTACTTCCCTGCTCTTGACTAATAAAAATATCTAAAACGATATCCAAACTTCAATAAAGTACTCGAAAACTGGCAAATTCGGTTTAGAATTGGATAGGTATTTTACACCTATCAATGACCAAGGTAGCATCATGTAAAACGCTATATGAAAAGGATACATGACTCCAATTAAATCGACCGAACTGAGATAGGATAACGGAATTAGATGTATTGAACCCTTACTAACTTTAGGCGGAGCCAGCTCGTGGGAGGTCACTGAAATTTCATAAAAGGTATAATAGTTTACAGTCAGTAACTATTGACTTTTGTGATGTATCGGGTTTTTGTAATTGAGACATATATATGTCCTTCAATTCATAGTTATATGTGGATATATGTTTGAAGCATGATTAGGTAAATTGGAATAAAATTGAAACGTGTGGCCTTGTTAGGGGCTTGAGTAAATATGGAGGCATAAAGGAAATTCCTATAGATGATCCGTTTGATGTATTGCAGGAAATTTATTATCTAAAGTTAGATTGTGACGATTTTTAATAAACGTATACAAGAGTGTTGAAAATTTTGATACGGATATGGTAGCTTACGATATTGATTGTGAACCTGTTGGTTAAATTACTGGATGGAATATGGTTACGAATCGGTTAACTGGATGGAATAGATACATGTTGGTTAGGAAAAAAATAAATAAATAAATAAATAAAATAAAAAATAAAAAATAAAAATTTGTCGAAATAAGATAGACCCAATCTACTATGATTAAAATGGTGTATTCAAACTATATTGTTATTAGAGTAGCGCAGCGGAAACATGGAGAAACATGAGATTTTTTTTCCGATAGTTGATCGGTGGTGCTAGGTACACCCTATTTGTCGGTTATTAGAAATAGGGTGAATTACTACAAATAAAAATGTTGCGATGTGTGAAGGTAAATTAATGATTACTAAATAGGTGTGACTAATATGACCATGCAGTGCAAACCTGAAATATTATTGGTTTGACCAAAATTTTAATCCCTATTGTTTTGATGGAAATTTCGGGACGAAATTTTTTTTAGGGGGGAAGGGTTGTAAGACCCTGATTCTTGATTTAAGTCATATTTCATAACATTTCGAAAATAATGGGGTGGATAGTGTAATTTATTATTTGCTTTAAAATTTTAAAGGGGTCAATTCGTAATTTAAAATATATATATAGAGCAAAATTTAAATTGGGGTTTAATTCTTAATGTAAAGGAAATCTGGGGGAAGATAATTTAATTAGAGAAAAGAATTATATATATATATATATATATATATATATATATATATATATATATATATATATCCACACCATGTCCTGCGATCAAACGGGAAACAGAGAAAAAAAAAAGAGAAAAAGGGAAGAAGAAGGATCGAGAGCCGATCGACGTGGCAAGTTGGGATTAAATGGATCCACCCAATTCATGCATATATATGCATCCGAATTAAGATCTGAAGAAAGGAAAAACCACAAAAATTGAGGGAAACCGGAAACACCAAATTCTAGAGAGAGAGAGAGAAAGAAAGAAATGTTGGCCGGCAGTGATGGGTTCGGAGCGATGGCGCTATTTCGGCGTGGGTGTGTGCATTTTCTGATCGTTTGACGATGATCGTCAATGTTGGGATGGGTTCATTGGTTTAATTCGGTCGGAGGTGCGGTTTTGTCCAAACGAGTGTGTGTGTGTGTGTTTCGGACGTTCGTGTTTGTGTGTGTTTGGTTGTGATTTGCAATCGTCTTGTGTATTGTACGTGAGAGGGTGTGTTTGGTCCGGTGGTGATGCTGTTCGGCGGTGTGTATGGATCGCCGGAGTTGTCGCCGGAGAGTTAGAGAGAGAGGAAGTGGGTATGTGTGTGTGGGTGTGTGGTTGTCTTGTAATGAGGGCGGTGTGTGTGCTGTTGTGAGTGTAGACGGGTGGTCGGTTGTGGGTTGGCCGGTGGATGGTGGCCGGGAGGATTGGAAGACGCCGGCGGTGCAAGGAACAGCAAACAGAAACGGGAAGCAGACATAGAAAACGGAGAAAAAAGAGAAAAAAAAAAAAAAGGAAAAAAACAAAAGGGAATTTGCAGAAACCACCCCAGGGAAATCTAAAACCGATCACGTGATCGCCAAATGACTTGGAAACAGGTGAAATTTCAATCGATAAATAATTTTCATGAAATTAAATTTTATCTAGCGTTACAAATCCTAAAATTTTAATAATTTCGTAACGATTAATTACTTTTAATTACGTGGTGCATAAAATAATAAAGATTCGAAATATAGAGTCTGCATTGCACGATTAGGATGTTTTAGAGAAGATATTAATTTCGGCTCTGTTACTATTAGGTTTGCAGATATCAGTGTCCCGATAGAGTATGGTCATGGAAGGTTTGGGAGAGCGGATAACAAGGTGAGTGTACTGTCTTCTTGCCAAACTATTCTTCTATGAATATATATATATATATATATGATGAAATATGTAATTATTTAAACTGTATGAATTTATAAACGATATGGATCAAGCAGGATTTGAATGAGTTGGTAAACTGGATTTCGATAGTTTCCAAAAAGAAGTTGGAAATGAATTTCCACTAGATTTGGTGAAATTAGACGGTGTTTTTAAAAAGAGAATAAGAAACATCTATTTTTCTAAAAATGCCTGGTTTTCTAAAAATAAATGGTGGAAAAGTGGTTTTGATAAAATCGGACGTTTTCTTTAAAAGAAAGTGCGAAATATGATTTTTGAATTTAAAAGCTGGTTTTGAAGAAAAGTGGTAGGCATGGTGATTTGACAATGTTGAGTAGACGATGTTGATTGAGTTGTGATTCGATGATGTTGTATTTGATTTTGACGATGCCATGGTTGTTCTCCCCGAAAGGGGTGTGGTTTCTTCCCGTAAGGGGTGTGGATTATATTTCTCCCCAAGGGGTGTGGATTATATTTCTCCCCAAAAAGGGGTGTAGATTATATTTCTCCCCAAAAAGAGGTGTGGATATTTCATAGGAAGGCATTCCTATGAATGTTACGGTACCGTTGCAACTCCCGATCGTGAGGTTAAAACGATCACTATGGCTAGCCAGTGTGTGTGTGGTGGTGGAATGGTGGTTTGTGACATGTGTTTGAGATGTGGTGTTTTACTTATGTTGAGTGATTTGTTATTTATTATGGTAATTGTTATGATTTTATACTAGATGGATTTGGATGGAGCTTATTTATATCGCTCTATCTTCATTACTTATATACTTATACTTGATCCATATTTAATTGTGGTAATATTTAGAATGTATTAATATTTTTAAAATGTTTTACTAAGAAGGCAGTACACTCGCAGGTACAACAGTTAGGAGTCGGTCCCCTACTAGCACTAGGTAGAATCCAGCGATGGTGTAGTATGGGAATATTTTAGGAGAAACTGTCTGAGGTGAACCGGTGATAGCTTCATTGTTGTTATATTTTACTTGTTATTATAATTCAGGGACGGGTGTGTCCCCAGTCAGAGGTGTTGTATTTGATTAAACTATTGTGGTCGTATATTTTTGTATGCGCCTTGTCATTTATTAGTGGGATTGAGGTTAAGATGAGGTCGTGTCGACGTCACGCCGGCCTCACGGTGACGGGTGTCCGGGGTGGGGTGTGACACTTTCATCGATCCATCAATCTTTCTCTATCGATCAATGCTCCATACATTAGTATACAACCTTCGATCGATCCATTCTTCGTAGGCGACTTGAGATTCCGTATCAATAATCGATGCAGATCAATAATCATTGTTATTGAGTATTCATTCTCCGATTATTCATCTATTAGGTACATTTTTCTCTTACCTCCAATTATCTTCTTTCATTTCTGATTTCATTACTTTGATCTATGTGTGTGTGAGAGATTGAGAATAGAGATAAAATATACCAATTCTTCATTTTAGGGTAAAATTGATTTTACAGATAGAAATTGCTTTAGGTTTCTGTAATTTGAGGTTCATATATTTGTTTTCTCAATAATTTGCTGAAATTTTGGAAATGTGATTCAATTAGATATTGTTATTAGATTTCAATTTCTTATTTTGGATTGCTATCTGCAATCAATACAGGATTATGAACAAATTAAGCTAAATTTAGTTATAAAATAGAAATCATGAATTTCTTTGAATTTGAAAGTATGATGTTTGTTGCCATGGTGAATTTTGGATTTTTTTTTCTTCTTATTTTTAGTTTTTCTGTGCAGGGGGATAATTATGGATTAAGGTTGGCCATTTAACTTAAGCTCAAATTGGATTGGAGTAAGTTGGATTTTTTAAATTCGATAAGGACATATTTTTTCTGATATTTTCTTTTTATTTCTTTTTTCTTATTAATTAATTGAGTTATTATGTTATTTTTATAAATTTCTGATTAATTGAGTTTGTTTATGTTTAGTTAGTGTTTGGTTTTTTCGTTCTCAAATATTGATTGAGTTATTTTTTTTTAGTGCTTCTGTTCCCAGATTTTGTCTGTTCCCAGTTTTTGTGTATATTCCAAGTTTATATTAGTAGATATATAGATTTTAGATTTGTTGTACGATATCTAGGTATCCTTTGTTTATTGTTTCAGTTAAATTTTTTCTTTTCTTTGTTCCAACAAAAATTGGAGCGAAAATAGAAATGTGAGGAAAACAAAATTGTTATGCTCCATTTTCACAAAATTTTGACCAAATTTCAAGGAACAATACATAAATCGATTTATGTTTTCTCTTATTTGTAAATTTCGGTGTCGATGATAGAAGGTATGTGGATATGATGTGAGAGTATTTTTAACTATAAATGGTTCTTCATTTTTATGATTGAACTTTTTAGGGAAAGTAGACCTGATAGGAGGATGATATGAGATTTTACCAATTCTTCGTTTTAGGGAAAAATTGATTTTACAGATAGAAATTGCTTTAGGTTTCTGTAATTTGAGGTTCCTGTCTTTGTTTTCTTTGGAATTTGTTGAAAAATATGAAATGCGATTCAATTAGATATCTTATGTTGTTAGATTTAAGTTTTTTTTTTTTTTTTTGGACTCTTATATGCAATCAATATGGGAATATGAACAAACGAAGCTAAACTTAGCTGTAAAATAGAAATTTTGAAATTCTTTGAATTTTGAAAGTATGATGTTTGCTGTCATGGTGAATTTGGGATATGTTTTTTGATATTTTTTTTTAATTGGTTTTTTCTTATTATTAATTGAGTTATTACATTGTTTCCATAGATTTATGATTAATCGAGTTGTTTATGTTTAGTTAGTGTTTGGTATTTCTATTCTCAGATAGCGATTGAGATAAAAAAAGTTAGTGCTTATGTTCCCAGATTTTTGTTTGTTCCCATTTTCTGAGAAATCTAGAATATATATATATATATATATATATATATATATATATATATATATATATATTAGATTTCTCATGCAATGTCTTGGTGTCTTTTGTTTAGTATTTCTATTACATTTTTTCTTTTCTTTGTTTCAACAAAAATTTGAAGAAGCTAAAACAATGATATTAGAAAGAGGGTGAAAGTAAATTGAGATTTACATCTAAACTCTGATTGTTGATAATTTTTGTTCTCTTTCTAATTTTTATTTTTTATTTTTTTTTTAATCACGACTAAGCAATAGTATCCAATATCAATTTTTGTCTTCTTCAGGAAATTAGAAGAAATCTAATGTTGGTTATTTGAGCTAAAAAACATTTTATCTAAAGTTTTCAGTTAGTCCTTATACTTTATTATTTTGGTAATCATTTTGTTTGGATTTGGAATTTGAGGAATTATATTTTATGCTTTTGAGATTTTTATTTAATATTTTAATAAATGTGCGTAGGTGGGAGTACCTTTGTTCTTATAATATTTATTGTGTTCTACTCATTAATTTGTTGAAAAACTAACTTTATTTTGATTTAAATTTATTATCCAAATATTATACAAGCAAAATGAGATGTGTTTGATTGCAATGTCGAGAAATCTGAGCCTTTCATTTTTGGATGAGGTAAACTAAAATATTGTGGTTCATTTTCATGTTCATTGTTAATTCTCTATAAATTGCATCATGTTTGTTGTTGATCATTTTTTCGGTTTTTCCTATTTGTAATGCTAGTTTCCTTCTTTTTTTTTTTAATCAATTATTATGCAATTCACGATATTAATTTGATTCCCATCGATAAAAAAACAAAACTACCATTCAATCCGAGATAAAACTAAGACACTATTAGCGTTTTTATTTTCATTCTGAATAACATATCAATTTTGCAAGGACTATGGATTTATAGTTTATGAAGATTTTATTTAATTTAGGTTATTTGATATGGGGCATATTTTTTATTTTTTTATGGGATTTGTGATTTAGTACTTATTAATCATTTATTTATTTATTTTGTTATATGAAATTGGAGAATTAAAAGGTTTTAATGGTTGGGATTTGTTATGGTTGTGTTGGTTATCATGTTTGAAGGTTATTGGTTGTGTTATTGTTGTGTTTATTTGGAAACAAGTGTTCAAAATTTGAAAATGTTGCATAAAGAAAGGGGATTATGTCAAAAAATGTATATATAAGTTAGGTTTCGTTTGGGTAAGGGTTTTGTGAAATTGAGGGATTTCAAAATCCTCAATTTTAAAATCCTTTCATTTCATAAATCCATTGTCTAGATAATTGTTTGAATTGAAGTATTTAGATAATTGTTTTGGTTATATTTTTTATCCTATTTCTGAAATAAATAAAAATAAAATAAAACAAATCCCCAAAAAATAGACAATAGTATCAGATGAACAAATCCAACTAGAACAACAAATCCAACAAGAATTTGCAATGATAGAAATCAAACCCTATTTGTTGCGACAAATCCAACAAATCCAAGAACAGATTCGTTTTTGAAATCGAAAGAAATCGAACCCTATTTTAGCATTTTTTTTTTATCTTTCGAACCCTATTTCGGGGATTTCGTGACAGATGACGACGACGATGAAGAGGCGACGTCGATTTTATCGTCGTTCGGCGATTTCGTGACAAACTACAGGCGACGACGAAGAGGCAACGTCGATTTTATCGTCGTTCGGCGATTTCGTGACAAACTACAGGCGACGACGAAGAGGCAACGTTGATTTCGTCGTCATTCGGAGATTTCATGACAGACGACAGACGATGATGATTTCGATTTCGAAAATGAAATCGATTTCGATTTTGTCATTCGAGATTCACAGACGAACTTAAAGGAAGAAGATGTTCATCCCTCCGATCTTTCAGACAACGATGAAGAAGTGTTCGTCAAGCTTGGAAGGATTTGGCAAATTCAGCCTCTCCCAAAAGTATTTTGAAATCCTTCCATTCACTCCCCAAAGGATTTGACAAATCCCTCTTTCCTAAATTCCAAACACACCCAAACAAGGAATTTATTAAAAAAAGATTTTGAAATCCCTTAACTAAATGAAACCGCCCTAGAAATCCCTTACACAAACACAATTTGTGGTTATTTTGTAAAAGGAATTTATTGGTTGTGTGGTTATTTTTGTGTTTATTGGGAAAGAAGAGTTGAAAATTTCAAAATGTTACCCCTCAAAAAGGGGGGACTACGTGAAAATACTAATAAAAAAAATAAAAATTGAACCTACATGGATTATGTTGTGTTCAATTTAAGGTGTTTAGAACTTTGTTACTGATTATGATAATTTCAGTTGTTGTAGGGTTATTTGAAAATAAGAATCAATAATTTAAGAATGTTTTATAAACGGATTTCGTTTAAAAAAAATTAGAGTCGTCTTAGTGAAACTGTATTATTCATTTGAAAATGCATATTAATTATTGGTTTCAATATTTTTTTTTTGTTGGACTTATTAAGTTTATATTATTCATTGTTGTTGAGTTCATTTGAAAGTAAAAGTTGAGTTTAAGAATATTAGTTTAGTTGTTCTGAATTGTGCATGACATGGATTAGATTAATTCTTCAAATATCTGTAAAAGTTTAATCGGAAAAAAGTTAATCATTTTCTCACTATCACTCCCTTATAATATTTATGACATAATTATTTTTCTATTTATTTGCAACTAATTTTATCCAATCATTTAGTTTCAAATTCTCTTTGACATACAAAAAAGGTCAAATTGAAAAGTAAAATAAAATAGGTATTACAAAAGTAGTCAAATTATACATTGTATAATTTGGACTATGTCATTTTTTTTTGTGCTAAATTATGTCATTTTTATATTAAATTGATTATAAATTTCACAATAAAAATTAAAACCTGTGTCTTTAGGCACATGTTATACCCTAATATATATATATATATAGACACACACACACACACACACAGAGAAAAAAGTGTAGAGATTTAAAGCATGGAACGACGCAAAGCAAAAAAGTAAATGACAGAAAAGCAAAGCACGAAAAAGCACAGAATAGTAAGGTAAATGATAGAAAAGTAAAGAATAGCAAGGCGCAGAGTAGTAAAGTAAACAATAGGAAAGTAAAGCATGTAAAGGCACATAATAGAAAATTGAATAACAGAAAAGTAAATAGTAAGAAAAGTAATTTTTCTCTCTTTTTTTTTTTTTTTGTTCGCTTGAAATGTTTTTTTAGGTTTTCTATCATTTTTTTTACTTACAAAGCAAAGAAAATGGTGCGAGGGGGTTAGGGAAATCTTACTTTGTTTAGGGAGGTCTTTCCATAAATTTTTCCACCTTATCGTCCTCCTCCTCCCTTTTTTTTTTTTCTTCTTCTTCTTCTTCTTCTTCTTCTTCTTCTTCTTTTTCTTTCCTTGTTCTGTTTTGTTTTTTGACCTATTTTTGTGAGGTTTTGAGAGAGTCTTTTTTTTTTTTTTTTTTTTTTTTTTTCATTTTTTGAGAGCTTTAGAAAGCTTTTTGAGAGGGATTAATGCTTAGGATTTAAAAATCCAGGAGAGAAATTTGATCTTAGAGAGAGAGATAATGTGCAGGCCTTCCTGATAGTATTTAATGCCTTGATTGATAATTGACTACTCCCTATTGCATAAACTTTATACTGTAGCCCTCCTATTTTTGGTATTGCGTGTCGAATCTTATTTTCTTTTAAAAACTTAAGTCATACAACTTACAATAATGACCTTGGAAACCTCAATTTTGGCAATTTCCACTCCCAAGAAGCATTCATTGTGTCGTCTTATTCTCGTGAGGTGTCTGCATAGCATTTTGTGTGTTTTCGATACTTTTTATCTAACTAAAGGATATATATATTTTTTCTTAAAATTTAAAGTTAATAAATGAAATTGAACTATCTGAAATATTATTGGAATGCTCAATTTCAAAAAGTAAAATCTCTTTAAACGTCAATTTGATGAAATCGGCAAAAAAAAAAAACTTTTGGGGGTCCAAACTGAAAGTAAGTGTATTTAGTGAAATTTCTTAAAATTAAAGGGTGAAAACTAAAATAAACATATTAAAAGTGATATCCAGAGGAAATTCATTTCCAATTTTATCAATTTGGTCCCGAATTAAATTTTAAATTTTTCAGCTTTGACTTGAAACTTTTGTTTAGCCGAAATTCAATGCAATTGATAAATTCCAAATGGCCATTTTTTATTTTTATTTTTTTCTTTTTAATTATCTTTTTGCAATATTTAAACATGATTATAAGGTGAAAATTCGTCCCTCTAAACATCAGTTTAATTTTTTTTTAGACTTTTCACTTAGACCTAAAACTTTTTAAAGTAAAAAAGAGCAGGACAAAATGCAGTGTCTACAGTGAGGATACCTTTTACATCCTACAAGCCTCTTGTGAAGGTGGCGAGATGAATTAGGGTAGATCCATCTAGATTATTTTGGATACCACCACCATCAATAATTTGGTAGTGGCTGAACACACACACAAAGAAACGATAGGAGATGGAAAAGGATAAGATATAGTGCACTGATGGGAGACAAGAGAGGGAAGAAATAAAGAGATAGAGAAAAATAGAAAATATTGAAAAACCTATATTCAAAATTACTTGGAATTATTGAGAGGTTGGAGATAGGGGCTTTTGGAATGGCAAAGAAGTCGAGGTGGTTATCTATATAGTTTTTGAGATTGGAGATGGTGACTATGGAGGCTGGGTTCTCGACTACTATAGATGAAGAAAGGAAGACAGTAGTCAAAGACGAGAAAGTTGGCGGAGACGTTCGCTAGTGATTTGTTTTGTGGTTGAAAAAGGGAGGGCTCGTAGGTGAATTAGGCCGACAAGAATAAGGTTGCGCTTCTTCGTTAAGGTATGGCCACCACTATCAATTCCTTTGAGAGACAGAGAAAATAAATTACATTTCTGGTAGAGAGAGAAGAATAGGCAAAATGTATGTGGGAAGTAGTAATTCATAGGTTTTATTTTGAAAGGGTAATTTTGGAATCGTAGTTCTCCCAATTCAACTAGGACTTTGGCCATAACCTAATCGATAGATCTAAGATGTACTTAGATAAGTAAAGGGAACCTCTTCTTATGTTTGTCAACCCATGCCATTCATTCCTCAATAGAGGGAATCCACATTTTCATTCATTGATTCCTTCCCAATATACTAAGTCTCTTATATTCGCAAGATACGAATGTCCCATAGAGACACTTTTGCCTCCGAATCAAATCGGTTATGACGGATCTAACTTATTATTTTCCTTGGGTTGCCTCCCAAGAAACGCTTGGTTTATGGTCGTCAGCCTGACACGCCGAAGTAATCGTCAAAGAATAGCTTCTGCCCGTAGTACGTGTCAAATAACACTACAAACGGGTCTTGGTTATCAACGCCCTCAAACTTGGCGAGATCAAGCTCTATTCGGCTTGATCTTTCAACATAATGCTCCATTGGCTTATGTATTTGGTGGGCATGGCAGAATGTTGCTAATGGTGACAAGAGACAAGTGAGCCACATCGGATCCTCGTAAATATGATCGTCTGAGATCGATGGAGGCATCACTAATTGGATCTCAAATGGTGACAAATCACAATTGTCGATCCAGACTTGGGTTCCCGTCTCATTTGAATAGGCATAGTTGAACGCTCCCAAGCTCCTCTCGCTTGTCTCCAGCTCCTCGTAGTGGCTTTTGATGAATGTGTTTTGTGAATCTCCGGGTGCCACCATATTTGACTCGGCCTCAATCAAGTAGATTAGCTGACCGATTTTCGTCTGAAGAGACGTTATGGTCACAACGATTTCAGTGCAAATCGTCTCAATGTTGTCGAGATGATTCTCATGCTCATTTAGCCGGTCATTCATTTTCCTCCAAAACATCTGAGTTTCCCTAATAAAATCAATGAGTATTTCCTCTAGGCCGGGGGAAGACTCAACGTATTGATCCGGGTTTCAATCCATGGCACCGTAGAATTGCAACTCTAATAATCAGAGGCCGCCATGTCTTCCAAAATCTAATGGGCTTCGTCTGCGGTTAGTTGGTCAAAAGAAGTGGTTCTATTTCCTCTTTCAACCCACATTTTGGTTATGCTTTGTAACCCATCGAGGAAGTTCAGTAGTTGACATTCTCTCAGGAATTTGTGATTCAGAAATCGGAGTAGCAAATCCTTGTATCGATCCCAAGTACAGTAAAATGGCTCGAAACCCCGTTGAAAGAATTACAAGAGTACCTGTTGATCTACCATCTTCAAGCACCATGCGATAAAAGAAAAACAAAAACTATAAAGAAACAAAAAATTATACACGAAAAAAAATGCCTAAAGTAAAATTTGGTTATTTACTTACAATATCAATAATAACCAAAAAGACAATCCCCGACAACGACGCCAAAATTTTCGTAGTGCGTGAATACGCCGCTACTTTCACTCACATGTGTACGAGGTCAAGTTTTAGTATAGGTTGGGAGAGTAGGGGTATCGTGTCCATAGGGATTGGTTGTGATTATTATTGATTACCACGTTTATCATGACCTAACTTTATATAGGCGAAAATAAATATGAATAAAATTTATATTAAACTAAACTAATTCACTAAATTATCTATACTAATATAATGAGATGTTTTCGGGGAAAGAATTGTCTAGGGATTAACGATGTTTACAAATACGTGTTCAATCTCATTTTAGTTTATGTTAATGGTGTTTGGGTATCCGACAATCTCGGTTCGTAAACTCACTCGCCACCTCTCCCGAGTGTAAGACGAGTGAATACATAACTTCGCGTCAATGAAGAAGTCTCCCTCAACGTCTTAATGACACTAGGTCACGTGAGTCTCACCCTAACATCATTGATTGAACACTTTCTAATGCCCTCCCGGGTCATTAGATTGTTGTGTTGTGTTTACCCTAGTCTGAATTTGGGGTTACCTCTCTCGAGTGTCAAATCATGTATTCTCTAATTGTCTAAACAAGCATAATAACATGACAACACAGCAAACACAATCGAAATTATTATAAAACACACGTTAACGAAACATCGAAATCAAAATAACCACATATTTATAAATGTATTGTTAATCCCTAAACAATCCACGTTTAACTAGCGTCCATAACCATATTTACAATAAGAACGAGCTAAACATGCTCAACAAATACCTAAGTTAAAGAAATAAAAGAGAAAACAAAATAACTTAGCCAAGTTCGAAGATTATTCCATAGAACGATCATTTCCTTCTTTAACGTCTCCTCTTTCGGATTGTGAGCTCTCCCTCCAAAACACTCAAAAATATTCCCTAATGGCTTTCCTAAGTGTTCTTGACGAAAATGGAGAGGGGAGGAAGGATAAGGGCCAACAAATATCCTAAAATATCTAAAAAACACTGTACAGGTATAGGGAGACTGCCTGGGCGGTGGAACAATAGTGAGTTTATGCTTGATTCTGCACTTTTACTGCCTTGGCAGTGGAATTTCTGCCTAGGCGGTGACACACTTTCTTGTTTTAGCTGTAACTTCTTCGTCCAAATTCCGATTGAGGTGATTAAAAAACCAAGGAAAAACTAAGAGAATGATAAACAACTTCCAAGTTTTGAGTTGTTCCAAAATCAGATTGAATCATAGTTAAAAATAGCCTTGAAGGTCAATCACCTGTATCGACTTTGCACATTTTCATTTTTTTTCCACCGTTCTTGATCCGATTTGATCGTTTTTTATCCGTTTACATACTTTTTCACCTCAAACACCTGATTTAGACAAAAACACATAAAAACATATGAAAACGTACTAAGCATACTCGAAAACTAACAACGTTCGGATTGGAAATAGATAGGTAATTTACACCTATCATTTAGTACCTAGAATCAATTGATACTTATCCTCAAAGATAGAATGATAGCCTTTCTTCACACTACAAATTATGATGTTTGGCTGGCAATCGAGGATGGTTCATTTATTCCAATGGAAAACAGAGTCGAGAAGAAGAAGGAACAACTAACTGCTTCTAGTAAGCAGAAACTCTCTATAAACTCTTAGGCTATTAACATTCTATTTTTATTTTTAGATGCTAATGAATATTCTAGAGTTTCAGGTTGTAAATCTACAAAGGAAATGTGGGATAAACTAAAAATTACCCACGAAGGGACAAGTTAAGTGAAGTGCTAGCACGTAAATACGCCGCTACTTTCACTCGCAAGTATACGAGGTCAAGTTTTAGTATAGATCGGGAGAGTTAGGGTTATCGTGTCCACAGAGATTAATTTTGACTATTATTGAGTACTGCGTTTATCATGATCTAACTTTATCTAGGCGAAAATAAATGTATTTAAAATTAATAATACTAATACTAAGTTAATTAATCTAACTAAATTAACTATACTAATATTACTATGAGATGATTTAGGGAAAGTATTGCCTAGGGATTAACTTTGATTTACAAAAACGTGCTTGGTATCATTTTAGTTTACGTTAACGGCGTTCGACTTATCCAACAATCTCAGTTCGTAAACTCCCCCTGCCACCTCTCCTGAGTGTAAGACGGGAGCATACGTGACTTCGAGTCAACGAATAAGTCTCTCTTAACGTCTTAACAACCCTAGGTCACGTGAGTCTTACCCCAACGTCATTGATTGCATACATTCCAACTCCCGACCGAGTCATAAGATCATTGCGTTGTGTTTACCCTATCGATAATCTCAGTTCTAAAACTCCCCCGCCACCTCTCCCGATTGTAAGACGGGGGAATACATGACTTCAAGCCAACGAAGAAGTCCCCCTCGATGTCTTAACGACCCTAGGTCATATGAGTCTTACTCCAACGTCATAGATTGTCCACAATCCAATTCTCTCCCGGATTATTGGATCGTGGCATTTATTTATTCTAGTATGAATCTGGGATTTGTCAAACCCCGTATTCTCATAACATCATTCTAAGAATAATAAACAAATAATACGGAATACATAATCAAAATAACAAAGAACATCCGCAAACGAAACACAAACTCAACAAAACAACATTTTCATAAATTACATTAATCCCTAGACGAAAACCCATTTAGCTCATGGACATAATCGGTTATACAATGAAAACTAAGATAAACATGCTCAAACAACAATCCTAAGTTAAGAAATAAAAGAAGGAACAAGAGAAACTTAGCCTAGTCCGAAGATTTATCGCTAAAAACATTTCGAGATCACTCCCCCTTCTTGGTAACGTGATCTTTTCCTTAGGATTTGAATGAGCACTCCCAAAACCTCTCTCTAAAATATACTAAGTCCTATGGAGCTCCAATTGCCAGAGGTGAGGAGAGGAAGAGGTGTATTTTTAGGGAAAATATCTAAAATAAATATCTAATTTGTGCAGAGGTGACCGCCTAGGCGGTGGGTATGTCGGTTGGGTGATCGCCTCAGCAGTGAATTCAGCGGTGGCCTTGGTTGACATTCTGAAGTTTGACCACCGCCGCGGTGGTTTGGTCGTCGCGGCGGTGGCTGCAGGTTCTAAATTTTAGCTTATTTACCCTTTTTCCACCGTTCTTCTACCGTCTTTGACCCGATGTGATCGTTTTTTATCCATTTTCATCCTGTTTCACCTCAAACACCTGATTTATACAAAAACACATAAAAACATATTAAAATATACTAAACATACTTGAAAACTAACAATGTTCGGATTGAAAATAGATAGGTAATTTACACCTATCAAATACCCCCAAACTTGGAATTTTGATAATCCTCGAGCAAAACACCCACACAATAAAAGAAAATATAAAAACTAAGTACTAAAAATTAAAAACACCAAAAACAAATATGTGTAAGTTTTGATTACCATCTATCGGCCAAACGAAATATCCTTTATCGGCCCCCAATCCTATTGAGTTCTGGCATGAAAACACACCATGTAGTGTTCTATAATTTCAACATTTATAATAGTAAGTGCCATTATAGATCCTACTAAAGTGTGTGTGTGTTTAAAATTCAAATATATAACTGTTCGTTAATCGGATTGGATTATCCCCCATATAAACGCATGACAAAAAAAAAAACCCGATGGTATAGGGAATCCATAGGCTTGACCTGGGATCTATTCTCCCCTAATGTAGGCTTGGAAGTTCAAAAATATCAATAGGTCTTGGTTCGGTTTAGGAAAAATGGCCAAGGGTAAATTTGAAAGAGAAAACGGGTTAACATTATTAACTTGACGTTACCCAAGGCACATCTCTTGGCACTCTCACACTCGAAAGCCCACAGTTAAATTGAAACAACCCTGAACAATCTATTAAGACCATCGTACTCACTTATCAAAAAGAAACGGACAATAAAAACTGTATGTACACTTGATTTTTTTTTTCTTTTATGTTTTTTTTTTCTTTTCAACGAACACACCCCCAAACTTATTCCATTGTTACAATTGAAGGGGTGTGTAAAATACAAATGAAAAACAACAAGTTAGCACTTGAATACCGAACCAATTAATAGATCGCCCAAAACCCAACCGCTCACATCAAGTAGCATTTGCAACTGCTAGCTTGATTCACTCAAATTTGTGCCTTGGGTTAAGAGATAAAGGTTTGGAAAAAGTTCAATTAGCCACGTGGTATTGGTTAAGTGTTCAGAATTGAAATGGTTTAAAGGCTTCGACAGGGTAACGATGGATAATGATATATCAGGGTAAGCTTAAAAGGCTGAAATGAGAAAATGAATGCCTAAATCATGTCTTCTGAACTACCACGCCTAGGATTTTGCCTCGAATTTCCCCCAAATCAAGTTCTAGAAACCCTAATGTCATGAATTTAGGTGACAGATAATCATTTTTAAATTAATTAGACGGTTATATAATGAGTTTACGTGCTTGTGCAAGTAGGATCTCTAATAACTATTACTAAAACATAATGTTGAGTACACAGAACATACATGCATGAGTTTTATGCTCGACCTCAATAAAAAACTAGGGGACAGACTCATCATTGGGTAATGGCCCAGATTACGTCAAAACTCAGCACATAACACAAAAACTATCCTAAACGGACATGCACACGTAGAAACAATAAAACATACTAACTAAAATATACTACACATCATACTCGACTCGAATAGGAAATGCCCATAATAACCTAGTCAGCGATCCTAATGACATGATAAAGCATTATAAAGAAGACTAGGGGTTTAGAACACATACCTGGGAGGCGATAGATTCTCACCTCCAAATCAAATCGGTTGGGACAGATTTAACTTATTTTTTTCCTTGGGTTGCCTTCCAAGAAGCGCTTGGTTTATGGTCGTCAGCCCGACATGTCGAAGTGCTTGTCCAAGAGCGGCTTTCGCCAGTAATAAATGTCATACAACACCACATAAGGGTCTTGGTTTAGTATGCCCTCAAGACTGGTAATATGTGGCAATGCATAGCTCGAGCTTTCAACGGCATGCCTCATCGGCTCATGTACTTGGTAGGCATGAAAGAACGTTGCTAATGGCGGTAAGGGTCAAGTGAGCCATATCGTATCCTTGTCGATGTGATCGTTTGGGATCGATGGCAGCATCACTATCTGGATCTCCAATGGTGAAGAATCACAATCATCGATCCATGCTTGGGTTCCCAGCTTATTCGAATAAGTATAGTTGAACGCTCCCAAGCTCCTCCCGCTCGTTTTTGGCTCCTCACAGTGGCTTTCACTGAATGTGGCTTGTGAATCTCTAGGTGCCACCACGTCTGACTTAGCCTCAATCAAGTAGATTAGCTAACCGATTTGCATCTGCAAAGACGTTACGGTCTCATCGATGCAGACCATTTCGATATGATTAAGACGATCTTCATGCTCATTGATCCGGTCATGTATCTCCCTCAATAGTCTCTAAGTCTCCCCCATAATGGTTGCAAGCATTTCTTCCAGATTGGGAAAAATCCCCCGAGCTTTGGTGACTAGGTGAATGATTCCAACTTTGATACTTATAGGCCACCATTTGCTTTAACGACCAAATGGTTTCATCCATGGTTAGGTCTTAGAGAGAGGGGTATCTATTTCTTCCTTCCACCAATATTCTGGTTGCGGCGTTTAACCCATCGAGAAAATTGAGGAGTTAACTCTCTGTTGGGAAATGATGGTTCGAAAATTAGAGTAGCAAATCCATGTATCAATCCCAAGCATAGTAAAATGACTTGGAATCCCGTTGAAAGAACTGCAAGAGTACCTGTTGATCTACCATCTTCAAGCACCATATGGAAAAACAAAAACAAAAACTACAAACGAAAAAATTATACACAAAAGAAATGCCTAAAGTAAAATTCAGTCATTTATTCACAATATCAATAATAACCAAAAAAACACAATCTCCGGCAACGACGCCAAAAACTTGGTAGCGCGTGAATATGCCGCTACTTTCACTCGCAAGTACACGAAGTCAAGTTTTAGTATAAATCGAGAGAGTTAGGGTTATCGTGTCCACATGGATTGGTTTTGACTATTATTGAGTACCTCCTTTATCATGACCTAACTTTATTTAGGCGAAAATAAATGTGTTTAAAATTAATAATATTAATACTAAGTTAATTAATCTAACTAAATTAACTATACTAATATTACTATGAGATGATTTAGGGAAAGTATTTCCTAGGGATTAATTTTTGTTTACAATAACGTGTTTGGTCTTGTTTTAGTTTACGTTAATGGAGTTTGACTTATCTGACAATCTCATTTCGTAAACTCTCTGGCTACCTATCCCGAGTGTAACACGGGAGAATACGCAACTTCGATTCAATGAAGAAGTCCCCCTCAACATCTTAATGACCCTAGGTTAGGTGAGTCTCGCCCCAATGTCATTGATTTCACACAATCCAACTCCCGACCGGGTCATTGGATCATCACATTGTGTTTACCCTGTCGACAATCTCAGTTCTAAAACTCTCCCGCCACCTCTCCTGAGTGTAAGATGGGGGAATACATGACATCGAGTCAATAAAAAAGTCCTCCTCAACGTCTTAATGACCCTTGGTCACATGAGTCTTGCCCCAATGTTATAGATTGTCCACAATCCAATTCCCTCCCGGATTATTGGATTGTGGCATTCGTTTATTCTAGTTCGAATCCGAGATTTTTCAAACCCTGTATTCTCATAACATCATTCTAAGCATGATAAATAAGCAATACATCATACACAATCAAAATAACGAAGAACATCCACAAACGAAACACAAACTCAACAAAACAACATTTTCATAAATTATAGTAATCCCTAGACAAAAACCCATTTAGCTCATGGACATAGCCGGTTATACAATGAAAACTAAGCTAAACATGCTCAAATAACAATCCTAAGTTAAGAAATAAAATAAGGAACAAGAAAAACTTAGCCTAGTTCGAAGATTTATCGCTAAAAATGTTTCGAGATCGTTCCCTCTTCTTGGTAATGTGATCTTCTCCTTAGGATTTGAATGAGCAATCCCAAAACCTCTCTCTAAAATATACTAAGTCCTATGGAGCTCTAATTGTCGGAGGTGAGGAGGAAGGGGTATTTATAGGGAAAATATATAAAATAAATATCTAATCTATGCAGAAGTGACCGCCTTGGCAGTGGGTATGTTGGTTGGGTGATCGCCTTGGTGGTAAAGTCAGCGGTGGCCTTGGTTGACATTTTGTAGTTTCATCACCGCAGCGGTAGACCTCACCGCTGCGGCGGTGGACATTCAGCAAAATAATGCCACTATCTACATTTTGATGGCTTAGGCAGTGGTTTTACTGCCTAGGTAATCAAATTGCAGTGAGTTTAGGCTTGGCTTTGTACTTTGACCACCGTGGCTGTGGCTGTAGGTTCTGAATTTCTGTTTTTTTTGCCCTTTTCCCACCATTCTTCCACCGTCTTTGATATTATGTGATTGTTTTTTATATGTTTTCATCCTGTTTCACCTCAAACACCTGATTTATACAAAAACACATAAGAACATATTAAAACGTACTAAACATACTCGAAAACTAACAATGTTCGGATTGAAAATAGATAGGTAATTTACACCTATCATGAAGCAATCGAAAATCAACGTTTTTGTGAGAAAAATTGAGTTGTTTAGAATAGAAGAAACTGAATCGATTCATGAGATGTATACTCACTTCAACAACATTTGCAATCACTTGAGTCAACTTGGAAATCCATAGTCCATGGAGGATAGAGTTCGAAAAGTCCTAATATCTTTAACAAAAATATGAGAGTCAAAGGTGACGGCAATTGAGGAAGCTAAGGATCTTGGCAAATACGAAATTAATGATCTCATAGGTAACTTGATGACTCATGAAGCAGCGATTAAAGGATATGAGGATGACACCAAAAATAGCAAGAAGAAGTACTTAGCGCTAAAAGCTCAGAAAATTGAAGAAGATGATGACAGTGATGATAAAAGTCTTGATAGTGAGCAAGAGAAAAATGTGGCGCTTCTCACAAAGAATTTTAAAAGAATAACTCGGCGTACATTCCATGGGAGAAGAAACCTTAACATGACTAAAGTGGAATTTTACAACTATCGTAAGACCGGTCACTTTCAAAATGATTGTCCCGAACCGAAGAAGGATAAACAAAAGGAAAAGAACAAGAAAGTAAAGAAGAGTAAAAAGAAATCCATAAAGGATACTTGGGATGATATAGATTCAAGTAGCTCGAAAAAATCAGATAGTGAAGATATGTCCATGTTTGCATTGATGGCCACTGGTGGTGAGGTAACTAAATGTTCAAGTTCTTGTCCATTAGATTTTGATGAATTATTTAATATTTATCAAGAACTTTCTCATTATTATAAAAACCAGTGTTCTAAAATGAATGCCCTTCAAGGTACAATTAATACATTAAATAGGCAAGTGATGGATTATGAATATGAAAACAATGAAATAAAATTCAAGTTGATGGATTTGCTTTCAATTGTTCTCAAATTCACTGGCGGTGAAAATAACTTGAAAATGCTTCTGAAACTAAGGATCTTGTTAGATGTTTTAAATGTAATGTTGTGGGGCATACTATTCGTAGATGTTTTTCTAAAATATCTAACTGTAGACAATTTTGGGTTCTAAAAGGAACTAAAATTGCCCGACTAACAAGATCGGACCCACTTAGACTAGGTACCATTTAGGAACTATTTGAGGTGCTCCTTGCAGGTTATTCTAAAAGTTTCAATAAGTAAGGACAAATAGTTCTGAGATTGTAGTTGTTCTCAACACATGACGGGAGACGAAGGAAAATTTACATCTTTGACACCTAAACATGGAGGTCATGTGACTTTTGGAGACAACGCAAAAGGTAAAATTATCGATATAGGTAATATCAATAATGGTACTACTATTATTAAAGATGTGCTACTAGTTGGACTTAAAAATAATTTTCTTAGTATTAATCAACTATATGACAAGGGCTATAACATTATATTTGATCATGATAAGTGCATTATTGGATGATTGTAATTCTCAAAATTTATCTTGTTTGAATGCTTTGTCTGAAAATAGTTGGTTATGGCATAGGAGACTTGGGCATGCTAATATGGAGTTAATGTCTAATTTATCTAAGAAGAGTCTCATATGTGGCCTACCTGATTTGAAATTTGTGAAAGATAAAGTATGTGATGCATGTCAATTAGGCAAGCAGGTTAGATTATCATTTAAGAAAAAGATGCACACGTCCACGTCTAGATGCCTTGAATTGTTGCATCTTGATTTGTTTGGGCCTAACTCTGTTGCTAGTTTTGGTGGTAAGTTTTATGCGTTCGTTATAGTTGATGATTATTCCAAACTTACCTGGGTATTTTTCTTGCTAAGAAAAGTGAGGTTGCTTCTGTTCTTGCTAAATTTTCTAAACGTGTTCAAAATGAGGAACAGTGTTCCATTAGTAACATTCGAAGTGACCGAGGAAGAGAGTTTACGAATGATGATGTGGTAAGTTACTGTGATGAGAATGGTTATGCTCATAACTTTTCCGTACCAAGATCACCACAAAAAAATGGTGTAGTAGAAAGGAAGAACACGACACTTCAAAAGATGGCCAGAATGAATGATGCTTAGTGAAAATCGCTTATCAACCTACTTCTGGGCCAAAATAGTAAGTACAGCTTGACACGTGGTGAATTGGGTATCAATTCGTAGAGGGTTTAACAAAACCCTATATGAAATCTGGAATATGATAAGAGTCCTAATATTTCCTATTTTAAAGTATTTGGATGTAAGTGTTTTTTTTTAATGACAAGGATAATCTTGGTAAATTTGATGCTAAATATGATTATGGGATTTTCCTTGGATATGCTACTAACAGTAAGGCTTATAGAGTTTATAATAAACATACGTTAGTAGTAGAAGAAACTATGCATGTTGTTATTTAGAAAGCTGATCCATTCTTGTTGAGAAAGGTTTTAGAGGATGATGATACAGGTATTTCAAATAACCAAAACTAAGGTGATAATGTACCTAAGGAGTCCCAGTAAGAGGAAGAACCTAAGGAAAAGGATTCAACTTTACCACGAGTTATAAAGACAATACTGGGACATTCAGTAAACGAAATCATCGGTAATTTTGAAATAGGTGTAAGTACTCGTTATTCTCTTAGGGATATAATTAATCTTTCTTTCTTATCTCAAATTGAGCCTAAAAATATAGATGAGGCGTTAACAGATGAATGTTGGATTTCCGCAATGCAAGATGAGTTAGTTCAATTTGAGCGGAACAAAGTATAGTATCTTGTTCCAAGACTAGATTTTCATCCAGTTATTGGTACTAAAAGGGTTTTTAAAAATAAAAATGATGAATCAAGCATGGTAATTAGAAACAAAGCAAGATTAGTAGCACAGGGCTATAATTAAGAGGAATGAATCGATTATGATGAAACCTATGCTCCTATTGCTAGACTACAAGCAATTAGAATGCTACTCACTTTTGCATGTTCACGTAATTTTAAGTTATATCAAATGGATGTAAAGAGCACATTTCTAAATAGCTTTCTAGCAAAAGACGTTTATGTGGGACAACCTCCAGGATTTGAAAGCGATAAATTTCCCGATCACGTATTTAAACTTTGCAAGGTTTTGTATAGGCTCAAATAAGCTCCTAAAGCATGGTATGAGAGACTTAGCCGATATTTGATCGAAAATAATTTTTGAATGGGTATTTGTAATATAACACTGTTTGTGAAGTAAACTGATTCTGATATCCTATGAGTACAAGTGTATGTTGATGTTATTATTTTGGGATCTACTAATGAGGATCTTTGCCAAGAGTTTTCTAAGATAATGCAAGTTGAATTTGAAATGAGTATAATGGGAGAGTTAAATTTCTTTCTTGGATTGCAAATTAAGGAAACCAAAGAAATGATATTTATAAACCAAGCTAAATACACCACGGAGTTGTTAAAGAAATATGGCTTGGATGGCGCTAAAGAGTACAAAACTCCCATGGCAACGGCTACGAAGATACACAAAAACGATATGGGAAAAAGTGTTAATAAAAAAATATATCGAGGTATGATTGGTAGTCTGTTGTATTTAACTGCTAGTAGACCTGATATTATGTCTAGTGTTTGTCTTTGTGCTAGATTTCAGTCTTGTCCTAAACAATCGCACTTGATTGTGGTTAAGCGAATTTTTCGGTACTTAAAGGAGATGACTGACCTAGAATTATGGTATCCTAGGGGGAGTGATTTTAAATTGATAAGTTACTCTGACGCCAATTTTTCCAGTTGCAAAGTTGAGGGAAAAAGCACAAGTAGGCCATGTCATTTGTTAGGACATGCATTGGTTTCTTGGTCAAGTAAGAAATAGAATTCGATAGCCTTATCCACTACTGAGGCTGAATATATGGCAGCTGGTAACTGTTGTGCTCAAATTTTATATATTAAGCAATAGTTAAATGACTTTGGAATTTGCATGGAAAAGGTCCCGATTTTTTGTGATAATAAAAATACTATTTGTCTAAGTAAGAATCCTACATAGCACTCACGAACTAAGCACATAGATATTAGACGTCACTTTATTCGTGATCACATTCAGAAAATGGACATTTTTATTGAGTATATTGATACCTCCGACCAGCTTACAAATGTTTTTACCAAACCATTAGCAGAAGATCAGTTTATGAAAATTATTTGCAGTTTTGGTATGGCTAGGCATAATGATATTTTCCTAGAGTAGAGTTCTTTGGTGTTCCCCCTCTCCTCAATATTTTTTTTTTTTTTTTGAGATGACAAATGGGGAGAATTAGTTGATGTTTTATTGAATATCTTAAAGGTGTTTTATTGAATATCTTAAGGGGTAGTTTAATTTTGATATTTGTGCTTTGATGATTATTTTATGAATATCTTCATTACTATTCTTAAAAGAGTTATAAAACCCATCATCGGATTTAGAGGGAGTATGGTTATATTATTGTTTTGAGAAAAACATTAAAGTTAATTGTCATCATAAAATATGGGGAGATTGTTGATCCTAAGATTTTGATGGACAATTAAAGGTTGATATTTTTTATGGAGTTAACGGTTTGATTCAGTGTTTCAGTTTATTAAGTTCCAAACGATGAAGAAATGATGTCAAAGATGTTGAAGGATTAAGAGGCTGAAGAGTTTTAAGAATCTAGGGAAAACAACTCAAGTTAAATTTCTACTCTTAATATCCCAATTAGGATCACACACGACACAAAAAAAATTTATATGATTTTTAAAAATATGTGTGTCGTTAATAGGATTCTAATTAGCTAAATTATTTGCTCCTATGTGTAATTGATAAAGAAATATTTATAATTGATTAAAATTGAATTAAGTAGTTAGTGGAGCTAACCCAGAAAAGAAATTAGTTAAAGGGGCAAAAATGTCAATGAGAATGAATTAAAAACAAATTTAGAAGAGATTCCAGCATCTATAAGTCGACAGGTTAGTTGACCGGAGCATAGAAGGAAAAGTCTTTCTATATTTCGATTGATAGGTAGGTCAACCTGTGCCTAAATATGAACTCTCTGTATCTATAAGTTGACAGAGAGACCGACCTATAATAAGAAATGGAACTCTCTGAATCTCTAGGTCAACAGCTTGGTCGACAAATGGACACAGAATTTTTGGCTTGGCTACATCCTGAATCGATCGGTCGACAGCTGATATTAATCAGTCAACTTATGGGACAGTTTCAGGATATTATGGAATTTTAGATATTTTTCTGAAAGTAGCCGTTACTAACTGTTTTTTGGTTATGATTCACAAGAAATTTTAGGGATTTAAAGTTATTTGAGATATCCAACATATATTATGATATCCCTATAGATTTGGTTCATTAAGTTTGAATATTTTTCAAATTGGTACATGTAATATTTTCTATCCTATATAATTGTGATTGAGAAATATTTGGGGGACTTAATTGAGACATTTTAAAACTATAATTCTGTAATTTGAACCAGAATGAAGTCTTAATGATATAAGGGGTCTATACGAGAAATTAAGTATCATAACAAATGGGAACTAGCCGTTAGAGAGATTATTTTAATCCTATTTATATAGGCCTGTATTTTTTATATAATAGAGAGAGATTAGGAGTATTATACTGAGCTTTTCTAAGAGAAATCATATTGAGAATTGTAAGAGTTTTTCTAAGAGTTATTCTTGAGAATTATTTGTTGTGAACCATTGCTGCTACCGATTCTTAAGTGCCATTGCTATAATCATTATTTCTGTGGATTCCGGGTGAGATCTTTCCAAATTATTCTCTATTTAGTAATACTTGATTATTTTTTGTAATTTAATCTTTAGAAATTGTTATCTCATGTTTTATTGAAAAATATTTTTTAAACAATTTCTTGAATCAATCTGATTATGTGCTACCTATTTTTGTGTGTAAAATCAGATTTTGAATATCTCACTTTTCTATCACTAGTTTGGGGATATTATTTGAGTTCTAATTTATCTGGGCTGGTAGAAGCTCCAAGTGAGAAAAATCACTTGTCAATTTTTTAATTGGTCAGTTGAGTGACAGATTAAATACTATTGGGAGTATTTAATCTAAGGGTAGCTGGTATCAGTCTCTTCTTGTAAAGAGATTGAGGTAAAAATTCTTCTTAGATTGAATTATTTTGTGAGCAATTTTGTAACGATTCAATTCTTATAGGATAAAAGAATATTTGGAGTGTTCGAGAGGTTTTTTTTTTTAGCCTTAGTTTAAAAAGAATTAGGTTATTCTTGAGCCTGTAAAAGTAGAGGTTATTTTTAAGCCTATGAAAAGGAATTTGTAAAGGTTGATTCTGAGCCTGTAAAAGAATCTTTGTGAGGGTTTGGTTCCTACCTTTAAAGGGATCTTGAGTTTAGTGGGTACGACTCTCCATGGGGGTCGGAGGACTGGATTAGCCAAAAGTAACTTGGTGAAGAAGTATAAATTTTTGGTGTGCTGCTATCTTTACATTATTTATTTTCATTGTTTGGTGTGTTGATTTCATATTTTCTTTGTGATATAAAGATAATAATTACTTTAGCATTAAAATTAATTATTTGGATTATTAAAGTATTTTTTCTCTTATAAGTTTTTTATCTACCCAATTCACCCCCCTCTTGGGTAGTTCATTGGGCCAACACTCATGTTTTTGAAAAGAAAATTTGAAACTTGGGCAAAATATTGTGATCTTGAAAATAAAAAGTTTATTATTACTAAATCTCTGAAGAAGAAGAATTTGGATAAATATTTGAAACTACTGAGTTTGTAAATGTTTTATTTGAAATTATTAAGTTTCTTAAAAAAATCAATTCTCTTAAATAAGAGAACGAAGTTTTGAAAAATAATATATACGATTTTCAACAGAAGTGATTTTGAAAAGAAGAATCTTGGAACTTTAAATGAAGCTTTGAACATTAAGTTTGATAATGCAAAGTGCAAACTTCATAGAGCTCATTTAGAAATTCATTTTGTTGACAATGATTGTCCAATTCTTAATAATGATCTTCAATTTATGCATAAGAAACATTTTGGTATACTTGTGAACATTAGTTCGTTGGAACGATCACTTGAAAAGACTCAAAAGGATCTTAACAAAACAGTTGACAAATTCAAGAATACTGAGATAACTAAATTTGTTGAAAAATAAATAGTTACTAAAGTAGTTCCTCAATATAACCATCAATATCGTGCTCCCATACGGAATAATGATTATCTGAAGAAACGTGCTAACAATGTTAAATGTTTTTATTGTGGAAACCATGGTCGTCTTGAGAAAATGTATTATTTGTCGTATAGTTACCTGGTCGGATCCAGAAAAAACTGGATTCCAAGGAGCAAAAATGTTTATGTAGGTACAAATGGGAGATTTGATTAATCAAAAACGTACAATAAATATTACATGCCAAGTTGTGATTCTAGACTCAATACACCAATGAGGAAATATCAAAATATGTAAAGCGGAAAGTTCAAGAAGCAAAGAGTTTAGTATATAGAATCAGTTGATACTTATCCTCAAAGAATGAAGAGAAACCAATATCAGAGAAGGACAACGTATAAAGTGCTGACAAAGCAAAATGATAGAAAACAGCTCAAAGCACCTTATAAAGGCAAGAAGATCATTACTGAACCAATTCTGAAGAAAGTCGTTGTGCATAAGGAAGAAATCAAAATGGTAAATCAAGAAAAATAAGAACTGACAGATTCAAAGGCCAATAAGATTGAAACTAAAAGTCCACCAAAGGTATGCACACCAACTTCTCCCAAGGACAAACCAAGTATGTCCAATTTTCTGAAATTCAAATATGTTAATTTCGTTAGGGAGATTAATACTTCACATTTTTCAAATTAGTTTATTTGTGGCATGTGTGAGTGTGTGTAAAAATATTTTGAATAATGTGTGGAGCAAAATAAAAGATAAAAATGGATCAAATAGAATAAACAAGACAAGATGACACTTATGGACAGAATTGTCTTGTTGGTCAATCGATAGAAACAAAGCCTGCAAAGTGAAGACTCTGCCCTGGTCAGTCAACGAACTTAAAACAGTTGGTCCACCAACTGTTATGGGATTAATTTCCCTTTTGGCCCTTATTTCACTCTGTTTCGAATTTCTTCTTTCTTTCCCTAGAAACCCTTCACTACCTAAGAGAGTTCCTTCCAAATCCACAATAGATCTTCAAATATTAGCTTGGGTTAGAAGATTGTGGGCTCAAATCTATCATTTTGAAGCAAACATTTCATCGAAAGGTTGGTTTTTCATCTATACTTTAGGGTTTCGGTAGATCTACTATTTAGGTTTCATCCTCTTAGGTTTTTGGATATTAAATCACTTGCATAAAATCGTTGTTGGTAGAAAATTCCTAGTGATAGAGTAAAACAACCATGCTTGGGAAAACTGAAGTTTCATACCATATACTTTCAAAGTAAAGAGAATGAAGAAAAATACAAAAATGAACCGAGAGCCGAAAACTTGTTTACTCTAAACTTGCTGATTTTGCCGCCCCTAAAAAAAATAACATTGATTTTGAAAAGTATGTCAAAAAGAAGGCGTGGACCAATCTTCTTATCCAAAGTAAATAGTGGATGCCACATTGAGTAAAAATGTTTTACAATAATCTTACGATTGGTGAAATAGTTGAGGTCATTTGTGAAAGGTGTTGAAATTAAATTAGATATGGAAGATCTTAGGAAAATTTTGAAGTTAAAAAGGGGAGATGTTTATCCTTATAATGCCACAGTTTGGAATATAGGACATCTTAACAGAAGTTAGATTGCGAATAAATTTAATTTGATTGATGGAAGAGTTGGGTCATTATCACTTGAACACTATCTCATTCATTTAATAAGATGTCCTACAAAATTTAATTTGATTGGTGGAAGAGTTGGATCATTATCAGTTGAACATTGTCTCATTCATTTAATAATCACTCATTCTATTGTACCCAGAAGAGGGAGTCACGCGAGCATCAATGAGTTTGATTTGTATTTATTGAATGAGATTATCGATGGTAGAAATCTTGATTTGGCCCATATAATATTTGAGCACATAGAATATCAAGTGAAGAAAACATCAAGAGTACTACCCTATGGTGATGCACCACAAATAATCTTGGACCTCTTCAAAATTAATAGCGATCCTAAAGAAAATGCACTTCTCACGATAATCCCAGGATGTTTAAATGTGAACAATTGTTATTTGATGGGGTTTGAGTTCAAGAGAAATAGATGGATGAAGAAAAGATGAGAAGAAAGAGAGAGAGAGAGAGAGAGAGATAGAGAGAGAATAATTGAGAATATAGAATAAGATGAAGAAGAGTTTAACATGGATCAGAAAATCAACATGCTTCAAAGTTAATTTGATGACTTCCCACAACACACTAAGGTGCTTGATTTCATAGTGTCCAAGATATCAGACGATATAGTAGAGATGAGAGTGTCTATGAAGGGTGTCTATGGAAGGCAAGCTGATATAATTGAAGCTGGGATCGGAAGAGTCACGAGAAACATAGAACAAATGTTTCTATTCATGCATAACCAGCAGTACAGTGGGCAAACTTCTTTCGGGGAACAATAGTCCTTTGGAAGACCTTTGGTAGCAGGACCTTCAGGGGCAAGACCATCCACGTCGTATTATCCACAGATACCTTCTAGCTCAGGCATACAACCCGGAGGTCAATGCCTACAACTGCTAGCCACCAGTCTATTGGGACTATATAATCCGTTCATGGGACAAGGTACCCATTAGAATTTATGCACTACAATATTTTGGTCATGTAATTGAACATGTCTCATCGTGGTACTATGATATATGATAGTTAATCTAGGAATTATGGTACTTGATCTATACTTGGTAGGATTAAGTGGTAATTAGTCTAATTTTTTGAATTATTATCTAGTAATGATATTTTATTCAATAATGTTTATTTCTTATGATGATCCACATATATCCTTAAATTGAAAATGGTTTTAATTCTTCTTGTTGAAAATCAAAGTTTTATGATCTTTTAAAGAGGAGTACTTATAAGAACTTTTATCCAGGGGAATAAAGACTAACCTCTTTCTGCTCCTACTTTTTGAGATGACAAAAAGGAAGAAGTAGATGCTTAATGAGTTAGTTGATTAAAGGGAGAAGTTATTATGGGGATTATATTGAATATCATTATTGTTTAACTGGGCTTACATTGAATATCTTTATCATTGTTTACTTATGTTTTCATGTTTATGCTTAAATGAGTTTAAATACCCGTCCTCGGATTTAGGGAGAGCGTGGTTACATTTTTTATTGAAGAAAACATCAAAGTTAATTGTTATCATAAAAAAGAAAGAGATTGTTGAATTCAAGGTTTTGATGAACAATTAAATATTGATATTTTTGGAAGAACTAATGGTTTTATCGAGTGTTTTATATTTATAGTTCCATGCATTTCATTAAAAAGAAGACCTCATAAAGAAAACATAAAGGGTGCAAGATGGACGTAATGAAGATTTGAAGAGTTTTGAAGATCTTGAAGAAAAGTAGTTAAAAACAACTATCTACTTATATACTCTTAATGCAACCTAAATTATGATCACACATGACACTTAAAATGAGTTAATTATATGTGTGTCATGATAAGAAGTCAAAAGTTTAAGATCCTTGTTGGCCCAAAAGCTACCTACTTTGTTAATTAATAAGATTTTATTTGCCTCACATTATATCTATCACGTAGTAATTATTCGAGACATTAATCGAGTATATTTGTATTGAGGTGGTAGAAGCTCCTTGTGGGAAGAAACTTATATTTTTTTGTATTTGTGAGTTTGAGCAGATTAGACACGTTTGGGATGGTGTCTAGTCAGGGTAGCTAGATTTCGATCTTTTCCCTATAAAAAATATTAAGGTTTAATCTTTGTCCAACAAAAAAGGTTAAGTTATTATTTTTCCTTAAAAAGAATTAGGTTTTGATTTTCCATGCAATAGAATTGAGTGATTATAAAGGTTCTTCCTAAACCTGTTAAAAGGATAAGTGAGAGAGTGGTTAGGCTAATATTTTAGCTGGGTAAAAATATATGGTTCATCCTTGACTTGAAAAAAGGGTAAATTTGTAAAGGTTGATTTTGTGTCTGTAAAATAATCATTGTAAGGGTTTGATTCCTACGTCGTAAAGGAATTAGGGTTTTAGTAGGTCGCGAATCTCCATGGAGCTTGGGGGACTAGATTAGGTAAGAGTAGCTTACCGAATTAGGATATATCTTGGTGTGGTACATTGTTTACTTTTTATTATATTATGTTTGGATGTGCACTTAGCATTAAACACTTATCCACTGCATAACTAAGATAATAATGAATTTTGGAAAATTGAATATTTGATATTAAGTGTTTAAAGAATTTATTTGTTTAAATTTTGTAACTAGCCAATTCACCTCCCCCTCTTGGGTAGCTCTTTTGGCCAATAATTGGTAATAGAGCTGGTTTTAACTTAATAGGCTTAACGTCCTAGCTAAATCGATCACATGGAACACACTATGGGTATTGTTTTTTGTATCTTCTCTTGATGGTGATAGATCCGTATATGATAATATTATTTATCATTCTTGTGGTATTAGTGGTAGTGATGAAGATAGATGATAATGAAAATATTCATATTGTCATGAAAAAATTACTTGTTGTCACACTTATTTTTGCTAAAGAGAAATTGAGTTTGAAAAGAAAAATTGATTCTTATGAAAATAGAAGAAACAGTGTTCGAAAATCCAAAATTCACGTGGATGACTATTACGGAACAAAAGAGTTTTCGGATGTAGTTTCGAAATAAATAATTTGCTCCCTAAAGTATATTTTCTTAAAAATGAAAACAAAGTTTTATTAAAATTATTTTGACGTGAATTCCAAGCAATGGTCAGATCATGAATTAAACATCTATTTACTTAAAAAAAAAATTGAAAAATCAAAATCCAACCTCAAGTCTATTTTAAGAGATTTTGAGAACGTTTCTCTATCATTTAAAACAATCTATAAAAGTGGATATGTTTCATCGTCTCATTCTTCATCTCAAGCCAATGATTGTAATTTCCCAATTCTTAGAAATGATTCATACTTTACTTCTCATGCTATCTATGATAATCAATCGAAGTTGAGATGTTATTATTATAATAGGGTTGGGCGTTTTAAAGTATCATATCTGTTTAGGAACCCTAAGCTTATTTTTGACAAGAACGGATCCAAAATGAAATATATACCAAAGAGTGCTATGCAAATGTCTTGTGCGGAGCTATATAATATTAGGACTGGAACGAAAGGAGTAAACAAAAAGGTTATATCAAAGCTAAGATGAGAAGCTACCAAGAAGCCACAAGTGACACGTCCAAATAAAAAATATGTACCGAAGCGAAGATGGGATATTGTTGATATATGTATCATGATGATGTCAACATGATGTCACAATATGTGTTTTGATGATGTCAATATTAGTGATATTATGATGTCACATTGATATTATTAGACACAAATTATATGTTCCAATGTATATCAAATTGAATCATACCTTGAGTGTTCTAACAAATTTGATATCTTAAGTTCAAGTATTAAGATTCAATTATACATTGCATGTGCTAACCATTACGAAATCCTAAGTGTGAAATGTAGGTATAATCTCGATACGAAGAGCACAAGACTTAGGTAAGATTAAGTCTATAAGGTTAGGTCCATATGATGTTACTCTTAAAGAGATTATATACTTTGACTCATTAGGATGCACATATACCAAGAATGCATACATTCATGACATTATGATTTTAACATATTCATCATTTTATTATATCATGATACATGTGATTAGATTGTCGAACACTTGATTATTTGGAAAATTCACATATTGATCACATTATGCCTGAATTGAGAAAACTTGTTTTCAATATGATCAAAAGATACTTTGCATACATTGCTTGATATAACATACTAAACAAGCTACTTATATAATAACATCATGATATACTTGATTTAGTATGTTCAATTATATGTTTATATCATGATAAAATGTGTCCAATACATACTTTGAATGCAATACATGTTTAATATGCTCAATGTGCTTATTATGATAAATATAAGTACACAATTGTGATATCTCGATTCTAACATGTCCAATATGCTTATATATCACAATATGTATGAACAGTTTGATCATATCATGCTTATGTAGAGAATTCACGTCTCGATCACAAATGTGCTTAATATACTTAAACTTGAATTCAATGTGATCATATGGTACATAGCATGATCTCAATGCGAAAACACTTTAAATATCATTGAAACAATGTTCTAAAAGTGTTTTGAATAGTAAACGATCATGAACTAAGGTAAAAAAACCAGGAACGGACGAAAATGACACTTCCACTAAAGTTACAGCACAAGTAGTACACCACATTTTGGTGATGTAGTCGACTACCTTCGGTCAGAAGGTTCCAGCAGAATGATCTGCACAAACCTTTGTTCACTAAAATGGCCATATCTTACTCATTTGGATTCCAAATTAGGTGGTTAGTTTTTCTATGGAAAGATAAATCAATTACCTTTAATCCTATTCCTATTAGGAATTATTTAGATTTGTCTATTATTTCCAAAGTAGCTTTTTGAACAACAAGTCAGTGTGTTTTCTCTCTTCTACTCTATTTTTGGTCTAATCTTTGATTAATCATAACTTGTTCTTGATGAGCCTTGAATTTTTGTATACATTATTTAAGATGAGTAGTATCATGACAAATATTCAGTTTGATCAAATCATCATTGGGTTGAATCAATTGGAACAAAACCATTTCAAAGGTTTAAGAACACATTTTGCAACTTTTTGTTATGAACTCAAAATTGGTTTTACATATGAAATCTTGTTTTGGAATGTTCAATTTATGTTATGATATGTTAGTATAATGTATCTACATGATATATACATGATCGATTGATATGTTTAGCATTATATCTATGTTTAATTGACAAATTGGTTGAACTACTCTAAAAATTCTATTTTTCATGCAAAATGTGATTAAGTTTTGGAACATGTTCGGATTATTTCTAAATGACCAAATATGTTGTATTGATGTATAAATGTTATTATAAATCTTGTATTTGATGTATAAATTTGTGATCCTAGTGTTATACACATGAGATACATGAATTTAACAAACGTGTATAAATAGTTGAGTATTAAATGTATTTATACTTTATGGTAGGGTAGGCTAAGTTATGGTCTAATTTATCTTGTCCCATGTCAACCACACTCTTTATTATCTTGATAAATTTTCAAAATGAAGGATCCATACTTTTAATGATTCATACCTACCTTTAAAGACCTCCACCAAGATTTGTCTAAATACAATGATGACCGACCATACTTTCTACATACACTTTGAATATCTTACAGTATTTTTTCACTACCATAATGACAAAATGGACAATGGGTTTTATGAAATTAATATGTTATGTCTAGCATTTAAGGTATTAGAAAAGGTTATTGGCCATTTGACAAATCTGCAAAAATTTGGAAGTGGAGAAAATTCTATTTCTTGACATTTAAAGATATCACACACAACGGTCATTTGCTCTCTACACTTCAATTGTGAAATTCTCCCAATACTTATCTACATATATAAAAAAGAGGAAAGATTGTTGGAAGTATTAATCAAGTGAGCTACAAAGATCAATCACACCAAATAGCTTCAAAGAGTTATACTACAAAGAACTCTCTGTCGGGAGCGTGGATGAGTAGCGTAGGCATAAAGGTTTTACTGAACTACTATAAATATCTTGTATCTTGTGGTTTGATTTTCTCTATCCCTTACTCTTTAATTTTATTATTTTGATTACATTGATTATTCCGCTGCACACACACAATCACAAGAACTAACAAGTTTAATTTTATAGTTTAGTAGAAAGATTTTACGAAATATTTTTATAGATCCAATTCACCCCTCTCCCTCTTGGATCAATCTCTGGGCCAATAATTAGTATCATAGATTAGTCTACGGGATCGAGCTTAACCACTTCGTAGAAAAGATCGAAAACGTTTCTTGTCCCGTTGTGCACAAGAAATGAATATGATGGACAACTAGAACTAGAACTTATTAAAGGTGTAAAATGAACCAAACAACATTGATTTGAAGGTATAATCTTTTACATCTTCTATACTCATTGAGAATTCTAGTTTTGAAATACCTACAATCAATTATATAAAAAATGATAGATGTTGTAGTACTTGTAATAGAAATGATAATGATGATGACACAACATATGTTGCAATTGATAAATTATTACGTCTTATTCAATATTTTGTGAAAGAGAATTTTAATTTGAAAAGAAAAATTAATTTGTTTGAAAATAAAGAAAATGATTTAAAAAATTTAAGATTATATCTTTTGGAAAGTTATTTGAAAACAAAAGCGTTTTGTGATGTTGTCTTGGAAATAAACAATTTGATTGATAAAGTTAAATATTTTGATAATAAAAATAATTTTTTGAAAAATGATATATATATCCTAAAGGATAATATTTCAAGTTTTAGAAATCTTAAAAAGAGATATAATTAAGATATTAAAAATTCTAAACTTGAAAAAAAAAATCTTTTATCAAAAATACGATTCCTTAAAAGTGATTATAAATATTTGAAAAATGATTTTGAACATGTTACTTTAGAGAAATCTTGTTTGAAAATAAATGTCGAAGATTTGAAGAAAAATCTTGAGAAATTAAAATAGGAACTTAAATCTATTGTTGAAAAGCATAAAGATTTTGATTGTAAGAGAATTATAAATTGCAACAAATGTTGTGCATCATCTTCTAATCCTTCTCATTATATTGTCAATGATAGATTAGTATTGTCGAAAAATCAAGAATTGTCTATATCACATGCTAATCATCATATTATAAGAAATAATGATCATTCGAAATATAAATGTTATTATTATAACAAGATTGGTCATTATAAGGTCTCATGTCCTTATCAAAAATATAATTTTGAGGCTAACAAAAAAGGTTTCAAAATGATATGGATACCGAAAAGGGATATAAAGTGTAATATTGCAGAAAATTATACTATTGACTAGAAATCACAATGAAGTTAAGGATAGATATCAAAACCGAAGAGGTTGTCCAAAGTGGAATTTAAGTTTCTTCATGTTGTAAGGAATGAGATTAATGGAAAAAAAAAATTCAACAATAGACATCAAAGATTCACATCAACTAGGAACTTTAATAATAAGAGGTTCAGTACAAAAAATGTTGAACCGAAAAATGCATCCAGACCAATACCAATACCTATGTCCACAAAGGTAAATCCATTGAAGGTACATCTAACTTTTGAATTGTTAAGTTTATAAAATTTGTTAAAGTGTGTTCCTTAGACATGACCTTTATTGGTTATATTTATTGTCTTAAGAAACATGTTATGGTGGTTCTTTAAAATCACAATATGATTTATTACTATTCTATGATATATGATTTATATAGTAATAACCTTATCTGTTTAGATATACATTGATCATTTGTAGATAAATATCTAAACTTGCATGCATTAGACTTTGATGCAATTATAGTTATTATGTGATTCAATTGCAACCATGTTTTGTGGTTCAAATTTGCATGATATTGAATAATATCAAGCATTTTAAATGTTATATATTTTCAAATATTCTTAAACATATTAAAATAAATGAGTTTTGGATGAAATTGACTAACCGCTTTGGAAAGGTTATATAAAAATCTTGCCCATAATTTTTTAACAAAACGTTCGATAGCTTGCACAGTTTTTGCTATAACTTTCATTCTACTTATCAGATTGACCTAAATTTTTATATGTGGTTTTGGAGAACATTAAAGGTGTATAAAATAGCTTTAAATATTTATTTGGCCAAAATCCAGATTAGTTTAGTTATAATGCATCCAAAACATTTTCTGTCCATGAAATTATTTGACAACATTAATGCATTGCCTTTAAATTTGATTGTATTGTTCCAAATGGTCAACCAACTAATTCTATACAATATTTGGAATGTATAAACATGATGAAAACTTTTTATCTTTCATTTAATGCTAAAATCATATTATGAAATTAGTTTAGTTCATAATGAGTTGTAATGCTAAAATCATATTATGAAGTTGGTTTAGTTCATAATGAGTTGTAGTGTATTTTGTTGACTTGTACACCAAGATAAATGCTACAACCTATTATTAAATGATTATATTTGATATCTCAATGCTTTAATAACTCATTCATTATAGTTTGAATATATATTGCATTTCATTATGAGTTTTGCATCTTAATTTGACAATTTGAGATTGATAGAATTCAAAATTCAACTTATAACTCACGTTTGTTGACTTTGACTTTGATTTGAAAGATCTATCTTTTACACCATTATCACAAATTGAATATTATAAATTCATGCATGTGATACTTGATTAGTTGTTTATTAATTGCATGAAACATGTGTGATGTATTGAATACATGATATTATCTAATGATAAGGAACGTATATTATCATTGGTAGCTATTGTTAATTTCGTACTAGAATATACTACTATTAATGATATTTTTGACAAGTGTATTTCAAGAGTTCATGTTCTTAATGATTCATTCATCTTTATCAAAAACTATGAAGATTCATAGATTGTTGGAACTCTCAAGAACTTCAAAGGATGTTTACATGAAATTGAATCTTTATTCTATCCAACGACAACAAAGTTCAACCGAATAGAACAATAATTCTAGTCTTTATTGATGATATTTATATATGATTGCCTATTTACTAATAATATCAATATGATGTTGATGAAATGCTTATATGATTGAATTATTCTCTTTATGACATGAAATATTTATTGAATATACTTAGAATTGTGTTGCTGCATGAGGATATTGAAAATTGATTTTTAATTCGTTAATATATATTTTGATAAAATATGATTATTTTATAAGTCTTGATATTCATAAAATAATTGATTCAAAAGGATTAATGAAATTCATGTGAAAATCCTTATTGTGAAATATTTATATGTCACATGTAAATTATTTTGCTTGAACACTTTGCGTGACTAAACACAATTAGTTCATCTTCACTATATTTGTCTATTTTTAATGATATGGCATGATAAGATGATATACTTAAAACCTATGTGATTATTTCTTATTTTTATTATTATAATTGATTGGTATCATATAAGGTGGAGTACGCATTGAATTCTTATTAGATTACTCATATGACGACAGATAAATTATGTTGCATAAAGATAATTCTAAATGATAATATCATCATGCTCATAAACTCATTTGAACCTTACTCCAATATTGTATTATATGTTCATATACAATAAGTTGATACATCATGCAAACAATTTTGTTTATATTTAGTTAAGGATGTTCTCCTATCCTATGCTTACAATTCTTATAATATTTGGGGAACACACATTTTTGTGATTTAGTTCATCACGATTAAATATTGTAATTACTATATATTTTTACTATGATATATCATGTGAAATTGATTGAAATGATTATTGCTTGATACATATGATTTATTTGAGAATAATATGGAACAATAGATATCCAATTGGTACTATGTATTATAATTGATAAAATAATTGATTTTATTACAAAATTAATTTTTTGAGTTGTTTGGTACTTGATCTTAAATTGATAAGTTATTTATTAGCACTTATACTCCCGTTGTTCTTAAATAATTAAATCTTCAAATCGAAAGATTTGATTGATTTTTATGTATTGAAAAATTGATATCTTACAAATGAGAGTATACTATAACATGAATGCATTGTTTACATGATTTATCTTAATCATTCATGTACTTTTATTGAAAGTGGTATCAAATTTGAAAATTAGATTTAATTGTCTTAACATCATTAATTTCCCCAAATTGATATTTAAAAATTTGGTATTACATTGTTTACTCCAATTTAATGCTTATTTATTTAAGGAGTAAAACAATTTAGCATAAATCTCATTAGTATCAATGTGTAAATTATTACATGCAATTTTTTGCAAGGTTGAATATAGTGTGCTATATTCAGGAGGAGTTTAATCCAAATTAGATAAGCTTTATATGTGAAACTCTCATAGTTTGTTGAACTTAATTGATTTTTTATTGAATATGAGAGCGCTATCAATTGATATTCTTAATTGATATATGTTTATCAAACAATTGATATATTATTACCAGCAATTAATGTGTTTTATTTTGCTCTCAATCCTATTTCCAAACCCTATCATGCTTACATATTTATAATCTTTTTCATGATGTCAAATGGGGAGAGAAATATGGGTGGAATATGAATATATGTCTAAATTTATATTTTATATATAATATATATACTTAGGGGGAGCTTGTTTATATAACTTGTGTGACAATTCATTAAAATGTTGCTACCACAAAAAAAGAAGAGATTGTTTATATATGTGTCTTGATGATGTCAATATGATGTCAAAATATGTGTTTTGATGATATCAATATTAGTGATATGATGATGTCATATTGATACTATTAGATATAAATTATATGTTCTAATGTATATTAAATTGAAACATACCTTGAGTATTCTAACCAATATGATATCTTAAATGCAGGTATTAAGATTCAATTATACATTGTGTGTACTAACCGTTACGGAATTTTAAATGTGAAATTTAGGTATAATCTTGATACGAAGAGCACAAGGCATATGTAAGATTAAGTCTATAAGATTAGATCTATAGGATGTTACTCTTGAAGATATTATATACTTTGACTCATTAGGATGCACACACACACCAAGAGTGCATACATTCATGATATTATGATTTTAACATATTCATCATTTGATTATATTATGATACATATGATTGAATTGTCCAACACATGATTATTTGAAAAATTCAAATCTTGATCACATTATATCTGAATTGAGAAAACTTGTTTTCAATATGATCAAAAGATATATTGTATGCATTGCTTGATATAACATGCTAAATAAGCTCATTATATAATAGCATCATGATATGCTTGATTTAATATGATCAATTATATGTTTATATCATGATAAAATATGTTCAACACATACTTTACATATATTACATGTTCAATATTCTCAATGTGCTTATCATAACCAATATATGTATAAAATTGTAATATCTCGATCCTAACATGTCCAATTTGCTTATATATCACAATAAGTTTTATTAATTTGATCATATCGTGCTTATGTGGAGAATTCACATCTTGATCACAAATGTGCTTAAACTTGAATTCAATATGATTATATGGTACATTGCATGATCTTAATGTTAAAACACTTCAAATATCATTGAAACAATGTTCTAAAAGTATTTTGACTAGTAATCAATCATGAATCGAGGTCAAAAATAAATAACGGACAAAAATGACACTTGCATTGAAGTTACAGCACAAGTAGTCGACTATCTTTAGTTAGAAGATTCCAACAAAAACATCCAGAAAAACCTCTCTTCACTCAAATAGCCATATCTCATTTATTTTGAGTCCAAATAAGGTGATTATTGTTTTTTTTCTATGGAAAGATGACTCAATTACCTTTAATTCTATACCTATTAGGAATTATTTTGATCTATCCTTTATTGCCAAAGTAGCTTTTTGAACAAGTCAGTAGGTTTTCTCTCTTCTACTCTATGTCCGGTCTAATCTTTGATCAATCATTACTTGTTCTTGATTAGACTTGAATATTTGTATACCTTATTTAAGATGTGTAGTATAATGACAAACTTTCAATTTGATCAAATCATCATTGGATTGAATCAATTGGAATAAAAAGATTTCAAAGGTTTAAGAACACATTTTGCAGCTTTTTGTCACGAACTCAAAATTAGTTTTACATATGAAATCTTGTTTCTAATGTTCAATTCATCTTTATATTCTAGTATAATGTGTCTACATGATATATACATGATTGATTTATATGTTTAGAATTACATCCATGTTTAATTAACAAATTGGTTGAACTACTCTAAAAATTCTGTTTTTTTATGCAAAATGTGATTAAGTGTTGGAACATATTTGGATTATTTCTAAATGATTAAATATGTTGTATTCCTGTATAAATGTCATTATACATCATGTATTTGATGTATAAATTTGTGATCCTAGTATTACACACATGAAATACATGAATTTGACAAACATGTGCAAGTGGTTGAGTATTAAATGCATTCATACTTTATGGTAAGTTAGGAAAAGTTATGGTCTATATTATCTTATCATGTGCTAACCACAATCTTTATTATCTTGATCAATTTTCAAGTTGGAGGAGCCATGCTTTTAGTGATTCATACCTACCTTTAAAGACATCTACCAAGATTTGTCTAAATGCAACAATGACCAACCATACTCTCTACATGCACATTGAATATCTTGTTGTATTTTTCCACTACCATAATGACAAAATGGAAAATAAGTCCTACACAATTAATAATGTATGTCTAGCATTTTTTGTGTTAGAAAATGTTGTTGGCCCTTTGACAAGTCTGTAGAAATTTGGAAGCAGAGAGGAGCCTATGTCTTGGCATTTAAAGAGATCACACCCAACGGTCATTTGTTCTCTACACTTTAATTGTGAAATCCTCTCAACACTTATTTACATATATAAAGGAGGAAAGATTGTTGAAAGTATTAGTCAATTAAATAAATTAAGTGAGCTAAAAAGATCAATCACACCAAATAGCTTCAAAGAGTTATACTACAAAGTAATATTCATTTACTTAATCTCTTTGATTCTTATTCTTCCACTTCTTTTGTGATGACTCTTGTATCTAAAATTCATCTATATTTTCTTGAGTAATACTTATGAGAAACACTAAACACTAGTGAGTTGAAAGATTATAATCATTATAGAGAGTGTTTAGAGCTCTAAAGTCGGTTTTGTAAGTTAGATTAGAAAACCATTTTGAGTGTTGTATTGAGAGATTGTACTGCATGGAAACATCTGAGCAAGGAAGATCCTCAACATCACTTCAACAAAGATCAACTTGTGAAGAAGTAAACGAAGACCAAAGGATGCACCTTTGGTGGTGATGGACCAATCTCGCTGGAAAGAATATTACTTGGAAATGTTTAATCTTCACCCGTAAGAAGATTGTGAAAGGTTTATCTTCACCCGTAAGAAGATTGAAATGTTGTAAAAAGTTTGATCTTCACCCGTAAGAAAATTGTAAAATATTTAATCTTTACCCGTAAGAAGATTAAGGATTAGTGAATTAGAACTCTCTGTCGAGAGTACGGAGGAGTAGAGTAGGCAAAAACGTTTTGCCAAACTACTAAAAATCTCTTGTGTCTTGTGGTTTTATTTTCTCTATCTGTTATTCTTTACTTTGATTATTTTGATTTGATTGATTATTTCGCTGCACACACAATTACAAGAACCAACAAGTTTGATTTGAGATTTTAGTAGAAAGATTTCACAAAAAGTTTTTATAGATCCAATTCATCTCCCCTCTTAGATCGATCTCTGGGCCATCAGATATCACCATGAAGCCACAAGTGACACATGCAAATAGAAATATCAGTGAATCTAATGACAACAATCAAAGGCTTAAAGGATATGGATAGATCAAGAAAAATTGTGCATCCAAATAAATCATTGGTACAATAAAGGTAAAAAGAAAAGTTGTCCCTAAAGATATAAGATGTACTCCTAACCCTTCGTAGTTTAAATTTATTAAGTTTGTTAAAGGGTGAGATGTCCAACTTGCCTAATAGGTAACTTGGTAATGATTTCGAAGACTTATACTAAAAGATGTAGTTATTTGTTGTTTTAGAAACGTTGCATGGTGATTCAAATAATCATATTTACTTAAAGTGTAGTAACATGTTTGTTTCAAATTTGGTTATATTACTTATATCATGTAGCTATTGATATGTTTTTTAAATTGATAATATAATTAAACGAAATATGTTACTTGAGATGACTTAATCTGAATCAATTGGTTTCTAGGATCAAAATTTCTTAGAATTGGTTAGTGATCATGCTTGATTTTGAGAATAATTGATAAATATATGTTCACTTGATCTCTACTATTGGTTTTCTTCCAACTATATGTTTCTGGTTATAAGATAATTCAAGGAGAAACAAATATTCATACCAAAATTCAAGATTTAGTCAAGAATAAGAATGAAGTTAATTCTAGGAGATAATTTATTAGAGTTGAATCTTCATTCAACTCGGTGGTAAAATAATCTCATTCTTACATGATTATGTAAGAAATTTGTGTGATGTGAAATTATCATCTTGTTGATCCTAAGATTTTGATAGACAATTAAAGATTCATGTTTCTAGTGAAACTAATGGTTTGATTAAGTGTTTCAGTTTATTAAGTTCCAAACAATGAAGATATGATGTCAGAGATGTTGAAGGATTAAGAGGTTAAAGAATTTGAAGAATCTAGGGAAAATAACTCAGGTTAAATTTGAACTTTTAATATCCCAATTAGGATCACACACGACACAAAAAGATTTTTAAATGATTTTTATAAACATCTGTGTTTTTAATAGGATCCTAATTAGCTAAATTATTTGCTCCTATGTGTAATTGAAAAAAAAATATTTATAATTGATTGAAATTGAATTAAGTATTTAGTGGAGCTAACCAAGAAATGAAATTGGTTGAAGGGGAGAAAATGTCAATGAGAATAAATTAAAAATGAATTTAAAAGAGACTCCAGCATCTGTAAGTCGATAAGTAAGTCGACCGGAGCATAGAAGGAAACATCTCTGTATTTTTAATCGACAGGTAGGTCAACCTGTGCTTAAATATGAAATCTCTATATTTATAAGTCAACGGAACGATCGACCTGTGATAAGAAATTGAACTCTCTAAATCTCTAGGTCAACAAATAGGTTGACCGATGGGCACAAAATATTTGTCTTGGTAACATCCTAAATCGATCGGTCGATAACTAATCTTTGATCGGTTGACTTAGGATACTGTTTCAGGATATTATGGAATTTTAGATTTTATTCTGAAAGTAGCCGTTACTAGCCTCTTTTTTTGTTAGGATTCACAAGAGATTTTAGGGATTTAATGTCATTTGAGATATGCAACATATATTACGATATCTCTATATATTTGGTTCATTAAGTTTGAATATTTTTCAAATTGGTCCATGTAATACTTTCTATCGTATTTAATTGTGATTGAAAAATATTTGGGAGACTTAATTGAGACATTTTAAAGCTATAATTAAATGATTTGAACCAGAATGAAGTCTTAATGATATAAGGGGTCTATAAGAGCAATTACGTGTCATAACAAATGGGAACTAGTCGTTAGAAAGCTTATTTTAATCCCATTTATATAGAGCTGTGTTTTTCATATTATAGAGAGATATCAAGAGTATTATACTGAGCTTTTCTAAGAGAAATCATATTGAGAATTGTAAGAGTTTTTCTAAGAGTTATTCTTGAGAATTATTTGTTGTGAACCATTGCTGCTACCGATTCTTAAGTGCCATTGCTATAATCTTTATTTATGTGGATTCCGGGTGAGATCTTTCTAAATTATTCTCTATTTAGTAATACTTGATTATTTTTTGGAATTTAATCTTTAGAAATTGTTATCTCATGTTTTATTGAAAAATATTTTTTAAACAATTTCTTGAATCAATCTGATTATGTGCTACCTATTTTTTTGTGTAAAATCAGATTTTGAATATCTCACTTTTCTATCACTAGTTTGGGGATATTATTTGAGTTCTAATTTATCTGGGCTGGTAGAAGCTCCAAGTGAGAAAAATCACTTGTCAATTTTTTAATTGGTCAGTTGAGTGACAGATTAAATACTATTGGGAGTATTTAATCTAAGGGTAGCTGGTATCAGTCTCTTCTTGTAAAGAGATTGAGGTAAAAATTCTTCTTAGATTGAATTATTTTGTGAGCAATTTTGTAACGATTCAATTCTTATAGGATAAAAGAATATTTGGAGTGTTTGAGAGGTTTTTTTTTTTAGCCTTAGTTTAAAAAGAATTAGGTTATTCTTGAGCCTGTAAAAAGTAGAAGTTATTTTTAAGCCTATGAAAAGGAATTTGTAAAGGTTGATTCTGAGCCTGTAAAAGAATCTTTGTGAGGGTTTGGTTCCTACCTTTAAAGGGATCTTGAGTTTAGTGGGTGCGACTCTCTGTGGGGCTCGGAGAACTAGATTAACCAAGAGTAACTTGGTGAACTAGTATAAATTTTTGGTGTGCTGCTATCTTTAAATTATATATTTTTATTGTTTGGTGTGCACCTAATTGATTTCATATTTTCATTGTGATATAAAGATAATAATTTATTTGGAATTAAAATTAATTATTTGGATTATTAAAATATTTTTTCTCAGATAAGTTTTTTATCTTCCCAATTCACCACCTCTTGGGTAGTTCACTGGGCCAACACATCTAATTTGTAGAAATTGACTCATATCTCTACGAATATTATGCTTTGATTATAAGCCTAAGTGGAATTCTATTATTAACTAATACTGGTTTATTGATGAAATATTTATTTCTAAGAAATGTTTTATAAAATTTGTATTAATCATGATGTTACCTGTTGGCATATCGTATAAATTTAAGCTTACATGGTTTGTATGATTTTATGAAATCATATTAATCTATTTTTGATACCATATAAACGATCATCTGAATATACATAACATATCAATCTATGTTTAGCGTTTTAAGTTGATACTTTTGCACGTGGATGTATTTATAGGCATTAAGTACCTAGTATATGCATAATAATATGTCCTTCTCATACATTTCATGTCTCCTAATTTTTAAATGATTATTATTCTAGAAGGGATCTAGAATGTTATGAGATAATATCTTTAATATGCATGTTACTGTTGAGATATGATTCATTTTCTTGTACGTTTACGATTAAATGATTCTAACGTCCTATTAGTATAGATATATGTTGATGATATTATGTTTGGTTATACTAATGAGGACTTTTGTCAAGATTTTTCCAAGATTATGCAAGTTGAGTTTGTAATGAGTATGATGGGAGAGTTAACCTTCTTTCTTGGGTTGCAAATCAAGCAAACCAAAAAACAGAATTTCATTAATCAAGCCAAGTACACTAAAGAATTATTGAAAAAGTATGGCTTGAATAATGCTAAATAGTATAAAACTCCCATGGCAACAATTATGAAAATAGACAAAGACAATACAGACAAAAACATAAATGAGAAAATGTGTCAATATATGATTGGTAGCTTGTTGTATCTTATTGCCAGTAGACCTGACATAATGTTTAGTGTATGCGTGTGTGCTAGATTTCAACCTTGTCTTAAAGAATTGCATTTAATAGTGATTAAGTGAACCATTCGATATTTGAAAGGGACGAATGACCTAGGATTATAGTATCCTAGGGGGAGTGAGTTTAAGTTAACTAGTTACTCTTACGCTAATTTTGTCAGATGCAAAGGTGAGCGTAAAAGCACAAGTGGGTCACGTCACACTTTTGGACATGGTTTCTTGGTCTAGCAACAAACATAACTCAATTGCTTTATCTACTACGAAGGCTGAGTATATGGCAGCTGGTAATTGTTGCACTCTAATTCTAATAAAATGGTTGTAACTATTGAGTAAATTGATACCTCTGATTAGCTTGCCGATATCTTTGCCAAACCTCTAGCGGAAGATCAATTCATGAAAATTATTTGAGGTTTTGGTATGGCTAGGTATAAGGAAGCATACCTAGAGTGATGTTTTTAAGACTCCACCCAACTTTTTGAGATGACGAAGGGGGAAAAGTTGATTTTAATGTTTAAAATTGATATTTAAGAAATTTGTTTGGCAAAGCATTACATTCATTAAAGGAGACGTTAGTTATTGGGCTTTATGTTGAATATAATTTTTGATTAAATTGGTTAAATTGGGCTTATATTGCATATATTTATCATTGTTAGCTTATGTTTTCAAAATTATGCTTCAATAAGTTTAAATACCCGTCCTTGGATTTAAGGGGAGCCTGGTTACATTTTTTATTGAAGAGAATATCAAAGTTAACTGTCCTAATAAAAAATGGGGAGATTGTTGAACCCTAGGTTCCATATAGTTGTTTAGAAAGAAGAGCTAATAAAGAAAACATAACGGGTGCAAGACAGATACAATGAAGACATTAAGAAGTTTTGAATACCTTGAAGAAAATTAGTTGAAAACAACTCTGTACTTTTATAATCTTAATGCAACCAGAATTAGAATCACACACGACAGTTTAAATGAGTTATTTTTATGCGTGTCATAGTAAGAAGTGATAAGTTCAAGATCCTAAAGTCAGATAATTTATGTGCTCCTTATGTGAAATGAAATTTATAGTTGGAAAACATGTTTTAAAGTATAAAAAATCATATTTTAAGGTAAATTCGGTCAATCGAGAAAAGCAATTGGTCAACTGAATCAAACAGTGTGTTTTAGATCGAAAATGAGGTTCTACTGATAAATCGGTCAACCGAATTAAAAAAGTCAGTCAATTATTTGAAACAGTGGTTGAATTAGTAAAGGAAGTGAATAATCTAAACCAATCGATCAACCAATTGAAGGCAATCAGTCAACCATTTGAGTCAGTGAGTTTTTTGAAGCAAAATTGGACCATCCTGAACCAATCGGTCAATCAATTAGTGGCGATTGGTTAACTGACTGGCCTGTGAGTTCAGGCAGTGCTTTTGCTCTGAATTAGTCGATCAATCGGATGGCAAGGCTCGGTCAACTGACAGTGTCGGTTGAGATTTCCAGGGGCTTTGTCTCTTAGTAAAAAACTATTTGTTTTTTTAGGATTCCAAGGAAGAGATTTAGGGAATTTGAACTTAATTGAGTTATGGTCCATCTATTCTATTATCCCTATTGATTTGGTCGACATACTTTGTGATTCTCTTAATTTAAGTGGATTAATACTTCCTATCTTTATGGTTTAAAGTTGAGAATTATTTTATTGACTTATTTGAGAGATTTAAAAGATATTTTAAATTGGATTACACTTGAAATATAAGATAATATTATATGGGGTCTAATAGCGTCTTTTAGAGGCATATCTTTTGAAAAGTAGCCGTTGGACGACTTGATATATGTCCATAAAAATAGACCTATAGGAATCAGTTAAAACACATCAAGAACTATTAGTTCAAGATTTTCTAAGAGTTATATCTACGCTGAGATTTTTGTAAGAGATTTATTCTTCGTTCTTGATCTAAAGCGCTTGTGATTTGACATCACTAACTTGTGTTCTATTGCGATTCTGTCATTATCTTCGGTGTTTCCCTGTAAAATCTTTCCAAGCTTTGTTATTTACTTTGAATTTATAAATTTATTGATTGCTTGGTTTAAGATTGTTTAGAAAATCATTTTAAACTTAAAAGCCTGAAAATCTATTTTAAATGATTTTATTTGATTACCTGATTACATGCTTAAAATTTTGCTACCCTCTTTGTTAATTAATTAGATTTAGTTTGCCTCACATTATATCTATCACGTAGTAACTTTTTAGGACATTAATCGAGTACATTTGTATTGAAGTGGTAGAAGCTCCTTATGGGAGAAACTTACATTTTTTGTATTTGTGAGTTTGAGTGGATTAGACACATTTGAGACAATGTCTAGTTGGGGTAGCTAGCTTGCGATCTTTTTTCTGTGAAAAATATTAGGATTTGATCTTTGTCCTGCAAAAAGGTTAAATTATTATTTTCCCTTGAAAAGAATTAGTTTTTTATTCTCCTTGCAAAAGAATTGAGTGATTGTAAAGGTTCTTCCTAAACTTGTGAAAATGATAAATAAGAGAGTGGTTAGGTTAATCTTTGGCCTGGTTAAAAGATAGGGTTCATTTTTGGTCTAGAAAAGGGTACATTTGTAAAGGTTGATTTTGTTCCTGTAAAAAAAAAAAAAAAAATCATTGCAAGGGTTTGGTTTTTAACTTGTAAAGGAATAAGGGTTTTAGTGGGTTGCGAATCTCCGTAGAGCTCGGGGGGACTGGATTGAATAAGAGTAGTTTACTGAACCATGATATATGTTGGTGTGCTGTATTGTTTACTTTTTTTATATTGTGTTTGGGAATGCACTTAGCATGAAACACTTATCTACTGCGTAACTAGAACAATAATTAATTTAGGAAAATGGATTATTTGATATGAAGTGTTTAAGGAATTTATTTGTTTGAATTTTGTAACTACCTAATTCACCTCCCCTTCTTGGGTCGCCCAACAATTCTAAAATGAGATATTGTTTGTGCTCCTTATGTGAAATGAATTTTATAATTAGCCTAATTAGGAAACATATTTTAAAGTATAAAAAATTAAGTTTTCGGGTTAATTCGGTCAACCGAGTAAAGCAATCAGTCAATTGAAAGAAATAGTATGTTTTGAAATTAAAATGCAGTACTTCTGATCCAATCAGTTAACCGAATGAAATTGGTTGGTCAACCGATTGGAACAGTAATTGAATCGGTGATGGAAATAAGCACACTGATACAATTGGTCAACTGAATAAAAGAGGGTCAGTCAACCATTTGAGTCAATAGATGAATTAAAGAGAAAATGGATCACATTGATCCAATTGGTCATCCGATTGGATGTGATTGGTCAACTAACTAGCCTAAAGCTAACGATTGAGTCAATTGGGATTTCGGGAGATATGATCTCTTAGTCAAAAATTATCTATTCGTTTATGATTCCGAGAGAGAGATTTGGAGGATTTGAACTTAATTGAACAATTAACAACATATTATGTTATCCGTATTGATATGGTCCAAATATTTTGGGATTCTCCTAATTTAAATAATTTAATACATCCTACTTATATGGTTTTAAATTAAGAATAGTTTTATGGACTTAAATGAGAAAATAGGAAGTTAATGTTAAGGAAATAGACCTAAAATGAAAGGTAATCATATATGGGGTCTAAGAGTATCATTAAGGGGCATATCTTTGACAAACTAACCGTTAGAGAGCTTGTTATTGGTCTATTAATATAGACCAACAAGAATTGAGTTGAATACATAAAAAACAATAAGGTTAATCTTTTCTAAGAGTGAGATTTACGCTGAAAGTTTTACGTGAGATTCTATCCAAGTTTTTAATCTAAAGCGTTAGCAGTTTGGCGACACTTATTTGGGTTCTAATTATGATTCAATCATTGTCTTCCATGTCTTTCTGGTGAGATCCTTCCAAATTTTATTGATTGATTTAAAATTATATTTATCTTGCTTACTTGGTTTAGGATTGTTAGAAAAATTATTTTTGAAATTAAAAGCCTGAAAATATTTTTTAAGCGATTTTTGCATGTTTATCTGATTACGTGCTAAATTTGTTCTACCCAAATTATTTATTAATCATATTTGAATTATCTCACATTGTGTCTATCACATAATACTTATTCATAACATTATTGAGTATATTTGTATTGAGCTGGTAGCTCTTTGTGGGAAAAAAACTTGCATTTTTTTGTATTTGTGAGTTTGAGTGGATTAGACACGTTTGGGACAATGTCTAGTCAGGGTAGCTAGGTTTTGATCTTTTTCCTATGAAAACAATTAGGGTTTGATCTTTCTCCTAGTAAAACGGTTAGGTTATTATTTTCATTTGAAAAGAATTAGGTTTTGATTCATCATGCAATTGAAGTATTTTTGAGTGATTTGTAAAGGTTCATCCTTCCCTGTGAAAAGGATAAGTGAGAGAGAGTTAGGTTTTTTTTTTTCATCTGATAAAAAGATAGGGTTCAACCTTGACCTGTGAAAAGGGTAAATTATAAAGGTTGATTTTGTGCTTGTAAAAGAATAGTGAGGTGTAAGGGTTTTATTCCTACCTAGTAAAGGAATCAGGGGTTTAGTGGATTGCGAATATCAGTGGAGCTCAGGGGAGTAGGTATAGGCAATACTAGTTTGATCGAACCAGGATAAATTCTTGTGTACTATATTGATTTATTTTTTATCTTGTGTTTGGATATGCACTTAGTATTAAACACATATCCGCTGTGTATAAAAATAATAATCTATTTAGGGAAATTGATTATTTGTATTTGAAGGAATTAATTGATTGAATTTGGTGACTACCCACTTCACCCTCCTCTTGGGCAGTTCTTGGGGCTAACAATTGGCCTCAGAGCTGGTTTTAGCTCATTAGGACTAACTTCTTAGTTAAACACGATCATATGGGGTGCACTGATAATGATATTGTATGTGAATCCTTTGCTTGTATTGATACTATTAGGGAATCTCTTGCTTGCTCTGATTAATCAGTGTTTCGTTAATGAGAATGATGAACATTATGATAATGAGACTGCATATAAGGCTATTGAGATGTTGATTTCCCTTAATTATGTTTTGGGAAAAGAAAATTTGAAACTTGGACAAAAGATTGTGATTCTTGAAAATATAAAGTCCAATACGACTAAATATGTTAAGAAAAAGAATTTGGACAAGTATGAAACTGCTGAATTTTTATATGCCTTATTTGAAATTGGTAAGTTGCTTGAAAAAATTATTTCTCTTTAAGAAGAGAATGAAGTTTTGAAAAGAAAAAAAAAATTATGATTTTCAACAAAGTTATTTTAGAAAGAAGAATCTTGAAACTTTAAATGATGCCTTGAACATTAAGTAGGATAATGTAAGGTGTGAGCTTGATAGAGCTCATTTGAAAATTCATTCTATTGAAATTGATTGTCGAATTATTAAGAATGATTTTGAATTTATGTATAAGAAGAATTTTCGTCTACAGGTAAACATTAGTTCATTGGAGCAATCACTTGAAAAGACTCAAAAGAATCTTAATGAAGCAGCAGATAAATTCAAGGATATTGAGAGAACTAAACTTGTTGAAAAATCAATAGATGCTAAAGTACCTCCTCAATATCACAATCAATATCAAGCTCTTGTATGGAATAATGATTATCCGAAGAAACATGGTAACAATGATGGTGAATATTTGTTGTGCCAGTGATACCTATGATAAATATTTGTTGTGGAAGTGAAGGTGGTCATATTGAATATTTACCATGAGAGTGGTAAATATTTGTTGTGGTAGTGAAGATGGTCATATTGAATATTTACCATGAGAGTGGTGATGATTAGTTTGATGTGGTGACTAATGACAAATATTTATTGTGATGGTGGCAATAATAGGAGTTTCTGTTGTTCTGGTGGTAGTAGTGATAGTAAATGTTTTTAGTGGATGGTAGTAACAGTAGTGAATGTGTGTCGTGCTGATGGTAGTGGTTGGCCTAGTAGAATACCCAAGAGGGGGGGTGAATTGGGTAAAAATATTATCAGAATAAAACTTTAATAAATCAAATTATTAATTTTAATTCTAAATTAATTATTATCTTTATATCACAACAGAATTAAATAATCAACTAAGTGCACAAGAAATAGAAAAAATAAACAAAGTAAATATTGCAGCACACCTAGATATATCCTGGTTCACCAAGCTACTCTTAGCTAGTCCAGTCCTCTGAGCTCCACGGAGATTCGCACCCACTAATAATCAAGATCCCTTTAAAGGTAGAAACCAAACCCTCACACCAATTATTTTACAGGCTCAGAATCAACCTTTACAATATCCTTTTCCCGGGTTATGGAAGAACCTCTACTTTTTACAGGCTAAAGAATAGCCTAATTCTTTTTCACACTAAGGCTAAAGAATCAAAACCTCACAAATCACTTCAAATATCCTTTTACCCGGTAAGGATTGAACCATTTCAAATTTCACTCAAAAACATAATTCCATCTAGGAAAAATCACTACCTCAATCTCTTTACAGGAAGAGACTGAAAACCGGCTACCCCTGATTAAATACCCCCAACAGTATTTAACCCGTCACACTACTCACTAATACAAATTGATAGGCAAAACATCTCACTCAGAACTTCTACCACCCCAGATAATTAATAACTCAATTAATATATCAAATTTAGTGACAGAAAAATGTGAGATTGAAAATCTGATTTTAAACAAAATTTGGGTAGCAAATAATTAAGCACGTAATCAGATTCAAGAAATTGTTCATAAAATTTTTCTTCAATAAAAATCAGAAATAATTGCTAAGATCAATTTCCAAGAGATAAACAAGTAATAAATAATAGAAAAATAATTGGAAAGATCTCACTCGAAATCGATAGAATAAATAAATAGAGCGATGTAACTTCAGATCCGGTAGCAGGAAAGATTAACAGTAAATATTTCTCAAGATCACCTTTTAGAATAGCTTACACAATATCTCATAATGATAACTCTTATAAAATCTTACAAAATGATCTTAACTCTTTATTCTCGCTTGATATTGATTGATGATTTGTCTTTATATATGAAAAACGTAGCTCTTTATATCAGATAATGAAATCAGTCTTCTAACGGCTAGTTCCCACTTATCATGACATTTAAATGCTCTCTTAGACCCTATATATCATTATAACTTCATTTTGATTCAATTAACTTAATAATGACTTTTAAATATTTAATTTAAGTCCCCCAAATATTTCTCAATCTCAATTAATTAGAATAGAATCAATTTTATGTACCAAATTGAGAAATATTAAAAATTTATTAACCAAATCAATAGGATTTAAACATTTGGTGAAGCATATCTTAAATATATTAATATTCCCCAAATCTCTCTCAAATCCTAACAAAAAACAGTTACTTTTGGATATAATTTCAGAATCCATAGTATCTTGAAACAGCTCCCTAAGTCAACCGACCAATCGACTGTTGGATTCAGGATTAAAGTTGTTGCGTTCATTAGTCGACCTACCTATCGAATTAGATATTCAGAGAGTTCAGTTTACCTTCATCGATCGACCTACCTGATGACTTAGAGATACAGAGAGTTCAATTTCTCTTCACCGGTCGACCTGCCTTTCAACTTAGAGATACGGGTTGTTTCTGCTGCTTGGTCTAGTCGACCTACCAGTCAACTTATGTCTGCTGAATTTCTTTTCTGAACTCGTTTTTAACATTTTTCCTTTTTACGTTTTTTCCCCTTTAACTATTTTCATTTCTAAATTAGCTATACTAATCTTATTATATTCCATTTTAGTCAATTAAAAATATTTCTTTTCAAATCACATATAGGAACAAATAATTTCATCTTATCAAAACACACATAAATAATAAAAACTTTTTGTGCCGTGTGTGTGTTCCTAATTGCGATATTAAGAGTTGAAATTCACTTGAGTTGTTTTTCCTAATTTCTTCAAACTCTTAATTCTTCATCATCTTCGAAATCATCATTTAGCATCCATTTAATTTGTCATCATCTTCATCTATGGGAATTAAGTAACTGAAACACTCAATTAAACCGTTAGTTCTACCAAAACATCAACAGTTAATTGTTCATCAAAATCTTAGGATCAATAGTAGTGAATGTTTGTTGTGGTGGTGGTGATGATTATTTTGAAGTGATGACCCATGGTGGTTGTGATAGTAGTAAACGTTTTTGTGGTGGCGATGAATTATTTTTGCAGTGGTAAGTGGTTGTCGTGGTTATAGTGGTGGTAGGTGGTAGTAGGGATTTCGATACAATAGCAGATGTATTTGGTAGTGGTAATGATAGTAAATATGTTGGCCCAGTGAGCTACCCAAAAGGGGGGGAGAATTGGGTAGATAAAAAATTATCAGAGAACATACTTCAAAGATTCAAATAATTAATTCTAATCCTAAATTAATTATTATCTTTATATAACAACGGAAATATAATATCAACTAGGTGCACACAAAACAACAAAAGTAAATAATGGAAAATACTAGCACACCAGAAATTTATAGTAGTTCACCAAGTTATTTTTTGCTAATCCAGTCTCCCAAGCTCCACGGACTGTCGTACCCACTACACTTAAGATTATTTTAAAGTTAGGAACCAAACCCTCATAATGATTCTTTTCGCAGGCTCATAATCAACTTTTACAAATTATTTTTTCCAGACTTAGGAATAACCTCTACTTTTTACAGGCTTAAGAATAACCTAATTTTTTTTGTACCTTAGGCTAAAGAATCAAAACCTCACAAATACCCCAAATATCCTTTTACTCTATAAAGATTGAACCGTTACAAAATTTCTCACAAATAAATTCAAACAAGAAATAATTACTACCTCAATCTCTTTAGAGGAAGAAATTGAAACCAACTACTCTTTGATTAAATACTCCTAATAGTATTCAATCCGTCACTCAACTCTCTAATTACAAATTGATAAGCGATTTTTCTCACTTGGAGCTTCAACCACCCTAGATAAATTAGAACGCAATTAATATCCCAAAAATAGTGATAGAAAAGTGAGATATTCAAAATCTATTTTTAAACAAAAATTGGGTAGCACGTAATCAATTTTCTTCAAGAAATTATTTCAAAAAATATTTTTCAATAAAAAATTGGAAAACATCTAAGATCAAATTCCAAGTAAATAATAGTTATAGAAAATAAAAAAATAACTTGGAACAATCTCACCAAGAATCCACCGAAAGAATAATGATTAGAATAGAAATGACACTTCAGATCGGTGGTAAAAATAATCCACAGGAAATGTTTCTCAAGAACAAATCTCAAGAAAGATCTCACAATACATTCAGTATGATAAATCTTAGAAAGGTCAAAAGTTAAATAGCTCAGAATAATTCTCTAGATGTGTCTCACTTAAATGTGAAAAAATTACAGGTCTATTTAAAAATGAATAAAACAAGCCTCCTAACAGCTACTTCCCATGAATCATGACGTTTAATTGTACCAATAGATCTTCTATATCACAATGATTCATTTATGATATAATTCACTCAAAAATACCTCTTAAAACTTTCAATTAAGTCCCTCAAATTTTTTCTTCAAACTTAATTGAATAGGATTGAAAGAATTATATGTACCAAATTGAGAAATATAAAAACTACTTGAACCATATTTATAGGAACACTTAGATATCATTTAAATAACCAAAAACACTTCAGATTCTTAATATATCTTAGATATCCTAACAAAAAAATGGCTAGTAACAGCTACTTATAGAATAAAATCCGAAATTCCACAAGATCCTGAAACAGTCCCATAAGTTGACTAACCAAGGGTGACCTGTCGACCGATTGATTCAGGATGTAGCCAAACCAAAACTTCTTCATCCATTGATCGACCTCTCATACTTCAACTATAGACCGGACGATTCAGAGAGTTTCATGAGTCGACCTATCTGTCGATCTAGAGATTCAAAGAGTTTCACTTTTGGTCACAAGTCAACCTACCTATCGACTGATCAATTCAAAGAGTTCACCATTTAAGCTCAAGTCGACCTACCTATTGACCGAGAGATTCAACAACTATACCTTCTATGCTTTAGTTGACTTACCTGTCGACTGGTTAATGTTGGGAACCTCTTCTAAGTTCGTTTTTAATCCATTTTCTTCAATGTTTTTGCCCCTTTAACCGATTTCTTTTCTCAGTTAGCTCCACTAAATTCTTAAATTCAATTTTAATTAATTATTAATATTTATTTTTCCATTACACATAGGATCAAATAATTTAACTAATTAGGGTTCTATAAAAAACACACATATTTACAAAAATAATTTTCTGTCATGTGTGATCCTAATTGGGATATTAAGAGTTAGAATTTAACCTTAGTTATTTTTTCTAGGTTCTTCAATTTCTTCAAACTCTTAATCTTCCATCATCTTTGTCATCATCTTTAGCATTACCACAATATTTTCATGATCAGTTTCAACACTGGAACTAAGAAAATGAAACACTCAATAAATTCGTTAGTTCAATAAAAAACATCAACTTTTAATTGCCCATCAAAATTTTAGGATAAACAATCTTCCCCTTTTTGATGATGACAATTAACTTTGATGTTTTCTTCAAAACAATAATGTAACCACACTCCTCCTAAATCCGAGGATGGGTTCTTTAACTCATTAAAGCAAAGTAATGAAGATGATCATAAGATTTTCAACAAAGAACAAATTTCAATATATAATAAACTCCCCCTTAAGATATTCAACAAGATAATTCAAGCTCTTCCTTGAGACAGTTATTAAAACATGAACTAATTCTCCCCATTTGTCATCTCAAAAAAAATATATTTGGGGAAGGGGGACACAAAATAACTCTATTCTAGGCAAACATCATTATGCCTATCCATACCCAAACTACGAATGGTTTTCACAAACTGATCTTCTGCCAGTGGTTTGGTAAAAATATCAGCAACCTGGTTGATAGGTGTAAATTATCTATCTATTTCCAAATCGAACATTGTTAGTTTTCAAGTATGTTTAGTATGTTTTAATATGTTTTTATTATTTTTATATTAAAATAGGTTTTTGGGACGAAAAGGTTGGAAAATAAAGCATAAGCGATCAAATCGTATCGAGAATGGTGGGAAAATGAGCAAGAAGGCAATATTCTGAAAGAGACCATCGCCGCGGCGGTGAATATGCAGAGAGTGTCTTAAGATGATGTAAACTTACCGCCACAGTGGTGAAAATGCAGAGAAGTCCATAATCTCACCACCTTCTCCACTGCTGCGACGAACATCAAATCGAACTACTCACCGCTATGGCGGTCACATCTACACAGACTTAAGATATTTTGTGATATTTTGAGCCCTATAAATACCCTCATCTCTTCATCTTTTCCATTTTTATCACCCCCCCAAGCTACTTAGAATATATATGGGGGTGAGTTTGAGAGATTTTTGAGGGAGAGCTTACAATCGGAGGTGGAAGAAGAAGGAAGAAGTGATCGTTCAACGGTTTTAGCACCAAATCTTCGAATATCGGCTAAGTTCTTTAATTTATTTTCTTTGTTTTCTTCATTTCGGTAGTTGTTGGGTATGTTTAGTCCATTTTACATTGTATACATGGTTATGGTTATTGGCTAAACATAGGTTGTTTAGGGATTAACACTATATTTATGAATATGTTGTTTGATTGAGTTTATGTTTCGTTAGCGGTTGTTCTTCATTTTTTTGATTGTGTTTTTCATATTATTTGTTTATTATGTGTAGATAGATATATTGAGAATTCGGGGTTTGATGCTCGGAAGAGGTAACCACGGATTCGGACTAGGGTAAATATAACGCGACAATCCAATAACCCAGGAGGGAGTTAGATTATGGGCAATCGATGATGTTGGGGAAAGACGCACGTGACCTAGGGTCGTTAAGGTGTTGAGGGGGACTTCTTCGTTAACACAAAGTCGCATATTCCCTTGTCTTACACTTAGGAGAGGTAGCGAGGGAGTTTACGAACTGAGATTGTTGATAAGGTAAACACAATGCGATGATCCAATAACACGGGATAAAGTTGGATTGTGTGCAATCAATAACGTTGAGGTGAGACTCACGTGACCTAGGGTCGTTAAGACATTGAGGAGGATTTGTTCGTTAACACGAAGTCGCGTATTCCCTCGTCTTCTACTCGGGAGAGGTGGTGGGGGAGTTTACGAACTAAGATTGTTGGATAAGTCGAACGCCGTTAACGTGAACTAAAACGAGATCGAACACTTATTCGTAAACGAAATTAGTCCCTAGACAATCTATTCCCTCAAAACTATCTCCATATAATATTAGTATAGTTAATTCTGTTAGTTTAATCAAATTAAGATTAGTATTTAATTTTATTCAATTTATTTTTGCCTAGATAAAATTATGTTATGTTAATTGCGATAATCGATAATAACCACAACCAATTCATGTGGACACGATACCCCTACTCTTACTACCTTTACTAAAACTTGACATCGTATACTTGCGAGTGAAAGTGGCGACGCGTAATTGTGGTCACCACTAGTCTGAGGTATCAATATATTCAATAACAATGTCCATTTTTCTGAATGTGATCATGAATAAAGTGGTGTCTAATCTCTATATGCTTAGTTTGTGAGTGTGTGTAGGATTCTTACTTAGACAAATAACACTTTTATTATCACAAAAGATCAGGACCTCCTCCATGCAAATACCAAAGTCATTTAACTGTAGCTTAATATATAAAATTTGAACACAACAATTACCAACTGCTATATACTCAGCCTCAGTCGTGCATAAGGCTATCGAATTTTGTTTCTTGCTTGACCAAGAAACCAATGCATGTGCTAACAAATGACATATCCCACTTGTGTTTTTTCACTCAACTTTGTAACTGACAAAATAGTGTTGGAGTAACTTATCAATTTAAAATCACTCCCCCTAGGATACCATAATCCTAGATCAGTCGTCCCTTTTAAGTATTGAAAAATTCGCTTAACTGCAGTCAAGTGCAATTCTTTAAGACAAGACTAAAATCTAGAACAAAGACAAACATTATACATAATGTTAGGTCTACTAGCAGTTAAATACAACAGACTACCAATCATACCTTGATACATTTTTTCATTAACACTTTTGCCTGTATTGTCTTTGTCTATTGTACGGTGAGGGATTCGATCCTCACTGTATTGACTACTTGCAAGTGTACGAGGTCAAAGTTTTAGTATAGTGTGATAGTAAAATATCGGGCTATCGTATCCACAGGGATTGATGTCGTTACTATCGAGTATCGCATTTGTCATGACCTAACTTTATCTAGGCTAAAAACAAATATAATTAATTAATTAATACTAATATAACCTAAATTAACTATACTAATATACTAATATGTTTTAGGGGAAAGAATCTCCTAGGTATTAACGTGTTTATAAATACGTGTTCGATCTCGATTTACTCACGTTTATGGTGTTCGACCTATTTGACAATCTCGGTACATAAACTCCACCTCCACCTCTCCGGAGTGTAAGACTGGGGAATACATGACTTCGAGTCAATGAATAAGTCCCCCTCAATGTATTAACAACCCTAGTTCACGTGAGTCTCGCCAGCGTCATTGATTGGACACAATCCAATTCCCAACTGGGTCATTGGATCGTGCGTTGTATTTACCCTATCGACAATCTCTGTTCTAAAACTCCATCGCCACTTCTCCCAAGTGTAAGATGAGGGATATAACGCAACTTCACGTCAACGAAGAAGTCCTCCTCAATGTCTTAATGACCCTAGGTCGCGTGAGTCTTGCCCCAACGTCATCGATTGTTCACAATCCAAACCCCGACCGGGTTATAGAATCGTGGCATTTGTTTACCCTAATTCGAATATGGGATTTGTCGAACCCTGTATTCTTCATTTATCTATATAATCATGATAAACAAACAATACAATAAACACAATCAAACTACGAAGAACAAACATAAACGCAACACCGAAATCATCCAAACATATATTCATAAATTTATTGTTAATCCCTATACAATCCATGCTTAACTACGGCCATAACCGCATTTACAATGAAAGAACGAGCTAAACATGCTCACATGATCCTAAGTTAAAGAAATAAGGAAAAGAATCGAAGAACTTAGCCTCGTCCAAAGATTAGCCGCTAAGAACGCTCAACGATTGCTTTGTCGTCTTCTCCACTTTAGGATGTGAGCTCCAGCTCTGAAACTCCTAAACTTAAGCCTAAGTATGGCCTAAGGTACCCAAATGGTCGGGTGGATCAAGAGGAGGGGAGAAGAGTGGGTATTTATAGACAAAATATCTCAAAATATCTAATAAAAATATCTAGGTTATGCTGAGGGTCACCGCCGGGGCCGTGGGATTCAACGCCGCGGTGATGGAGTAGGTCGGTTAGTTGATCGCCATAGCTGTGAGGACAGTAGTGGATTTGGAAAACATTCTGCTGGTTCACCGTGTAGGCAGTGGTCTGTCAGTAGCATTTGTGTCTTCTCAGCATTTTCACCACCTCAGCAGTGGTTTGGACGCCGCTGCGGTGGGCTTGTTTCACAGTTTTGCCTCCAATCTTTTTTTTTCACCGTTCTTCGACCGTTTTTGGTTCAATCTCATCGTTTTTGCTCCAGTTTTCTATATTTTTTTCCACACACTTGATTTATTCCAAAAGTAATAAAACTAATTAAAACATAATAACACTATATAAATACTCGAAAACTAACTTAATTCGATTTGGAAATATGTAGGTAGATCACACCTATTATCTATCTTCGTAGTCGTTACCATGAGAGTTTTGTACTATTTAGCGACATCCAAGCCATATTTCTTTAGAAACTCCTTGGTGTATTTAGCTTGATTTATAAATGTCCTTTATTTGGTTTGCTTAATTTGCAATCTAAGAAAGAAATTCAATTCTCCCATCATGTTCATTTCAAATTCGACCTGCATTGTCTTAGCAAACTCTTGGCAAAAATCCTCATTAGTAGATCCAAAAATAATATCATCAAATACACTTGTACTAATAGGATATCAGAATTAGTTTGATTCACAAACAGTATTATATCACAAATACCCCTTCGAAAACTGTTTTCGATCAAATATTAGCTAAGTCTCTTATACCAAGCTCTAGGAGGTTGTTTGAGCCCATACAAAGCCTTGCGAAGTTTAAATACGTGATTGGAAAACTTATCACTTTCAAATCCGGGGGGTTGTTCCACATAAACTTCTTCTGCTAGAAAGTTATTTAGAAATGCACTCTTAATATCCATTTAATATAACTTAAAATTGCATGAACATGCAAAAGCAAGTAGCATTCTAATTGCTTCTAGTCTAGCAACAAGAACATAGGTTTTATCGTAATACAATCCTTCCTCTTGATTATAGCCATGCACTACTAATCTGGCTTTGTTTCTAATTACCATGCCAGATTCATTCCTTTTTTTTTTTTTTTTTTTCTCCTAAAAACCCATTTAGTCCTAATAACTTAATGAAAAATCCGGTCTCAGAACAAGATACCATATTTTGTTCTTCTTAAATTGAACTAACTCATCTTACATTACGGAAATCAAATATTCATCAATTAACGCCTCATCTATATTTTTAGGCTCAAATTGAGATAAAAAAGCAAGATTAATTATATCCCTAAGAGAAGAGCGAGTACTTATACCTCTTTTGAAATTACCAATGATTTCGTTTACTGAATGTCCCCGTACTGTCTTTATAGCTCGTGGTAAAGTCCAATCCTTTTCTTTAGGTTCCTCCTCTTGTTGCAACTCCTTAGGTACATTATCACCTTGATTTTGATTATTTGAAATACCTGCATCATCATCATCCAATCTCGACAAGAATGGACCAACTTCCTCAAAAACAACATGCATAGTTTCTTCTACTACTAACGTACGTTTATTATAAACTATATAAGTTTTACTGTTAGTAGCATATCCAAGGAAAATCCCATAATAAGATTTAGCATCAAATTTATCAAGATTATCCCTGTCATTCAAAATAAAACACTTACATCCAAATACTTTAAAATAAGATATATTAGGAGTCTTACCATTCAAGATTTTATATGGGGTTTTGTTGAACCCTCTACGAATCGATACCCAATTAACCACGTAGCAAGTTGTACTTACTGTTTAGGCCCGGAAGTAGGTTGGTAAGCGATTTTCATTAAGCATCGTTCTGGTCATCTCTTGAAGTTTCTTGTTCTTCTTTTCCACTATACTACTTTGTTGTAGGGATCTTAGTGCAAAAAAGTTATGAGCATAACTATGCTCATCACAATAACTTACTACATCATCATTCTTAAACTCTCTTCCTCTGTCACTTTGAATGTTAATAATGGAACATTGCTTCTCATTTTGAACATGTTTACAAAATTTAGTAAAAACAGAAGCAACCTCACTTTTCTTAGTAAGGAAAAATACCTAGGTAAGTCTAGAATAATCATTAACTATAACGATAGCATAAAACTTACCACCAAGACTAACAACAGAGTTTGGACCAAACAAATCAAGATACAATAGTTCAAGACATCTAAACGTGAATGTGTGCTTTGTTTTCTTAAATGATAATCTAGCCTACTTGCCTAATTGACATGCGTCACATACTTTATCTTTCACAAATTTCAAATCAGGTAGGCTACGTATGAGACTCTTCTTAGATAAATTAGAGATAAACTCCATACTAGCACGCCCAAGTCTCCTATGCCATAACCAACTATTTTCAGACAAAGAATTCAAACAAGATAAATTTTGAGAATTAAAATCATCAAATGAGAAAATATAAACATTCTCAAAACGTTATATAACTAACAAGATACTACTATCATGACTATTCTTAATAATGCACTTATCATGATCAAATATAACATTATAACCCTTGTCACATAGTTGACAAAAACTGAGCAAATTATGTTTAAGTCCATCAACTAGTAACACATCTTTAATAATTGTAGTATCATTACCGATATTACCTATACCAATAATTTTACACTTTGCGTTATCTTCAAAAGTCACATGACCTCCATCCTTAAGTGTCAAAGATGTAAATTTTCCTTTGTCTCCCGTCATGTGTCGAGAACAACCACTGTCTAGGAACCATTTATCCTTGCTTATTGATTCTTTTAGAATAACTTGCAAGGAGCACCTCAAATAGTTCCTAAGTGGTACCTAGTCTAAGTAGGTCCAATCTTGTTAGTCGGGACAATTTTAGATTTCCTTTTGAAACCCAAACTTGTCTACAGTTAGATATTTTAGCAAAACATTTACGAAGAGTATGCCCCACAACATTATATTTAAAATATCTAATAAGATCCTTGGTTTCAGAAAAGAATTTGTGAAAACATTTTTCTTTAAAAAATTTCTGAAATCCAATACCACGAGCTTCCCAAAAGTATTTTCAAATTATTTTCAATGCCGGTGAATTTGAGAAAAATTAAATGCAAATCTATCAACTTGGATTTCAATTCATTGTTTTTAGATTCGTACTCTATCACTTGCTTGTTTAATGTATTAATTGTACTTTGAAGGTCATTTATTTTAGAACACTAGTTTTTTTAATCATGAGAAAGTTCTTGATAAACATCAAATAGTTGATCAAAATCTGAAGGACAATAACTTTAACGTTTAGTTACCTCACCACCAGTGGCCATCAATGCAAACATGGACATATCTTCACTATCTGATTTTTTCGAGCTACTTGATTCAGTATCATCCTAAGTAGCCTTCATAGATTTCTTCTTACTCTTCTTTCCTCTCTTATTTTCTTTCTTCTTCTTTTCCTTTTCTTTATCCTTCTTCGGTTCGGGACAATCATTTTGAAAGTGACCGGTCTTATGACAGTTGTAACATTCCACTTTAGTCATGTTGAGGCTTCTTTTCCGTGGAATGTGCACCGCGTCATTCTTCTAAAATTCTTTTTGAGAAAAGCAACATCTTTCTCTTACTCACTGTCAAAACTTTCATTATCACTGTCATTTTCTTCTTCGAATTTTTGAGCATTTAGTGTCAAGGATTTCTTCTTGCTATTTCCAGTGTCATTCTAATATTCTTGAATTGTTGTTTCATGCATCATTAAGTTGCCTATGAGATCATTAATTTGATATTTAGCAAGATCCTTAGCTTCCTCAATTGTGGTCACTTGTGGCTCCCATATCTTTGTCAGCGATCTTAGGACCTATCTAACCTTATCCTCCATGGAATACGGTTTTCCAAACTGACTCAAATGATTACAAATAATGTTGAAGTAGGTGTACATCTCCTAAATTGATTCAGTTTCTCCTATTCTGAACAATTCAAATTACCTCATAAGTGCATTGATTTTTGAAAGCTTCACTAGACTTGTCCCTTCGTGGGTAACTTGTAGCTTATCCCATATCTCCTTTGTAAATTTATAACCTGAAACTCTAGAATATTCATTAGCATCTAAAGAATAAAATAGAATGTTAATAGCCTGAGTGTTTATAGAGAGTTTCTGCTTATCAGAAGCAGTTAGTTGTTCCTTCTTCTTTTCGACTCTGTTTTCCATTGGAGCAAATAGACCATCCTCGATCACTAGCCACATATCATAATTTGTGGCCTGAAGAAAGGCAATCCTTCTGTCTTTCCAGAATGAATAGTTTTCACCTATAAAATAACGGTGGTCGGTGCATGGACTGCCCCTTAGCTAGTGTGTCCATTATGTGCGCCATGTGATCTTTGTTAGCTAATTGTGTCGAGTTAAACTAGCTCTGATGCCAATTGTTGGCCCTGTGAGCTACCTTGGAGGGGGTTTGAATTGGGTAGATAAAAAGTTATCAGAGAAAATACTTAAAAAATTCAAATAATTAATTTTAATCCTAAATTAACTATTATCTTTATGTAACAAAAAATAATATCAACTAAGTGCACACCAAACAACAAAATTAAATAATGAGAAATAGTAGCACACTAGAAATTTTTACTAGTTCACCAATCTACTCTTGCCTAATCTAGTCCCCCGATCTCCACAGAATGTCGCACCCACTAAGCTCAATCTCTTAGTATCCGTCTCTGGATCATTCCCAATTTTTTCATTATGTTATCTTCTCTGCATTGTCTTTGCAACCTTTACAATTACTTCATGATGTAGTCTAGAACTCTTTAAACTGAAATACTCAATGAACATATTAGTTCCACCAAAAACATCAAAATTTAATTGATCATCAAAATCTTAGGATCAACAATAATGATTCATTTCTAATATAATTCGCTCAAAAATATCTCTTAAAACTTTCAATTAAGTCCCTCAAATGTTTTCTTCAAACACAATTGAATAGGAGTAAAAAAATTATACATACCAAATTGAGAAATATAAAAAATACTCAAACCATATCTCTATAAGAACACTTATATATAATTTAAATAACTAAAAACACTTCAAATTTCTAAGATGTCTCGGAGATCCTAACCAAAAAAAGCTAGTAACGGTTACTTTTAGAATAAAATCCGGAATTTCACAAGATTCTAAAGCAGTCCCATAAGTCAACTGACCAAGGGTTACCCGTCGACCGATCGATTCAAGATGTAGCCAAGCAAAAAAAATCTTCGCCTATCGGTCGACCGCTTATACTTCAACTGTCAATCGGATGATTCAGAGAGTTTCATGAGTCGACCTATCTATCGACCTAGAGATTCAGAGAGTTTCACTTTTGGTCACAGGTCAACCTCTATGTCGACTGATCGATTCAGAGAGTTCACCATTTAAGCTTAGGTCGACCTACCTGTCGACCAAGAGATTCAGCAACTACACCGTCTATACTCCGGTCGACTTACTTGTCGACTGGTCAATATTGGGAATCTCTTCTAAATTCGTTTTTAATCCATTTTCTTCAACGTTTTCGCCCCTTTAACCGTTTTCTTTTCTCAGTTAGCTCCACTAAATTCTTAAATTTAATTTTAATTATCAATATTTCTTTTTCAATTACACATAGGAGCAAATAATTTAACTAATTAGGATCCTATAAAAAACACACATATTTATAAAAATAATTTTTTGTCGTGTGTGATCTTAATTGGGATATTAAGAGTTAGAATTTAAACTGAGTTGTTTTTCCTAAGTTCTTCAATTTCTTCAAACTCTTAATCTTCCATCATCTTTGTCATCATCTTTAGTATTACCACAATATCTTTATGATCATTTTCTTCACTGGAACTAAGAAACTGAAATACTCAATAAAAACGTTAGTTCCATAAAAAATATCAACATTTAATTGTCCATCAAAATTTTAGGATCAACAGAATGGTTTGCTATGATTGTGATGGTAGTAGTAAATGTATCTTGTGGTACTTAGTGTTAAATATTAAAAAACTAAAACAATTAATTGAGGATTTTTTTGTCATAGAAAATAATGTATTTTTGGAATAAGGGTTTTTCTTACAACAAAAAAAAAAAAAAAAAAAGAAGAAAAAGAAAAGAAAAATGGTGGGGATAATTTTATTAATATATGGGCTTTAAGCCGCACACTGAAAACCCTTTTTCTTTATTTTGTTTTCAAAATTTTATGTTTTTTGTTTCTTTATTCGATTTTGTTTTATTATTATTATTATTATTATTATTATTATTATTATTATTATTATACCTTTTTCCTCTTTTGTTTTCTAATTTTTTAATTTTTATTTTCCCTTTTTTTATTATTGCTAAGAATATTAAAAAAAATACAATGATAAATAACAAAAGGCGAAGAACTAAAGGAAAAAAAATAATAGATAACAATGGCAAACGATTTTAAACACAAATTGGTGACAAATAAGATAAAAAAAAATACAAAATGAAAACTCAAATAAAAAATAAAAACAAAAAACAAAAATTGGAAAAGAAAAAAAAAATTAAAATATATATATATATATATATATATATATATATATATATATATATATATATATGGTCTCTTAAAGTTGATTCCATCGATAAAATATTTTGTAAGCAAATTTCAGTAGGTTTTGGACTTGTTTGTCGGCTGATTGAAAATATGAAGTGTATGAGTTGTATTACTAATATGATAGGACTCAATGAAGAAAAATATTTATCTTTGCCATTGATTTTGACACGAACTTTTGATGTCAAAAATGATTGAACACTAGGATTTTTTAACCCTTAAAATTTTAAAAAAACATATATAAATTATTAAAAACAGAGAAAAGATAAAATCAATTTTGTGTTTTAAGATTTTGAATTTTTATGTAAAATAAGCATTTTTGTGAAAGTGAACAAGTAATTTTAGGGTCAAAACTTGACGGTCCTGGTAAATTCTTAATTCCCAATTATAGGTTGTAATACTCTTTTTTCATATGAATCCATGCATACATATATCATCTAAAACATTGAGTAGTAAATTTGTATTCCAAATTGAAGGATTTGATATTCGGCATGCGCATTTAGTCTTTTTGCTAATTCCATCATATTCAATGAAAAAACTAACTTTTACACTTTAGTTTAAATTCTAACGAGGTAAAAAACTCTGATTTCAAATTATAAGAGATAAAGTGAAAATGAATTTAAGTATAAAAGGATAAACTGTAATTAACTTTAAATTTTATTTATTTTAGTTCAACATGCATTATTGTTCATAATTTAATAATAGAAAAATAGAAAATTGAATTAAAATACAATGAATAATAAGATTCCTTTCATATTTGAATTTTAAAAAAAAATAAAAATATTGAACATAAATGAAAAGATTAGGTAAAGATAAAATATCCAAATAATAAATTTTTAAATAATGAATCGGACAACGATTTGATATTCAAAATTTAGTGGGTAAAAATGTGAAGTGAAATGCTGTCAAATTTAAAAATGAGATTAAATATCAAGTTAAAGAGATAGAGAGAGACAAGATTGTTACATAAATTATGGTGTTAAAATGGTGTCTCAACCCATTTGTCCTAACATTACTTTAATTTTTTATTTTTTTTTTGAAAAAGGTTGTCACCAAGTTGGAGTGTCAAGCCAAAAAATCTCTAGTATGAGTAATAGCTCCTCAAGTGCTTGAAACCTCTGCAACCTATGATCCAACCTGCAAAACCAATTAGTTCTAAGAGAGGGAGTGTAATGTCGGCTAAAAAACCTCTGGTGTGAGAATAAGTCAGACTGTTCTATGTATGAAAGAAAACTTAAGACTATGAATATGAGAGTTCTCAATAATATTTGTTTTTCCTACATATATTCGAGCTAGTTTACCTGATAACCATTCTTCCCATGATTTTCTCCACGTTCCATATTTAGGTGTAGTGAATGTTGTCCATGCTCCCATTATAGGTTGTCAAGACGATCATGTCTGTGAGCATGGAAGGGGGGTAGGTGAGGTTAAGTAGCGATTCACATTAACTTACCATCCTTAGAATTGATAATCAAGCCTCTACTAGAAGGCCTTGTTCTATACCGGCTAAGCCTATGCATGGTTGGTCTTCCATGGTAGGCCAAATGTGTTTACATTTGGGCTGTTAACATGATCGACCCATGATTGGTTCTCAGACCTCTTCTTTTGGGTTGAGTTTTTTTTTATTGATCTGACCCGACTTCTCAACACCGATTTCCACAATCGTCAAGTGGGAATTCCTCCCACATCATTTGCCCTCTTGACTTTTGTGGCTATTCATTGAAACGAGACGGAAGATCAATATTCTTTTATCTTTGGTAACGGCCCCGTGATCAGTGTGAATTTTTCTGAAGTTGTAATTTTGACTTTATTTAATCAGAGCTCCAAACTTTTTGATTGAGTTCAATTTGGCAAAGGCCAATCTAGATACGAAGGTTAATGCCATGCTAGCCAAGATAAGGCAATATTAGAGGCGTCAACAGCCGTGTGTAAAACTCTTAGGCCTCCTGGTTAGGCTCAGCTTACTCCTAATCAGGTTCAGCTCAACTTTGATCAAGGTCCATTCATTTTCGACATGCTTGTACCCCACCTAGTGGATCAACCTTGGTGCTTATTGAGCTTCACATTGCATATCTGCCAGACAACGCAGATTAGTTGAGCACTGTTTGATTAATCGACTGTCTTTTCCACTTTTAGTCTTATCAGTTTTGTAATGATGACACTTCGTAGTAATGACTAGATTTAAGCATGTCTCGTATTTGATCTTGGAAACCATCGTTTTTCTCTTGATATTTGCTGCCTCCATTTTCTTCTGTACGTCATAAATATTCCGACCATAAGTCATATATTTTTCATCATTCCATAATCAATAGTTTGTCTATTTAAAACCAAACCTCCTCAAGATTTATTTACCTTTTTTTCTTTTGCTAATCTTATTTTCTCTTCTTTTTTCTATCTCCGTTCTAACTCAATGGCCTCGTCATCATCTGGTTCCGACATTTTCGACATTGTTCAGGCAGAGAGAAAAAAAGAAATAAGACTGGGTTATCCCTTCCATGAACTCATGATGATGGCCAATACTTTCGATAAAGAGTACCCCAGACTTTGGGCTATCGAGAATGCCAGTGCCTTCTTTGCTTTCCCTGATGTTGCCCATTTCTGTGCAATATCCCAACTCCATGAACTCCGTGGTCTGTTGAGGCTAGCAGAAAAACAAATCAAAGTGTTGCAAGCCCAAGTGCATCTCCATAAAACTCACAATAGTGTGCTGAAGTCAGAGAGGGAGAAGCTTCTGGACAACAACAAGGGGAAGAAAATAGAAAATACGTACTTTTCTTTGAGCACTGAAACAATATGGGCTTATTAGTCACCGAATAAGCCCCTACATATATAACGTTCTTCCCCAGTCCGATCAACATTCACGTAACCAGATTTAAAGTCCAAACACACATTCAGGTCTGTACTAACTCTATGGTAAGAAGTGATAAGTTCAAGACTGAAAAAGAACAATATTTGGATAAGGATTCCTGTGAGAGTAAAATATGATTTATGTAATTACGTTTATTCTGTATTGACTCCGTGGTAAGAAGTGATAAGTTTAAGACTTTTTCCCTTTTTGATTGTAATGATATATCCGTTATTTATAAGAAACTGTCAAATTTTGTATGTCATGTACTGAATGAAATTCCAAAATAATACTCGGACTAGAATGGAGCATTTATTGTTCAGACATAGAGCATGAATTCTCAAACATCACGTTTAAGAATAAATATGGTTTGCATAATTGGGAGTAAGTCTTCCAATTATATCTTTCATGACGGTAAGTCCTCGCCCGTGAAAGTGACTAATGTGAGTCCAACAAAAAGTATATTCCTATTCCTCAATATATATGTTCTTATTCTTCCACTACTCTTCTCCATATCAAGTTTAAGTAATAAACATGATGTGGGTTGCATGAGTCTCAACGGACTAACATAACGAATGTACTTACTGACTTGAGATTTGATAACTTATTGCATATTAGCTCTTTGAATGAGTTGTAGCAAGTAGCTCAGTGCCTATGTGATAGGTGTGATTTATCTATTTATTCTTAAGCTGGTTTTGTTAATTTTCGAGTATTTTTATAGCGTTTTATTATGTTTTAATACATTTTTATTTATTTTGTCTTAAATTAGGTATTTTGGGTGAAAAATGGCCTAAAACGGTCCATAAATGATCAAAGAAGTAGAAGAACGGTGGAGAAAAAGAGCAAAAGGCTAAAATAAGATCCTGCATCCACTGCTGCAGTGGTGAAAATATCGAGAGTTTGTTGAAGCTCCACCACTGCAGTGATCAGGCTACCATGGCAGTGGTCAAAATGTAGAGACCTCTACTGTTGTAGCAGTGACCACTGCTGACATACCCAACTCTGCAACGATCAGCGCCAGATATTTTAGATATTTTGAATCCTATAAATATTGTCCTTTCTCTCCCATAACTCGGGTAAACATTTTTGGGAGTCTTGAGAGCTCCAAGGCCATTCGACCACTAGAAGATCACAACGCGAAGAAGAAGGAAGCGTTCTCAGAGCGATTTTAGCGACGAATCTTTAGATAATGGCTAGTCTCCTCATTTCTTTCTTTCTGTCTTATTTTGGTTGATTTTTTGTATATGTTTAGCTCGTTTCTAGTTGTATATAGGGCTATGACCATTTGCAGCTAAACATATATTGTCTAGGGATCGATGTTCTTCACGAAAATCTTGCTTAAACAAAATATATGTTTCATTAATGGTTATTCGTGTTTTTCTGATTGTGTTTACCTTTATTCTATGTTTATATGCTTGTTATGATATATTAAGAATATGGGGTTTGACACTCGGGAGAGGTAATCCTGAATTTGGACTAGGGTTTAAACACAACGCAACAATCTAATAACCCGAGAAGGAGTTAGAGAGTGTGCAATCATTGTGGTTGGGGAGACACTCATGTGACTAAGTGTCATATAGACACTCGAGGGGGACTTCGGCATTGACGTGAAGTCACATATTCATTCACTTTACATTCGGGAGAGGCAGTGAATGAGATTTCGATACTCAGATTGTCAGATACGATAAACATCGTTAATGTAAACTAGATTGAAACGAACACGTTTATGTGGACGAAGTTAATCCCTAAGAAATAACTTCTCTTAAACGTCATACTGCTATATTAGTATAATTAATTTAATTAACTTAGTATTAGTATATTTTATTATAAAAACTACATTTTTATCGCCTAAATAAAGTTAAGTTATGATAAATACGGTACTCAATGATAATCTCAACCAATCCTTGTGGATACGACAACTCTTACTCTTTCTATTATACTAAAACTTGACCCGTATACTTATGGTGAAAATAGCGACGTATTCACACGGTGCCATGTTTTTTACGCCGTTGCCGGAGATTAGTTTTTAGATTGTTGTTGATATTGTGAGTAAATAACTTGATTTTAATTTAGGCATTTCTTTTGTTTATATTTTTTTTTTTTTGTTTGTAGTTTTGTTTTTGTTTTTCCTATAGGGTACTTGAAGATGTTAGATCAACAGGTACTTTTTCATTTCTTTCAATGGTATTCTAAGCAGTTTTATTGTGCTTGGGATCGATACAAGGAATTGCTATTCCGGTTTCTGAATCATGGTTTCCTGAGGGAGTGTCAGCTTCTCAATTTCCTTGACGGGTTACAAGTTGCAACCAGAATATGGCTGGAAGGAGGAAACGGTACCACATCTTTCTATGAACTAACCACGAATGAAGCCTTTTGGTCATTAGAGGAATTGGTGGCTTTTGATTATCAGAGTTGGAATTATTCACCAAGTTACTAAAGCTTAGGGGAATGTTTTAACACTACGGCGCCATCGATTGATATCCTGGACCAACATGAGGAGTCTTCCCACGCTCTGGAAGAGATATTTGCTACAGTTATGGGGAAGACTTAGGCTTTTTGGAGGGAAACAAATGACATGATCAATGAGCACAAGGATCTTCTTGATAATATTAAGATGGTCTACGCCAAAATCGATGTAACTGTAATGTCTCTTCAGATGCAAATCGGTAAGCTTATTTTCTTAATTGAGGCTGAGTCAGAAATGATGGCACTGAAAGACACAAACACCACATGCATTGAAAGCCACCGTGAGGAATCAGAAATGAGTGGAAGGAGTTCGGGAGAGTTCAATTATGATTATTCAAATGAGACGGGAACCCAAGTATGGATCGACGATTGTGATTCATCACCATTGGAGATCTAAATTATGATGCCACCACCGATCCAAGATGATCATATCTATGAGAATCCGATGTGGCTCACTTGTCCTTCGCCACCATTAGCAAGGTTCTTTCATGCCCCCCAAGTATATAAGCTGGTGGAAAATCTTGTTGAAAGTTCGAGCTAGTCAAGTCCAAATCTCGCTAGTATTGAGGGCGTTTTGAACCAAGACCCATATGTGGTGTTGTACGACACTTACTATAGGTGGAAGCTGCTTTTTGACGAGTTATTCTTGATGTTAGGTCGAGAACAATAAACCACGCGCTTCTTGGGAGGCAACCCAAATTAAAAATAAATTAGATCCGTCACTACTGACTTGATTCAGAGGTGAGATTCTCTTGCCTCCCAGGTACGTGTTCTGAACCTCCTTGGTCAACATGCTTTATTTCAAATGTTAAGATTAATGATTGGGTCGCTGTGGATACTGCCCGTTTTAAGTTTGGGGGTGATGTGTAGTATGTTTTATTGTTGTTAGTTAAATTGTTTGCATGTTTGTTTAGTGTAGGATGTGTTTATTTGTGTGTTGTTGTTGTTGCATACTGAATTTTGCGTTCATTTAGGCCATTACCCGATGATGATATTACCCCTTGATTGTTTTTCGAGGTCAAGGGTAATACTAATTTATGTGTGTTCTGTGTGCTTGGCATGTTGTTTTGGTGAAAGTTATTGTGGATCCTAATTTGTACGAGCACGTAGACTCAATGTATAGCTATTCAATTAATTTGAGACCGATTATCGATATGCCAAACTCATGACAATTTAAAGGATTCTAGAATCTGATTAAGGGGAAACGTGAGGCAAAATCCTAGGCGAGGTAGTTTAGGAGACATGATTTAGGCATTCATTTGATTCGCTTGAGCCTTTGAAGCTTATCTTGCAATATGTTTATCCTTCGTTACCTTGTCGAAGCCTATAAGTTGTTTCAATTCTAAACACATAACAAATACCCTGGCTGATAAAACCTCTTTCCAAACCTATATCGCTAAAATAAAGGTACAATTTTAGTGAATCAAGTTAGCATTCATATATGCTACTTGAAGTGAGTGGTTGAGTTTATGGTGAACTTTTGATTGGTTCGGTGTTAGAGTACTCACTTGTCAATTTTTTTTCTTTTGTTTTAACTACACCTGTGAAATTGTAATAATCGAAAATGTTTTGCGGGGGGGGTGGGGGTGGGGGGTGGGGTGGTACGTTAAAAAAAAAAAAACAAAACATATGTAAATATAGTTAAATTTCTGTTTCTTTTAACAAGTGAGTACGTCGGTCTTAAATGATTGTTTAGGGTTGTTTCAAATTTATCTTTAGGGGTTTGAGAATGATTTTGTGCTAAGCATTGTGCCTTGGCTATCGTTAAGTTAACAACGTTAATCTGTTTCGTATTCTCGATATACCCTTGGCCAAATATTCCAAAACCGAACCAAGTCCTTTTGATCTTTTTGAACTTCTAGGACTACATTAGTGGAGAGTGGAACCCAATCAGGTATATGGATATCCTAGTCCTTTATAGTCTAAGTCGTGAGCTTCGTTGATGGATAATCCAATCAGGATGTTAGATAGTTATATTATTGAGTTTCGCGCACACATGTTGAAATGATCTAGAATGGCGTTTACCATTATTGATTGTTAAAATTATAGAACATCACATGGTGCATTTTACCACCTGAACTCGTTATGATTGGGGGTTGTTGAGGGAAAAATATTTTGGTCGATAATTGAATTCAAAACTCGCATATCGTTATGTTTAGGTAGTTTGTATTTTTATTTATTGTTTAGTTTTTGTGTTAGTTAATTAGTTGTGTTTTTTTATTTTAGTGCGATTGTGTTGCTCGAGGACTACCAAAATTCTAAGTTTGAGGATATTTGATAGGTGTAATTTTTCTATTTATTCTCAAGCCGATTTTGTTAGTTTTCGAGTATTTTTATAGTGTTTTATTATGTTTTAATATATTTTTATTTATTTTGTCTTAAATTAGGTATTTGAGGTGAAAAGGGACTAAAACAGTCCATAAATTATCAAAGCAATGGAAGAACGATGGAAAAAAATAGCAAAAAAGGCTAAAATCAGATCCTGCATCCACCATTGCAGCGGTGAAAATACAGAGAGTTTGCTGAAGCTCCACCGCTGCAGCGGTCAAGCCACCATTGCAGCGGTGAAAATGCAGAGACCTCCACTGCTGCAGTGGTAAGACTATCGCTGCAGCAGTGACCATTGCCGACTGTACGACGAGATTTTTTACACACTTGCGTATTGACTACTCGCAAGTATACGAGATCGAATTTTAATATAGTGGATCTTTAAGATCGGATATCGTTCTACAAGGACGGTGTAAATAATTGAATACCGCGATTTTCATAGTCTTATATTATCCAGACGGTTCAAGAATTATTTTAAAATTAAACTAATTAAAACGAAATTAAACTACAGTAAGTGGGTTAATCCTAACTAAGTTGATTACCTAGGGATTGATTTCATTCACTTAATACATGTTTGACTTCATTTAGTTAGCAATAACAGAGTTTAGGTATCCAACAATCTTGGTTCGTAAACTCCACCTCCACTTTTCCCGAGTGTAAGACGAGGGAATACGCGACTTCGTGTCAATGAAGAAGTCCCCCTCAACGTCTTAATGACCCTAGGTCACGTGAGTCTTACCCCAATGTCATCAATTGAACACTTACGCCCTCCCAGGTCGTTAGATCATCGCGTTGTATTTACCCTAGTTCGAATCCGGGGTTACCTCTTCTGAGTGTCAAACCCCGTATTCTCAAATCTTACCCTAATACCTTAACAAGCATATTAAAGTTGTAATAAAATGGTAAACACAATTGGATTTAAAAACAAACAACCATTAAATAAATATATATTCCATCAAACAAATATTTACACAACTACATCGATCCCTAGCTAATATTTATCTAATCTAGCATGATCTTGGCCATTGAAACATTAAACCAATAAGGATTCATCACCATTTAAATAAAACATTAAATTACAAAGAGAGAAACAAAGAGAGAAAGATCAAATCTTAAAGTGGAGTGATCCATTGTCGCTAAAGATCGATCTTCTAATGTTTCCTCTTCTATGGATGATGAATATCCTCTTTGAGCTCTTCAAGATTGGCTAAGGACTAAGTCTTAAGGGTTAGGGACGTCCAACCTTCTTAATGGAAGTGGAAGAATGGGTATTTATAGGTGCAAGGCTTCAAAATATCTGAAAATATCTAAAAAGATCTTAATTATGTGCAAAGCTGATTGCCGCGGCTGTGGGGATCATCGCCGCGATGGTGGGTTAGTCGATTTACTCTCTGATCTTTCACCACCACGGCGGTGGGACTTTGTGTTGAAAAACCCCTTCTCTGCATTCTTATCGCCACGGCGGTAGGTCTTGTGATCTTGAAACCTTGTTTCTTCATCATTTCTTCACCGTTTTCCCACCGTTTTCGCTTGTTTCTCGCTTGTTTGCATCCCTACACCTGAATTATATAAAAACTAACAAAAACACAATTAAATATTACTAATTCACTCAAAAACTATCAAATCTGGCTTAGAAGTAGATAATTTATTTCAACCTATCAAATACCCCCAAACTTAGGATTTTGCTAGTCTTCGAGCAAAACACCCTACCACTAAATTAAACTAACTAGACTAATTGAATAACTAACTACTTAAACTAAAAATGAAAAACATTAACAAATAAGAAGTATACGCATGCGAGTTCCAAATTCAATTGAAGAAACCAAGTTGTTCCTCCCTCAACAGCCCTCAATTTGATCAAGTTCGGGAAATAATACATACCAAGTGATGTTCTAGATTTTCAACACTCAATATCAATAAAAACCATTCTAGATCCAATTTAAATGTGTGTGTGAGAGAGCTCAAATGTATAACTAACCAAACACCAGATTAGATCATTCAGTAGACAAGCTCATAACTTAAACCTTGAAGGATTCAGGAAAACCATATGCTTGAGTGGGTTCAACTATCCACTAATGTAGGTTTGGATATTCACAGAAACTAATAGGGCTTGGTTAAGCTTTAGAGAACGACCAAGGGTATCATAGCAAAAAAAGACAGAAAATCGTGGTAATTCAACGATACCCGAGGCTCAAACGCTTGTCGCTATCTCTCTTTCATAACCCCACACTAAAAAAACAACCCTGAACAAGAATTTAAGAACGCTGTATTCACTTGTCGAAAGAAATGAAAATAAAAACCAAATTCACAGTCTTTTTTTTTTACCAAACATTGTCACACCCCCAAACTTATTCGAATTTGTACAATTTTTGGGGCGTGCAAAAAGAATGACAAGTGAATACATTAATACTGAACCAATAGCAATTCATCCGAAACCCCAATCACTTACTTCAGGTCATCATTAGTCTATGCTACTTGATTTCACTCAATTTTGACTTTTAGGCTTAGCGACAATGGTTTGGAAAAAACTTAATTGGAAAAAGTATTGAAACGGGTTTAGAGTTAAAGAGATTGTTGACTTCGATAGGGTAACAAGGGATAGAAATTTTTTAGGTTAGCTTCGAAAGATTCAAGCGATAAAAGTGAAGGCCTAAATCCTGCCTCTGGAATTATCTTACCTAGGATTTCGCCTCAAGTCTACCCCATATGAAGTTCTAGATTCCCCTTTTTTGTCATGAACTTATTGTTGAATAATCAACATCAAATTATTCAAATAATTATACACTGAGTCCATGCGATTGTGCGATTTAATGGTTAAAATAAATTTGACCTAATCGACATGTTAAGCACAAAAAACACAAATGAATGGAATTATCCCTGACCTCGATATACAATTAAGAGATAATTTTCATCATTGGGAAATGACCCTATACAACTCTATACATAAACATTTCTACATTAAAACTAAACACTAACATACATATACTAACTAAACATTTAACATGAAAAAACAAAAATTTAAATTAAAACTTAATAGCGAAAAAATTTCCCATACAAAAAATATTTCCATCCTTCTCATCTTTTTTTAACAACACAAAATGTGATGTACATTCCCCCCAAACTTAAAAAGAGACAATGTCCTTATTGACTAAATAGTGAACCCAATAACAGTTTATAGTAATGACAAGTAAAATTGGGTGTCGACACATACCTAGGGGCTAAGACGTAAAAGTCTCACCCCTTACCATTTGCTGGGAGAAAAGTCATCGCCACCACTATCACGTCGGAATGGAAATTGTGGCGGTTGCAAAAGGTGCGACGGCATATGCAGATAAGCACTCATGTCAAAGTTGACGCGTTCGCACATGATCCGGTGGATTTGATCTTGATGTCTCATACATACACCAATCCCAACGATTTCAACAAAATTTTAAAAATGTAGCATGCAATTTTGTTTCACACAATATAACAATCCATAGAAACTTAGTCTATCACCAAAAATCAAACCAAAATCCCATATAAATTGAAAATTGCGAAAGTGGGGTTGAAAATTGATTTTTGGTGGATGATTTGAGGTGAAAATCACAAATTTTGTAATGGGAATGATGGATTTGACGGTTGAAAACAGTTTGGAAGGATGAAAAAGGAGAAATTTTGGAGTTCTAGAGGTGGTTGTGGCATTTTTTGTATTAGCGGGATAATTTTAATCAAACAGAGGCTTCACCGCCGTGGTGGTGTGAGCGCCCTTTTAAAACCCTTTGCATTTTGTTATTTCATTGCCTTGGCGGTGAAGCGCCTTTTTAAAAAACTTAACAACCTGAAGTTTAACCACCGTGGCAGTGGAGTTCATCGCTGCGGCGATGAAGCATTTTTGCTGAAAACTTGACATCCTGCATTTTCCGCACCGCAGCGGTGTATCCAGTGCTGTGGCGGTGAGCCTACTGCTGGATGTTTTTATTTTTTTTTCAAGTTTTCACACAAAGGCTCCACACCATGCGTTTCCACTTTATTTTTTAAACGATTTTAAGTGTGAAACACATCTCTGAGAATCCTCACTCCTTAATTTACCTCCAAACATGCTCTGAGATCATTCTGGCCACTAAAAAAGAAAAAAATAGCAAAAATTGGGTAAAAATTGATACCCTCAATTTCGTATAAAAAAAACATTACATGCTTGATTTACCTTCCCTAGTTGGACTTGGTGGAGCATTTTTCACCAAAATCCCTTATAGACAAGGAATTAGGGTTAGTACGCTCCGTTGGATCACGATTCATGGTATTGAAGTTAGCTTATTCTCTATCTCCTTATCGTTTTCAACGTATGCTCGATCTCGGGATCAAGAGCCAAGAATTTCAAACTCCTTCTTGGTTGCATGCACTGTTTGATTACAACTCATGAAACAAATTAACAAAATAATTTAAAAGAAAATAAAACAAAAGAATTGCCTGGATTAATATTCAACTACTAAGTCGCCATATCAATTCTATGCATTTAACACCATCCCCGACAACGGCGCCAAAAACTTGTATGGAGAGCATTTGTTACACGCTCACGTATTAACTACTCGCAAGTTTACGAGGTCAAAGTTTTAATATAGTATGATCGTTAAGATCGGGTATCGTATCCACAGGGATTGGTTGTCGTTATTATCGAGTACCGTAATTGTCATGACCTAATTTTATCTAGGCAATAAAAAATGTATTTTAATTAATTAATACTAATATTAATATAACCTAATTTAATCTATTCTAATTATACTAATAAGAGATAGTTAGGTGATGAGTTATCTAGGGATTAACTTTATTTACTTAAACGCGTTTGATTTCGTTTAGTTTACAATAATGGTGTTTGACCTATTCGACAATCTCAGTTTGTAAACTTTCCCGCCACCTCTCTTGAGTATAAGATGAGGGATAGAACGCGACTTCGTGTAAACAAAAAATTCCCCATCAATGTCTTAATGACCCTAGGTTACGTGAGTCTCACCCCAACGTCATTGATTGCATACAATCTAACTCCCAACTGGGTCATTGGATCGTCGAGTTGTGTTTACCCTATCAACAATCTCAGTTCTAAAACTCTACCGCCACCTCTCCTGAGTGTAAGACAGGGGAATACATGACTTAGAGTCAACAAAGAAGTCCCTTTCAATGTCTTAACGACCCTAGGTCACGTGAGTCTTGCCTCAACGTCATCGATTAGCGTTATCTTTACTTTAGTCCGAATCCGGAGTTACCTCTCCCGACTGTTAAACCCCATATTCTCGATATATCTATATAAGCATAATAAACATAACAATATGATAAACATAATCAAACTATGAAGAACAATCATCAAAGAAACACAACTCAACCAAAACTACGTTTTTAAAAATAATATTCATCCGTAAGATAATCCACGTTTGACTCGTGGTCATAACCATATAAATATTGAAATCGAGCTAAAAATGCTCAAACAAACATAGAAGTTAACAAATAAAAGGAAAAATGGATAAACTTAGCCGATATCCGAAGATTAGCCGCCATAACTGTTCACCGATCGATTCTCCTTCTCTGCGTGGTAATCTTCTCCTTCGAAATTGTTTGAGTACTACCTACACTCTTTCTCTACTATAAACTAAGCCCTAAGGGATCTAATGGTCGGAGGAGAGTCAGAGCAGAGGAGATGAGAGGATATTTATAGGGAAAATATCTAAACAAAATATCTAAACTGTGTAGAGGCCATCGCCGCAGCGATAAGTAGGTCGGTTAGTTGATCGCCTAGATGGTGAAGACAACGGTGGACTTGGTTGACATCCTGTATTTTCACTACCACGATGATAGATCGCACCACTGCGGCGGTGGATGTTCAACAAGATAAGCCATTCTCTGCATTTTCACCGTCGAGGCGGAGGTGTAGACGCCGCGGTGGTGGGATTCTTTTAGAATATTGCCACTTTGCTCGTTTTTCCACTATTCTTTGACCATTCTTGGTTTGATCTCATCGTTTACGCTCCAATTTCCTATCTTTTTGTCCCACACAACTGATTTATACAAAAAGTATAAAAACTAATTAAAACATAATAAAAATAACTATAAAAATACTTTAAAACTAATAAAACTGGTTTAGAAATATGTAGATAGATCACACCTATTACCGATATACCCACCCCTGTAGTTGTCAGCGCTAAATATTTTAGATATTTTTAGGATATTTTGAGATATTTTAAATCCTATAAATATCGTCCCTTCTCCCCCATAACTCGGGTAGACGTTTTTGGGAGACTTGAGAGCTCCAAGGCTATTTGACCAATAGAAGATCACAACGCGAAGAAGAACAAAGTGTTCTCGGAGCAGTTTTAGCGACAGATCTTCGGATAACGGCTACTCTCATCGTTTCTCTCTTTTTCTGTTAGTTTGGTTTAATGTTTATATATGTTTAGCTCGTTTCTAATTATATATAGGTATACGACCATGTGTAGCTAAACATATATTGTCTAGGAATCGATGCACTTCTTGAAAACGTTGTTTAAATAAATTTTTTGTTTCATTAATGGTTGTTCGTGTTTATCCGATTGTGTTTACCGTTATTCCATGTTTATATGCTTGTTATGATATGCAAAGAATATAGGGTTTGACAGTCGGGAGAGGTAACCCCGGATTCGAACTAGGGTTTAAACACAACGCGAATATCTAATAACCCAAGAGGGAGTTAGAAAGTATGTAATCCATGATGTTGGGGTATGACTCATGTGACCAAGTGTCATATAGACACTCGAGGAAGACTTTGGCATTGACACGAAGTCACATATTAATTCACTTTACACTCAGGAAAGATAGTAAATGAGATTTCGATACCGATATTATCAGATAGGATGAACTTCGTTAATGTAAACTAAATTGAAACAAACACGTTTAAATAGGCGAAGTTAATCCCTAGGCAATAATTTCCCTTAAATGTCATACCACTATATTAGGATAATTAGTTTAATTTACTTAGTATTAGTATATTGTATTATAAAAAATACATTTTTATCACCTAAATAAAGTTAGGTTATGATAATTACGGTACTCGACAATAATCTCAACCAATCCTTGTGGATATGACAACCCTTACTCTTCTCATTATACTAAAACTTGACCCGAACATTTGCGGTGAAAGTAGCGATGTATTTACACGCTACCACCATGCCAAGTTAATCTGAGCAGCTTAGCATAAGCTTTGAGATTTGGTGATTTTCCATTAAGTGCGTATGTGTGGATTGATCAAAGCAGCTCGGTTAGTACGTCGAGGTGATTTTAGCAGTTCAGTTAATTCGGTGAACTAATGAGCTGATATTCAAAGCTCAGTTTTGTTGGTGGAATGATCTAGGTAGTTTATTTGGTTGATGAACTAATCTTGGTAGCTCAGTTTGTGAATGAACTAATATAGGCAGTTCGATGGGTTAACGAGCTAATCTTAGCAGCTCAGTTTGTGGGTTAACTGATAGTGAACTAATCTTGGCAGTTCAGTTAGTCAACAAGGTAATCTTGGCAGCTCCGTCTGTTTGATTAATTGATCTGAGCAGCTCGATGAACTGATTTGGACAACTCAGTTTATGAATGAACTAATCTAGGCAGTTTAGTTTGATTTTGTTGAACTGATCTAGGCAGCTCGACTTATAAATGAACTGATTTAGGCAATTTGGTTTGATTTTGATAAACTGATATAGGCAGTTCGGTTGGTCGATGAGTTGATCTTGGCAGCTCAGTTTCAGATCGATTATTAGCCTAAGCGTAGGACTAGTAATTATTTGAAACTTTTTTATGAAAATAAACGGCTTTGACTGTGCATTCAAAAATTAACAATTAAAATAGTAGTTAGTTATTCTTCAAATCCTTAGTTAAAAAAAAAAAAAAAAAAAAAGCCACATAACAAATAATAAGGGACTCAAACAAATTATTTTCGTAAATACGCGATGTTCCATGGCTGCGGAATCGACATACCCTCCAGATCTTCCAACAAGTACGTTTGAGGTCTATTCACCTTAACCACCTTGTATGGTCCATCCCAGGTAGGAGCCGATTTTTAGAATCCAACTTTTGGGCGGTATGGCATTACCCTCCGAAGCACTAGCGTTCCTATTATGAAGTGCCTTGGGCAAACTGTATGGTTGAACGTCCTTGCTATATTTGATTTGTAAATCTGTCATTCTCAATGCTGGTTGGTCTCATTTTTCTTCTAGATGATGTAACTCTTGGTGTATAGAAACCTAATTTTCTATTGTGTTATCTCACCTCGAAAGTAAACCAATCTCCACTAGGACCACTGTTTAGGTCCCATACGTCATGGAGTAAGGTGTTTCCCCTGTGGCTGTTCTTAGAATAGTATGGTAGGCCCACAAGATCGTTGGCAATTATTCCACCCATGTAACTTTGGTATCATCCAATTGCTTTTTGACTGCTTCTTTGATTGACCTATTCGTTACCTTTCCTTGCCTGTTTTCCTGCGAATAAGCAGGACTTGATATCCGATGTTGTATCTTCACTTTATTATACATCCAAGTAACATTCCCCCTAGTAAAGGGGGTTCCATTATCCGATATCACCACTCCCAGAATACCAAAATAGTATATTACTTGCTTCCAAAGGAAGTTATTGACTTTATTTTGGCCCACAGACATTAATGCATCAATTGCCACCCATTTGGTGATGTAATCATTCACTACCAGTAAATACTTATTATTTCCAAGAATCGGCATGAATGGCCTTAAAAAATTTATTCCCTATTGAGAAAAAGTTCATGGGCTATGAATAGGTGTTTGTGCTTGAGAATAAACCCGGTTGTCGTTAGAAAATTGCTGGTATCGATCGCACTTCTTGACATACTTCTTCGCATCGCTCCATGTCGTTGGCTAGTAATATCCAATCGTAAGTGCCTTGTGTGGAAAATTTCTTATACCTTGATGGTTCCCACAAACTCCCTTGTGAATTTCTTATAGCACGCAGGTTGCTTCTTCTGGTCCCAAGCACAGTAACAACGGTTATGTGAAAGACATTCGGTACAACTTGCTATCCATCATGATGTACCTTAATACTTTATATAAGATTTTCCACATGGATTCCCTATTGTCTGGTAGTGTCCCTTCACTTAAGTAACGTACTAAAAGAGTTCTGCAATCTTCTTCTTATCCCAACTCTCGAATGCAAGCACAGTATTTGGTTAGAGTTGGTGCAGATGGTTGCTCTAAATAATCCACCACCTTGGATTGCTGATCTAGACCAAAGGATGATGCCAATACTAACAGCGTATCTTCTTTCTCATTCTCAGTCCTTGGAATTGCTTCAATACAATTGTCAAAGGCCTTTATGAACTCTTTCACTTTATCCACATAGAGGCATAACCTCTCTTCGTTAACCATGTATGCACCATTCATTTGATTTACCACAAGATGGGAATCTAACTTGACCTCCAAATTAAGGGCTCCCAACTCATTCATTAAGGCCAGACCCATAATTACATTTTTTTACTCTATCTTGTCGTTGGATGCCTTGAATCTAAGCTGTATAGCCTTCGCAAATTGATCACCTTCTGGGGTTTCCAGAATTATGCCAACTCTACATCCTCTTGAATTAGATGCTCCATCAATCCATAATTTCCAAGGTTTTACCGGCGTTAACCAACATTCGCCCTTCTAGAAGTAGTAGCTCAGCAATGAAGTCAGCTTACACTTAGCCTTTTGATTGTTGTTTTGGGCTCAAAAGTCACATAAAACTCTCCCATCTCTACTGCTCACTTCATAAGGAGGCCCGAAGCCTCTAGTATGTGCATCACTGGCCTAAGTGGGTATAAGGTCAGCACATGAAGTGCTTGCACTTGGAAGTAGGGTCTCTATTGATCGTAAGATTTTGATGGACAATTAAATGTTGATGTTTTTGGTGGAACTAACGGTTTTAATTGAGTATTTCAGTTTATTAGTTCCAATAATCAAGATATAATGATAAGTAATGAATGGATGCTAAAAGATGATGAAGAATTAAGAGGTTAAAGAATTTGAAGAACCTAGGGAAATCAACTCAGGTTAAATTTCAACTCTTAATATCACAATTAGGATAACACACGACACAAAATGATTTTTATAAATATGTGTTTTTTTATAGGATCCTAATTTGTTAAATTCTTTGCTCCTATATGTAATTGAAAAAGAAATAAAGATAATTGGCTAAAATTGAACTTAATTATTTAATGGAGTTAATCGAGAGAAGAAAATCGGTTAGAGGGGCAAAAACATCGATGAGAATGAATTGAAAACGAATTTAGAAGAGGTTCCCAGCATTGATAAGTTAACAGGTAAGTCGATCGGAGCATAGAAGGTAAAGTCTCGGAATATCTCGGTCAATAGGTAGGTTGACTTGAGCTTAACTGGTGAACTATTTGAATTGATAAGTCGACAAGGTGGTTGACCTGTGACCAGAAATTAAACTTTCTGAATCTCTAGGTCGATAGAAAGGTCAACTGATGGGTTGCAGATTTTTGGCTTGGCTACATCCTAAATCCAGCGGTTGACCGGTGACCCTTGTTCAGTCGACTTATGGCACTGTTTTAGGATTTTGTGGAATTCTGGATTTTATTCTAAAAGTAGCCGTTACGAGCCATTTTATGGTTAATATGTGAGAGTTATTTTAGGGATTTAAGTTTATTTGTGATATGCAACATATATTATGATATCTCTATAGATATGGTTAATTAAGTTTGAATATTTCTCAATTTGGTACATATAATTTTTTCTATCCTATTTAATTGTGATTGAGAAATATTTGGGGGACTTAATTGAGATGTTTAAAAGCTATAATTAAATGATTTGAACCAGGATGAAGTCTTAATGATATAAGGGGTCTATAAGAGAAATTAAATGTCATAACAAGTGGGAACTAGCCGTTAGAGAACTTATTTTATTCCCTTTTATATGGACCAACATTTTTCATATTAGATAGAGATATTAAGAGAATTATACTGAGTTTTCTATGAGTAATCATATTGATTGAGTTATAAGATCTTTTCTAAGAGTTATTCTTGAGAATTATTTGTTGTGGATTATTGCTGCTATTGATCTGAAGTAACATTGCTATCATTATGCTTTCAGTGGATTTCGGGTAAGATCTTTCCAAATTACTTTCTATTAATTGATTGCTTGATTATATTTGGAATTTGGTCTTTGAAATTATTTTCTGATTTTTTATTGAAAATTATTTGTGGAAACAATTTATTGAAGAATTTTGATTACATGCTAAATTACATGCTACCCAATTTTTATTTAAAATTAGATTTTGAATATCTCACTTTTCTATCACTAGTTTTGGGATATTAATTGAGTTCTAATTTATCTAGGGTGGTAGAAGCTCCGAGTGAGAAAAATCGCTTATCAATTTGTAATTGGTGAGTCAAGTGACAGATTGAATACTATTGGAAGTATTTAATCAAAGGGTTGCTGGTTTCAGTCTCTTCTTATAAAGAGATTGAGGTAGTAATTTTTCATTGATTGAATTGATTTGTTAGCAATTTTATAACGGTTCAATCCTTACCAGGTAAAATGATATTTGGATTGTTTGTGAGGTTTTGATTTTTTAGCCTAAGTTACAAAAAGAATTTGGTTATTCTTGAGCCTATAAAAAGTCGAGATTATTCCTGAAATTGGAAAAATAAATTTATAAACATTGATTCGGAGCTTGTGAAAAGAATATTTGTGAGGGTTTGGTTCCTATCTTTAAAGGAATCTTGACTTTAGTGGGTACGACTCTCCGTGGAGCTCGGGGAACTGGATTAGCCACGAGTAGCTTGGTGAACCAGTATAAATTTCTAGTGTACTGCTATTTTTTATTATTTGTTTTTGTTATTTGGTGTGCACCTAATTGATATTATAATTCCATTGTTATATAAATATAATAATTAATTTAGGATTAAAATTAATTAATTGGATTTTTTGAAGTATTTTCTCTGATAATTTTTTATCTACCCAATTCACCCCCTCTTGGGTAGCTCACTAGGCTAACAATTGGCATTAGAGCTGGTTTAGCTCGACACACTTAGCTAACAAAGATCATATGGTGCACATAATAGGCACATTAGTTGAGAGGCAGTTTATGCACCGACTATCGTTGTTTGCAGGTGAAAATTATTCGTTTTGGAAAGATAGAATGATAGTCTTTCTTCGGGCTGCAAATTACAATGTGTGGCTAACAATTGAGGATGGTCCGTTTGTTCCAATGGAAAACGGAGTCGAGAAGAAGAAGGAACAACTAACTGCTTCTGTTAAGCACAAACTCTCTATAAACTCTCAGGCTATTAACATTTTATTTTGCTCGTTAGATGCTAATGAATATTCTAGAGTTTTAGGTTATAAATCTGCAAAGGAGATGTGAGACATGCTACAAATTACCCACGAAGGGACAAGTCAAGTGAAGTAATCAAAAATCAATACTCTTATGAGAAAATTTGAATTATTTAGAATGGAAGAAACTGAATCGATTCATGAGATGTATACTCGTTTCAATAACGTTTGCAATCACTTGAGTCAACTTGGAAAGCCATACTCCATGGAGGATAAAGTTCGAAAGGTCCTAAGATATTTAACAAAAGTATGGGAGACAAAGGTGATGACAATTGAGGAAGCTAAGGATCTTGGCAAATACGAAATTGATGATCTCATAAGCAACTTGATGACTCATGAAGCGATGATTAACGGATATGAGGATGACACCGCAAATAGAAAGAGGAAATCCTGGGTGCTAAAAGCTCAGAAAATTGAAGAAGAAGATGACAATGATGATGAAAGTCTTGACAGTGAGCAAGAGAAAGATGTGACGCTTCTCACAAAGAATTTTAGAAAAATGACTCGGCGCATATTCCACGGGAGAAGAAACCTCAACATGACTAAAGTGGAATGTTACAACTGTTATAAGACCGGTCACTTTCAAAATGATTATCCCGAACCAAAAAAGGATAAAGAAAAAGAAAAGAAGGAAAAATAAAAGAAAAGAGAAAAGAAGAGGAAGAATAAATCCATGAAGACAACTTGGGATGATACTGAATCAAGAAACTCAGAAAAATCAGATAGTGAAGATATGTCCTTATTTATATCGATGGCTACTGGTGGTGAGGTAACTAAATATTCAAGTTCTTGTCCTTTAGATTTGGCTGAATTATTTGATGTCTATCTATAACTCTTTCATGATTATAAAAACTAGTGTTCTAAAATAAATACCCTTCAAAGCACAATTAATACATTAAATAAGCAAGTGATGGACTATGAATCTGAAAACAATGAATTTAAATCTAAGTTGAAGGATTTGCATTCAATTGTTCTCAAATTCACCGGGGATGAAAATAACTTGAAAATACTTTTGGGAAGTTCACGTGGAATTTTTAATAAAGTCGGTATTGGATTTCAAAAAAATCTAAAACAAAAATGTTTTTATAAATTCTTTTCTGAAACCAAGGATCTTGTTAGATGTTTTAAATGTAATGTTGTGGGGAATACTATTCATAGATGTTTTGCTAAAATATCTAACTATAGACAAGTTTGGGTTCCAAAAGGAACAAAAATTATCCCGACTAACAAGATCGGACTCACTTAGACTAGGTACCACTTAAGAACTATTTGAGGTGCTCCTTGCAGATTATTCTAAAATCTTCAAGAACCAAGGACAAATGGTTCCTGGATAGTGGTTGTTCTTGACACATGACGGGAGAAAAAGTAAAATTTACATATTTGACACCTAAGGATGGAGGTTATGTGACTTTTGGGGACAACGCAAATGGTAAAATATTCGGTATATGTAATATCGGTAATGGTACTACTATTATTAAAGATGTGTTATTAGTTGATGGACTTAAATAATTTGTTTAGTATTAGTCAACTATGTGACAAGGACTATAACGTTATATTTGATCATGATAAGTGCATTATTAAGAATAATCATGATAGTAGTATCTTGTTAATTGCATCACAGTTTGAGAATGTTTTTACTTGCTCATTTAATGATTTTAATTCTCAAAATTTATCATGTTTGAATGCTTTGTATGAAAATAGCTGGTTATGGCATATTAGACTTGGGCATGCTAGTATGGAGTTAATCTATGATTTATCTAAGAAGAGTCTCATTTGTGGCCAACCTGATTTGAAATTTGTGAAAGATAAAGTATATGATGCATGTCAATTAGGTAAGCAGGTTAGATTATCATTTAAGAAAAAAATGCACACATCCACGTCTAGATGTCTTGAATTGTTGCATCTTGATTTGTTTGGTCCAAACTCTGTGCTAGTCTTGGTGGTAAGTTTTACGATTTCGTTATAGTTGATGATTGTTCCAAACTTACTTGGGTATTTTTTCTTTCTAAGAAAAGTGAGGTTGCTTCTGTTTTTGCTAAAATTTGTAAACGTGTTCAAAATGAGAAGCAATGTTCCATTATTAACATTCAAAGAGACAGAGGAAGAGAGTTTAAGACTGATGATGTGGTAAGTTACTATAATAAGCATGGTTATGCTCATAACATTTCTGCACCAAGATTACTACAACAAAATAGTGTAGTAGAAAGGAAGAACATAACGCTTCAAGAGATTGCCAGAACGATGCTTAATGAAAATTGCTTACCAACCTATTTCTGGGCCAAAGAAGTAAGTATAGCTTTCCATGTGGTGAATACGGTATCGATTCGTAGAGGGTTCAACAAAACCCCATATGAAATCTGGAATGGTAAGACTCCTAATATTTCTTATTTCAAAGTATTTGGATGTAAGTGTTTTATTTTCAATGACAATGATAATCTTGGAAAATTTGATGCTAAATCTAATTATGGGGTTTTCCTTGGCTATGCGACTAATAGTAAGGCTTATAGAGTTTATAATAAACGTACGTTAGTAGTAGAAGAAACTATACATGTTTTTTTTGAAGAAGCTGATCCATTCTTGTCGAGAAAGATTTTGGATGATAATGATGCATGTATTTCAAATAACCAAAACCAAAGTGATAATGTACCTAAGGAGTCCCAATAAAAAGAGGAACCTAAGGAAAAAGATTCCACTTTACTACGAGCTATAAAGACAATACCGAGACATTCGATAAAAGAGACCATCAATAATTTCTAAAGAGGTGTAAGCACTCGTTCTTCTCTTAGGGATATAATTAATCTTGTTTTCTTATCTCAAATTGAGCCTAAGAATGTAGATGAGGTGTTAACTGATGAAATGGGTTTTTAGAAATAAAAATGATGAATCTATCATGGTAATTAGAAACAAAACAAGATTAGTAGCACAGGGCTATAATAATGAGAAATTAATTGATTATGATGAAACCTATAGTCCTGTTGCTAGACTAAAAGCAATTAGAATGCTACTCGCTTTTGCATGTTCACGTAATTTTAAGTTATATCAAATGGATGTTAAGAGTGCATTTCTAAATGACTTTCTAGCAGAAGACGTTTATGTGGAACATCTTTCGGGATTTGAAAGTGATAAATTTCCCGATCACGTATTTAAACTTCACAAGACTTTGTATGGGCTCAAACAAGATCCTAGAGTTTTGTATGAGAGACTTAGCTAATATTTGATTGAAAATGATTTTTGAAGGGGTATTTGTGATATAACAATGTTTTTGAAGCGAACCAAAGAAGGGATATTTATAATCCTAGCTAAATACACCAAGGAGTTATTAAAGAAATATGGTTTAGATGGCGCTAAAGAGTACAAAACTCCTATGGCAATAGCTACAAAGATAGACAAAGATGATACAGGCAAAAGTGTTAATGAAAAAATGTATTGAGGTATGATTGGTAGTCTGTTATATTTAACTGCTAGTAGACCTGACATTATATATAGTGTTGTATGGGTCATGTCATTTGTTAGGACCTGCGTTGGTTTCTTGGTCAAGCAAGAAACAAAATTTGATAGTCTAATCCACTACTGAGGCTGAGGATATGGTAGCTGGTAATTGTTGTGCTCAAATTTTATATATTAAGCAACAGTTAAATGACTTTGGAATTTGCATGGAGGAGGTCCCGATTGATTGTGATAATAAAAGTACTATTTATCTGTGTAAGAATCCTACACAGCACTCATGAACTAAGCACATAGAGATTAGACATCACTTTATTCGTGATCATATTCAGAAAATAGGGACATTGTTATTGAGTATATTGATACTTTAGACTAGCTTGCCGATATTTTTTCCAAACTACTAGCGAAAGATCAGTTTGTGAAAATCATTCACAGTTTGTGTATAGCTAGGCATAGTGATATTTGCCTAGAGTAGTGTTTCTTTGTGTGCCCCCTCCCCAAGTTTTTTTAGATGACAAATGGGGAGAATTAGTTGATGTTTTAATGAATATCTTAAGGGGGAGTTTTTTTTTTTTTTTTTTTTTTTTATATATATATATATTAAAATTTGTTCTTTGTTGAAAATCTTTTTATTATCTTCATTACTTTGCTTTAATGAGTTAAAGAATCCGTCCTCCGATTTAGGGGGAGTGTGGTTATATTATTATTTTGAAGAAAACATCAAAGTTAATTGTTATCATAAGAAATGGGGAGATTGTTGATCCTAAAATTTTGATGAACAATTAAATGTTAATGTTTTTGGTAAAACTAACGGTTTAATTGAGTGTTTCAGTTTATTAGTTCCATTTATGAAGATATGATGACCAGTAATGAATGGATGCTAAAAGATGATGAAGGATTAAGAGGTTGAAGAATTTGAAAAACCTAGGGAAATCAGCTTAAGTTAAATTTAAACTCTTAATATCACAATTAGGATCACACACGACACAAAATGATTTTTATAAATATGTGTGTTTTTTATAGGATCCTAATTAGTTAAATTAGTTTCTCCTATGTGTAATTGAAAAAGAAATAAATATAATTAACTAAAATTGAACTTAACTATTTAGTGGAGTCAATCAAGAAAAGAAATCGGTTAAAAGGGCGAAAACGTCAATAAGAATGAATTAAAAATGAATTTAGAAGAGATTCCAAGCATTGACAAGTCGACATGTAAGTCGAACGGAGCATTGAAGATAAAGTCTCTAAATCTCTCGGTCGACAAGTAGGTCGACCTGAACTTAAATGGTGAACTCTCTAAATCGATAAGTCGACAGGGTGGTCGACTTTTGACCAGAAATTAAACTCTCTTAATCTCTAGGTCGACTGATGGGCTATGGATTTTTGGTTTGGCTACATCCTAAATCGAGTGGTTGACCGGTGACCCTTGATCAGTTAACTTATGGCACTGTTTTAGGATTTTGTGGAATTTCGAATTTTATTCTAAAAGTAGCCGTTACTAGCTGTTTTATCGTTAAGATCTGAGAGATGTTTTAGGGATTTAATGTTATTTGAGATGTGCAATATATATTATGATATCATAGTTCATTAAGTTTGAATATTTTTGAATTTGGTATATGTAATTCTTTCTATCATATTTAATTGTGATTGAGAAATATTTGGGAGAATTAATTGAGATGTTTAAAAGCTATAATTAAGTTATTTAAATCAGGATGAAGTCTTAATAATATAAGGGGTGTATAAGAGCAATTAAATGTCATAACATGTGGGAACTAGCCATTAGAGAGTTTATTTTATTCCTTTTTATATAGACCTACGTTTTTCATATTAGATAAAGATATTAAGAGAATTATACTGAGCTTTCTAAGAGTAATCATATTGATTGAGTTGTAAGATCTTTTCTGAGAGTTATTATTGAGAATTATTTGTTGTGGATTATTACTGCTACTGATCTGAAGTGACATTGCTATCATTATTCTTTCGGTGGATTCCGATAAGATCTTTCCAAATTAAAATCTATTAATTGACTGCTTGATTATATTTGGAATTTGATCTTTGAAATTGTTTTCTGATTTTTTATTGAAACTTATTTTTCGAAACAATTTCTTAAAGAAATCGTATTACGTGCTCAATTACGTGCTACCCAATTTTTATTTAAAATCAGATTTTGAATATCTCACTTTTCTATTACTAGTTTTGGGATATTAATTGAGTTCTAATTTATATAGGGTGGTAGAAGCCTTGAGTGAGAAAAATCACTTATTAATTTGTAATTGGTGAGTTGAGTGACGGATTAAATACTATCGGGAGTATTTAATCTAAGGGTAGCTGGTTTCAATCTCTTCCTGTAAAGAGATTGAGGTAGTAATTCTTCTTTGATTGAATTGATTTTTGAGCAATTTTGTAATGGTTCAATCCTTACAGGGTAAAAGGATATTTGGAGTGTTTGTGAGGTTTTGATTCTTTAGCTTAAGTTACAAAAAGAATTAGGTTATTCTTGAGCCTATAAAAGTAGAGGTTATTCTTGAGTCTGGAAAAAGGAATTTGTAAAGGTTGATTTTGAGCCTGCGAAAAGAATCACTGTGAGGGTTTGGTTCCTACCTTTAAAGGAATCTTGAGTTTAGCGGGTGCAACTCTCCGTGGAGCTCGGGAAACTGGATTAGCCAAGAGTAGCTTGGTGAATCGGTGTAAATTTCTAGTGTGCTGCTATTTTTCATTATTTATTTTTGTTCTTTGGTGTGCATCTAGTTGATATTATAATTCCTCTATTATATAAAGATAATAATTAATTTAGGATTAAAATTAATTATTTGGATTTTTTGAAGTATTTTCTTTGATAATTTTTTATCTACCCAATTCACCCCCCCTTTGGTAGCTTACTCAACCAATAGTCTCAATTTCCGAGCTACAGTTACCAGGGCCAGAGAAAGTTTCTAATGCTCAGTATATTGGGTTTCCGCTAGGACCAATGGTTTACTTACATAACTTACTGGCCTCTGTGTACGGTGAAGGATTTCGATCCTCGTGTATTGATTACTCGCAAGTGTACGAGGTCAAAGTTTTAGTACAGTGTGATTGTGAAAGATCGGATTATCGTATCCACAGGGATTGGTGTCATTACAATCGAGTACGGCGTTTGTCATGACCAAACTTTATCCAGGCTAAAAATAAATGTATGTAATTAATTAAACTAATACTAATATAACCTAAATTAACTATACTAATATACTAATATGTTTTAGGGGAAAGTATTGCCTAGGGATTAAATTGTTTACAAATATGTGTTCGATCTCGATTTACTCATGTTTACGGTGTTTGACCTATTTGACAATCTCGGTCTCTAAAACTCCCCACCACCTCTCCTGAGTGTAAGACGAGGGATATAATGTAACTTCATGTCAATAAAGAAGTCTCGCTCAACGTCTTAATGACCCTAGGTCACGTGAGTCTTGCCCCAACATCATTAATTGCACAAAATTCAACTCCCGACCGGGCCATTGGATCGTCGTGTCGT